>CM053028.1:162613826-163213826 GCA_028564925.1 Lithobates sylvaticus
AGGGGGGAGCTGAACACAGAAGGGTTTCACCATAATGCAAAGAATGCATTAAAGTGGTTGTAAACCCTTACATATACCCTGGGAAGTTATGAGCCTCAGGTGATACAGAGATGAAACAAATCCTCCTACATAAGCTGTACCTATTTGTTTGCAGTCTTCTCTTCTCTACATTTAGTACAGTGCTGAATTTAAAGCTTTTCTGAGAATTAAAAAAAAAGGGGGGGGGGCAGAGAGCTGAAGTTACACTCTGCAGAGCTCAATGAAGAGAGCTCTGAGAGCTGATTGGAGGGAATGGACACACCCCTCTCCACCCAGCACACAGGAACAGAGCTGAGGCTGTCAATCTGTTGGAGGTCATGCCACCATTTTCTCTCCTGGTGTCAGGAAAACATGTCAGAATGATTCATGCTGATAGCAAAAGAATGAAGCAGCAGACAGAAATTACACTTAATTGAGAAAAGTACATACTATAGAGCAGGGGTAGGCAACCTCGGCCCTCCAGCCGTTTTGAAACTACAAGTCCCATGAGACACTGCAAGACCCTGACAATCACAGGCATGACTCCTAGAGGCAAAGGCATGATGGGATTTGTAGTTTCACCACAGCTGCAGAGCCGAGGTTGCCTACCCCTTCTATAGAGGGTTGTGCTTTGTTCATATTTCATGTTTGAGGTTTACAACCACTTTAAAAGGTAAATGCCTTTACAACCACTTTAACCTCTAGAGATCCGCGCTATAGCCGAATGACGGCTACATCGCGGACCTGCTTTGCCGGGACTACGTCTACTGACGTAGTCCCGTGCACAAGCGGCCTGCATGCCCCCTGAAGGGCGCGTGCGACTCGCTCTGTGATCAGCGAGTCTGTAAGACTCGCTGGATCACAGATCCGAGTAAGGGGTCGATCCCGAACCCCTTTCCGCGTGATCAGCTGTCAGCCAATGACAGCTGAACATGTGACGACAACAGAGGCAGCAATTGGCTATTTTTCCTCCTCGCGCTGACCGCAGAAAAAAAAAAAGCCGATCACCGGCGGCTGTGAGAGGGACATCAGTGCCCACAGTGCCACCCATCAGTGCCCACAGTGCCACCCATCAGTGCCCACAGTCTGTCTCAAAAACAGTGCTGCACCTCAGTGCCACATATCAGTGCCCATCAGTGCCACCTATCAGTGCCACCCATCCGTGCCGCCTTATCTGTGCCCATCAGTACCACCTTATCTGTCCCCATCAGTGCCACCTTATCTGTGCCCATCAGTGCCGCTTTAACTGTGCCCATCAGTGCCCACCAGTGCAGCCTCATCAGCGCATATCAATGAAGGAGAAAAATTACCTGTTTGCTAAATTTTATAACAAACTATTAAACATGATTTTTTTTTTTTTTTTCTAAAATTTTCCATCTTTTTTTGTTTGTTTAGCAAAAAATAAAAACCCCAGTTGTGATTAAATACCACCAAAAGATATCTATATTTGTGGGCAAAAAAATGATAAAAATGTAATTTTGGTACAGTGTTGTATGACCGCGCAATTGTCATTCAAAGTGCATCAGGGCTGAAAGCTGAAAATTGGTCTGGGCAGGAGGGGGGGTTTAAGTGCCCAGTAAGCAAGTGGTTAAATACTGTCATTTAAAACACAGGCACCGGGAAGAATCACCTGCAGTGAATGTCAGATAAACTGCCTAATATGCCCCATAAGGTCAGTGAACTTTTATTAGTACAAAGGTAGGTGAACTGCTCTAACCGGTTTAGGAGAAGAGAGATTAATCAGACTGCGGTTTCAATATTTGAAAGGCTTCTTTTAAAAGATGTCTCAGAATACAAGAGGCCTCAAGTTTGCTAATAAAATATAATAAAAAAGCAAATAGCACCGGCCCAGTTACAACAGGTGGACTTAGAGCACATAAATAGACTTACTGTTCACTGTAGAGGAACGCTCCAGTTATTTTGCAGAAAACAAAAAACAGGATTATCGCACATCCTACTGGCCTTCAGTTTTCAAACTGCCAAGAGGGTTTAAATGGGGGCTTTGAGCCTAGGATTGCTTGTGTTTTCTTAGCGAGTTTACATATGCAAAAATTCATCTTGCAGACTAGACATTTACTATATTAAAATCTCTGGCACCTTTCCTCGTAAAATACACAGGGAGATGTCCAAGTCAGCCAACGGGATAGTTCCACCAAAGGCTAAACGTCAAATGCTTAAGAACAGCTGTAAGCTAAAGCACAAGCATCAATCCCATGCCTCTAGCCATCTATACAGAAGACAGTTCAAAAAAAATTTTTTTTAGCAAAGACCACATTTAAAGGTGAGCATCCAATAGGAAAAGTTGTAATTTACACTACAGCCTGTATAAAAGTCAAACTGCAAGATACTCCAGACAAACAGCTAAATACATACATGAAAAGCATATACAGTATATAGAAGCCGCTTTCATGCTTTTGATGTACTCTTCATCCAGTCCTGAGATTTACTAAGCTCTACAACACAGCACAACTAGATGGATGAAACCAGTTACAGTTAAAGTGATACAAAACACACACTTTAAATTTACATTGTCCCTTCTATTTCTGTATATGGATGATGGCACTGTAAAAGGATCTTTTTCCTAATCGATATACAGCTGTCACACGACACAACCCAGGGAAGCATAAGCAGGAGGGTGCTTCTAGTCCTCTGCTGCTGGTCACATGATCAAAATAGAAAAAGCAGCCTTTGGAATACAGAGTAAGAATAAATAATACCAATAAACTGTTTTAACTCCTTTAGATCCGCACTATAGCCAAATGACGGCTACAGCGTAGATCTACTTTGCCGGGATGCTGTCAATAGATGTCCTTCCCTTTGCACGCTCCCCCTGTCGGGTGCACGCGGCGCGCGATGTGATCACCAAGTCAATGAGATTTGGGCGATCACAGATCAGAGCCCCTTACCATGTGATCAGCTGTCAGCCAATGACAGCTGATCACGTGATGTAAACAGAATATAGGTAATCTTTTATTTTTTTCACCAGCTTCAGTGCAAGGGACATCGGTCCCGAAGAGAAAGAGGCGAAGCTGCCTCATATGTGCCCACCACTACCGCCTTCCAGTGCCACGAATCAGTGCATAAGTGCCAGCAATCAGTGCCACCTACCAATGCCCACCAGTGGTGCCAATCAGTGCCACCTAGCAGTGTACATTAGTGCCAGCTATCAATGCCCTTCAGTGCCACCCCATCAGTGCCCACCAGCGCAGCCCATCGGTGACCACCAGCGCAGCCCATCGGTGACCACCAGCGCAGCCTATCGGTGGCCATTAGCACAGCCTCATCAGCATACATCAATGAAGGAGAAAAATTACCGGTTTGCAAAATTTATTAACAAAATATAAAACGATTTTGTATTTTTTTTTTATTCTTTTTTTTTTTTTAACAAAAAATAAAAAACCCAGAGGTGATCAAATACCACCAAAAGAATGCTCTATTTGTGGGGAAAAAATTATAAAAATGTCATTTGGGGAAGGTGTTGTGTGTCTGCGCAATTGTCATTCAAAGAGTGACAACGCTAAAAGCTGAAAATTGGTCTAGGCAGGAGGTGGATTTAGGTGCCCAGTAAGCCAGTGGTTAAATTGTCATACAAATATATATTTTGAAATCAATATCTTTATTACTTTTTGGCAATAACATGATGTGAGCAGATTTTTGCCAGTCACAGGCTGTCACACCCCTTCTGCTTGTGTCTTAGAGTAAGAGGGAGATGAAGCCTCCATCAATTTACATTTCATATCCCGCCCCCATTGTGTTTAGCTTCTTATTTGAGAATGGAGGAGGGAGGGAGGGAGTAGGCTGTCATTTACCACTGTGTATACGCCCACATGTATGACTCTATAGTCACATGGCCTGCTCGGATGTGATAGGGAGGAAATGCTCAGCATAGAGACTCACTGAAAACTGAGCATGTGCAGAGTTGTCACAACAGCTGCAAAATTCCTAGCTGAATTGGGGACATAAACAGAAGGGGGAGATAAAGAGCAGCATGTGCAGCTCAGTTTACATGCCGAAGAATGCTGTAAACAGGGAAATAGGCATATTTTATTGGAGAAGAGAAACCATCTATTCTGCAATAAAAAAAACCTGACTGCTTGCAGTTTGTGACAGCAGAAGTTAGTTCCACTTTAAGAAAAACAGTGGTGTCCTTTCAACTCCCCGAGCCAGCTGATTGGCCAGTGAAAGGGAAGCAGACTAACAAGGTCATTCCTCTCCTCACTTTGATGTCTCCTCTTTTCAGAATATTCCTTGTGAAAACATCTGCATGAAGCACACCATTCTACGAGGGCAATTCTGCTTAATTTTGGAGATTCCTCCAACCTCTTGTTGCAACTTGAGGACAGGAAACGAATGGGAAATTTCACCAAAATTACACAGCAGAAAAAAATAACCAGAAAACCTGACAGGGGATGTAACCCTTATTTACTATATACATAACAAAAAGGTTTGGGCTCTACATGAACGTATTAATAGAAAGCCTCATGCAATGACCATGGTTACCACAGGCTCCTAATTTTGTGGTCGACACCCTACTATGTACTCCTGCATTGGGACTACATGTCCCATAATCCTTTACTGTTCAGAGGTTGTAAAGGGCGCAGCCTGTTGCTGATAGACATATTTATTTTACCTAATAAATAAGCCCCATATAAGATTTTTGTTTTAATTAAATAAGAATGAATATTAAAAAGAATACATTTTGCCAAACTTTTTACATAGGCTCCAGTTTCCAAATGCTGTGCTTATTTATACAGTTTCTTTGGACAAATTCTCCTCTCAGTAATTTAACTTAGATCAAAATAACTAAGAAAAATAAAGTATATTTGTAGGGGAAATTTGCCAATCTATATAGACTTCATTTTTTTTTTTTGTGACCGAAATCTTTTCTAATAACTTTTGCCAACCTAAGTTTGAAATAATTCATTCATTTTCTAAACTTAGTTTATTTTACACGGAAAACACGGAAATACACATTCCGGCTCAAAAATCTCAGTTGTCATAATGCAAATAAGCAGTGAAATACACAAACCTATACTAAACTGTGTGTGTTTGTGTATAGACATACACACACAGTACTGTGCAAATGTTTTAGGCAGGTGTGAAAAAATGCTGTAAATTAAGAAAGCTTAATTGAAGATGTGTTAATCGTTTATTTTTATCAATTAAAAAAATTAGTAAAAAAAATAAATAAAAATTGGTGTGACCACTCTTTGCTTTCAAAACAGCATCAATTCCTCTAGGCACACAGTTTTTGAAGGAACTCGGCAGGTAGGTTGTTCTAAACATCTTGGAGAACTAACCATAGATCTTTTGTGGATGTAGGCCGCCCTCAGATCCTTCTGTCTTCTGCATGTAATCACACACAGACTCAATGTTCAGATCAGGGCTCTGTGGGGGCCAAACCATCACTTCCAGGACTCCTTTTTTACGCTGAATATCGTTCTTAATGACATTGTCTGTATGTTTGGGGTTGTTGTCCTGCTGCAGAATAGATTTGGGGCCACTCACACACCTCTGTGATGGTATGGCATGATGGCCAAGTATCTGCCTTTATTTCTCAGCATGGAGGACACCATTGATCCTGACTAAATCTCCAAATCTTTGCAGAAATGCAGCCCCAAACCTGCAAGGAACCTTCACCATGCCTCACTGCTGCCTCCAACCCTTTGGCAAACAAACTGCCTCCTGCTACAGCCAAATATTTCAACATTTGACTCATCGGTCCAGATCACCTGCCATTTTTTGCACCCCAGTTCCTATGTTTTCTTGCACAGTTGAGTTGCTTAGCCTTGTTTCCATGTTGGAGGTTTGGCTTTTTGGACAGACTTCTTCAGACAGTAGATGGATGTGCACCTGGGTCCCACTGGTTTCTGTCAGCTCTGTGCTGATAGCACTGCTGTACATCTTCCGATGTAGAAGTGAAGTAAGCATGATGTTTCATCTGCGGCATTATGTTTCCTTAGCCAACCATTGTCTTTACAGTCCTCAACGTTCCTGGTTTATTTGAGCTTTTTCAAAAGCGTGAACAGAATCTTGAAACCCTAGCCTGCTTTGAAATCTTTGCCTGGGGGAGACCTTTTGTCTTGTTGCTGTGCTCTGTCTTGCCATGATGTATAACCTGTGACATGAAATGGTCTTCCGCAACCTCACCTTAGTAGCAGAGTTTGGCTGTTCCTCACTCAGTTCTAAGTTTCAATTAAAGAATAAGTTCACCTTTTATAACATGCTACAGATAAAGCTTTGACAGCAGGCCATAGATCTTCTCTCTCCGTGCCTGCTGTCACAAAATAAAACAAATAAAAGTTCTGCAAATTGTAGAACTATAAGTACCGACACACTTTGTGGCGGTCAGCTTGTAGTTCTCAATGAACTACCTAGAGGGCTCAATAACATTCTAAGTAGTTTGTTGATGCTTCCGGTCAGTGTGCAACTGTCTGATCGTAGAAGGTATGAGCAGAGTCTGCAAGAGCCCTGCATTGCACCAGTGATCTGCTGATTGCTTTACAGGCTTCCAATAAACAAAAAAAAATAAATGCACATTCATTTTACCTGCAAAAAGATGTGCATTTATTAATTATTTTTTTAAAAGGTGAACTTATGCTTTAATGACTATGTTTCAACCTACATATGAAATTGATTATCATTAGAACTTGCTAATGGGTTAATCGTACACCTGACTAATTCTACAAAATCCCTGACTTTGTGCAGTGTAATGCCCCGTACACACGGTCGGAAATTCTGACCACAAACTCCGTCGGATTTTTTCCGACAGATTTTGTCCGACAATGGTGTTGCATACACACGGTCGGACAAAGTTGTCGGTGACGTTGTGGTGACGTTTGTCGCGTACGACAGAACTACGTAGAGGCTAATAGCCAATAGCTTTGGTCTCGTAATTTGATCTGAGCATGCATGGCACTTTGTCCGTCAGAATTCCCTACACACGATCGGAAAAAGTCTGATCGGACTTTGTTGACAGAAAATTTGAGAGCAAGCCCGATGGAGCCCACACACGGATGGATTTTCCGACAACATGGACCGATCGGACATTTTCCGTCGGAATGTCCGACCGTGTGTACGGGGCATAAGAATTGATGCTGAATTCAAGCCAATGTGTAGTCACCTCAAATATTGATATGATTTTCCTCCTGATCGCTCACTTTGCATTTTGTAAATTGATAAAAGACAAACAATAAAAATATATATTTTTGAAAGTATTCTTACTTTACAGCATTTCTTCACACCTGCCTAAAACTTTTGCACAATAGTAGTATGTGTATGTGTGTGTGTATATATATATATATATATATATATATATATATATATATATATATATATATACACACACACACACACACACACAATGCAAATATTTATAGCAACGGAAACTGAGCCATCTCCAAGTTACCTGGTACTTTAACACTGTGGTCAATGTGGTCAGGAGTTCAAAATGAAAACCATGAATTAACTGGTGCCTAAGTGAAAGAACCTCTTGGTGTCAAGGGAGAAGTATACTATAGATGACTTTAAGATAATTCACATGGGGCCAGAATGTCTAAGCCTGGGTTCACACTACAGCAAACACAGACATTGCATGCGATTCACACCCACACTGTGGTGTTGACTGCTTGCAATGTCTGTGCAATGCGAGTTTAGCCATACAGTTGTATGGCTGAACTCGCATTGGATTCGCACAAAAAAAGTGCAGGGACTTTTATTTTCCCCGCACTGGAATCGAATTGCATTGGGTGTTCTCACCCATGCGATCCGATGCCTGTCCGAATCCACAGTTCGTACTGCCATCTGTGAACCGATCTGGGGGTGTTAACATTGTATTGACACCCGCAGCGGTTCGCAGATGACAGTGTGAACTGCCTGCAGGAGAGGAGCGATGCCTGAACACAGCCCACTATTTACACCTAAATATACGATACAAAAGTTATTTTTCACTAGTGATAAAAAGAATGTTTCAGTTTCACAGAAAATATATCATGCTGACAGTCATATCAATATAACTAAACCCAAGAACAAAAATATATTGTAGTTTAATAGTCCTTAAAAGAGACAGCTGCATTAGTAAGCACCAGAAAATATCCGTTGATCTGGCCAGAAAACTGGAGTCCTTGGAAATTCTCGTGAACTGAAATCTCAAACACTTATCAGCTTTTGAGCAAAGGGTGGATATGATGAAGCCACACATCATCGCAGACCCACTGCTATTGCAATAAATAGCAGCCCCAGGGGGCGTGGCCTGGGGGAGCCCAGGCTGCGACTGCCATTCATTCCAATACCAGTGGGTCAGCATTAATGTGCGGCTTCATGGGATCCATCTTTTGCTCAACAGTTGCTGACAAGCACTCACAGTGGTGGACACAGGATTGCTTTCCGTTATACCCTGAGCGGCACACATTTTATATTCGCTGTCATCAGCTTTAACAGCTACCTTGTGTGAACTACAAACTCCTCTCATTCTGTGCAATGAAGAGGAGGCGAGGGGTAGGTGTTTATAGTCAAAATGAGGGGAGCAGCCTAGGTTCACAATGCTCCTCCTCCAAAGAGTAAGCATTGTCACCTTAAAGCGGAGTTCCACCCAGAATTGGAACTTCCGCTTTAAGCACTACTCGCCTCCTTACATGCCACATTTGGCATGTCATTTTTTTGGGGGGGGGTTGGTACACAGCTCCCACTTCCGCTCTCGCTGCATAGGCGACTCCTCCTCTCCCTCCCTGCAATCTTCTGGAACACGTCACAGGTCCCAGAAAATTGCCCGGCCACTGAGAAGGCGTAGCGTGCACCCGGCTGTGAAGCCACAAGCTGTCACAGCCAGGTGCCCACACTTGCAATGCCGGCGCTGCGGAGAGGAAGAGGAGCGAGGCTTCGGGCGGCCGCATCACTGGACCGTGGGACAGGTGAGTGTCTGTTTATTAAAAGTCAGCAGCTACACTTTTTGTAGCTGCTGACTTTTAATAAACGTAAAAACTACTGGAACTCCGCTTTAAGATGGGTAATGCGACACTGGCAGGAATATCAGTTAAAAAAGCCTCATAAAAGTACAGATGTGGTGACTAATACAGTCACCACATCTAAGAACTGGTGAAATGCAAGATATTACATGTTCTTTTTTGTGTTTAGATATACTTTAAAAAGGGTAATTCCACTTTTGTGGGAAAAATATAGCAAAATAAAAAAACATGTTATTCGAGGATTAGTAGGCATTAGTAAGATTAGTAAGCAACAATATATTATATTTTGGGGTTTTGGGTTTAATACCACTTTAACTGTCTAGACCACTGGTCTCTAAACTGTGATTGCCTTTGTCTGGCCCTTTGGGCACTATTGTTCCCACTGACACCAATGATGGGGTGCTATTCCTCCCAATTACACCTATAATGGGACAACTGATACAAACAATGGGGAACCTTTCCTCCCATTAAAACCAATGGCGTGGCATTGCTTACTCCCATTGATGGCAGCACATTTTTTATTCCTGCCAGCCACAGTCAGGCCCCCCTAAAGTCTAAAGGACAGTAAACTGGCCCTTTGTTCAGAAAGTTTGGCGACCCCTGGTCTAGACCACCAACAATGAAAACTTCAGGTGACATCTAAAGACTGGCACAGAGCAGGCAATAGAGATGAATTAGTAACTGGCATTTCTTGAATTCTGAGGTCAGTATTTAGAGTGCACTGTGTTAAGGTACCATTGCAACTGCTTTGTTTACACACGAAATTGACAATGCTTGATGAATGAACAAACTGGTGAATGAGACAAGTACACTTGTAACTGTGAATGTCACTGGAGAAAAAAAAGATTTTCAATGGCTTGTTTTTTTTATTTTTTATGCTGGCAGGAAAAGCACCACCTAAAAGGCTATGCATAATGTCTGGACAGTTTTTACACAGCCATTTAATTGCCTGTATGAGAGGATAAGCAACACAGACTTCTTACTACAGTTGTTTTCCTTTTAGATGATTCACACCACCAACACAAGAAAAACAAATTAATGTTAGAAAAAAATTGAAATCTCAAATATATTGCGGTCTCAGGAGTCTATGTGTAGGATTCGGTGGTGTAATGCTGAACCTGGATGAAAATATGTACCAAGAAAGATACATCTGCATACATCCAGCGGTTCTGAAAACGTAACGGCATCGGACTATGCTAATACAGTAAAACCTTGGATTGCGAGCATAATTTGTTCTGTAAACATGCTTGTAATCCAAAGCACTTGTATATCAAAGCAAATTTCTCCATAAGAAATAACGGACACTCAGATGATTTGTTCCACAACCATTTATTCAGAAGTCCTTCAGTTTATAGAACATATAAAAAGCTAAAATAGCAATGTGATAGGTTATGTAACCATAAAATGTCCATCCACAAATGGCAGCCTCCACAAGGGGATTCAAAGCAAAATCCAGCAGGAGCTACAGAGTATACAAGAGAAGAGAGGTGCCTTTAAGTGTAGCAATATGGTTACATTTAATGAAGGGGCAACATTTAGCGAATCACATGGTTGATGATTAAAACAGGCACATCTAAGTATGCAAGCATCCGGGGGGAAAGGTGTCCACATAGACAGTCCCCCTCATCGCCGGCTCTCACCGCTGTCAGTCTGCAATCATGACCGGGAAGTCTCCCCTGAAAGTGAGGCCTGAAGCGCTCGTGGAGCGCAGCGTGGAAGGGATGACATTGGTGGTGAGTAGGATGGTCTATGTAGACAGCTTTACCCCGGATGCCTGCATACTTAGATGTGCCCGTTTTAATCTTCAACCATGTGAGTTGTTAAAATGCTGTACCTTCATTAAATGTAACCATATTGCTACACTTAGAAGTGTTTCTTCTCTTTTATACTCCGTTGTGACGTGAGGCTACTTGTATATCAAGACATGGCTTGTATATCAAGTCAAAATTTATTTAAAAATGTTGCTCGTCTTGCAAAAATGCTCTCAAACCAAGTTACTCTCAAACCAAGGTTATACTCTACTGACCAGGTGTCAGAAAGCTGAGCTCTAGTCCACCTCGTTTTGCTCCTCTCTATTCATCAAAATAAAAGACCACCAGAGAGGAGCAAGATATTTATATAATTGAGCGCCCAAAGTGGTGGGGCTGTTGGGACAATCTAAAAGATTGCTCAATACATGTAGCAGGGCATTCTGCTCACAGTGTAATAAACATAAGTTGTCAGTTTTAGAAGACATGGATATAGTAGACAGGAACACACTATTTATATTTTTATTAACATACCTAAATTCTAAATTAGAATTTATGATTCTTGTAAAAAAAAAAAATCTTAATGCACGATTACTATAACCAATGACTGACTGCCTTGGATTGCCTAGGTAATACAGTACAACAATGAAGTAGAAACACCTATTTTCCAAGTGCATGTACATGGAGGCTTCCACTGACTCCGGTTCATAGATGAATACTTTAACATCTAAGTATTCCTGGACTTTCTTTCTAGGCCTGTGCATGTATTCAAGGTCACAGTTTCAACTATAGCTTTAGAACTTCGTTCCACTTCCAATAATGCCTAGAGCAGTGATGGTGAACCTTTTTGAGCCCGAGTGCCCAAACCGCAACGCAAAACCAACTTATTTCTTTCAAAGTGCCAACACAGAATTAAACAACTTTCCATGGCCTCATCGTCCAGCTCTCCCCAGGCAGTATTGTAGGAATCCCTGCCATCCAGCCGCTCCTTGATATACCTGCCGCCGGGAGATCAGCTAGCAGCCACTGCACCTCTCCCCATGGCCATGGATGATCTGCTTTGACTCCGAGCACCGACCCCCCCCCCCCCTCCGTTGTTTCACAGGCTGCACCAGAGGGACAGACTGAACCAAAGTCGTCCTGGAATAGGGTGCCTGCAGAAAGGAATGTCCGAATGCCTTACCGTAGGTGTAGGGGTCCGGGGGAGGCAATGAGCTTGCACAATCGGGACAGCGGAGAAAGAATTTTACACCCCCCTAAACATCGCACATTGGACAAGATGACTGGCTGCCCACCCCCCTGCCGACGTCACTGGCACTGATGCAAGGAAGGGAGGTGGCTCCTCCGTGCCTGCACCTTCAGTGCAAGTGGCTGCCTGCCTGGGTGATTCCCCTGGTGTGCCCACAGAGAGAGCTTGGTGTGCCAGCTGTGGCACGCGTGCCATAGGTTCGCCATCACTGGCCTAGAGTAATGCCAGTATATAAAGACTGTACGGTCTACAGGTCCAAAAAAGCTAGGCTGGGCATATATTATACAAATTTCTTGTACAATTGTTCATTCGTTTTAACAAAACCATATATTATGAGGTCAAACCTAAACACTTTCAATTTGTAAGCAATCAGACAGGCTCTTGTTCTACATAGTTGAAGGTAAATCTAACAGAAATTGAATAGGGATATATAATGTATAGCCAGCTTATCACAAAAAAAAAAAAAAGGACAACAACATATTTTGATCATAAGGTACAAAGTCTGATTCAGAGTCCTTGGTCGATTGGGAGTCCACAGTCTGGCAAATCTGTCAAGAACAGGATTTTCCTTAGTTTATAGTACCTTAGAAATGAGTAGTGACTCCCTGCTAATGCCCAAGAGACATGCAGTGAAGTCCACAATGGAACAAATGACAATAAGAACTTACAATGCTCAAATTGAACTGCCTACAAGGATCAAGATTTGAATGAGCAGCTCTATATCAAACTGCCCACTGATCTTTTCATCCAAACGTCAAGTTAAAGAATAAGTTCACCTTTTTAAAAAAAAATAAAAATAAATGCACATATTTTTGTAGGAAAAAATATCATAGGAGCCTGCAGAGCATTGCAACTAATCAGAGGATCGCGGGTGCAATGTCAGGCTCCTGCACACACTGCCTGCAGCTCTTTTGCCCGTACCTCTGTAAGGGCTTTCTGTTTCAGAGCTGTAGGCAGTGTGAATGGACTACAAACACACTCACAGTCCACTGAGCACTACAAGCCATCTGCCACAGTGGAAAACGGGACTTGTAGTTCTCTCATTCACAGATTCTTGTGTGGTACAGCCACGCGGTTTTCAAACTGACAGCAGGTGCAAGGAGAAAAACCCTGCCTGCAGGGAGGAGAGAAATTGGGGGTGCAGGGGACAGGTCTGGAGCAGGTTACACCCTAAATATGGGAAGAAAGAGAATGATTTATGTATGCTATAAAAGACTACCAAATCCAGGTCATATATCATCCCAAAAACAAATACTTATACTTATACTAGATCACAAAACCAGCCTGTAAAGAAGAAATTTATATCATCAGATATGGTCACACATGCTGATGGGCAAGCCTAAAAGATACAATCTATACAAGGAATTATGAAAGCATTATTACAATGGTCACATAAATTAGCGCATGCTGTAGTGACTGGATGATCAAGGTTTCTATTCTGTCCAATCAGAAAAGGATCCACAAGACTAGAAATTTATACTACTTAGTGTATATACCTAAATTATTTGTGTATTAGTTCCAAAACAGTATAACCTGCTAGCACACTGTGTATGAGCCGAGTTACTTTTATTATGTCACACAGAGAAACTCAGCTTCAAACACTATATAAAACAATAGGATTACATACAGTGGATATAAAAAGTCTACACACCCCTCTTAAAGTGGAAGTAAGCCCTTCTATCGTTTTCAGTCAAGGAAGCTGCCATCTTGGCCTCCAATAATTCTTCAACTGCCATAATGCTGCACATGTGATCAGTTATGACACCAGCCATTGGATGGTTTGAAAACTTGGTTGAGAGCACAACCAATGTAAAAGTTAGCATTTCTGGCATGCCAGCAATGGAAGTGTTTTTTGAAACTGGGTTTACTCCCGCTTTAAAATGTCAGGTTTATGTGATGTAAAAAAAAATGAGACAAAGAAATCATTTCAGAACTTTACTCCACCTTTAATGTGACCTATAAACTGTACAACTCAGTTTAATAAACTGAAATCTTTTAGGTGGAGGGAAGTAAAAATAAAATGATATGGTTGCATAAGTGTGCACACCCTTAAACTAATACTTTGTTGAAGCACCTTTTGATTTTATTACGGCACTCAGTCTTTTTGGGTAGACTCTCAGCATGGCACATCTTGACTTGGCGATATTTGCACACTCTTCTTTGCAAAAACACACCAAATCTGTCAGATTGCGAGGGCATCTCCTATGCACAGCCCTCTTCAGATTACCCCACAGATTTTCAATAGGATTCAGGTCTGGGCCATTCCAAAACTTTAATCTTCTTCTGGTGAAGCCAGTTCTTCTTCATGTTTAGCTTTCTAGCAGAAGCCTGAAGGTTTTGTGCCAATATTAAGAAAAAATTGTGGGTGGTCCCGCGCAATTGGCTAAATTAATTAATGGTTGAATGGAACTGCTGCCCCTACTAATACAACTACCTAAGTGGAGTATAAACCATGTGATAAATTAAGCAGTAGGTGTGGCGCTGTTCTAAATTATACCTGGAGT
The DNA here is from genome assembly GCA_028564925.1 of Lithobates sylvaticus. NCBI lineage: Eukaryota > Metazoa > Chordata > Amphibia > Anura > Ranidae > Lithobates > Lithobates sylvaticus. The sequence continues at coordinate 162,628,309 of CM053028.1, forward strand.
CTATTAGTTCCGCTAATGCACTCTAACCAATATCTATTAATGATTTATTAACAGTCTATAGTGCAAAAAGGAATGTGTAAACAAAGTGACTGATGCTTGTAATACGGTTAGTACTCTAGCAAAATTGATGAATCATATGCTTGATGTGACATAATTTTATTTAAAATATTGCACTTATGTCACGATGTGTACATGCATATGATTGATTAAGCCATTGCAATTAAAGCACCAGTCACTTAATTTTATTTAAAATATTGCACTTAAGTGACTGGTGCTTTAATTTCAATGGCTTAATCAATCATATGCATGTACACATCGTGACATAAGTGCAATGATGAGTTGTAAATTAAAGTGACTTGTGCTTCAGTTAAAAAAAATTCATATAGCACAGTTCTTATATGGCTCCAAAAGACGTCTTGATGACGAAATGCGTAGGGCGGAGCTTATAGCATCTTTGCGTCACTTCTGGTTTAAAGCCGTGGAACGCCAATCATCCTGGCTTCTTGATTTTTAAACGGATTAAAGTATACAGAGACAATGCAAATATGTTTCCAACTGTACCCCTTTGCGGGGTGAATGCTTCCAGTGAGTGCAATACCTATAGGGGAGCACCATAAGGAGCACCAGCACAGAGACACGATCAGAAAGCACCTGTCACTTTTTACTAAAGACTTTGTGTTTACATAAGAACTGTGCTATATCAATTTTGTTCGCTAAAGCACAAGTCACTTTAATTTATAACTCATCATTGCACATACGATTGATTAAACCATTGCAATTAAAGCACCAGTCACTTTATTTTATTTAAAATATTGCACTAATGTCACATCAAGCATATGATTTATCAATTTTGCTAGAGTACTAACCGTATTACAAGCATCAGTCACTTTATGTTTACACATTCCTTTTTGCACTAAGGACTGTTAATTAATCGTTAATACATATTGGTTAGAGTGCATTATCAGAACGAATAGACTCCAGTTATAATTTAGAACAGCGTCACACCTACTGCTTAAATTATCACTTTGTGCCAATATTGACTGGTATTTGGAGCTGTTCAGAATTCCCTCTACCTTGACGAAGGCCCCTGTTCCAGCTGAAGAAAAAAAGCACCAAAGCATGATACTGCCACCACCATGCTTCACTGTGGGTATGGTGTTTTGGTGATGTGCAATGTTGTTTTGCGCCAAATGTATCTTTTGGAATTATGGCCAAAAAGTTCAACCTTGGTTTCATCAGACCATAACACATTTTCCCACACGCTTTTGTGAGACTTCAGATGTGTTTTTGCCGAATTTAGCCAGGATTGGATGTTTTTCTTCGTAAGAAAAGGCTTCCGTCATGCCACCCGACCCCACAACCCAGACATATGAAGAATACGGGATATTGTTGTCACATGTACCACACAGCCAGTACTTGCCAGATATTCCTGTAGCTCCTTTAACCACTACAATACTGTGCACTTTCGCCCCCTTCCTTCCCAGACCAATTTTCAGCTTTCAGCGCTCTCACACTTTCAGTGACAATTGCGCGGTCATGCAATGCTGTAACCAAATGAATTTTCTATCATTTTGTTTGCACAAATAGAGCTTTAGTTTGGTGGTATTTATTCGCGACTCCGTTTTTTATTTTTTGCGATATAAGCGAAAACATAGCGGAAATTTTTTAAAAAAAACAATATTTTCTCCTTTCTTTTTTAAAAGAAATCCAATAAAATCTAATTTTGTCATAAATTTAAGCCAAAATGTATTCTGCTACATGTTTTTTGTAAAGCGTATAATAATTGGTTTGCGTGATCACGGACATATGTACGCAAATGATCATGTACATATGTGTGCAGGTGATCACGGACATATGTGTGCAGATAATCACTGGCACATGTTATTTTACTGGGGACATATGTGAGGGACATGTGTGTTTTTATTATTTGGGGACATGTGTGTTTTGGGGACATGTGTGTTTTTACTGTGGGGACACTACTGGTGATCAGTGAGTAAAAAGCTGTAAAAAAACGCTAATACTCACTGATCACCAGCTGGCTGCAGCGATCCGCTCTCCTCTCCTCACCGATGACTTCCGTGTGAGGAGAGGAGAGCCGATTGCCTAGCAACCGGCTGTTTGCTTACATCACATGACGGCTGTGATTCGACACGGCCATCATGTGATCAGGAGGGCCAATCACAGAGCCCTCCTGCCTATCCGAGATGCGCCGTGTCCGAGTGACACGAGCGCATCGTGCGCGCGCGATCCCGCTACTTCTGAAGGACATTCCGGAACGTCCTATCAGAAGTAGACGGCTCCCACCCGGCCGTATATGTACAGTGGCCGGGTGGGAAGTAGTTAATGTTGCTGTAGGCCTCTTGGCAGCCTCCCTGGCCAGTTTTCTTCTGGTCTTTTCATCAATTTTGGAGGTACGTTCTTGGTAATGTCATTGTTGTGCCATATTTTCTCCACTTGATGATGACTGTCTTCACTATGTTCCATTGTATATCTAATTCCTTGGAAATTCTTATGTACCCTTCTCCTGACTGATACCTTTTAACAATGAGATCCATGTGCGGGCCATGGCTTTTGCTGTAGGATGCGACTAAGAAAATGTCAGGAAAGACCTACTAGAACAGCTGAACTTTATTTGGGGTTAATCAGAGTCACTTTAAATGATGGCAGGTGTGTTCGGACTCCTATTTAACCTGAGTTGGAATACGATTGCTTAATTCTGAACACAGCTACATCCCTAGTTATAAGAGGGTATGAACACTTATGCAACCACATTATTTTTTTTTTTTTTTATTCCCCCTCAAAAGATTTCAGTTTGTTTTTCAATTGAGTTGTACAGTTTATAGGTCACATTAAGCCTAGGTTCACACTGACTGCGGCAATGAAATCCTGCAGCTGAACTTGCACAACTTAATTCCTGCATGTCAGTCCCGACTTCAGGGGCGAATTTAGAGACATCTGTGTTTCTGATCACAGATGTCAATGAAAATTGCACCCCAAATGTAAGTTTAAAGATGTACAGGCATACCCCACTTTTAAGTACACAATGGGGTTTATTTACTAAAGCTGGAAAGTGCAAAATCAGGCTCACTTCTGCATAGAAACCAATGAGCTTCTAACCCCAGCTTGTTAAGTTAAGCTTTGGTAAAACTTGGAAGCTCATTGGTTTCTATGCAGAAGCGAGCCTGATTTTGCACTTTCCAGCTTTAGTAAATAAACCCTATTGTGTACTTAAAAGTGGGGTATGCCCCTACAACCTGATGTGACAATTACAATTTGTTTGCTAAAGAACTGTGTATCAAACATTTTTGTTTCTCCTGCAGCTTCTTATAAGCCAATGTCTATCTACATACATACACTCCAGGGAAGGCTACGTGGCATGTTTCAGGAGGGATTTTATGATAATGACAACAGTGGACCTTGCCTATGCAATATGTGTTAAAATGGTAATTTGTTATCTCCATTGGACACCCGTGTGACATGGTGACAAGACAGGAGCCACACTTGAAGGTGGAGATAGCAGTAACCCCTATAACAGAAAGTGCCGGAAAAAGGACCATCAACCAGATCCTGCCATGCTGAAAGATAATGGCAAATTAATTTTGAAAATATATGAAACTAGAACTATGGGCAATTTTTCAATTTTAATAGAGAAAGAGAGGGATATAACCCGTCAGATTTATTTTTTGCCAACTGTGACCCATGCAGAGATTTCACTTCACTTCCTGTCCCATAACCAAAGAGGAAGTGAGAGGAAATCCCTGCAAATTAAGGGAATTCCTTGGGGACCCCCAGGTCACCAGAGCTAGTGTGCCCATTGGAAGATTTTTTCCTCTATTACGTTTCTGGGGACAACTCATAATTTGTTTTACTTTCAATGATAATGGTAAATAGGACAAAGAGAGAGAATTAATCTCCTAAATGGGAGCACAGACAGCAATAAAAACTGACAAGCTTTCTAATCGCTCTGCACTCTCCAAAATGTAAGAGAAGTTTTGCCTTTAGTTATACTTTAACATATTGGAGATTTGATATTGGGTTTATACATACTGTACTTTACACCTAAGGCCTCATGCGCACGAGACGCTGTTAAACGCGCGTTCAGAAGCAGTTGGAAACTTTTTTCAACTGCCCCTGAACGCATGCAATGTTATCCTATGTGTCCATGTACACAGTCTCATTTTTTCCTGTTTTTATGCAGTTGCGTTTAACCTCGTTTTTCCAGAAGCAAAAAAATGGGTTCAGACACTTTGCTTTTCCACCTTTCAGACGCAAAACGCGGCTAAAAGCGGCACCCGCGTTTGCGTTTATAAGCATTTTTAAAGGAACCCAATTTTTTGGACCAGAAAACTCAGAAATACGATGGTAAACCATAAAAAATACTAAAAAAATTGGTTTAAAATGTCGTAATTACTCTAGATAGTTCATAGAGCATATATACTCACTGATGCAATGCCATAAAAAAAAATCTATTTTTTTAGGTGGCTTAGACAATGAGGAATGCCTCCACTTCTTTGCCCCAACCCTTCATCCAATTTCTAATCTAATCAGTGACTCCACCTAGTCTGACCAAAGCATAGCAATGTCTTTTTTTACAAAGAAAAACCTGCATACCAATGTCTAGTCAGCCCCAACCCCCCACCATGTTTGTGAAATATCCAACGGACATTCGCTGTGCCATCAACGGATGGGTCCAATAGCAACAAGCTCGGACTCTGGACCTCTCACGCAATTTGCGACGACAGTGCTGCCTCATCAAGAGCAACATCAGGAGCATTTCCTGACATATATTCAATATGGGATCCATTTCCACGAGAAAAAAAAAACACAGAAAGAGAGGCAAATGCAAGTGTACAACTGCTCTCTCTGCTGCGGCTGCTCACTCTGATCAAAATGGCAGAAATAGTTAATAATACATGCTTTCTGAGCTTGAGGGTCTTTATGATGTTATCTTTACAAACACTTATAGACGCAAACGAGGCTAAACGCGGCATGAAACCGCGGCATGAAAACGCGCGTTTTTAAAGGCAGGTTTCTGCTTTTTAAAACATGCGTTCAGCAGAGTTTGCATCGGCGTCTCATGTGCATGGGGCCTAATAATCAGTAGGTTTACTGACCGTGAAAGAGGCGAGAAATACCTAGTTGAATCTCTGCAGTTAGAAAGAAAAACAGCCTCATATTAATATCCAAAAGGTCCTATTCACAATATTTAAATAAAGATTACAGAATTATTTTTATATATTTAATGTCACTCAGCTTTGCAAAGTTTACAGTCATGACATGTGTGTCCACTTGTGGGGTCTTAAACTTTTCTTAATAATAAAAGATGATTAATAGGAAACAGCTGGATGGTGTTTAAACGGCTTATTTAGACAATAAATATTCTATATTTGACTGCAGTCATTGAAATGGCGACCATAAAGAACAGTGGACAGGTTTATTTTTCCAAATAGGTGACACCATGGAATGGAAGAGAAAACCTTGACAGTCACTGAAGGACTGTGTGGAAAATAAAACTTGTCTGCACTAGGGTGTTCCATAATTCAACTTAGCTGGTAATAGTCCAACACACCGTTTAATCACCCAACAGTAACCAGTTTGCATTGTATAATATACTGAAGTGTCATCACATCTCATGGATGTCATCCAACAACTCAAGTGAAAAACAGATATCATATCAGCTTCTAAAACAAATATTTTTCTTGTTCAATAATTTTATTTTCGATAGAATTAGGTTGCTATTTTGCAAAGAACAAAGAGGAACGATTTGATGGTATAGCAATACCAGTAGATTCATCTTATAGGACAATAGTGAATGTATTCTTGCAGTTAATTATTAATAGTTATAGATTAGTGGCTTATAAAATGTGCAAAGTGAGTACTAAAGCGCTGATAGGAGAATAAAAATATTAAAAATGTTTTAGAAAACCAAATAAAATAGATAAGATGACCAAATGATATGCTGCACCATTAAAGTGTGTCCTACACTTAAAAGGATAAGCAAATAAATACTAGAGTATAAATAGTGCGCAATATCAACCTTAGTCTATTTAGATCAGCAGGTGAGGTTAAAAGACAAATGTCATGGTATAATAAAATATATAAGTGCTTGCGTGACAATCCCAGGTGCACAAAAATATATATATAAACTTCAAGTTACAATGAGGTTGTAACCAATTTAATAAATAAATACACAATGTGTTAAAAATAAATACAATGTGTTTTAAATAAATAAAGCGCTTCAAAATGTGAGTAAAAACATGTGTTATAATGTGTCAAAGAAAGGAAATATCCAGTTTATGCCAGTGATGCATATGGGGATATATAAATTCCAAAAGCCAATACAGGCTTGACCTGATGGATTAGCTAATTAATTGATGAATTAATGGGTAAACGGCCGCCAGTTAAATATTATATTAATCCCATAGGTGATAGCAGTCCATTAAATGAGTTAGATAATTAATGAAATAACTCTTCACATCCACTAATGATATCCGGGACACAATTAGAATTGCTAGAGAAAAAAAAAAAAAAAAAAAAAAGGAGAGAGAAAAAAAGAAACTTCCCTTTATGCTGGGAATGTAGGGCTTTTTTCCTTTTGGTTCCTCCTGATATCTTGCTCCGGTATGATATAAAAGAGAAAAAGACACAAACAAAAAACCATTGTGCAGCGCTCTATTCAACCATCAAACAAAGAAGATCTTTTAGGTGGTTGCCTACAGCTATACAACTCACATGTACCCAGTAGGTGTTTGCGCGTTCAAATCCTGCTAATGGTCAGGCTCAGATAGGGGGCTGTCAGCCCTTTCCTCCTCACTGTGCTGTGCTGTGCTTAGCACTGTCACTTGGGCTCCTCCTCCCGACGCGTGTCATCACAGGTCACGTGACTAAAAATGTTTTATGACCTGCTACAACTTCCCCTCACAACCCTAAATACTTACCAAAGTCCTCTTTCCCTTTCCTCTCCCAGCAGTGGGAGTCACTGGGTCCTGCTACTGTCACTTAAATTCTGTGAGGAAGGAACGGGGGGGCCAGGCAGCACTGTGTGTCTCTATAGATGCACACAGCCCCTTTCGGGATTAAAGCTGCACATCTGCCCCCATAGCAAGCGGTTTGTGGACACAGAAGCGGAGGAGCAGACAGAGCTGGTGAAAGAGGAGGTTTGGGGCTGTTTTGTATAATACTATTGCACAGAGCATGTAGGTATAAGATGTTTATTATTTAAATTATTACATAACTATAATTGATATATTATTATTTTCCTTTAGAATCACTTTAAGGATTATCAGGATTATCAAGAGAGGTAGGTAGTTTTCTAGGTGAAAAGTATTGAGAACTGGTGATAGATACCTAAATAGAAAAGCTACCAGGGCACCCAGTGGTATGCAAACAAATCTTGGAGTTGGCAATCTATTGATTGTGGCAGGTATATGTTCAGGAGTTTTGAATTCAAGCAGTTTGCAATTAATCCAGAAATGTTAGCGTAGTCAGAGAGCATGGTAAGGAAGTTAACGTTTTTGTAAAAAACATTTGAAAAAAAAAATAAGTTTATAGTGGAAACCAGAGATGTTGACGCCAATAATGTTTAGTTTTTCTCTGGTAAATCTCGGCAAGGGTTTAATAGCTTACACAAATAGAAGGGGGGACAATAGGCACCCTGTCTTGTCCCTCCGAAAATCCAAAAGTAATCAGATTTGAACCCAGCATTTTTAACGTAGGCTCTTGGGAAGAAATACAAGGATGATATGCAGATTGGAAAATGTGGGCCAAAGCCCAATTTTCCTAAAGGACGAGTGCGTGTTCAGACAAAGTGCGCTTATTCTCTTTGCCCTTTTAAGGCTGACTTCACAGATTTCTGCCAGTTTTAAGCAAAAAGCAGCTTCTAAGGCCAGCGTGTTTGATGTATTTCTCTTCTGCTGCACTCAGTTCCCATGGCTAACCACTGTGTTGCCGGTCATCAACCTTGCTGACTTTTTTTGTGATTCTGCAGAACAGCTTGGGCAGTATATCCAGAAACAACTGTCTGTCGCAAACTATTTGCTTGGGAGAGAACAAGCTGTTGCATGGTGACCACCTTGTGTCTTTGTTATTGGCAAACTCTTAAATCATCACATCTACGGCACCATTGTCCAGTTTTATTGCCTCTTCAAAGCCGTTTGCATTTCAGATCATTTTTTTGCATCATCGGTCTTTTGTATCCATTTGCTTTATTTGATTAATAAACCACCGGGTTAAATGCCTACAAACAGCAATAGTTTTGACTTGAAAATGGTCTATTGCTATGTTCGTTTCTTTCTTTAACCACTTGACATCCGCGCTATGGCCGAATGACGGCCACAGCGTGGATCTAAATTCCCGGGAGGCCGTCATATGATGTCCTCCCCTGTGCACGCTCCCTGCGCGTGCCCTATATGGGGGGCAGAGCGTGCTGTGATCACAGAGTCACTGAGACACAGGTGATCAGCGATCCGAATAAGGGGCGGGTCCCAGCCCCTTACCATGTGATCAGCTGTCAGCTGTCAGCCAATGACATCTGATCACATGATGAAAACAAAAGCTCGGTGATTGTTTTTTTTTCCTCCTCACGCTGACAGTGGACCCGAAAAGTCAGAGGCAATTATGCCTCATGTAATGCCCACAAGTGCCACCTGCCAATGCCCACCAGTGCCACCTGCCAATGCCCACCAGTGCCACCTGCCAATGCCCACCAGTGCTGCCAATCAGTGCCACCTAAAAGTGCTGCCTATCAGTGTAACCCATCAGTGCCCATCATTGCCACCCATCAGTGCCCATCACTGCGGCCTCATCAGCATACATCAATGACGGACAAAAATTACCCATTTAAAATTTTTATAACAAAATTTAAAAAAAATAACTTTTTTTTTTTTAATTCGGTCTTTTAAATTTTTTTTAACAAAAAATAAAAAAAATCGCAGAGGTGATCAAATACCACCAAAAGAAAGCTCTTTTTGGGGGAAAATTTTCATTTGGGTACAGTGTTGTATGACCGCGCAATTGTCATTCAAAATGCGACAGTGCTGAAAGCTGAAAATTGGTCTGGATCGGAGGGGGGTTTAAGTGCCCAGTAAGCAACTGGTTAAGGACAGTGAAATATCCCAACTTTTCCAAAAAGACTGCTTGCAACAGGCTGTAGTAGCATAATTACATGCAACGTAGCTGTAGAAGTATAATTACATTTCGTTTACCCCTTAGTATATATAGTTTAGTTTAAAGGGTCAAAATAAGGATACAGAAGGTTGAACATTTTAAGAGGGGACAGGGAGGAGTGATGAATAGTGGTGTTGTATTTTGAATAAAATGATCATGAAAATAAATAAAATAGATTTGGATGTTGGACTTCTAGAAAATGGCTGCTTTATTCGAAGGCTCCCATAGTAAAGGAGGTGGTGGCAGACAAGCTAGAGGACTGACTGGCTTATGCAAGCTGCACTAGGTAGTAGGTGATGTCACCAGAGAAAGGAGGAAGTAGGCAGAGAGCCCAGAAACTTCAGCCTCACCTCCTCTCTACATGTCCCTGCAAAGGTGGCAAGGGGATCAGGGATGGGGGCTTGAATAGAATATGCAGTAGCAGAGTCGCTAGCTGGTAGAAAGGTGCAATGTCTGAAGTGTTGGGGCTCAGTGTCAGGGGTGCATGGGGTATAGTATCAGGGGTGCCGGGAGGCAGGTTCAGAATCAGGTGAATAGTGGAGAGATCTTGGGGGGGGGGGGGCAGGGTATGTGCAGAGGTGGGGGTATTCTTTAAAAAAGATGCAGTGTGCATTTTACCACAATGGTAACTCTACGTGATGTGTTTCAGTGCCATTTAGCATGGCACCCCATTAATCAGTAGGTGCCAACTATCACTGCAGCCCACTGCAACACATGGGCATTGCAGTGTGGCCTGCTCTATTAAAAAGAAGGTGCATACCCGTTTTTCTTTCCCCCTTAAACTCTGTTCCATTGGCAGCCCATTCTTGATTAAATAACTGCCCTAATGCAATACACATGAACTAGTATGCAGTTGTGCAATACAATGGAACAGTATAGTGTGAAGCGGCTCCCGCCTAATATTTTGATCTGCACTGCTGCCCTTGTAATGTGTGGACTATATGGACTTGGGGCGTCCTAAAATGGTAGGCCGCAAGTGCTTTCCATAAGTTTTAAGGAACTTCCAGCTTATACAATTTTACCTGCTATATTATGTTAGAGATCTAAGCAATTAGGTCTTACAGCAGTTTCAAGTTTAACCATTTAACCCCAAAGAGTGCATTTAGGTTTGTATGTACATGGGGGTTCCAGTGCTTAGGTGTAACTTTATTATATACACTTAAATGTATTGCTATGACAGGTTCTCTTCAGGGGTCTACTGGACTCCCCTGATGTCTTTCATGCCCTCCACTGAAGCTAATGCAGCACAGATTGTGCTCTATCTGCTTCTTCCCTGACCACAGTGGCCAGGGAAGGGACAGCTGAAACTGTAAGTGGTGTAATACACGTCACTCCTGGGTTTTTACCAGCTGCAAATGTATTTTCAGTGGACTCCCTCCCCTCTACCCGGTGACACCTGCCACGCTGGTCCTGGGACTGCATGGGGGACAGTGGGGCCATGGAAACATAGTGGAGTGCTGCCGGTTTCAGTGTTCTGTGAAAGCAATTCAACCGCTGTACAGCTGCCGGATCACTTTGATCATTTAAAGTTGACAGAAAATTAAATGTACACACATTCCCAGCTGCTGTAGCAGCCGAGAATGTGTTCAAATCCCCCCTGCTGCTGCCAAGGTAAGCATTACATCAGTGACAGCAAAAGGATTAATAAGTTAGACCAGGGCTTGACAAATTTGCTTGGAATCTAGGAGCCAGCTAAAAAAGTTAGGAGCCAGGTTTTTTTTTTGACAACGACTGACAGGTGGCACTGGGGACAGATGGCACTGATAGGTGGCACTGGGGAAAATAAAAATCAAAGCCATTAAAAAAAAAAAAAAAAAAACACTGTGCAATACTCTGCCAATACTCTGCAATACATTTTAATAAATATTTTTTTACTGAATTTTCTGTATTTTTTGATTTATAGCGCAAAAAATAAAAAACCCAGCGGTGATTAAATACCACCAAAAGAAAGCTCTATTTGTGTGAAAAAAAAGGACAAAAAAGTCATATGGGTACAGTGTTGCATGACTGAGTAATTGTCATTCAAAGTGTGTGAGCACCGAAAGCTGAAAATTGGTCTGGTTAGGAAGGGTGTTTAAGTGCCCAGTGGTTAACATTGTATTAGCATTGTTAGAGGTGTTGTAATACCAATGGCCGCCACAAGATGGTGCCATATTACAGAAGGACTTCAGAAGGCCGCAAAGCCGTGGCCTAAATTACTGGCCGGCGCGGCCCGATGCGATCACACGGCGGGGGTCAGGGTCCACAGGGAGACAGGATACCGCAGCTGTGTCACCCCAGGCGCTAGGACCCCAATTCTAGTCGCAAATGCGACCTGGCAACCGGGGTTTGTCGAGCCCTGAGTTAGACACTTTTATTGTTAAAAGAATTGTCATGCAATGCATTAAAAACATATACTGTATAGAATTGCCTTATGACTGAATTTAAGGATAAGGAAACTTTTAAAGAGAATTTTCTGAATGCTTTCTCACCCCTTCATCTCTTCCCACTTTGCTGATCTCACCCACCCTTCTGCTGCAGCTTATACAGATACTGTAATGTCCAGCCTAGCAGCTCACACCACCACCGTCCTCGCCACCCCAAGCTCTGCTGTGCCTGCAACCAGGCCACTCACCGCCATTGCATCAGCACCCCCACCATTCCCACCCAATCCTTTTTTTTCACCACTTTACCTGAAACATCCCCACCACTGTGCCTTCATATCCCCCCCTTATTTTTACCACTTCTCCTTGCCTCCATCCTCACCCCCTGCACTCATTATTTCCCAACATGTGCCCACTTCACTTGCCACTGCACCAATTCCCCACTCTCTGAAATAACTTAAAGTGGTTGCAAACCTCAGACAAAGCATATCCTTCTATAATGTGCACTTGTCTCAATTAAGAGCACTAAATGTCATCTCTCTCCGCTGCTTTGTTCCTCTGCTATCAGCAGGAGTCACTTCTGACAAGTTTTCCTGACACCAAGATAAAAAAGGTGACAGGGGAGGGACCTCCAGCACACAGCCTGTGAGCGACAGCCTCAGCTCTGTTCCTGTGTGAAGGGGGTGTGTCCCTTCCTTCTAATCATCTCTCAGAGCTCTCCACACTGAGCTCTGCAGAGTAACTTAGCTCTCTGCCCCCTTTTTTCTGACAGCTCAGACAAGCTTTAATAAATTCTGGACTTTGAACGGATGTAAAAAATATCAGACTGCAGACAAACAGGTACGATTTATGTAAAAGGATATGTTTGATCTCTGTATATCACCTGAGCCAGTAACTTCACTAGCTATATAAGAGGGTTTACAACCACTTTAACTGACCATACACGTTACTGTCTTTCAATGTAACCGGTTACTAAACCCAGGACCCTGCATTCACTATACCTGGTCTCCCACAGTACACAGAACGTGGAAATGCAATTATTTTAGTAAATATAAACTGCTAAATACTGGTTAAAGCTTGTAGGAGGAGGTTCATTCTCCCGATTATCCTATGAGGCTGCAGGCCCCCTGGCCCTCTGTCTGGACAGTGCTGATTGGCCCTGTGCTGATCACATGCACTCTCCGCAAGGAAAAAAAAACCTCTCTAACAATACACACCAAACTGAGAATGTGCAGCTTGTCCCATGGCCTCTGTTCTATCAGGAGATGAGTTGGGGACAGTGGAAGGGAAGGATCAGAAAAGACAGGATCAAACAGCCTTTTTACACAATGCAGAGGATTAACCTCTAATGCCGCGTACACACGATCGGAAATCTGGCCAGCAAAAGACCTGAGAGCTTTTCATCGGAAAATGCGACCGTGTGTAGGCTGCATCGGACTTTTGCTGGCAGAATTTCGGCCAGCAAAAGATTGAGAGCATGTTCTCAATTTTTCAGACGGAAAAAGTTTCTATCGGAAATTCCCATCGCCTGTGGCAATTGCGACGCGCAAAATTCCAACGCATGCTCGGAAACAACTCGACGCATGCTCAGAAGCATTGAACTTAATTTTCGCGGCTCGTCGTAGTGTTGTACGTCACCGCATTATTGACGGTGGGAATTTGGTGTGACCGTGTGTAGGCAACACAAGCTTGAGCATAATTCCGTCAGAAAAAACATCCAAAGTTTTTCTGACGAGAATTCTGATCGTGTGTACGCGGCATTAGGTTTCACAGTGAGTATAACCAGCATTGTTTACTGCATATACACACTGATTTTACTGTTGTTGGTTTAGTAACACTTAAAAGCAAGGGGAAACTTACTGAAAGAGAGAAAAGTAAACACAGACAGCTAATCAATAGTGTACTTTGCTGTTATTAAGTATTTGCATCCACAACGATAAATCAAACTGTCAAATCGACAAAAATTAGGATGTTCATCCAATCAGAGAAAGAAAAAAGGATTCCTTGAAAGTGTCCAAATGTCACGCAACATCTGAACCATATGGGGAATTTAATAAATCAGCTCTTTGCCTTAATGAGATTATATCGTCTTTAGCAATTTTACCCAAATGCATGTGGCAGAACAGATAGAGCAAGTACACATTAGACACAAATAAAGGATTAAAATGTTCTAAACCGATTCTATAAAGTAGTTTAACAAACTATTTAAAACAAACATTTCACGTTCATTTATTTTTGTTAGTCGTCCGCGTACAAGGAATAGTGTTTCATTTTTTGACAGGATGTCGAGTTCAACAACCTCTCTCTCTGCACCCACCTCCAGCCTGGTAAACAGAGGCCTAAAGTATGAAAATGTACCTGTTCCCTTTTTTGCTGGTGAGTCATAACATCCCGTGTTGTCTGCAAGCTCAAAAAAAAAAAAAACTACTCCCAAGTTGATTTCTCAGACAGCTTTTTTGGCTCACTCAACCATTAATTTGATCTAAAATAAATCTACAAGTGAGAAATTGCCTTTGGAAGTAAAATAAATAAATAAATACAGGCAGCATTTCACAACGTCCAACTATTAACAGAGCCTCCTTCCTTTGCAGTGCCCAGACTGCACAAACCCCTGCTTGGAAGAAAAATAATTCCCTATAACTAGAGATGTGCTAAAATGCAAAAAGGAAAAAAATAAATAAAAAAGATTAAAACTAACAAGGATTTTTCTAGACAGCAGTGACAACTTAAAAGCAAATTAAAATTAATTATTAAGAGAAAATTTAAATATTTCAGACAATATAAAAAATCATTACCATGCCCTGTTCTGCATTGTGTCTCTGTGGGGGGCAGCCATCTTTGTAGAGGCAGGGCTTTGCTTTCCTATGTCTGTAGGCCTTCAGCAAGGAGAACAGTGTACAGCACAGTAGTGACATCACAAAATCTCCCTCCAATTTTGATCAAATTAGCAGTAAGAGCAGGGCCGTCTTTAAAATTCATTGGACCAGGAGCAAAAAATTTGTGGGCCCCCCTCCATGCAATTTTGCTCTACACTTGCTCTGAGACATACAATAAATAGCAGCTAGACTCAAAATCAGTTAACTGATTCAGATCAGGCAGCGACTGTGATTGGTTGCCAAAGGTTACAGTGTATCATTACCGCTCACTGACTGGCTGCTAGAGGTTCCAGCACACATTATGGCTCTGCTTGCTGATTGGTTGCTAGAGATTACTATACATCAATGCTGCTCACTAATTGGTTGCTAGAGGTTACTGGATATCCTTACCACTCACCAATTGGTTGCTAGAGGTTACTGCACATTATTACTGCTAACTGATTCGTTGCTAGAGGTTACTGCATATCCTAACAGCACAATGATTGGTTGCATGAGGTTACAGCACATCATCTCCTCACTGCCTGCACACCATGGACTGGAGAGGTGAGGGAACACATCAATAGACAGAAAACTCCTAGGGATTCTAGGGATCAGTGGCAATGCTTGGGGAGGGGGATGTGATTAGTCAGTGGCAATGCTGGGGGGTTGATGGGATCAGTTAGTAGGCAGTACACTGTGGCAAATTCTGAATCATGTAGAGCAAAGATGGAAATATTTGGCAAGTACAGTATATACTGTAGTGGGGGATTCTACACTGAACACCAATGTAATGGGGAATTTTCAAGGACAACCAATGAGAGGGGGGATTTGCACTGACCGCCAATGTGAGGGGGGATTTGCACTGACCGCCAATGTGAGGGGGGATTTGCACTGACCGCCAATGTGAGGGGGGATTTGCACTGACCGCCAATGTGAGGGGGGTTTGCACCGACCACTATGTAAGGGGATTTTACGCCACCCACCAATATAAAGAGGGATTTCTACGCTGACACCAATGCAATAGGAGCATTTACACCAACCACCAGTGTAAGGAGGAATATACAATGACCTCTATGACTTCCAATGTTAGGGGGGATTTACACCGGCCACCAATATAAAAAGGGAGATTTACCTCCACACTGGCCACTAGTGTGAATGAAAGGATTGCACACTAAGCCCCAATGTAATGAGAAGATTCCCACTGATCACCAATGTAACTGAGATATATAGCCTACGTTTACATTTGTGTGTGTTGGGAATGCATGCAAAATTG
This sequence comes from Lithobates sylvaticus, assembly GCA_028564925.1. Lineage (NCBI taxonomy): Eukaryota > Metazoa > Chordata > Amphibia > Anura > Ranidae > Lithobates > Lithobates sylvaticus. The sequence goes on from CM053028.1 coordinate 162,643,965, forward strand.
CTTTCCTGACACCATCGAAACATGCTGCCCTTTAGCAGATACACAGCAGTTCCATTAATTGTTAATGACACCCTCACGCATTGGCTGAAATGTGCGTATTCACATGCACCAAAATTCACAGTGCTTTGGCACTATGTTATTTTAAAAAAGGGTTCCATCTCCAATTTGCTTACCTTTGTAAAAGTTGTAGGCAGGACTTTCAAGCATGCCCCTGTACCTCCACAGTGGGCAGCATTCAGCATAAGTGATGGTGGCTATGACATCAGGGGGGCATGATATACATATGAATGCTCCCTCTATTAACATATCAATGCCGCCAGTCTGCAGTTATTTACATATTCATGCTGCCGTGATTTACACAGCAATGCAAGTTATTTACATATAAACACAAGGTCTGCAGGTGAGTCATCTGTACATGGCAATAGGGCAGAGCTGGGCAGCATTAGTAACAGAACTTCACACTGATATATCGGGACACCACACAGGACTAAAATTTCAAGGATCAAGGGAATTTAAACTGGGATAGTTGTCACGTAAGAGGCAGCTGCTTTGGGCTCCACAACAATGATGGGGCTCAGGGCAGCAGCCCCTTTTGCCCTGCCTTAAAGACGGCCCTGAGTAAGAGGAAGAAGTGCCTTAGATTTTACACTGCAGAAATACAGCTATGCACAAGACTGCCTAAGCACACTAACAGTCCAGAAAGAGCATTGCTATATGTGACAGACCCAACCAGGACAGGGGCTTTTGGAGGCGACTGCAGGGTGGCCTCTTGCCTACTGACTATGGGCCCTGGCTTTTAAGGGAACACTACATGTTGGGAGGTGTGTGCCCGGGGGACCCCTGGAGTGGCCTTGCTTCAGATTTGGGTCCTTTGTGTCCAAACCAGCAATGACTACTTTAGACTGTGAGACTCAGAGCAGATGTTAAATTGATCAGCTCCAAGCAACCTGATAATGGGAGTCTCCTGCTATAGTGTGTTTATTGAGGGGTTAAGTGTTTATTGTAAGTATGTGTCTCCCATTGTGTGCCTCCTAGGCATGCATTCTCATGGTTAATGGAGTCACCTATTGTTTCTGTCTGCTATTCTCTTGGGAAAAAAAAAGGAATTTAGACGGTTTGTTTTATTAAAAAAAAAAAAAAAAACATTACAGAGTGCATTATGCTTGGATACAAGAAAGGGGCTGCCAGTGACTGTTATTAAACTTTTTTTCAACTACGAATAGCGACATGAGGGGGTGGCTAAGACACAGACACACAGAGAGGACAGGCAGGGAGGGAGGGTTGAGGGGGGGTAGAGGAGTGCTGCGGATGACAGAGGCATGTAAACTGACCACGGTAAACCATGCTCAGCAGCTATGGTTATCGTGATCAGTACACAGAGAGGGACACGGGAACTGGCAGGATCATCCAGGTTTTTTACAGTTTAGAGAGGGGCAGATTAGACAGCACAAGCACTATGCTTTAACCTGCTATAAGGGAACAGCAGCTCACTTTTTCTTTTCTCTCTGGTTACAAACACTTTAACCCTGCAGGAGGGCCCACATTATTTATATTTTAGTGGCGGTTTACTACTGCTTTAAAGACTAGAATTTGTCTTGATGCAAATCTCTCGATATGTTGCTGCCCCTGTCTAATCTTTGTAGGCTGGACCAAGCTGTACTGCCACTATCGTTGGGGTTCAGAATGCGGCTGCCATAGACCCACACTGTCACAACTCTTGCAGGATTCTACCATATATTCCCCACAATGTGGTGGCCTGATTAATCCTTCTTTGCCCAAGTGTAATTCTTTTCTTATAAAGCTGCCTGTGCAATATCAGGACAGCAATGTGAATCATTACATAACGTTACAGTTATGGATGAAAATAAGTACTTTACGTTGAGATGACAGGGCTGCTGATTATTAGGTTAGACTTTCTTAGGAAGATGGCCAGGACTGCTCCTTCCTTATCTGGAGGCAGTAATTATATATTCTGTTGCCGGATGTGCCATCCTACTATGTGCAGCCAAGGCAAGACACAATACATGCCCTCCAGCTCCTTCCTGAAAGTGTCAGCCCATCTCCTGCTGCCAGATCACACAATCCAAAGGCATGACACTGGAGCATGAATGCTTCTAAAGTCCAAAATACAAAAACCTGTAAGACGAAGGATTAATGAGCTAGTATGCATTGCATACTACCTCCTTATGAAATACCTTAGAACGAAGCCCTGCAGCGTGCCCGCACACCGCTGAGATGGCTGACATCTTCCCCGGTGTTTCTTCTGGGTTTGCAGGCTCCAGCGCTGTGAGTAGCCGGAGCCACGATGACGTGCCTCCCATGCATTCGCGTGGGAGCCATCGGTCACAGCACAGGGCTCTGAAGAAACGTCACGGGCAGCCGTTCCTTCAGAGGAGAGTGATTTCACTGGCTACATCTACAGACCTATCTCCTAAACAGTGCATGTTTAGGAGATACCCGACCTATAGGTAAAGCCTTACTATAGGCTTACCTATAGGTAAGATTCAGTAGTAGAGTTTACTTCCTCTTTAAAGAGATAAAAATCAGCCACTGTACAAATAAATGGCCACTCTGTTTCCATCAGTAATTACACATTTCATTAGATCTCCCTTTACCCTGGAGGAAATCAAATCATCCATTTGTCAGCAGCTGGCAGTGACAGTGGAGTTGTTTTCTTATTAACTGACTTCAACTGAACTACGGCAACTTATCAAATGATGATGCTTAAATAACAGGCGGTTTAAAGTGAACAAGTACTTAACCCAGTCAGGGCAAAGCAACAGGTTCACTTCCATGGCCCCACACCAATATGTTTTCACGTTCCCCCCTTTTTTTTGTAAAGCTTACCATAGATGATTAGGTATTTTCGTGAATGGTACAGCCACTGATCGACAAACGTTTTCTAACATTTTTTAACATTACCTATCGACTTCTGTTGAACACAGATGGCCACACATGGATTGAAACTCAACTGGTCCTTGCTGAATCGAGCAAATCTGGATCCATCTATGGCCATCTTTTGGTTACCTAAAGTGAAAGGAAGTACCTAATACGTTCAGGTATGAGGATCATACAACTCTCTGCAATCCCTTTCACGATGTAGCACTAGGGGGTTTAATGACCAATCATCAGGCTCTTAGGCGGTCAGGTGTGGATAGGGAGACAGTTTCCACAGGGACATATAGGTTGGGCAGGAAATCAACGTTTGAAACTGAATTCCAAGCAGATCTAAAAAGAAAACACCAATCAGTGCAGCTCTGTAATTAAAGGTCATCTCCAGGCAAAATGTTTTCTTCACTATGCAGTGGTGCTGAGCCCATACTACATGGTTTAACTGTTAGGTTTTTTTTCTAAGGGTGGGGAGAAAGCTCATACTCACCTGATCCTCCAGTGATCCTCCTCACTGATCCTCCAGAAAACCACGATCTTCCACAGTCCAGCAGTGGACTGTTCCAGTTAATGGAGTTTGCTGATGTCAGGAACAGTCCATTTTCATGATGGCTGGACCATGGGGGGGGGGGGGGTAGCAGCCAAAGGGACTTGGGTCAGTGGGTCAGGTAGGTATATCTCAGCTGTCCTCTCCCCTAAAGCAAAATGAGCAGAAACATGCAACAGCCGCAACAAGGAAGCAAAGCATCATCATGTCGCTGCAAAAAACATTATAAAATGTTAAGTAGCCTTATTGAAGCCTATCGGGCCAATCGGCAGACCTTTTTTGGTCATGCCCAATCGTCAGAAGCCGACCGGCTGCAGTACACACAGGCCAAATGTCAGGCGGCATTGACCAGTTTCTACTGAGCCGGCCGATGCCGCCAGACATTCGGCCTGTGTGTACTGCAGCCGGTCGGCTTCTGTCGATGGGGCATGACCAAAAAAGGTCTGCCGATTGGCTCCCGATCAGCGCTCTCAGCCAATGTCAGCACACAATAGCACAGCAGGGGAGATTGCTGTACTAACATCGGATAGTTAGAACAGCGGCTCCTCCTAAGCTGTCAGTTTTTTTTCGTTCAGCCCTGCCAGGTTGAACGAAAAAAGACTAGTAGTGTGTACCAAGCTTAAGACATAGGACAATTGGGTTTAAAAAAAAAAGACAGAAAAAGAGAAACCAAGTATAGACTACAGGCCCATACTTCAAACTAGAGAAAGAAAAAGGTTATGCCACTTTATAAGGAAGCATGGATGGCAAAAAGAGACCCATGAGTCCATAACCCCTGGGGTCCCATTGACTTTGATGGTCAAGTTTGACAGGTGGCAATACCTGTCAAACTGAACACGCAGAGTTAAATACGCTTTGCCTAGCATCTGCAGAATGTGTACAAACCCCTCCGGCTGCCATGTTTGGTTTTCGGTGGGCAATTAAGGGACAGTAAAAACACAGATCAACTGCCTGTCTTTACTACCCCATTTCCACCTATGTGAATGAGGACTAAAATATCCTTAAATGTTTTTTTTATTTTATTTTTTGCAAGAATGTAAATACCTGAATTAACTGAACTATAAAAGAACATATCTTAACCCACATAGGGAAAATGATAAGAGCTGCCACAAAGAGCAATCAGAAAAAGCTGATAAACATTGTTTATTTTGGAAAATTCTATTTTTATAGCATGCACAATAGTTATTTAATTTGCATATGTAAGTTGTGGATTTTCCACAGTCTGCAGCTTACTGGTTGTAATCTGATCACTGTACAAGAATTATGTTTATGAAAGTAAATTATCTATATACAAATGTACTAAAAATGACGTGATGCACATTTCACCTGGAGCTAGAAGTGTATTTCCATTTCCACAATAACTCAAGGAAGGTCTTCCCCAGTTGCCCTTGATCCTTTTTCATCTGTTTATTGTGATTGAATGGAAAGACTGCTAAACATATGGGAGACAGATACGAACACAGCACACCTGCTGCTTGTCTTGCCAGTGGGCATGGCACATAAAGAACATAAGTGAACCACCACATCACTATTGTTACCTTTATAATTGCAGAGCAGCTTTTTCTACAGGTTCTCAAAATAAAGATGCAATATTAAAAGTATACTGCAGTCAATTCGAAAAAGGAAGCCTTAAAGTGATACTAAAGTCTTGTTATTTTTGTTTCTTTAAAAATAAAAAACATGTTCTACTTACCTGCTCTGTGAAATGATTTTGCACAGGGCAGCCCAGATAATCCTCTTCTGGGGCCCCACTTTGGCACTCCTGGCCCCTCCCTCCTGTTGAGTGCCCCCACAGCAAGCGTCTTGCTATGGGGGCACCCGAGCCGAGGTTTTGTGTGTCCATTCAGACACGGAGCCACGGTTCAACCCCGCCCTCTCTCTGTCCTGATTGGCTGGCTGACTTTGATCGACAGCAGCGGGAGCCAATGGCACCACTGCCATGTCTCAGCCAATCAGGAGGGGGAGATGGACGGCAAAGGCACTCGTGTACATCGCTGGATAGAGATGGGGCTTAGGTAAGTATTAGGGGGGTTGGGGGGGCTGCTGCACACAGTTTTTCAATAAAAGTAAACTAAGCCTTTGAGAAACAATTCCATTGAGTACTCTAGGGGTTAAAAAATTAGGAAGAATACCAGCTACCCAGGAACTATTGTAGAGAGGGGTGGATAGAGGAGGTTGAATGGCAGCTGATGGTGGACGGGACAAGACAGGATGGGGTGGGGTGTGAGTGGACATAGAAGAGAAAGGATAGTAGCTTATCATGTAATAGAGGTTTGTCTAAAGAAGCGGCAGAATAGCAAACGATGGTAGACCAGGGTGGAAAAAATGGTAAAGAATGGCAACCAATAGTAGACTAAGTCTGGGGAAAAACGAGGTAGAATGGCAGGTGATGGTAGACTAGGGGTGGGAAAAAATGAGGCAGAATAGCAGATGATGGTAGTCATGGGGTGCGAAAAAATAACACTGAATGGCAGATAATGGTAGACTAAAGCCAGGTACAACCTGGCGGGTTGCCCGAAAAAAAAAAAAACTGACAGCACCAGTCGGAGTCACTGTACTAACCATGCGAGGTTAGTTCAGTGATCTCCCCAACTGAGATGTTGTGTTCTGACAGGGGAACGGCCCCGCCAGAACACCTCGATCAGAGTTCTCTGCCGTTGGCTGGGATGCCTGCCTCATGGTGGATGGGGGGGCGGTGGTAAAGGGGGCAGTAACGTGTTTCAGAGGGATCTTACTCCTTTGTCAAAAACCTTCACAAAGGAGGAAGGTTTTTGAAAAAGGAGGGAGGTTGCTCTGAAACTCGTTACCGCCCCCTTCAGCACAGCCCCCCATTACCCACCATGAGGCAGGCCCCCACAGTGCAGAATACCGAACATTGGCGGGACTTTTGACAGCTGTCAAACACAGGCTCTGTGAGCCGTCGGGGAGGTATACAAACCAATGCAGTTTCACACTGACAGCTTTGTATTCCACAAGCCTCTGTACTGCTGATACATGCCGATAGCCCTGCAGAGCTCCTATCCACTTTCCATGTGGACTATCAAGAATGTATTATTTAAGTGTACTAATTTTCTTGTTGAATAAATTGTTATAATTTTACTAATGATGATCCTGCGCTGCTGTTTGTCCTTAGAACACAGAGAATGCAGACCCAGACCAAACAGAGAATAAAAGACAGGAACTACATCAAGAGCTGATCCAGGGAAAAGGGGCGACACAAAGAGAAGACAGGACACGATCATGCACAGGGTGATGAGTGATGAGGAGGTTGAGCATGCACAGAGGGGAAGACCATTTTGGCTGGGAGAGGGGTGGGTAGAGTGGGTACTAATCAAAAACAGGGGCTAGTATGTGACGCATTACTTTGATAATGAGGATTTGCTGAACTTTCAGTTACATATACGCTTACTGACATTTAATTAGGAAAACGCAAGTGGTGTAGCTTGCATGTTATTCCACTGGCTTCAATATGTTCAATCACATAAATTAATTTGGATAAAATACCAACTTGCATACTGACATCCATGTGTGGTAACATTTATCAAGCAAACTAGCAACAAACTTTAACATAAATCAGGCTGCTTGTTAGTAAGTCAAGTATATGGAACAGTTTTCATGAGCATTTGTGGCTACGATCCTGGGGAGCCAACTGAGACAGACTGCCCAGGTCTGCGACAGATTTACCACTAGATGAGATGTTCCCTCAAAACATGCGCACAATTAGGAAGTGATTAGAGGCCAAGGTTTTATTTTGCTGTACTACAAGAGGGAGACTTTTTATTTTATTTTTTATTAAAGTATTTGTAATAAAAAAAAAGAAAAATGTTACTGCCTCTTTAGGCTGGGTTCCCATTATTGTGAATTGGATGCATAGCAGGAGATTGTGACCGGCTCTCTATGGAGCCAGTTCACATATGTCCGCAGCGGCTGCGATGTGCATCTTTTGGTACGTTTCAGGTCCAAATTCAGGCAAAAATCGGACCTGAAACAGTGAACGGAGACACACCGGACTCCTGCTGTGAGCCGGAGCATTCTCCAGTGTGAACTCAGCCTTAAAGTAAAATAATAGGTTTTGTAATGCTGCTATTTTAGTCTGTGCTCCCTGTGTTGTGTAATACCTGGTTGATCCTGACTACAGTATGTCCCTGCTCCTGATCGTAAACTGACCACGCTAGCATGGCTGCTGATCCATGTTAGTGTGGTCAGTTTGCGCCGTGTGTTATTTTGATATTTGTACAGGAACGCTGTACAAGAGCACAGCGTGTCTATACCTTCCGTGGTGAGTACGAAGCGTGCCACTCCCTCCACCATTCATCTATCTTGGCTTGAGTTGCCAATCCTCCCCTCCTGTGTAGCAGGCAGCCAACTTAATTTCCTCATGTGATGTAGCTGTCCCACAGCAGGTCGGTGAATCACTCAGAAACATACAGTGATCACGTGATCTGCACTTTAACAAGAGAAACCGCAGGCACTTATTTTTTTTTTTTAAGAAACAGATTTAGGATATGGTTGGATTTATCTTTTTTTTTTAAAAAGTGTTACTGTTTACTGTAACTTTACAACTGCATTAAACTGCCTATATATATATATATAAGAGACCAAATGAATGCAGCACTGTGTTCATTAATAGATCCGTAAATGTAATTCTTTTAATGCAAGCTTTGTAGAGACTTGAATTTGGCTTAGAATAAACCTGGCCATAAATGGATCGAAATTCAGACAGTTCAATAAGGACTGTGGTACCAATCAACTTCTGTTCAACCACCCTGTTGCAAAATTTCCACTAGATCGGTGCTGCAAGCCATAGACTGCAGTGCTGATCAATATATTCTGACAGCAGGGAAGTTTCCCCATTGTCAGAATACAAAGACACAGCGGGGAGGTTTCCCCCTTACACCTCAAATAATCTGCTTAAGCCTTTTGCAATCTAATCAGTTGTGGTACGCTGCAAGCAACATGCTTATAAAGGACAACACAGTGACTGAAAGATGAGCTAATCGGTGTCTTGCTTATCCTTTCACTGTCCAGTCACCAGCTGGGGGAGGGACAAAACCTGTAAGTATTACTTATATTCAGCAGAACAAAAATCAGGTCTCCTACCTGCCAGATAAAAGTACAAATCCTTTGGCATCTCCCTGAAATTTATTTTATCTGTGTATTTTATGTTTGCCTGAAGTTTGAGTTTTAACATGTTTAAATCAGTCTCACTACTTTACATTTTAACACTGCCTTGCTGTGTGACATAATTGTTTAATGTTCCCCTCAGTGCTTCCTGATACTAAACTAAATATGTGCTCTACATCAAGGTTGACCAGACATTGCATTAAAGTGGAAGTAAACCCTTCCATATGACTTTGGCCTACAGGTAAGCCTAGATTAAGGCTTACCTGTAGGTCCAATAAATATCTCCTAAACCTACATGGTTTAGGAGATATTTAGCGATGAAAAGGCATGCGCCGTAGACAGCGGTGTGCAGGCGCACTGAGGGTGCACTGAAGATGCCGAGATCACGGCGATATGCCTATCTCGTGCGCATGCGCGGGAGTGACGTCTCGCCGCTCCAGCGAATGATAAATCGCTGGAGCGGCGAGACCCGGAAGTCACTCCGGCCCTGGATGGCGGCGAAGAAGATCGAGGATAAGGACGGCTTCGGGGGCTTCGTTTTCAGGTAAGTTTTTCATAATGAGCTAGTATGCTATGCACACTAGCTCATTATGCCTTTGCCTTGCAGGGTGTCTTTTTTTTTTTTTTTTTTTTTTTAAGAGGCTTTACTTCCTCTTTAACAAACATGAGATGTACTATAATGGTTGCTTTTTAATCAAAATGCTAAATGTATTTATTTAAAGTGGTTCTAAACTCAAAACGTTTTTCATCTTAATGCATTCTCTGCATTAGAATAAAAAAATCCCCACTACTTGTTCCAACTTTCCCCTTCATCCTTAAACACTTACCTGCTTCTTCTTACAATCCACAGCTATCCCCTCTGAAGCACCACTCTCCCGTCTTCCTGGCCTCACAGGAGACTCTGAAATCAGTAGTAGCCATAGACGCCTGTTGCTGTCAGTCAACCTCCTGTGAGGAGTGAGAGGGGGGTTACCAGTGCTGTGTGTGTCTATAAACTAACACAGTCCCGATTGGGAACTCGCTCGCATGGGTGCCCCCTAAATAACATGGCTTGTGGTGGGGCGCGATGGGGAACTCCAGAGGAGGAGGTAAGGTACCCAAAAAGATTGTACAGAGCAGGTAAGTACAACATGTTTTTTTGTTTTAAAAAGGACCTATAACGAAAAGATTTTTTGGCTATGCTTCTCCTATGGAACACAGGAGTGCTGTGTGTTCTGCACTCCTGTGCCTGTTTTCAACTGACAGCGAGCTGAAGCCCGCTGTCAGCTAACGCCACAGAGTCGGTCTAGGCTCTAAAGATCCTGGCCATATGGTTGGGAACCACCCAGAGCCCTGGACCAGCATCTGGCCTAGCCTCTTTGTGATTTGCTGATAGCCTGAGCCAGCACCTCCTGCCCTCTCCACAGCTCAGTGCTCCAGTGAGCACTGGAGGGGCAAAACAAAGAGCTGGAAACTGACAGTCATGGCTCTGTGCTCAGAGCAGAGGGAGAGAACTGAGCGATCAGTGGTATTTGGTCACTCCATTCTCACTACAGAGCCGGCGAGGGACAGATATATCATTGGATCAATGCTGCACCTGCCTAGGGGAGTAGAACATACCAAAAAAACATACTAATCTAATGAAAAAAAAAAAAAAACTGGTTCTTATAATCACTTTAATAAAAGCCAACTTGAATATTAGGATCTTCAATATATCATTAACAGCAGTGTAGAATTCATACACACAGATGCTAAACTCAAGAAATGAATAATAAAGGTCTCCAGAGCACACTAAAACATAGGAGTGGTTCTCAACATAAGTATGTTTAATGTTAGTTTAACCTCACATATTAAAGCGGTCTTTCCGTGAACAAACCATATACATTCCAACAACAATGTAATCTGCTTTGCCCACTCAAAAATTGTACAGCTTTTAAATCTGTAAAAAAAAATAAACCATCATATTGCTGATACAGTTCAGTATTCAAGGAATTCTAAACGGTTTTAAAAAAGACCCCATAACCAACTTATTGCAGGTAAAAGCGAAGAATAATACAATATTTTAAATACTCACTTGCAGCATTTTTCCTTTCCATAAGCAATTTTTCTAGTCACTTGCAATGTGTCTTAGAAATTTGACTAGTACAGTAAGTGTCTTTTCCCAAGATACTAAACCTGAATAATGGACTACAATGGACCCCAAATGTAAAGGGGCTCTAGAGGCAGAAGGTTCTTTACCTTAACGCATTCTCTGCATTGAGGTAAACAAAAAAAAAAAAGCTGAGTGCAGCCCCCACACCATACTTACCTGAGCCCGATCTCTATCAAGCGATGTGCACAAGATCAGAATCTCTCTCGGCTCTCTTCTTCTACATTGACTCAGACACAGCAGCGGGAGCCCTTGGTTCCTGTTGCTGTCAATCACAGCTAGTTAGAAGGGAGCGTACACAGAGTGGGGCTTGGGAGCTAGCATGCACAGGTGCCCCCATAGCAAGCTGCTTACTATGAGGGTACTCAACAGAGGGGAGAAGCCAGGGGCGCCGGCGAGGTGGACCCAAAAATCAAACATGTACAGGAGACGGCTGTAACAACTCAGAGAGGAATCCTCCCCAGGTAAGTCCCATGTTTTAAAACAGATGTCAATACTGCCACTTCATACATCCTGTATCATACCCCATAATACCATAGGGGGAGCTTAAAAAAATAAATGGACAGAAATTTGTAAACAGATCTGATTGCATTGTCTTATAGAACTGGAAGATACTGATTTTCTTGAGTGTTGTGACTACTTCTGAAAGAGTGAATTCCTTAGCACAGCCCCCCTCTCCCTCCTTCCATGTCATAGCCCTTTTTCTTCTTAAGTGTCTATTTACTCTCTGACAGATCCTCCCACCCTCCCCCAACCTCCTAACTAAACTTTTATGTAGCAGCTAGGGGAGCAGTGAAGGGGAATACTACAGACCAGCCATTCTCAACTAGGGTACCCCAGAGGTTGCTAAGGTGTTCCCTGAGTTGTGGCTATTTGACCTCCTATTAAATGGCACCTGAATAGTTGCAAGACCAATGCCATTTGCCAAAGCCAGCTGAATGACACCAATGAACTGTAAGGGTGACATTCTGACCACCACTGTAAGGTTTTTTATTATTACTACTGACTACCAATGAATAAGGCATTTTTTCCATTTCCCCAAGAGTCACTGGTTTAAGAAAGGGTTCTCCAGGACCTGAAAAGTATTTTAGGGCTTCCTTTGGGGTAAAAAGGTTAAGATAGTTCGCTATAGACTGTAACTTGGATGACAGTTCAGAGTGTGCTGGGGCTACTGCCATCACATCCAAGATGGCGGCACCCAACAGCAGTTTTATGGTTTTGGATATCTATACAAGGTTAACCTGTTACAGGTAATTACCATGGCGAAAATTGTTAAAAACACATTTAATCTTAACAAAAAAATGTTGTGGAAATGAATGGTCTGATGCCAGGGTCTCTCTTTAAGCTGTCCAGTTGTGGGAGAAGACTTTACCCTGCTACTGAATTCTTCTCTATTTGCTTTTCCTAGGAAGTCACTGTGACGAAACGTCCCTACACTCCGCTTGAGTGCTTTCGTCATATACCACTTCCTCCCAGTCTGAATATAGATATCAGATATTCCAACTGCTCCCAAGCACAAAACAAGACGAGACTTGTTTAGCTGCTGACATGGACTGTTTATTAGAACGAGAATACAGTCTTGTTATACACTTTTAACACAAGGGGTTAGATAACGAGGTAGGGCTAGCTCCTGGATACTCCCCTCTAGTAAACACTTAGCAGACAACTATATAATTAGCATGTTAATTAACACAGCACTTAAGGGCAGCCAAGGTGACCAGACAGTCTGACTCCAGAGGACAATGTGATTAGCTCTTTCAATGATCATATATAGATCAGAATTAAACAAACTAAGAATAGTCTTTACATAAATCCTGGCAGATGTTTTGGATAGATATTACTGTCCCATTTTAAGTAATCCAAGATATATTTTCTCACTCACCCTGGGCCAGGATGGCACGGGGTGACTTAGACATAAGAGGTGAATGGGGAGCTGAAACAAGGGTTTCCCAACCTTTCCAAGGGATTCTTGGTTCCACGGGCCCGCCCGTCACAGTCAGCTATCCTGTTTCCTATTTTCAGCAAATAAAACTAAACTATTTGAAACACCAATAGATAGATACATATTGCATCCAAGTAACAAAGACTGCTTATGAATGTTCTTATTTCTCATAATTTACCTAGCTAGCACCCCCATATCTTCCATTAGCGAATAATCACTCCAACAGTTGTCTCCTTCTCACCAAGCTTCTTGCTGATGATCTTGTTGCCCATTCCAGCCTTGTGAAGGTCTACAATCTTGTCTCTGATGTCCTTTGACAGCTCTTTGGTCTTGCCCATGATTGTGAGGTTTGAATGGAATTAAGGAGATTCTGTTGACAGCTGTCTTTTATACACATAACAAGTTGTTAGGAGCACCTTCTTACAGTGACAGGACTAATCTGTACCACATGAGCGCATACTATAGCCAGTCTGTGGGAGCCAGAATTATTGTTGGTTTGTTAGGGGATCAAATACTTATTTACTCACTGAACATTTTGTCATGTTACAACCAAAAACGTAAAACGTATTTTATTGGGATTTTATGTCATATACCAACACAAAGTGGCACATAATTGTGAAGTGGAAGGAAAATTATAAATGGTTTCCAAATTTTTTTACAAATAGATATGTGAAAAGTGTGGTGTGCTTTTGTATTCAGCCCCGAGTCAATATTTTTGTAGAACCACCTTTCTCTGCAATTACAGCTGCAAGTCTTTTTGGGTATATCCCTATCAGCTTTGCACATTAGAGAGAGAGACATTTTTGCCCATTCTTCGTTGCAAAATAGCTCAAGCTCTGTCAGATTGGATGAGAGAATCTGGGAACAGCAAATTTCAAGTCTTCTTAATTGGATTTAGGTCTGGACTTTGACTGGGCCATTCTTTTACATGGATATGTTTTGATCTAAACCATTCCATTGTAGATCTGGCTGTATGTTTAGGTTCGTTGTCCTGCTGGAAGGTGAACCTCCGCCCCAGTCTCAAGTCTTTTGCAGACTCTAACAGGTTGTCTTCTAAGATTGCCCTGTATTTTGCTCCCTCCATCTTCCCATCAACTCTGACCAGCTTCCCTGTCCCTGCTGAAGAAAAACATCCTCATAACATGATGCTGTCACAACCATTTTTCACAGTGGGGGCGGTGTGTTTAGGGTGATGTGCAGTGTTAGTTTTCCGCCACACATAGCGTTTTGCTTTTAGGCCAAAAAGTTAAATTTTGGTCTCATCTGAACCAGAGCACTTTCTTCCACATGTTTGCTGTGTCCCCCACATGGCTTCTCGCAAACTGCAAACTGACTTCTTATGGCTTTCTTTGAACAATGGCTTTCTTCTTGTCACTCTTCCATAAAGGCCAGATTTGTAGAGTACACGCCTAATAGTTGTCCTGTAGACAGATTCTCCCACCTAAGCTGTGGACCTCTGCAGCTCCTCCAGAGTTACCATGGACCTCTTGGCAGCTTCTCTGATTAATGTTCTCCCCTCCCGGCCTGTCAGTTTAGGTGGATGGCCATGTCATGGTAGGTTTGCAGTTGTGCCATACTCTTTGCATTTTCCGATGATGGATTGAACAGTGCTCCATGAGATGTTCAAAGCTTGGGATTATTTTTATAACCTAACCCTGCTTTAAACTTCTCCACAACTTTATCACTGACCTATTTGGTGTGTTCCTTGGCCTTCATGAGGCTGTTTGTTCACTGAGGCTCAGTAAACAAACCTCTGAGGGCTTCACAGAACAGCTGTAATTATACGGAGATTAAATTACACAGGTGGACTCCATTTACAAATTAGGTGACTTTTGAAGGCAATTGGTTCCTACTAGATATTATATAGGGGTATCAAAGTAAAGGCATCTGATCACAAATGCATGCCACACTTTTCACATATTTATGTGTAAAAAAATATTGAAAACCATTTACCATTTGTGTTGGTCAATCACATAAAATCCCAATAAAATACATTTACGTTTTTGGTTATAGCATGACAAAATATGGAAAATTTCAAGGGGTATGAATTCTTTTTCAAGGCACTGTATACTTTAAACCTCCCAAAATAAGTAATATTGTAACAAAAATTAAATGTCAATAGTTACAAGTATAACCCTTCAAACTAGGTATTCCAAAACATAGCAGAACATGGAAAGTGCTGTGTCACGTCATTTCCATAGCATAAAAGATAGTCTGTTAAAAAAGACTGTTAACAAGTTCCAGATGTTTTCAATGATACACAGAGGTGACAAAGGTAATACTGGCTGGGGATCTACAAGTCAAGCAGCTGCAATAAGAATTATGGCTAGCATGCACTCAGCATACTACACGGTTTGAACCCCTCAAGTGGAATATGACACGGGCTTTGACAATTCGAAATAAAAGGTACAGACAAAACACAGAAAGCTTTAATAAAAGATGCAGAAACACAATGTGCAGTGTCCCGTTCTCTCCCTGTTAAACAAATAGCCATGAGCTGTCTACAATGATTCTGACAAAAAAATGTGATGTAAATGGTGGTCCAAAGAAGAAGTACAACCACCGCTGGCTTTCCTTCCATCGAAAAATAAAATTCCACTTCTTCAAGAACAGGATTACGAGAGCAATTTTTGTAACTATTTCACCACACACTCCCAAACAGCACTGGCAGATGACTACTTAGCAGACATATTTCATAACATTTGATTGAGGAAAATGATCATATTCTCTGACCTACAATAAAAAAATTCTATAATAAAGCCAAACTCCAGGCAAATCGAACCTAAAGACATACATTTAGGCAAAACCGTTTCTTTAACAACAAACGCTATAAGCAGCAGCTGTGGTTAGGGCACTCAATTCATTTTTGAAGCGGTGGTATCGAGATAAAACATTTCTTTGAGCAATCAGTACAAGGGAAATGTTTTATTTCAAAACCACCACTTTATCCTGATGCCCATGGCATGTCATGATTGTACGCCAGGGCTTGACAAATTCGCTTTAAATCTAGGAGCCAGCTAAAAAAGTTAGGAGGCAGTTTTTTTTTTTTTTTTTTTTAAAAAAAACTAACAAATCTTACGGGTGGAACATGTACCATGTTCCCGAAGGTGAACCTATCCTTTAACCCTTTCACAGCCGGAGCCATTTTTTATTTTTTTTTTAAACATGTTTAAACAAAGATTTTAGGCCTGAAAATGACATAAAACACCCAAAAGTTATATATTTTTTGAAAACATAAACCCTATAGAATAAAATGGTAGTTCCAATTTTTAAGTCATATGATATTACCGCAAAAAAACGCATTAAATGTTAATTTTAGGGTTCACAAAAACCCCCAAAAATTAAAAAATTTTTTTGGGCAGAATATAAAAGCAGAGGTTGTCCCAGAGTAAATAGATACCCAACATGTCAAACCTTAAACATGTCAGTACTCTATTTTCCATAGGCAGTGCTTTAAAAGCCCCCACCTATAGGGGGCTTTTAAAGCCTATACAAGTACCTATAGGTCATCAGTATAGCTTTACGAAGGAGGCCTAGTGCTAGAATTATCGCTCTGATTCCGGCGTGCGCTACAATATGTAACGTGTACTGCAATCAAAGTTTTCATTCAGACACAGGCACCGTGCAAGTTTACATTTGTACTTGCCTATATATGTGGTTAGGGGGCCTCAATTTTTATTTGGGGGGGGGGGGAGTTATGTGCTTGGGTGTAACTTGAATTTTTTACAATTACATTTTTTTTTTAACTTTCCCTTTTTTTTTTTTTTTTTTTCACATGTGATGATTTCTTTTGGTGATAGATTCTCTTTAATGAGTCATACAGGGTCTAAGACCATGCATGTCTCCCCTGTGCTCCACCGAATGCAATGCACATTGCACTACATTACATTCTTTTCCAGCCTTAAAGAGGAAGTAAAGCCTATGTAAAAAAAAAAAAAACGGAACCTGCAAGGCAAAGACATAATGAGCTAGTATGCATAGCATACTAGCTCATTATGAATGACTTACCTGAGAACTAAGCCCCCGAAGCGGTCCTCATCCACGATCTTCTGCGCCGCCATCAAACCCGGAGTGACTTCCGGGTCTCGCCGCTCCAACGCTGTCATTCGCTGGAGTGGCGATGACATGACTCCCACGCATGCACACGAGAGTGGCATATCGCCGTGATCTCGGCATGCGCATGCGCCGTCGATAGCGGTGCCTTTTCTTTTCTAAATATCTCCTAAACCATGTAGGTTTAGGAGATATTTATTAGACCTACAGGTAAGCCTTAATCTAGGCTTACCTGTAGGTCAAAGTGGTTTGTAAGGGTTTACAACCACTTTAATGGCCTGGGAAACTGTCAACGGGGACCCAGAATTGACATGGTAGAACTAGAAGGGGAAAAGAGCAGACATGCACCCACTCTCCTCTCTCCACTCTAAGCTTGAGATACATGGGGGGGGGGGTTATGTGCGGGGTGTGGGAAGCATGCAGGCAGCAGCTCAACTTACCAACCAGCCTGCAAGCAACCGAATTGAACCCGTCTAACAGTTCACGTTAAAAACAAGGGTTTCGTTTGCACACATTTGCAAATGCATGCGTAAGCTACAGAGCCACTTCATGGCACCCCAGTATACTGCAGTCCTAACTCTTTAACCGCTTCCCGACCGCCTCCTGCACATTTACGTCGGCAGAATGGCACGGCTAGGCAAAAGCACGTACAGGTACGTCCCCTTTAATTGCCCAGCAGTGGGGCCGCGCTCGCGACCAGGTCGGGATTGGGTCACAGAGCTGAAGAACGGGGAGAGGTCTGTGTAAACAAACCTCTCCCCGCGCTTCCTACACTGCCAGTCACTGATCGGCTGTTCCCTGTCATCGGGAAAGCCGATCAAGGACGTCAGACGTACAGCCACGCCCCCCTACTGTAAAAAAAAAAAACACAACACGTCACACTTAGCCCCTCCCCGCCCCCTAGTGGTTAACTCCTTCACTGCCAGTGTAATTTACATAGGAATCAGTTAATTTAAATAGCACTGATTTATATATAAATTCCAATGGTCCCAAAAATGTGTCAAAAATTTCCGATGTGTCCGCCATAATGTCGCAGTCACAATAAAAATCGCTGCTCGCCGCCAGTACTAGTAAAAAAAATTTTTTTTAATAAAAATGCTATAAAACTATCCCCTATTTTGTAAACGCTATAACTTTTGGGCTAACAAATCAATAATCGCTAATTGCGATTTTTTTTTTACCAAAAATATGTTGAAAAATACGTATCGGCCTAAACTGAGGAAAAAAAAAGTTTTTTTTTATATATTTTTTGGGGATATTTATTATAGCAAAAAGTAAAAAATATCGAATTTTTTTCAAAATTGTCTCTCTATTTTTGTTTATAGCACAAAAAATAAAAACCGCAGGGGCCATCAAATACCACCAAAAGAAAGCTCTATTTGTGGGGAAAAAAGGACGCCAATTTTGTTTGGGAGCCACGTCGCACGACCGCGCAATTGTCAGTTAAAGCGACGCAGTGCCGAATCGCAAAAAGGGGCCTGGTCCTTTGGCTGCAAATTGGTCCGGGGCTGAAGTGGTTAAATTTGATGACATGATCAGAGCACATGCGTTGTGTGTTTTGCCTTGCCTTGCAGTGTGGTGTGAGAAAAATGTTAGCAGACAAAGAAAAATCTTTTATAGCACAAGAGACATACTGAGTCTGTTCTGCTATAAAAATACATCCGTATTGAGCAGCGCGACTCGCACATAAGCATTAGGGAACCATGTGCAAATCATGTACACTGCTGCTGGTAAACGGACATTCAGAGGCAGTTGGATGCTTTTTCCAGCTGCCCCTGAACTTTTTTTTTACATGACTAAGTCACTCTTTAACGAAACGTACGTCGGAAGGGAGGTGTGCTGACGTCATCGCTGTCTAGGACGGGTGTTTGCAAGCCGACCGGCATATCTATTCTCCTATGAGCTTTTACAACCTTTTTTAAATGTAAGTGCAATACTTTTTGATCTAAATAAATTGTTTTTAAATTGATTCACACTATGGTGAGCTTTCTTTTCACACTGAGACCGTGATTACTGCCTGCTGGACTGCCTATTGAGTTGGATCCCCTGGTTTGCTCTCATTACACTCGCAGTTTATTCCTACCATTTGTGATCTGATGTCTGGATGCTGTTTGATAATACAGGCTTTACACCACTTGCCTTCTGGTAAGCGCATAGGTTGTGTGGTGACGGCTCACTAATATTGGTGGTATTTTGTCTTTCTGCACAGAAGAAATATTGATGAGATTCATTTCACTTCAATCACTGGACTGTGATTTTTTTATTATTTTATTCATTATTCCATATTTGCACTATCATCCATCACTGTGTATTCATGTTTATTTGGGTGATTTAATTATATTGTCACTATATAGAATTAATATTGTCACCATAGAATTTATTTTCCATTTTATGTTATTTTGAGCGCGGCTTTTTTTCATATTTTCTGTTAGTGATTGTGTATATCTTGCAATTATAAGCTGCCGCCTGTTTATTTTATTATTTTTTAGGTTAGCGCGGTATACACTTTTTTCTTTTCTACATTAGGCCTTAGTCTTCTGCTGCTCTTTCACTGTCGCAATGAAAGGCTGGTGACTGGGAGAGGACAACTTTGTATTCCTGAGCTGCAAGAAGGTTCATCCACCTGGCTTTGCTTTGTGTAAGCAGCTGTATAAATCTCAGGACTGGATAGACAGATATTAAAATTATTTGGCTGATAAAACAGCTCTCTTATATCTATTTAGCTGTTTGTCTGAAGTTCCACTTTAACCACTTCAGCCCCGGACCAATTGGCAGCCAAAGGACCAGGCCCCTTTTTGCGATTCGGCACTGCGTTGATTTAACTGACAATTGCACGGTCGTGCGACGTGGCTCCCAAACAAAATTGGCGTCCTTTTTTTCCCACAAATAGAGCTTTCTTTTGGTGGTATTTGATCGCCCCTGCGGTTTTTATTTTTTGCGCTATAAACAAAAATAGAGCGACAATTTTGAAAAAAATGCAATATTTTTTACTTTTTGCTATAATAAATATCCCCAAAAAATATATAAAAAAACATTTTTTTTCCTCAGTTTAGGCCGATACGTATTCTTCTACATATTTTTGGAAAAAAAAAAATCGCAATTAGCGATTATTGATTAGTTTGCGCAAAAGTTATAGCGTTTACAAAATAGGGGATAGTTTTATAGCATTTTTATTAATATTTTTTTTTTTTTATTAGTAATGGCGGCGATCAGCGATTTTTATTGTGACTGCGACATTTTGGCGGACACATCGGACATTTTTGACACATTTTTGTGACATTTGTCATTTATACAGCAATCAATGCTATTTAAATAGCACTGATTCCTATGTAAATGACAGTTGTAGTGAAGAGGTTAACCACTAGGGGGCGGGGAGGAGTCAGTGTGACGTGTTGTGTTTTTTTTTACAGTAGGGGGGCGTGGCTGTACGTCTGACGTCATTGATCGGCGTTCCCGATGACAGGGAACCGCCGATCACTGACAGTCAGTGTAGGAAGCGCGGGGAGAGGTTTGTTTACACAAACCTCTCCCCGTTCTTCAGCTCCGTAACCCGATCGCGGGATACCAGCGGTGATCGGGTCCGCTGGTCCCGCGGCCGTGGTCACGGAGCTCCCGACACTAATGCCTCGTTTCCACTGAGCGGAGCGGTTCAGGTCGGTAGAGTTTGGAAGGGTTAGAATGGTCTGGCCTATTCAGGGGAGAGTTTCCACTGCAAGTCGGACCACCAGGGTCCATATGGGGTTTAGAAAAAATGCCTAGCGTGGCCTCACACTGATTGGCATTTGTTTTTCTGTCCACCAATCAGTGGAATGTATCGTAGCTCCGCCCTAACCGAACTGTTCCATTTTCTATGGCCCCACATCTGAAGCAGGACCCTAAATGGTGCGGTATGGTTCGGTTGTATGGGCCGCTTTCATAATGGAAACACTGAAAATAGCGTACCGTACCGAACCGATCCACTCAGTGGAAACGAGGCATAAGGCACCAATGTTATGTTTTAACATCAAACCACTGTGTCAAAACCAATGGCTGGTATTACTAAATAAATAGTAATGCTGGATCGGAAAGCGGTTGTTGGCTACAATTAAATGCAGAGTAAATTGGTTATTTTTTTATTTTATATTAAACGTCCTACAAGTGATTACAATTTCCAGGGATCTTTCACTGATCATTTGCAAAGCAGTCGGCTCTTTAAATCTGTTATCATCAGGCCATATATCCACCCTGTCTCCACTGAATCATTTACCAGGATTAGGAGGGTGGGCCTGCATTTTAAGGCCACACCACTGGAGAGGACACTGACCTCATTAATGCTCACAAAAGAATAACAACTTCCATAATTTCACATAAACTGTGTGGTGCCAGAGATAGGACCCAGCCCAACTGGGATTAAAGCGTTGAAGTAAATTGCAATTCATAAAAATTTGATGGAGCACATAAGGAAGGAAACACAATAAATGGCATAGATCCTAATTAAAACAAATATTAACAAAACGAAATTTATCAAACTAGAATAATATGCAGATTGTTTTTGCATTACACTTCCACTACACTTTCACTTTTCACAGCAAGTGTTTTCTTAAAGAACTATAGGCAAAACTTTTTTTTCCATTTTGGATAGAGAAAGGGAGGGTTATAACCCCCGGCAGATTTTTTTTTTTTTTGCCATCCGTGTCCAATTGAGGAGATTTCCCTTCACGTCCTGTCCCCTAACCAAAACAGCAAGCAAGAGGAAATTTCTGCAAATTAAGAGAATGTCTTGGGGACCCCCAGGTCACCAGAACTGTGTCGCCATTGGAAGATTTTCTCGGTTTTACTGCTCTGGGAGCAACTCAAAATTTGGGATTTTCCTTTCACCTTCAATGATAATGATAAGCAGGACAAATATGGAGGGTGAATCTCCCTAACGAGACACTGACAGCAATAAAAAGCCTAGCAGATTTTCTAATCCCTCGGCCTCTCCACTCAATCTAAAAATAAAAAAAATCTGCCTTTAGTTATACTTTAGGCTCCATGCACACTATAAGCTAAAAAAAAAAAAAAAAAAACGCCAGAAAGACGCTGGATGAAGAATGCTCAGAATTTGCGTTTTGTGCTGGCTTTGAGCAGTGTTGGCGTTTATTGGAGTTTCCTGTAATAGGACTCATCCCCTTTTCTTTTTTTGCAGTTTCTCTTAAGAGAAAAAAAACGCTGGAAACCAAAAGTTAGTAACTGCTCTTTCTGGTGAAGCTTCAAAAATGCTTCTTGACTAAAATAGTGTTATCTGGTGTCTATGCACACTATTTGCTTCTAGAAGCAGAAAAAAAAAATGCTCAAAAGCTGCTACTAGGAGCATTATTTTAAGCTAGTGTGTATGGAGCCTTAATCCAATAAAGAGGAACAGCCTATAATATAGAAATAAGAAAAATATTTCAGCGCAACATTCATTTAAAGTGGGTCTGAAGTCAGGTTTTTTCTTTTCTCAATGCATTATGTGCATTAAGATAAAAAAACCTTCAGTGTGCAGCAGCCCCCCTAATACTTACCTGAGCCCATCTCCATCCAGCGATGTGCAAGACTCTCCCTCCTCATTGGCGGAGACAGTAGGAGAGCACCATTGGCTCCCACTGCTGTCAATCAAAGTCAGTGAGCCAACGAGGAGAGAGGGGAGGGGGCCGAACCACGGCTTCATGTCTGATTGAACACACGAGCAGCGACTCAGCTCCGGTGCCCCCATAGCAAGCTGCTTGCTGTGGGGGCACTTACCAGGAGGGAGGGGTGAGGAGAGCCGACGAGGGACCAGATAAGAAGAGGATCAGGGATGCTCTGTGCAAAACTATTGCAGGTAAGTATAACATGTTTGTTATTTTTTAAAACTATTTAAATCGCACCAAAGTCGCCAAAAGTATTACACAAACAAATTTTGTGAATAAGTGCGGCAAAGTCGGAGTCGCACCAATTTGGGCGGTGCCATTGCTGGCGATAGCTGGCGATTTGGCATGCGATTTTTCATGTCAAATCGCATCAATGCATCTCAAAGAATCTAAAAAAAAAAAATTGTTCATACAGGCTTTTGAGATTTTTTTTTGGCTCATTTTCTTCTGCCTGGAAATTCCTCTCCATGTTAGCCAATGTGTCCATATACACTTTGGCTTTTTCAGGCGTTTACAGGCATATGCTCTTACGGGCAGAAAAAACCCCAAACTCAAATTTTTGAGAGGAGCTTTTGAGCAGAAAAGATGCCCAAGTGGCCAAAAACTAGCAAAAAAAAAAGCTAAAGAAAAACACTTATGCCCAAAAAAGCTCAAAATAAGCTCAATAAACACAAGCAAAATAGCACAAAAAAAGCACACAGCTTTTTTTTTAGGAAGAGACATAAAAGCTCAAATGCCTGTAAAAGCAGATTTTTTTGAGGTGCAGTGTGCATGAGTCCTAAAAGTAATTTTTTTGCATTGAATAATGACAAGTCATTTCCTGACCTCTAAAATATACTGTATATAAAGGTGCTATAGGCTACACAAATCTGTGTGCTGTCAATGCTCTAATATATTTGCAGAAAGTCTGAACACAGATAAGTATACCTAACTATAGTTTTATATATAACAATGATCATCTTACTGGTGCATTGGTATAAACATATTGTGCAGATTCACAGCAAGCGTGGCACAGCTTATCGAAAATCAACCTGTTCTATTTAGCTGGCTAAGCCTTTTACACTGCAATATCCACATGAAAACTGTGTTCCCAATTTCCTGGGATTGTCTAGAGTCAAAAAATGTTTATTTTTTTGTGGTATTTTTAAACTGGCATTTGTTTTGTCTTACTAACAATTGTGTGAAATGTTACACATTCTACGCTAGCCTCTCTCAGCCCTTTTAACATGGAGGAACCCTTAAAATATCTTTCTATGCTCAAACCCTTCTAAAAATCACTATACCTACAGTTCCTCGATTATTAGTATGATAGTCAGTGGGATGATCCCTACATTTGTGGCAACAGTGGGAAGAATGCACCTCTTACAAATAGCCAAGGACAGGGTAAGGCCCCTTTCACACGACCGCTCCGATCAGGTCCATCTGTCAGTTTTTCAGGCAGACCTGATCAGAGAGTCCATTTATCTCTATATACCAGCGGGTGTAAATGGACTTGTATCCTTTTACACCTGCCTTCCTCCGATCTGGTCCGGTCCGCCCCAAATGGAAGGGGATCAATTCTCCTCCATGTAGGCGGATCAGAGGTAGCTGAGTGTAAATGGACAGCGGAGTCCATTTACACCCAACCAACCGCCCATAGAGCTGAGCGAGTTGTGTCTGTGTCCGTTTTTCATAAAGTGGACACGGACCTTTTATTCTACTCTGATCTGATTAGGAAGAGATAAAATTACCATATCCCCTGCTCATCAAAATGGAAGGAGCCCGTGTAAAAGGGGCCTAGTACACACAATCAGAAAATTGTACTAAAAATACTGTTTTCAAAGCGATAGTACACAGCCTTCGAGAGCCGATCACGACAGTTCATTTGACGATATCTGAACGTGCTGCTGTTGAAGGTGTCAGGGCGGTCATGTTTAGTGAGGGCAAGAAGCTTCTGAGTGTGGATCTTCTGAGGGGAGTGAGCCGAGCAAAGGGATCGTTCTTTCTTTGGAAGCTCTTTATCTACCTGACCAGGTCCATCAGCAGATCCCGGTGCAGGAGGCCGTCTACCTTATAATCTATGTGCCTATATTGCTTGGCCATCCGGTAAGCATACAATTGATCCAGTGGTCGGGCTTATTTTATTATTTTTTTCGTGTCACATCTTAAGTGAAGGATAGTCACTGTGGTGATTTCTCTGTTCCATTATCCTGGGAATTGAATATTGGGGTGTGGAGAAAAAAAGAGATCAGCATCCAACAGGACTATATTTATTGGATTCTAATTGTATTGTGAACTGTTGCAGACTCATTTCACGTTCCAGGTCACCATCTATGTGCTCCTTCGTGGCCATAGATTATATCACCAAAATATTTTTTGTGGTGTACAATATTCTTATATATTTTTTATTGTTTTAGTTTTAATTTATTGGCGCTGCTTTATATAATCTGATATCTGAAGGGACAAACATGAACATTTTCCTCATACGATACCAGATATTAGTTGATTTTGTTTAAAGTGATTGTCAAGCCCCATACACACGGTCGGATTTTCCGATGGATTCTGTCCTATCAGACAATGTTGTCGGAAATTCCGACCGTGTGTAGGCACCATCGGACAGTTTCCATCGGATTGTCCGACGGACAAAGTCCTATCTCCTGCTGGATAGATTTTTTGACAACATAGTCCGATCGCACCAAATCCGATCATGTGTAGCGAATTCCGACGGACAAAGTGCTACGCATGCTCAGATCACATTACAAGACCAAAGCTATTGGCTACTAGCCTCTACGTAGTCCCGTCGTAGGCAACAAACGTCACCACGTTCAGAATGATCGGATTTTCCAACAACTTTGTCCGACCGTGTGTACGCAAAACCAACATCGGACAAAGTACGACGGACATGATCCGACGGACCTGGTCCTCGGATAATCCGAGCGTGTGTATGGGGCTTAAGGGTTCATTTTAAAAAAACAAACATATCATACTTACTTCACTATGCAGCTCGTTTTGCACAGAGTGGTTCCGAACCTGCTCTTCTGGGGTCCCTCGGTGGCTCTCGCGGCTCCTCCCCACATCAGATAACCCTCTAGAAGAAGCGCTCTCCAGGGGGTTACCTTGCGGGCGCGCTCCCGAGTCCAGCATTCCACTTCCATAAAGGCTGAATGCAGGGCTCAGCCCCCCCCCCCCCCCCCCCCCGGGCACCCGCATCATTGGATTTGATTGACAGCAGCAGGAGCCAATGGCTGTGCTGCTATAAATCTATCCAATCAAGAGCCGAGAACCCCGGGCAGAGAGACAGCGCGTCCCCGTGGCTCAAGTTCTAGAGCTCAGGTAAGTAAAACGGGGGGGGGGGGGCTGGGGGGCCGGTCACTGACAGGTGTTTTTTCACCTTAAATGCATAGGATGTATTAAGGTGAAAAAACACAAAGGTTTACAACCCCTTTAATCAGTACAGTAGTCGTCCAAAAAAAAAATCTGAAGAGCAAGACCACGTATGCTCTGAAATAAAATACAATACATTACATCACTTCTGAAGTTGTATTCTGTCGTACTAGAAATTTCATTTAGTAACCTCTTTAAATTTTACATACAATCATTCCTCCGATATTCTCATTGTGTGTACGAGGCTTTAGCTGTTGCTAATCTGTGAGGCAGAAGTTGCTCTTCGCTCAAGGAACCCCCAACAACCTCTGGAGGAACCCTAGATGTGAAAGTCTGCTTTACCCAGACAGAAACAAGCCCTTCACTTTGTGTATATCAGTGATTTCAATTTGCCTTACATGCAAGAACAGAAGAATTTTTTTAATCTTGCAGCAGCCTTGTTTTTTTTTTGTGGACCTTAAATTATCTTGTACATCAAAAAAAAAAAAAGGCGCTATAATAGTGTGATAGGTGTATGCAAAAGGCGAGTGGCGGCTAGTGGGTTGTTCTTTTGGGTGAGCGGCAAACAAACAACCCCTCAGGTAGTCTGGCACTTACCCGCTCTTGTGGCGGGGCTGTGGTGTCCTCCCCTCCTCGCCTGGAGTGCGGGCAGTGGCGGCTCCAGTGCTCGCTCCTCAAGCTTGAGTCTTGTGTCAAGCTTGTGTCTCCTCTTCCACCAAAGTGCTAGGCATCCAATAAAATCGCCTGACGCTTTGGCCAATTAGAGAAACGGGTTTCACGACATGCCTCCCGATTGGCGGGAAGGAACTTTAGTGTAAAAATAGCGGAAAAAAAATTCGCTATCATCACACAACAGGGGGGGATTGGAGTGCAATGCTCTGCGCTCCGAGGCCACCTTTATTTGAAAGCCTATCAGAGCCTCTGGCTTTAAACAGGTGCTTCAAAAAAACACCCACACTGCATTGGAATCCATGGTTCGGCACTCCGATATGTAGATCAGGGGGCCAGACGCACGGAAAAGGGAGGTGGTGCCTGTGCGCCCTCTATGGATGGGCCGCCACTGCAAAAAGCTAGAAAAAAAAAATTTATAGGACACAACGTAAGCCACATCAGTTACAGCTATATGGCTAATGAACATAATCCTAGGTTAGCCTGGCTGCCATTTACCATAAAAATCTGAGTGTCTTTGATGCCGGATACTACACAGAGCGATCATCTAGTGCTGAGGGGATGAGGGTAGTGGCTGCAACGTTAAAGGATTCTAACATTAGAAAGCCCTCCCTTTCCTCTTTCAAAAGGCCCTGTATTCTTTTTCACAGAGTACAAAATGGTCTGTGAACAGACAAAAGGGAAAGGAGGGGCGGGTGAACAACAGGTTCTCCCCTTGTCCATTCATGGAAAGCCTTGCATTCTGTTAAAAGCATAAGAGGAATTTTGTGAATGGACAAGAGGAGAGAAGGACTGGATGAACAAGGGAATCAATCTCCCCTTGTCCATTATTATGTGAATGGAATATAAGGCACTCTGTGAATGGGTGACAGGGGACGATAGTGCGGGGAACAACAAGATCCATCGCTGTCACAGTTCTTGCACTCATCCCCAATGTGCTGAAGATGATTGCTCTGTTTTGTATCTGGCATCAAAGCTCAGATTTTTACAGTAACCAGCAACTATCCAGTCCTAGAATAATCTTTATTAGAGGTAATTTATGTGACCTGTGCTGTTCCCTAAACAAAGAAAGAAAAAAAAATCCTGCAGTTCGGCTTTAGTTCAGAAGGCTTTCTACAAGAGTGTGGCTGTGGGAATGTGTGTCCACTCAGCCACAAGAACTTTTGCAAACTCAGAAACTCATGTTAGATGAGAAGACCTGGATTGCAGTTTGTGTATTCTTTATTTAATCCCAAAGATGTTTAGTGAGTTGAGGTCAGGATATAAGAATTCCTCCACACCAAATTTTATAGATCTGGCTTTGTGCACTGGGGCAGACATGCCAGGACAGAAAACATCCTTGCCCAAACTAATGCCACAATTCTCTAAAATATATTTGTATGCTGTAGAATTAACAGTACCCTTCATTGGAAACACATCAACCCAATTTTCGGAGGGATGTCTACATACTATTGGACATTGTGGTGTTACAATTAACTTACTGTAGAACTAAAAACAAGGGTTTGTAGCGCTGTTGCTGAATGAAATAAAAACTCAGAATGTCCACTTAAAGCGGTTCTGCACTGTCTGAAGTTTTTTTTTTTTTTTGTGTGCAATGCAATGGATTACGAGATGTAATTTAAGTACTCACGTGTTCCATTTCACTAACTCATTGCTGCTGGTTTTCGTCATCTAAAAAAAGTTAGAAAAATCCTTCCTGCTGGTTGCCATCTTGCCTGTGGGCATGTGAAACCACACAGGCACTTCAGATGGCCCAGCATGCACCGCCGTTACTGCGCCGATATCACTCGTGCGCAGTAACGGCAAAGTGCAGCTCACGCGAGATTTCGGAAGATGTGCCCGAAATCTCGCGAGATTTCGGAAGATGTCCGCACTGACTACTGGGATCAATGACACCAGATACCAGGAGACAGTGCGGCGTGACGAGGATCGACGCAGAGACCCCGCCCACCGCCAAAGAGACAGAGGAAAGAACGTCAGCAATTACAAGGTAAGTGGAAAAAAACACTTCATTTAGTACTCTTTGCCTGATTTGGAAGGCAAAGAGATTTACTAAATGAAATGTGTGCAGGACCGCTTTAAAATCAGTCTATGAGCTATGTTATTTAAGAACAATATTTATGTGGTAAAAGTGAAAAAGAAAACCTTTTGTGTAAAGGAACCAACAGTCCAGTCTCCAGGGCAAGCTTTTCAGGGGAAGCCAGAAGCCAGCTCCAAAACATGTAAAAACAAACAGAAAAAAGCGCCACCAGGTCAGGATAGATCAAGTTTAATTAATACACAAAGGTAAATGTTCACTTACATAGTAGTTAAAATGAGTTCAGCACTAAAGATCCTCCGTTAGTGGCATCTCCCAGCATGGTGCTAGTTCATCCATAGGCAAACAATACAGAGTCCCATCCAGCAGGAAGTTGTAATGCAAACCAATGAAGCCGAGAGTGAGGCTTGGCTCTCAGTCAGCTGTGAGTAGCAGAAGCCCAGCGCAGTGAAGTCACTAATGATGTGACAACGTTTCTGAGCATTCGCACTGTAAACCACAGGCGCGCGCCTTCCTCAAGCATTTTACTGTAGAACTATACTAAGCTTTATTTGAATTAAAATCAGGAAAAATCATGAGACCATTTAACCACTTCAGCCCCGGACCAATTGGCAGCCAAAGGACCAGGCCCCTTTTTTGCGATTCGGCACTGCGTCGCTTTAACTGACAATTGCGCGGTCGTGCGACGTGGCTCCCAAACAAAATTGGCGTCCTTTTTTTCCCACAAATAGAGCTTTCTTTTGGTGGTATTTGATTGCCCCTGCGGTTTTTATTTTTTGCGCTATAAACAAAAATAGAGCGACAATTTTGAAAACAATGCAATATTTTTTGCTTTTTGCTATAATAAATATCCCCAAAAAATATATAAAAAAACATTTTTTTTTCCTCAGTTTAGGCTGATACGTATTCTTCTACATATTTTTGGTAAAAAAAAAAGAAAATCGCAATTAGTGATTATTGATTGGTTTGCGCAAAAGTTATAGCGTTTACAAAATAGGGGATAGTTTTATAGCATTTTTTTATTAATATTTTTTTTTTTTACTAGTAATGGCGGCGATCAGTGATTTTTCTTGTGACTGCGACATTATGGCGGACACATCGGACATTTTTGACACATTTTTGGGATCATTGTCATTTATACAGCAATCAATGCTATTTAAATGCATTGATTCCTGTATAAATTACAGTTGTAGTGAAAGAGTTAACCACTAGGGGGAGGGGAGGGGTTATGGGCTGTGACGTGTGTGTTTTTTTTACATTAGGGGCGGGGCTGACGTCTGACATCATTGATCGGCTTTCCCGATGACCGGGAACAGCCGATCAATGACAGGCAGAGTAGGAAGCGCGGGGAGAGGTTTGTTTACACAAACCTCTCTCCGTTCTTCAGCTCTGTGACCCGATTGCGGGACACCAGCGGCGATCGGGTCCGCTGGTCCCGAGGCCGGGGTCACGGAGCTCCGACCGGGTCGCGAGCGCGCCGCTGGCGGGGCGCGTGCGATCCATGGGCAGGCAATTAAAGGGCCACGTACAGGTACGTGATTTTGCCTGCCCGTGCCATTCTGCCGCAGTATATCTGCGTGAGGCGGTCGGGAAGCGGTTAAAAAGGATTTAAGGTGGTTGTAAACCATTACATATACCCCTAAAAGAAGCTACTTTTTTGAACGAGAGGTGTTTTGCTACATGCGACAAAATGATCATATGTGAACAGGGGCTATTGAAATGAATGGGATTTTGTTTGTTGAGCGTATTAGAGCTATAAGCTTTAAGCAGAAAATTGCTCATGGTGTGAACACGTCATATTTGGTTACATTTTTTTCATCGGTTTTCTTATTTTAAAAGGAGATACACAAGGGTAAACAGCAACAATAAATAAAGTGGCACTATTCTTTTTACCTAGAATATTTTTTCTAGTTTTGGATATAGTGGAGAAGCATTAGATAACCTGACAGTTTTTATTGAGGTCTGTGCTCCGGATAGGGAGATTCCCCGATTCCCCCATTCTGTGTGTCCTGTTTACACTTACTAATGATGCACCGATACCAATTTTTTTTTTACGAGTACCGATACTTTTTTTTTTAGTACTCGCCGATACCAACCGCAACTGTTTTGTTTTCATTTCAGCTGTCAGCAATGGTACAAAGCATTGAAAAGTAATTTACAAATGAAATAAATAGGATTTTTGTTTTTAATTTTGCTCTTTCAATGTGAAATGTGTAAATACGTTAATATATAAATATTCACTAACAAAGCAAATAAAAAAAAAAAAAAGTAATTATTTATCGTTTATAAAATAAAAAAAAAACGAAAAAAAAAAAAAAATAGGAAAATAATTAAATGGGGGAGAATAGGGAGTAAACTAAGGCTGATTAGAGTAAATTAAAAGGTTAATAAAGGGTTAAACAGAGGAACATTTGTTCATCCCTTTGATCTGCAGATGAAGAAACAGAAAGATACAAAAAGTAACAAGGTTTCTTTTTATTTTAGTGTTTCAGCGGCTAATCAAGGTTGTTAATAAACATTGCCAGATGCTTTTTTTTTTTTTTTCACAGCTCCGATTGCCGGACTTCTTTAACACTTTAGCTGTCAACATGGGAGACCCACCGACAGCTCAAAGAACCGAGCCTGAAAGTATTGGTTTCAGGTATCGGTGCATTTGCATAAGTACCGATACTTGTGCAAATACTCTGTATCGGTATCAGCACCGATACCGATACTAGTATCGGTGCATCCATAACACTTACCATCAAAAAAGAAAGTAAAAGAAAATTCCAATGTGGAAGGGGAGGAGGGGAGGGAAATTTTCCAATGTGAAAAGGGGTTCTGGTGACCCACCGGGATTCCCTCCCTTTTGATAGATTTCCTCTCACTTCCTGTTTTGGCTGTGGGACAGGAAGTGAAGGGAACTTTGGGGAGGGACACATATGGTTATCCAAAATAAAAAAAGGAGAAGCGAGCAGCACTGGCGGGTCCTTCAGAGGAGGAGGTAAGGGGCCGTTCTGCGCATGGTAGGGTGATGTAGCGCATCGGCAGGATACTGGAGCCACAGCCCCACTGGAAATATGGCTGTAAGTGGATACTTTAATAAATGTATGTGGTTTTTGAGTACTACACTATGAAAAGTTGTTTGCTTTAACCGAGAGGAACGGAAGAGAAAGGTGGTTTTTCTATACAGCTCAGAAAATACCTAGCAAAATTCTGAGAGGGGAAAGGAGGAGGAGGATATTGATCAAGCCAGTCTATTTACCAGGATTATACCCCAGCTGGGGAAGGTGAGGTTGGACCTGTACAGGTCTAACATTATGGTAAGCGCAATGGTGACGGGGATTGATGCACATGCATATATTCTTCTAACCCATATAGGGTGAAGGTTGCAGAATACACATTTGAGGAGTATCGTGTTTAAAGATATCTCATCACGGACTTTACTTTGTTGCACTATAAAAGATTTTGATTGATGCCACGCACTTAAGGCAGTCAGGGGTAAATGGACTCCGCCTTTACGTTTACACCCGACTGGCCTCCGATCCAATTTGCCTAGATGGAAGGGGGCAGGTCCCCTTCCATTTGTTTTTAGCAAACCAGATCGGATTGGAGGTAGGAAGGTGGAAATGGACAGGAGTCCATTTACACCTGATGGTCCTTAGGGGTGAATGGACCGTCCGATCAGATCCCCCTGAAAAAAAACTGTCAGGCAGACCTGATTGGACCCTTTGTGAGAAAGAGACATAAGTGATACTAAACAGACAAAGTTTAATTGACTTCATCTCTTCTATTTATATATAAAGATCATACCACTGCATTTAAAAACCTTTTCTACTCTATCCAAAAAAAAAAACTAAATGAAAAAAAAAAAAAAAAAAAAAGGTTTTGCCTTTAGTTACATTTTAAGGCAAAAGCAATATTAAATACAATTTAAATTCCCATTGGCCTCCCAGACCCTTAAAACACAGATGTCAAAGCAAAACAAAATGCCTAACCTTTACATCTTAGCCAACTGCAGAGCGATGAGCAGGCCCATAAGATTGCTTTGAAAGCAGATATTCACCCGAGGGCAGTGCTACCTCCTATACAATGATATGATTGAGCTGATGGGTAATAAAATGCAAGGTGATCAAAACGCAACCATGTCTGTCTTTATATATCACTGCTATGCCCTTGTGCATTGACTTGTGTGAAGTGATGGATGGCAATGGCTCTGCATCATGAGTGTCAGGAGCTGAACAGACAGTGTTTATGTGGTTACTACCGTTCATAAATCCAACTCAGACAGTTTACTCAGACATGAAGTAGCCTGTACGGGTTGCAGGAGGTGGATCCTGGAGCAAATAGTCTCAAACAGCTTTAGTTCTAAAAAATAATTCTGGAATACTTAAGAGCATAATTAATCAATCTACAATATTATGTTATACTAAAAAGTGGCATACAGAATATTATCACATGTGATAACATTGTCTGATTAATCAAAAAGGAAAACATTTCAGGAATTATTACATCTGGAATTTTTCCAGTTTGATTTTAACGGAAATGTCTATTGTGAGAGGCACAGAGCCTGACTTCTCCGTCTAGAAATGCTAGTTATCTGGCCGATATGCTGCGCATGTGTGCAAATAAGGGCTTTACCCTGATGCTTCCGATCTGCATATTCTACAAAAAAAACTGCCAGTCAACTGCCCTTGGTTGCCAGTGGCAGCCCTTACATTCCTCTTGTGATATAGGCACCATTGCATAAAGCTTATTAAAGCAAAATATAGGCATTTGGAAAACTTTACTTTTCACAAAGGAAAATAGATAGTAACACAATTAATCTGTGCTCATGTTATTATGGCTGACTGGCTACTACTGGTTTAAAGCAACCTTTTCCTTTGCCAAAGTTTAAAGAAACTGACACTAAATCGAAACTATTCCGCATATTAAAAAAACCTCAATAGTGCATAATCAAAAACTCTGCTCAAATCTGTCCCCATAGACCCAGATATTCTCCCACTGACAGCCGCTATCGCATCCCACATGTCAAAGTAGGTATGGTTTCCTGCCAACCAGGGATAGCTGGTAAGGATCCCCAAGGCATCACAAAAAATGTCAGCTTCTTTGGGTATCTGTCATTTTTGCAGGCAATTAGGCATCTTGGGAAGCCTCATCTTTAGGTTATGTCTGCTGAATATAGTGCTGTGAAGAACAGTTCATTGCTAGAAGAGAGCAAAGGGCCATTCGTGCCTCAAGGGTCTCTCAAGCAAAATCTGGGTAAATTATAATTTTGCCATGAAAACCAGTGTGGGATGATTCAGGTATGTTGGCTTGGATTTTATCTTTATCCATGAAATAGTACAATCTGCTGATTACATCTCTGGGGGCTCTATATGGTCTGTCAAAGATAAGTGGAGCAGTAGCAGCCATATTATTACCGAATTGCCCTGTTTACAAGCCTTTGTCAGCCACTATGGCCCTTGGCGCAACAAAACTAAGTAGCATAGGAGAGACATTAGAACAATCTTAGCCCTATTACTACGGGGAAGCCCCTACTGTACAACTGATTATTTTGCTCAGTATTATATGGGGTTGATGGTTATGCTTGGATGTACATTTCTCATCTTTATAGATACTTGCTATACAGGTTGAACTGTTGAGATAACGTTATAATCTTTCCTGACTAAATTGATGTCCCAGATTTATCAGGCACAGGGTGGTAGGATCCTCCCATTCCATGTGTGAAGTGCAGCGTCCATGGGTGTCAGGCCCTGTTTAAACCTCCAGTCTTGTCAAAGCCAGTCACCATAGACAGCGATGCACCCTTCTATCCCTGGCGTATTGCTATACATCCCATAGGAGGCGATCTTTGCATCGACTATTTGCTGGTTGATTCAGTTACAGTCTTACAACTTTAAGCAATGTTCTGTTTATCACCCTCCTCACATCTACCCCCTTATCTTTCTCTACCTCCCTTTAACCCCCCCCCCCCCCCCCCTCCAAAGGCCACTTTGTAAAATAATGTGCATGCGACTTTTAATGAGCTGCTGTGTACTTCCAGAAAGAAAAGCTTAAATACTCTTATCAAAAAACACCAACTTCTAAAAACTCTACTCTAAAAAAGTGATATTATGTTTATACAAGAAACCCATCTTTCACCAACCACTTTGATCAAACTGTCCTCTTATTGTTACCCACAAGGGTACTATGGTGCGTCCCCTTCTAGCAGATCTAAAAGATTTACTATTGGATAACAAGGAGCATCATTTTTCAACCATTAGATTCTATAACGGATTGATAGGAGATACTTGATACTCAAAAGCTAAAATTATGAGACTTCACCTTCACATTGGCAAATGTCTACAGCTCCATCCAAGCACAAATACACTTTTTTAAACAACATAACTTTAAGACAAGCTTTTTTAAGACAGGTATCCCAATTACAGCAAGGGATCTTAATCTCACTTTTAAATCCTCCCTGTCCTCCTCCTAAGATCACTCCCCAATAGTGCCCAGACACATTAGTTCCTAAAAAATAAAATAAAAATATATGACACAAGATACAATTAATTGGCACATGGCAAATCTTACACTTACACACATAAATCATACACTAGGATTGATCAGATCAGATCTCCCTAGATCACTTCCACCCAATTTTTAAATACATTTTACAAACCACTATCTCTAATCATGCCCCATGATACCCTTCTTAAGCCAGACAAAAACATAATAACCTATGAGTGAAATTCTTACCCAATTAAAATTTCCTTAAATCCCCAAAGCACACCTAGATGCCCAAAAAAAAAAAAAAAAGAGAAAATATCGCCCTGGGACTTTATATGAGGTGGGCACCACTAAGCCAATAAAAGTAACAAGAGTAAATACAGTATATATTTTTTATTCAGTAAAAGTATTACATGCATTATTGTCATCAGAGAAAGCCACTTTATACAAAGTACATATAACTGGGTAGAATAAAATTAGTAAAAATAGTAGTAATGGTGCATTTGTGTATGAACAATCACATAGTATACAGACATCAGGTGTACCTGACATGTTTCGCGAGTCCTTGCTCGCTCTTCAGGGGTAGATGTGTATGAATTGTACCTAAAGTGAAACTATATCCTTTCACCTTAGGTACAATTCATACACATCTACACCTGAAGAGCGAGCAAGGACTCGCGAAACATGTCGGGTACACCTGATGTCTGTATGCTATGTGATTGTTCATACACAAATGTACCATTACTACTATTTTTACTAATTTTATTCTACCCAGTTATATGTACTTTGTATAAAGTGGCTTTCTCTGATGACAATAATGCATGTAATACTTTTACTGAATAAAAAAATATATACTGTATTTACTCTTCTTACTTTTATTGGCTTAGTGGTGCCCACCTCATATAAAGTCCCAGGGCGATATTTTCCCTTTTTTTTGCATATAACAGGGATGGAGGTGTGTTACTGGTGACACCAGACCTTACCTAATTGTTCCTAGATGCCCAAGAAGGCCCAATCACTGAAGAGGAAATACAAACAGTGATCTCCACCAGGGCCCCTGGTAAAAGCCTGGGACCAGACAGCTTAATATTAAAGTATTATAAGCTCTAGCAATACGTTCTAACCCATTTTATGCACATATACAAACTCCTTAACTAATGACAACTCCCCCAAGAACCAAAACCTTTCATGCCAACATAACAACCCTTCCCAAACCTGCCAAAAATCCCTCAGGCTTTGGGTGCTATAGAGCAATTTCACTCCTTAATGTGGACATTAAATTGTATGCAACGATCTTGCCAGTAGAATCCAATCCCTATTACTATACTTAATTGCACTCGACTAAACGGGATTTGTCCCTGATAGGGAGGTCAGGGATAATACCCTGAGAGCCATTTCCCTTATTCACTATGCCCATGTACACAAAGCCCCACTCTATTTCCATCATCCCACCCTAAAAAAAAGATTTTAATATGGTGGACTGGGACTCCTGGGCACCCTCACAAATACTGACATAGGCTCCAGAATGAAGGCATGGATATGCTTATTACACACCAACCTAAAGGCCCAGGTAAAGGTAAATGGGCTATTATACCTCACTTAACTTGTACAACAGCACCCGGTAGTGACACCCTTTGTCACCACTCTTGTGGTCAAACATTTACTGATCTCTATAACCGTGATGTGAGGGGTATTGGCATAAATGGCTAGGGACACAAAAAAGCTGCATTAGCAAGTGACATTCTCTCGAACATCCAGCATCTCTGTGATGTCGTCATGGAGGAGTGGAAGAGGACTCCAGTGGCAACCTGTGAAGCTGTAGTGAACTCCATGCCCAAGAGGGTTAAGGCAGTGCTGGAAAATAAATGTGGCCACACAAAATATTGACACTTTGGGCCCAATTTGGACAATTTTACTTAGGGGTGTGCTCACTTTTGTTGCCAGCGGTTTACACATTAATGGCTGTGTGTTGAGTAATTTTGAGGGGACAGCAAACTTGCACTGTTATACAAGCTGTACAACCACTACTTTACACTGTAGCAAAGCGTAATTTCTTCAGTGTTGTCACAAGAAAAGATATAATAAAAATATTTACAAAAATGTGAAGGGTGTACTCACTTTTGTGAGATACTGTATACATACATACCATTACAATGGGGATCTGAGTACTGGAGGAACAGGAAGGAAATATCCAAGCCATAGATGTAGGATACAAATCTTGAGGCTTTTGAAAGCTTACTGTTGGAAGGAGATATCCAAGCCATTGATGTGGCATAAAGACCTTGCGGTTTTAAAGCTTACTGTTGGTGAGTGGGGACCCTGGAGGGGATCACAGAGTGGCACTGGAATCCTCA
Source organism: Lithobates sylvaticus (assembly GCA_028564925.1). Classification (NCBI taxonomy): domain Eukaryota; kingdom Metazoa; phylum Chordata; class Amphibia; order Anura; family Ranidae; genus Lithobates; species Lithobates sylvaticus. The sequence goes on from CM053028.1 coordinate 162,681,176, forward strand.
ATAGAAAGGAACTGAACATGTTTTGGCACTTTATTTGCACGGGTGGGCTTTATTTATCTATGATTGTACTATTATTACTATAATTATTTTTGTCCTATAATTACTGTATTTAATCGGCGTATAACACACACTTTTTCCCCCTGAAAATAGGGGGAAAATCGGGGGTGCATATACGCCGACAGCGTACCTCAGAGGGGAAGGAGGGGGACGAGTGCTACCGGAAATCACAGTCGTCATCTTCTCTCACGTCACACACACAGTCCCGCCTCTGCCACCGGCATTGGACCAATGTTCTATCACAGGAACTGGTCCAATGCAGATAGCAGAGGCGGGACTGTGTGTGTCACTGCCGACAGAGCTGAGGAAACAGATGATGACTCAGTGATTTCATATGAGATGGTGGGCTGCATTGATGGGGGGATGGGCACAGAACAGGCTGCAGATGGGCACAGAACAGGCTGCAGATGGGGACAGAACAGGCTGCAGATGGGGACAGAACAGGCTGCAGATGGGGACAGAACAGGCTGCAGCTTCAAAAAGGTTTATTTAAAAAAAAGTTTTTTTTTTCCTGAAACTTCCTTTTTAAATTGGAGCGTGTGTTATACGCCCATAAATACGGTACATGTTTGCACTTGCACTTTAATTCATTTATAGTTTATTGTATATTTGATGTATAGGAGCAGTGCCAAGTTACATTTTTTGTAGTATCAATTTGGGGTTTCATACCTTGCACGATAGCAGCAGCTCCACAACTTTATTCAATTTATTTATTTATTACCAATTGTTATTATTTATTACTCATTGTATTCACATGACACCATAGCGTGGGCTTTCACACCATTTTAATCTCAAGAGTGTCCATAATCCCCCTCCCCTCATCCCCAGCATTCTCCTCTCCCTCTGCTAAATGCATTAAATTCTCTGAACCTTCCTTCTAATCCCCCTGATTCTTATCTATTTCTGTATATAAAAATGGCAACACATTACTTGTAAAACGAATGTGCAGAACTTGTAACTAACAGATACATATTCATAACTTAGTAAAGCTACAGTATGTAACATAACATTTTCTTGTATCTGTTACTGACCTTGCAACTACCCTAAAATATTTTAATAAAAAAGTGATTGCATTAAAAAAAAAAAAAAAAAAAAATATATATATATATATATATATATATATATATATATATATATATATATATATATATATATATATATATATATATATAATATATATATATATATAAAAAATTTAAAAAAGTTCCATGTTTGTTCTTTTCATCCATGTATTTCCAATGATGTACTGAACAAGTATTATCATTGCCAATTTAATTAAAGCATAAAAGAGTTTTTCTCAACTGTCTGAACAAACAGTTTACATGTTGCTCGGCCAAGGTGCAATTTGTTTTCTTTTTAGATCACCGCCATTAATGCTACTTTGGAGAACAAGGTCAACAAAATGATCTGTAATGTAAAAACTAATGGTGGCACAATGTTAATACAGACGGTGGGTGTTAAAATGTACTGTCAGTGCCGGATAATGCAAGCACTTCTTCTTTGCTTTTGAAGTACTGCTGAGAGGAGCTCATTTCAACAAATCATCCAACAAAGCCTTTCAACAATACTCAAACGGGAATCAAACAAGCAGAGAGGTGTTATTAAATAATGAAGCAGCAAGGCCACGTTAACTGTTGCTTGTAGTAGTGCTGCATACAAACAGGATGCAGTCTGGAGTGCGTCTTCCAAACCAGGTCATGGTGGGTGAAATGGAAGCAGAAATGTTATTTATGTCCCCTCTAAAAAGTCAATAGGCAATTTCACTGAGGCAGTTCAAAGACCAAGTGTCAATAATCTGAAACCAATTAAATCACAGCGTTCTCAAAAAAGGTCAGTGAGATCATTTCTAACTGGATGTTTTATGTAACTGTACCTATTGGTTTTATTGTCCACTTTGTGACAATATGGAAATTTCTGTGTCCTTAGTTATGATACCAAACTGATACATACAGTATATTGCCTTTTTTCGATTTTTTTTTTTAACAGGACAAGCAAGGTTTTGTATCGGCGGTATTGCTTTTTAATTCCAATATTTCTTTATTGAAAATGTTTTCCGTTATAAACAACAGTGGTAACAAAAGTAAAGAACTGTTATCAAACATCAACATACAGGAAAATAATTAAAGTAGATCTCTTTTGACAATTAGTTTCTTGTATCAAGAGAGGTAAAGGCTGTTTTAATACGGTATATATATTCAAGCAGAGTCAGGAAAACAATTGAGATTCGCTGTATTCACTATTTTCGCTAGTGGCGGAGAGTCAGGCGGTTCCCTCGCTCCCCCAAGCACCCCATCTGGGAATAAACTGTGCCTAGGTGGGCAAGGGCCACGCCACCCCTTGGAATTCGACCATACAGATATGTTCTAGTATCAGTTTTGTATTATTGACCTTCGGTCAACAGTATCTCGGAGAGGATAGAATAGGAAAGTCAAGCGGGTGAGAAATAATAGGAATAAAGAAAAGTAGAAAAAAAAAAAAGTTCACCATAACTAGCCCGGTTGAGAATGGATCCTAGCCAACCTTTATGCTTTGGGATCATTGTGGTACAGGCATTTTCCAGCTAAAAGAGGAAATTTCAATGAACTCTCTTGTCATGTGTTCAGGTATTGCTTTTTAAGAACGATATCGTTTCGTATGCATTTTACAGGCAAAGAGGAGTAAAAAATATAGAAACATTTATTTTTTTAATAGTATGTACTGCAAATTGTGTAAATTGTCAGGACTGGTTCACACCAGAACACGATGCAGGAAAGGCATGTTCCTGTAGTACCGTGTTAAAAACGCACTGCCTTTGCAACCTGTTGCGGGTGCCAATACAATGTTAAAAGGCACCCCAAATGCAGATTGAACATGCAATGTCTTTGAGGGCACCGGATTGCATGGTATAATGCAATTTGGCGCAGCCTGTTTTTTTTCGAATGTAGTGCACGCATTACTTTTTGTGCATTACGGTGCAATTTGCATGCAGACCGTGTTCCTGTGTAATTCTGGTGTGAATTGGCCCTCCAGTGCTATATATTAATAACCTGCACTAAATACATGTTATTTTACATATATATTTAATAAATAATATGTTTTTGACATGTGATAAAAAAAAAAAAAAAAAACTTTAGATGCAAAGAACAATCATTATTGTGCTACTTGTGCAACTATTTCAACAGTAAAATGATTTTGCTTGTAAAGTTATTTACAAATGTAAAAGTATTTTATGTCCTGGTCTGTGAGCTCCTTCTCACATGGAATACCACACATGCACTATTTCCCCTTAACTGTTATTATACGTTGTAGACTGGTGATAAAAGGAAGACAATATACAACAGTGGTGAAGATATTTGCCAGCACACCATGGAACGACACAAAATAGCGTCCAAAAAGGTGATTTATTGCATGATCACAACACAAGGATAGAAAATAATAGAAATATATTATTTTAGAAATATACAACAGTGGTCTCCAAACTGTGGCCTTTGGGGTACTATTATTCCCATTGACACCAACAATTGGGCTCAATTATTTCCCTTATTACCAAAGATGGGCACTGTTAAAACCACTAATGCCAGGACAATTTCTACTCCCACTGGCCACAGTCTGGCCCCCCTTAAAGCCTGAAGGACAGTATAGTGGCCCTTTGTTTAAAAATTTTGGAGACCCTTGATATAAAGTATTCCAAAATAGTCAGTTTTTTTTTTTTTTTACAAGCTTTAATTTTTTTTTAATAAGTTTTATTTCACATTGTTAACAATTTCCTTCAGTGGCAGATATTTTTATTTTTTTTTATTTCCAATATCAAGTCACATTCTCTCACTATAAGTACATTTATAACCTTTTTATAATTTTTTTAGATTACCGTACACATGTACATGGGGCAGCCAAAATGGTTGCATAGCAGGTGATTGAAGTCTATATACTTAGGTTCTACTTTCTGTTGATCATCTTATTCCACTTGTGAGGTTAGTATAAAGTGGGGTACACACTATGAGAAAATAAAAAAAATTCTATACGTGGCACGATTGTTCAATATATAGTATTGGTATGGTATAGTGTGTAAACTTTCGATTCACACTTTATAAATGGAAATTTACAAAAGGGACAAACTCTAGAATGTTTCTCGAAAAATGAACAGAACTAATGATGGTCGTTTAATGTACTGTATACGGTTTTTGTACAAAAAAAAAAAAATTGGATACGAAAGACTGCGCATGATCAGAAACCATAAACAAAAAACCCTGTGTCATAGGATAATTTTTGTACAATTGCCGCGTACACACGATCGGACATTCCGACAACATAATCCTGGATTTTTTTCTGACGGATGTTGGCTCAAACTTGTCTTGCATACACACGGTCACAGAAAATGTCGGAAATTCCGAACGTCAAGAACGCAGTGACATACGACGAGACGAGAAAATTGAAGTTCAATAGCCAGTGTTGCTCTTCTGCTTAATTCCGAGCATGCGTGGAATTTTGTGCGTCGGAATTGTCTACACATGCTCTGAATTTACGACAACGGATTTTGTTGTCGGAAAATTTGAGATCCAGCTCTCAAATTTTTGTTGTCGGAAATTCCGACAGAAAATTTCCGATGGAGCCAGCGCGCGGTCAAAATTTCCAACAACAAGCTCACATCAAGTATTTGTTGTCGGAAATTCTGATCGTGTGTAGGCGGCATTAGTATTAACCTCAGTTTCGACCTGCTGTGAAACATCAAGGAAAACCGGACGATCATTTGTCTGATTTTCTTATAGTGTGTACTGGGCTTAACATAACAGACTTACTGCAGTGTCTAATAATGTCAACTCTCCTAAAGCACCTGGAAGCCCCGGACCACATCTTGTCTAAACTGTAAGTCAAATGATACAGCTCAAAGCAGTATTGTCTATTTATGACGGAAAAAGTTTAGATTTTTTTTTTTTTAGCAAAAAATAAAGTTTATATTTGGTAATACTGCCATGTACCCTTTCGATTTATATGATCTGTGATTTGTATTGATAGATCCACCAAAATAGATTGGCTACACTGTGGCCAATGAGCCACTGCTTAATTCACACATTTTATAAACCAGTGTATTAAAAGAATCCACATGTGTTATTAGAAATATTTCATTATTAGCAATCATTTTGTTCCCAGGGCTCCTCGTGTGAAATGCTTGCATCTTTGGGAGATATGCACGCTTGTTATTGTGCCAGTGTTCCCCCTGTGACCGGGATCAGCACAGCTGCAAGAATCCTATTCTGCACTGGTCCGACATATCATCTTAAAGTCAGAGCTAAAGCCATGCAATCAGCAACGCTCACACTCCCTGCTGATTGCATGGCTTTAACAATGGCTTAAACAGGGGCGTTTGCAGAGACGCCGCTGCTTACGCAGAGTTTAGTGGATCTTTTTTTGTAGCATGCTGGCAGGGAATAGACTGTTTTGCTCTGGCTTTTTTTTTTTTTTTAAACAAAAACAAAGACTTTTCAAAACTTTTACAAAACTACCGTATATACTCGAGTATAAGCCGAGTTTTTTCAGCACATTTTATTGTGCTGAAAATGTCCCCCCCCCCCCCCCTCGGCTTATACTTGAGTCAAGCCCTTTTCTGCAGCAGAGAATGACATTTTCCGACCCGACTTTGGGGCCCCGTATCTCGGGGCCTCTTGGTGCTAGGAACCCCAAATTTGGTGTGCAAACCCAGTGGAACCAACACTACAACATATCCAAAGGGGTTCCTAGCACTAAGTGGCCCCAAGATACGGGGCCCCAAAGTCGGTTCGGAAAATGATATTCTCTGCTGCAGAAAAGTGCTTGACATTTTCTGAACCGAATTTGGGGCCTCGTATCTCAGGGCCACTTGGTAATAGGAACCCCATCTTTGGATATGTTGTAGTGCTAGTTCGACTGATTTTGCATACCAAAGTTGGGGTTCCCAGCACCAAGTGGCCCCAAGATACGGGGCCCCAAATTCGGTCAATTGTGTCCATCTGCAGCAATGTTATTTCAGGACCCTTTGGGTCTAGAGACTCCAGAGAAGAAGCAACTGAAAAAAAAAATAAAAAAAACACAACACACACCACTTTAAAACTTACCGTTTCCAACTGATCCATGAGTTTTGAAAGGAATTTCCTGCACTCTGGACTCTTGCTATCAATCTTCATTCCAGTTTGCATAGCATATAAGCGACCTACAAATATAAAAAGAGAAGGCTAGTTGTTAAAAAAAAAAAAAAATCACATGTAAATCTGTTAAAACGCATTTATTAAATGCAAAATGTAATTTCATACCAAGGAAACAAACATTATTTGCAAGAACATTTTGAAATAAGCAGCTATTGTAACTGCAGATGATAGAATGATACAGTAAAAAAGCGTAGTAAGCATTCTAGTCCATTATTTCTTGCATTAACAACCTGTCTAGAACCTAGGCAGCCATATATCATTACATTTCATCTGCCATGCTTGAAAAAAAAAAAGGCATCCATCAACCCCCCCAACTATGTTCTTTTTTTTTCTGTCCATGATAAACTTCTCAGACCTTCCAGCAGCCAATATCGGTTATCCTTCACCCATTTTAACTTTTTCTTTTTACTTATCAGTTTCAGATATGCATTTTGATTAAAACTCTGCCTCAAACACCACTGGTATTAGGCAAATACTGAGGTATTAGTGGAAAAAAACACTTCAGCTCTCACACATGTGTAACCCGTATAGCCAAAAGCTTACCGTCTTGCAAAAAATTATTTTATTTGCCTTTTTATAGACGATCTACTTTGACCAAGCAAACTATTTTTTCTATAGTCTCTCCAGCTTTAAATAACACTAAAAAACAAAAAAAAAAATTGTTATTTACAAAATATGTTAAAATCAAGGTTAAAAAATAAATAAAAAAAATATGAAAAAACTTAAGGGGAGAAGGGAAAGAAGGATCTAAAGTGTTTGTTAACCGCCCAAAAAAAAAAAAAAATGGAGACTCTGGTCCCTTAAAGCAGATTACACAGCACAGTGCTTGTGCTGTGTAATCTGCCCCCTGTAAACTGTAAAAAAAAAAAAAAACTAAAGATTGCACTTCCTGTATGCCCTCTCTAAATAGACCACAATAACCAGGGTAGCTTTGCCCTGATCACCGTGGTCAAAGTGCGTCCCTCTGTCATACGCTGTCCCCTCTGCTCTCCTCTCTCCCCCCTCATCCACCCTCCTTCCTCCCTGTCATCTGCCTCTGTCTCCGGCCAGGCCCCGCCCCCCCACCCATATTGCTTGTAAATTAAAATCATAACATTTTCACTGCCAGCCCCTCTATTAGAGGCTGGCATAGCATACTGTCTTAAGTTTTACAAAACGAGCAGTGTAAATACCCAATTTGAGCTGTCTTCAGGCCAGTCACATGACTCACGGCCGCTTTCCAGCTCCAATACAGGGCTTCTGTGGAGGAGACGAGCGGTCACGTGATCTCCCTGGCTGACGTCAGAGGGAGATCACAGCCCCTCCCTCAGATGCCATCCATCAGAGCTGGAAAGCGGCCATCAGTCATGTCACCGGCCTGAAGACAGCTCTAATTAGGTATTTACACTGCTCGTTTTGTAAAACCAATGACACAGTGTGCTATGCCAGCTTCTAATAGAGGGTCTTGCATATTTTTATATATATGGGTTAACAATATAATGCTTTTTATTATTAAATTAATAAGGGCCGATTACAGTTAATGTTTTAATTTGGAACAAATTTCATTTAAAACAAATCCTTAGGGCCCATTCACTATAGTGCGTGGCACTAAAAAGCTTATTATGTTGTCCAATAGCATACATTGTTTTAAGACTGAATGGGTTGCTGAAGGACCAAAGCTAACAGATGTACCACATCATAACGTACACTAATTTTGTCAACATGTGTTCCAGTGTGTTGCAGCTCAGATGCATTGGGGTGTCATTCAAAATGAATGGCATCGCAATAAACCATGTGCATTACTGTATTTAGCGGTACCATGCGCATTGTCAAAATGCATAGATGTGAAGCCAGCCTTAGGCCCCTTTCACACTTGTGTGACTTCAAAGTCGTGCGATTTTGCTGTGATTTTGCTGTGATTCGCGGCCGCGATTTTACTGCGATTTCAAGGATTGCCTGTGTAAGTGGCATCAAAATCGGACCAAAGTAGTTCAGGGACTACTTTGAAGTCGTACTAATATGAATGGCTGTCATTGGAAAGCATGGGGAACGACTCGTCATGCTACTTTGCAGTCCCAAATCGTGGGACAAGTCGTATAAGTGTGAAAGGGGCCTTAATGGAAACACCACTTATAATACAAATTATAAGAAAAATTTGATTGAAAAAAAAAATGATCTTATCACATAATCTGCCCCATGAACAGATCTGTTATTTACATGCTTAGTGGCTCTTTGTAATAACGAATAACGCCAAGCACAATGTAAAAATGTAGCACAGGCATCTACGATTATATCTGATCACCTGCTTTCAGATTCTCATATATATGCTTCCTATTCAGCCAAATGTATAGGCAGAGAAGGTCAATGAATGGGAAGCAACTGTCAGGAAGTGCTACGGAAACTAACAACATAAATTAGTCAAACGTGGCGACAGTTTTCACGTTCCGCAGTGGTCACAAACAGCTCAGCAACTGCAGGAAAACAGTCACTTTCCCTTCAAGATTTATCACCTTCAAGTCTCCGCACCCCTCATTTAAAAATGTCAACAGTTGTAAACAGAAAGTCCTTTAACATTCTTTCTTACTTTCAGCATGTGAAATATATAGTAACGGTAGCTTTATATATTTTAAGACCACAAACATTGCACCAGTAGAAGGGTGCCGGTGAGGAGCATCGCTAGACCCATAAATATACCTCCAAACCCCTTTATCACCATGTACTTGCATGCAAGCCATGGCCAACGTTTTAACAAACTTGTCAACTTTACATCCTCTCTCAACAATTCAGTACCTTTTTATTGGACTTATGGTAGGGCAAGTACAAGGATTAATAACTTATCTGGTTCAAAACTGGACAGTGATGACCCAAGATGTCAGGGGGTGAAGAGAATAGGCATACCCAGGAGGCCCACACCAGTGGCATTATGCTTATAGAATACTTTTTTATAATGATAGGCTACGCTGGAATGGCTGTTGTGTAATGTGCTTCCATCTCTTTAAATGATACACAGAGCACTGGGCAGGGCACTGACCATAGCAAACAGGACTGTCCCCTGACCGCTGTACCCACTCTGCCTGATGCAATCAAGAAAACCCGCTATGGTTTTCAGGAATTTAGACTATAGCGTCTAGGTGTTTTTGTATCTTATATTAAATTTTTGCAGCATTGTTTTAAAAGGGATGCACACAAATAGCCCTGGTGATCCTATATGGACCTTTGGATTACTCCATGAGTGCAGTGGTAAAAAAAACATGGCATAACATCTTGACAAACTTTCACCCACGCCTTTCACCCACGCAGGGGTACAGCATAATGAACTTAACAGGAAGGTGCAGGCTGGGGAAGTCGGATGAAAGAGTTTTTTATTTTTTCTTTAAAATGTTAACTGTCCACTGGGCTAGTGGTTCTCAACCCTGTCTTCAAGTGCCCCCAACAGGCCGTGTTTGCAGGTTTTCGTTAATCTTGCATAGGTGCTTTAAATCAATGGTTTGGTATTTTGGACAGCTATTTTATCTCAGAGAAATTCCCAAAACATGGCCTGTTGGGGGTACTAAGGACAGGGTTGAGAACCACTAGCCCAGTGGACAGTTAACATTTTAAAGAAAAAAAAAAAACTCTTTGATCGGACTTCCCAGCCCGCACACCTTCCTGTTATGTTCATTATGCTGTACCCCTGCGTGGGTGGAAGTTTGTCAATATGTTATGCCATTGTTTTTTACAATAAAAATTATTGTACCAGAAAAAGGTAAAATAAAATAAAATTTGCCGTTTCTTGTACCCATTTTTAACTGTTATTAAAGGGACAAATTGCAGGAAAAATTAGCAAAGAGCTATATGCCGCTTAGGTTCCCAGACTGAAGAAACTAATGTGCTTATCATAATGTTAATGAAAACCTGGCTCTGTTTTACCACGCTCATATGTTCATAATGACTTACCAACCCAGGTTTGACCACGTCTATTGAGCCATGGCCACTTAGGTTAAGCCATGCCTTCCATTCAGCACAACTGAATACATGCGCCTCAGCCCCCCCCCCCCCCCCCCCAAAAACGGAAGCAACCACTGGGTGCTTGAACCAGCCACTGAGCCAACAGATCCAACTATACAACAGTCATTTCCACGTGCACAATATCTTTGTTACATTATTTTAAGCCCTGACAAAAGGGGTTCAATTATAGCACTCAAAACACACTGATTTGGCAAACGATCAATCAGTGGAATAAAGTTACAGAGAAGGTCTTCCACTCTAACAATCGTGGCGATACCTCACATGTGTGGTTTGAACACCGTTTGCATATGCGGGCGTGACTTATGTATGCGTTCGCTTCGGTGCACGAGCACTGCGAGACCGGGCGCTTACATTTAATTTTTTTTTTTTTTACTTTTTTTTTTTTTACACTGTCTCTTTAAAAAAAAAAAAAAAATTGGATCACTTTTATTCCTAAACATCCCTTGAAATAGAAAAAAAAGCATGACAGGGCCTCTTTAATGTGATATTTGGGGTCAAAGAGACCTCAGATCTCATATTTACACTTAAATGCAATAAAAACATTTAAACAAAAAGTTTATTTTGTTTGTTCAATAAAAAATAAAAAAAAATGTCCCCTTTAAGGCCGCGAAAGTGACGGTGTTGCGCGTCATTTTGATATTTACTTATCTCCAAGACATCTCAAGGTAAACTTGGAAGCCCTTTGTGTGTACAAAAACAAGCTGCCTGTCCAATATTCAGACTCTCCATATTCATTACTGACATACTATTTGATGAAAACAAAAATCTAAAACATACAAAGAATCTGGAGGGTTCAAGCGCCTCTTATCTACTTTCTCAGGGGAGTAATAAGGCCAAGGGCTGGGTTGGGGTGGGGTGTTATTGTTTCATATGTAGCTCGTCAGTGACGGGAATTGCTGTATAGCGTGATGGAGGGATGTGCTTGGTTAGTTCAGTGTACTGCAATAGTCCTTTAATGAGTGGTAATGACTTAAAGTGTATTCATGAGCAGTTAGATTAAGCTATCCAGTATAAGCAATCATTTGTAGTTAAAAGCAAAGCAGTTTAACAAAAAAAAATAAAAAAAATAAAAAGATCACGTACTGCCTTGAATGTGTGCTGTAGTTGAACACTAACATCAACTTGAGCACTGACTTAGGGAGCCATTAGCCGGCAGGAAATACCTCTCTAATAAAATTGGCTTAGCAGTCCCTAAAGCTGGCCATGCTTGGATCAAAATTTGTCAGGTTCCTGCTTTTCAATCCATGTATTGGCACCCTGATTGTACACAAGTCGAGCCTGTTGAGTTTTTCTAAACGTGTTTTGCTGGCAAGGAAGGCTGTTATCAGCAGTTTTGGGTAGTGACGTTTTTGAGCAGTAAAAAAAAAAAAAAAACTCAAAACTAGTGGGTCCTGAGAGATGTTTTTCAGCTGTAAAAATGCTCCAACACCGATAAACGATCTAAAACGTTACTCACCAGCGTTTTTTAATGTTTTTGATTCATTGAAATGAAAAAAAAAAAAAAAAAAAATATATATAGATATATATATATATATGATATATAAATATATATATATATGTTTTTGATATAAATAAAAAAATATATATATATTTTTTCTTTAACCACTTCCCGACCGGCGCACACAGATCGGTACATCGGCAGAATGGCACGGACAGGCAAATGGGCGTACAGGTACTTCACTTTAAATTTGCCACTGTGCCATTGCGCGTGCTTCGGATCACGGGTGTTGCGGACTCGATCGCCGCGGGGATACCCGCGATCGTCTCACAGGGAGGAAGAATGGGGAGATGCTAATGTAAACAAGCATCTCCCCGTTCTGCCTAGTGACAGTGTCACTGATCATAGCTCCCTGTGATCGGAGCAGAGATCAGTGATGTCCCCCATGCCACGCCCCCCACAGTTAGAAACACGCCCCCTAGAACACACTTAACCCCTACACTGCCACCTAGTGGTTAACCCCTTCACTGCCAGTGTCATTTACACAGGAATCAGCGCATTTGTATAGCACTGATTGCTGTATAAAGGACAATGGTACCAAAAATGTGTCAAAAATTTCCGATGTGTCTGCCATAACGTCGTAGTCATGATAAAAATCGCTGATCGCCGCCATTACTAGTAAAAAAAAAAAAAATTATAATAAAAATGCCATAAAACTATCCCCTATTTTGTAAACGCTATAACTTTTGCGCAAACCAATCAATAATCGCTTATTGCGATTTTTTTTACCAAAAATATGTAGAAGAATACGTATCGGCCTAAACTGAGGAAAAAAAATGTTTTTTTATATATTTTTGGGGGATATTTATTATAGCAAAAAGTAAAAAATAATGCTTTGTTTTTCAAAATTGTCGCTCTTTTTTTTTTTATTGCGCAAAAAATAAAAACCGCAGAGGTGATCAAATACCACCAAAAGAAAGCTCTATTTGTGGGAAAAAAAGGATGTCAAATTTTGTTTGGGAGACACGTCGTAAGACCCGCGCAATTGTCAGTTAAAGCGAGGCAGTGCCGAATCGAAAAAAGTGGTCTGGTATTTGGCCAGCAAAATGGTCTGGGGCTTAAGTGGTTAAAAAACAAAAACGCTAACACGGGAAAATCAATAAAAAAACGCTAATAAACGCTATTGAAAAAAACATTGAAAAAAGTTGAAAGAAGTTGAAAAACTGCAAAGCTACTGGTGTTTTTATAACGTTATTTTAACGTCCAGTGTGCATGAGGCCTTATAGTCAGTGACAGGTACTCTTTATGGCGGGATCTGGGGTCTATAAGACAGCTGCAGGCATCACCTCGGTATAACCCCTTCAAGCCGAGATTACATTATTTGCGTATGTCGGCGTGAAGAGGTTAAATAAAATAATTACAATGCCATCATCCACATACAGAAATAGAAGGGATGATGCAATTAAACAGTGTGTGTTTAATATCACGTTAATGCAAGAGCGATGGAATATTTCCAAATAGTACATCCAAAAACAAAAAAAAGCATAAATGCAAGTAAAAAGCTAAACGTTATATGTTTAAAACAGAATTTTGTGAATTTCGGAAAACAAAACGCACATCACCTTTTAATTACATCGATTGCGAAGGGCAACATCGCAATTTTTGCCTTTGCATTAAAGTTCACACTTCAACCACAATACTTTATATCGTCCACAAAGTGTGAGAAGACATCAAGATTGTTCCTAGTGTTACCATTCACCGACCAAAGTATTTTGCGCAGGAGAAAATATCATTTGTGAAGGGGGTTTAAGGCAAAATGAATCATAACTAAGGAGGAGATGTGCCAACATAAAACAAGTTCCCTTTAAAGAAGGCTTTGTGAAAAAGGTAAATAACTAATCATATGGAATAAGTCTGTAAAAATAAAGTGAACTATTCAAATACAAGTGGAAGGTTTGATTAGAGAAATGACCTTTATAGAGAGTGAAATTCTGCTTGAGGGCGAGTATGACAATGATACGATAGTAAAACTAGTGACATTTACATTCATGCAATAGAAAAAAGAAAAAAAACAACATATCATTTTAGCCTCATTTCTCTAAGATTTGAAAAGCTTAGTATGTACGGAATTTTGTAACGGGGCTAGTTTCATGTCCTCTGAGAGCAACCATAACATCAGGAAGCAAAAGTAAGCGTTTTGTATTTGGGGATTTGATGTGGAACAGTAATGGCACTGCCATATTTGTTGAACTATACCCAATGCCACCATTACACAACAAACTATAGCAGGGTTCACTCAATGGTGGACCACAGTCTGTACCTAAACCGAGCAAGAGTCCTGTCCAGACTGTGGCCAGGGCCACTTATCAGCCTGGGTCTTTTTTTTTCTCTCTCTCTCTCTCTCTCTCTCTCACTCTCTCTCTCTCAACTCTCTCTCTCTCAGCACCTCTCTCTCTCTCTCGATAGAGGTGGCCGGGTGGGGAACCAGTGAGAGAGAGAACACCCAGCTGCTGTGCCTCTGCCCTGGAAGGACTGTGCAGGGGAGCAGGGAGGCTGATAAAAGGGGGACATTGACATAGAGGAGGAGAGGGGGCTATGACGGCAAAGGGCACTGCGATGTTGTGAAGGGGTACTGAAGACACAGTTGGACTGCCTTAAAGAGGGGGACTGTGATGTAAAGGGGAGCTGTGATGTTGAGGGGGGGTTGTGATGTAGGGGGGGGCTGAGAATAGTGATTTATAGGGGGGACTGCCATGTAAAAAAGGGGGCTGCCATGTGTTATAGTGCAAAAATGGAAATTTTACAAAACGTGACCCCGTGTGAATGTTAATTCAAGACCACTGAACTATAGCCTAATCCTATACTCTGCAACCTTGAATAGCATTCACAGGTATCTCATCTATTTCCCTTGATCCCTGGAATTGTTCTTGATCTCGGGAGACTGCGCAAATTTCAGAGAATTCCCACCGATTCGACCCAAAATTCTCTTTCACAAGCTACGATAGTTTAAAGTGACACTAAAGTTTTTTTTAAATAACAAACATATCATACTTACCTCCACTGTGCAGCTTGTTTTGCACAGAGTGGCCCCTAACCTGCTCTTCTGGGGTCCCTCAGCGACTCTCTCGGCTCCTACCCGCATCAGATAACCCCCTGGAAGAAGCGCTCTTCTGCCCTCGGTGACCGCGTCACTGGATTTGATTGACCGCAGCGGGAGCCAATGGCTGCGCTACTATCAATCTATCCAATCAACAGCCGAGAACCCCCTAGCAGAAAGACTTGTCCCCATGGGACAAGTTTGAGGGTTCATGTAAGTAAAACAGGGGGGGGGGCTGGGGGCCAGTCACTGACAGGTGTTTTTTCACCTGGTGAAAAAACATGAACCTTTACAACCCCTTTAACCACTAGCTGACCGCCCACTGTCAAATGACGGCGGAGCGGTGCAGCTATTGTGGCGGGCCGCCGTCATATGATGGCGCTCCCTTTTTGGCCACTAGGGGGCGCGTGCCCACCGCGTAGCTGGGGACCCGATGCGCGGGCCTGGCGGCCGCGATGTCCGCCAGGCACCCGCGATTGCCCGGTAAGTGAGCAGGACGTGGATCGGTGTGTGTAAACACACCGATCCACGTCCTGTCAGAGGAGAGGAGACCGATGGTGTGTCCCTTGTACATAGGGACACCGATCGGTCCCCTCCCCCAGTCAGTCCCCTCCCCCCACAGTTGGAATCACTCATATAGGGTACATTTTAACCCCTGCAGCGCCCCCTAGTGTTAACCCCTTCCCTGCCAGTCACATTTATACAGTAATCAGTGCATTTTTATAGCACGGATCGCTGTATAAATGTGAATGGTCCCAAAAATGTGTCAAAAGTGTCCGATATGTCCGCCGCAATGTCGCAGTCATGATAAAATTCGCAGATCGCCGCCATTACTAGTAAAAAAAAAATAATAATAAAAATGCTATAAATCTATCCCCTATTTTGAAGACGCTATAACTTTTGCGCAAACCAATCAATATACGCTTATTGCGATTTTTTTTTACCAAAAATATGTAGAAGAATACGTATCGGTCTAAACTGAGGAAAAAATTTGTTTAAAAAAAAAAAAAATTGGATATTAAATTATAATAAAAAGTAAAAAATATAATGTTTTTTCAAACTTGTCGCTCTTCTTTTGTTTATAGCGTAAGAAATAAAAACCGCAGAGGTGATCAAATACCACCAAAATAAAGCTATATCTGTGGGGGAAAAATGATAAAAATTTTATTTGGGTACAGCGTTGCATGACCACGCAATTGTCATTCAAAATGCGACAGCGCTGAAAGCTGAAAAATGGCTTGGTCAGGAAGGAGGTGTTCGTGCCTGGTAGGCAAGTAGTTAAAAAAAACTATTAGATGGGCATCTTAATGATCACAACATACAGGGATATACAATGTACTATTGACATAAACACAAGCACACTCACACACCACAGGTTGTACTGGATGGACTGGTGTCTTTTATCAGCCTTACCAACTATGTAACTATATGAGCCATGGGTGACTTTGTAAGCATCTCCCAGCACGACAAAAAGTAGATCTAAATGTTGACTGAGTCGGATAGGAATTTATCCTACCACATGCAGTTAATGTTCAGGAAGTCTGGTGGCTGTGGGTACCATGCTTGTATGGATAAAATAGCTGGCAGGGAAATTTACAATGTAAATACGCTAGGTAAAAAATCTGCACCCAGATGAAGTGAAAAACAAAATAATAACCAGCTGGCACATATTGTGAGCACGCAATGTACACAAAGTACCAGTACAAAATTCAAAGCGCTGCATGTTTATGTTAACCAATTAAGGACCGCCCCACATACATATACTGCAGCAGGGCCGAACTTGGCTGCAAAATCACGTACCTGTACGAGATCATCTTCTACGGCTCTGGGGGACGAATGCTCCACAGGAGCCCCGTTCCCGCTGTGATTGGACAAAGTGGGAGCCAATCAGCCGCTTTGCCAGAGAAGAAAATGGAGATCTTGTGTTTCTGCTAAGCAGAAACACAGATCGCTGTTTTTCTTTAGCCTCCCCGAGTTAGAAAGCACTCATAGGGAACACATTTAACCCTTTGATTGCCCCTGATGTTAACCCCTTCCCTGCCAGTGTCATTTATAGTGACAGTGCATTTTATTTTTTTTAGCACTGATCACTGTATTGGTGTCACTGGTCCCTAAAAAGTGTCACTTAGTGTCAGATTTGTCCGCGGCAATGTCGCAGTCCCGCTAAAAATGGATGATAGCCGCCATTACCAGTAAAAAAATATAAATAAAATAAAAAGTCCCTAAATCTATCCCATAGTTTAAAGACGCAAGAACTTTTGCGCAAACCAATTCAATTGGGATTTTTTTTTAACAAAAATATGTAGCAGAATACATATTGGCCTAATATATGAAGAAATTCGATCTTTTACATTTTTTTTTAATGAATGCAGAGCAATCAGGCAATGTGTTTCTGGGCAATCTGGCCCATCTCAAGCCTCTGAGCCTTGAGAAAGGGATGGATTGTCCAGAATGCATTGCCTGATTGCTCTGTGTCCGTACACGTGCTCCCTGTCCGCTGTGTGTAGCGCTCGTGTGAGCGCCTCAGTTCTATTAAGCCAGCGCTGGCTCTTTTTTTGACAGCCAGCCGCTGTGAAATTCCGGATCCTTGCTGAGACTTCACTGTGCTGCACCCCCTGGGGCATTTGCTAATGTTGTAATGCTGCTATGAAGATTTCTCATAATTATTATGCGAATAGATTTCTTCATGCTACCAAGTCAGCAACTTCAGACCACAATGGAAGTGGCTATTGTTTTTTTATTTACAATACAATACTTTCTGACACTTATACCTCCCTGCACTCGGTCTTTGTGTTTTCACTAAATCTGGTCATACATGGGCCAGTTTTTTTTCGCTCAACCAGAAGGTTGAATAAAAAAAAAAAATCTGACCTCACTCCCCCATCCACACGCATGATGCAGGAATCCTGCCCACTGTGTCATTGTATTCTGACAGTGGGGAGACCTCCCCACTGTCAGAATAGACAGATTAGTGCTGCAGTCCATAGCCTGCTGTGTTGATCAAGAAAAATAATATCAACATGGTGGATGAACAGAAGTCGATCAGTAGATGAACCAATGTTCTACCACAGTAACAACACATGAAACTTGGATGATCCTTGGTGAACCGGCCAGACTTTGATCTATGTATGGCCAGCTTAAAGCGGAACTGCAGTCATTTTTTAATCTTTCCATCTATTAAATCTTCTGCCCTTGTTGTTTTAACTTTGAATAGTAAAACATTTTTTTTCTGCCAGTAAATACCTTATACAGCCAACTTCCTTTTTCTTGTCTGGTAAAAAGCCTAGGCTTATGACATCATGCACAGCTCTCTCTCTCACTCTTGTGAGAGTTTGCCAGGAAGGGAGAGGGGGATGAGTCATAAGAGGACCAATGAGTGCTGCAGAGCTGGAGGTGCGTCTGTGTAAATCCAAAAAGTGAACGGGCAGTAGCTTTAGCTGCCCGCACTTAAAATTGATGCAGTCAGACTCAGTGGAGAGAGATTTCTGCAGCATATTTGGCAAGTACAGAATCACAGTATATGTATATATATATATATATATATATATATATATATATATATATATATATATATATATATATATATATATATATATATATATATATATATATATAAAATAATATGCAAAGTGGTTGGAGGGAAGCTTCAGAATGGCGAAGATGTTTTTATTACAAATTATGTGAGCAGACTGCAGTTCCCCTTTAAAATGGTTGTAAACCTCCATAGGTAAGTTGTACCTATAGGTAAGCCTATAATAAGGCTTACCTATAGGTATTGAAAACATCTCCTAAACGTGTGCTGTGCTAGGAGATATTTGCTGTACACTGCGCAGATGAGGTCATCGACGCATGCGCTGTGAATAAGCGTCCGCCCATGCCATTTCTTCACTAGCGAGTGCCGTGACTGGCTGCCAGTCACAGAGCCAAAGTCTGTGGCCCCGGAAGAGGGGCGAAGATGGATGGGGCCTGCAGCGGGGACAGAATGGGCTTCATTTGCAGGTAAGTGTCACATAATGGACAAAAAATAAACTCAGCGCTCCTTTGAGGCGAGACCCTGGAGGTGTACACAGATCAAATAAATGTGATTAAAACAGTCTCTAAGATGAAGAGGGAGAGGAATCCATGTACCAGCACTAAGGGCAGCCAGTGTGAAGAGCTAGAAGCAGTCTCTGCAATGTAACAAAGGAAAAGAAACACAGTGCCTCCTAAGTGCAGTATTGGTAAACCATTTAATAAGTAGTCAAAAGTGAAACTACTCACAAAGGGAGCATAAACACAAGCATGATATTAATCCTGCAGCAGATCCAGGGGTGGTTTTCTGAGTCCGTGTCTCTGAAGTGCAGCTGACAGCTCGTGCAGGTGGATTCCAGCATTCGCAGCCTATGAGAACAGCAGGGAACACAGGGGCGATCGGAGAGGACGTCACTTCCAGGTGCAGGGTGGCCACCTCCTCTCACCCTGCACCCGGAAGTGACGTAGAATGCATCAAGATAAAAAACCTTCTGCATTTACAACTTCTTTAAACAAAAATGCTCAAATCTGAAAACACTTGATAAGGCTCTATATGCAAAAGAGGACAATTAAAATAAGACTTTCTGGACGTCTGACTGCCAGGAAATTGCTGCTTTAAAAACGCACTTTTAAAAGCAGTTTTTATGAATGGGGTTTATGCACATTTGTGGGCATTTTTGTAAAATTACACCAGCTTACATTCAGCTCTGCAATGTAAAAAAATGCTGAACGCCGACAAAAGCGTGTTTATCAGCGTTTATGTGCATTTTTTAGCGCTCAGCATTTTTTGTGGTCAGAAGAACTGCTAATGAACATGATTTTTGCATAAGGTCTAAAAGCCCACTAATGTGTAAAGAAAAATCACATATACCGTATTTATCGTCGTATAACACGCACCGGCGTATAAAACGCACCCCAAGTTTAGGAGGGCATTTTAAAAAGGAAAAAAAAAGTTTTAGGAGGGAAGTTTAGGAAAAAAAAAAAACACTTGCATTTAAGCGTCATTTGCAGCTTTGCCTAGCGTCATTTGCAGCTTTGCCCAGTGTGTTTTGCAGCTTGCCCAGCGTCATTTGCAGCTTTGCCCAGTGTGTTTTGCAGCTTTGCCCAGTGTGTTTTGCAGCTTTGCCCAGTGTGTTTTGCAGCTTGCCAGTGTGTTTTGCAGCTTGTCAGTGTCATTTGCAGGTTACAAGCGTCATTTGCAGATTGCCCACATTTAAATTTGCCGCCTGGAAAGACCGCGGCGTCGGAAAAGACCGAGCGGCTCTGGAAAAACACGAGCCATATGTTCGGCTCGGCTCGCCGTCCCACCTCCCTGCTGTTTCGGAAGCGAGCGCAGGGAGGCGGGACTGCGAGCGGTGCCGGAAAAACACGAGCCATATGTTCGGCTCGGCTCGCCGTCCCACCTCCCTGCTGTTTCGGAAGCGAGCGCAGGGAGGCGGGACTGTGAGCGGAGCCGAACAGACAGATCGGTCTTTTTCGGCGGCGCTCGGTTTTTTCAGCGGCGCTCGTTTTTTATTGACGGTGGTCGCTGTTTTTCGGCGCCGTTTCATTTTTTTTTTTTTGCCCTTTTTTGGGGGATCGGCGTATAACACGCACCCACGACTTTCCCCCGATTTTAAAGGGGAAAAAGTGCATGTTATACGCCGATAAATACGGTACTTAAGTAAAAATCCAGGCAGACACCATCACTGTATGTGACAAAGGAGCTGGTTGTGGATTTCAGAAAGAGGAAGCCACCAGTGACCCCAAACTTTATCCGAGGAGTGGATGTGGAGGTAGTAGAGAGTTACAAGTATCTGGGGGTGTATATAGATAATAAGCTGGATGGGACCAAGAACATAGGAGGTGCTCTATAGGAAGGGCCAGAGCCACTTCTACTTTTTGAGGAGACTGAGATCCTTTAACATCTGCCAGACGATGCTGAAGATGTTTTAGGAGTCTGTGGTGGCCAGCACTCTCCTGTATGCAGTGGCATGCTGGAGAAGCAGGCTTAGGGTGTCCGACACCAACAGACTCAACAAACCGATTCGCAAGGCCAGTGATGTTGTTGGATTGGAATCGGAGTCTTTTGCAACAGTGTTGGAGAGGAGAATGTTGTTCAAGTTACATTCTATCTTGGACAACTTTTCCCACCCACTCCACAATACGCTCGTCAGTCTGTGGAGTACCATCAGTGACAGATTGTTACACCCACAATGCACCACAGAGCGACACAGGAAATCATTTTTGCCTGTGGTGATAAAGATATAAAATTATTTTCTGTGAGGGCTGGAGGTGAAAATTTTATTCTAGTTATGATCTGGATTTTGTGTTGTTTTTATTAGTATGTTGGTATTGTGTTGGTTATTATCTGGGGTGGTGTTAGAGAAAGTAGTGTATTATTTGTATTTGGTAGTTTGCCTGTTATTTAAATCCGTGTTATTTATTCTATGTTGTATTTTAATTGTATGTATGTTTTATTTGTAGTGTAGTTTTAATTTTGTTCTTTGGTGTTAATAGCTGTTGTGTTTTTGCATCTAGTTCAGTCTATTGTGATCTTGTGTTGTCTTTGTTAAGTGTGTCTGTGTTTTAACAATTTCCCTTTGGGATTAATAAAGTATTTCGTATGCGAAGGAGAACCCATCACTGAACTTTGACGGGTTAATAAAAAATGGTTGTTTTTATTAAACTATCTCATCATTTTACATTCACAGCTTTTAGTACAAACTATTCTATGTGGAAGACAAACATTCAAGGTTTGCCTATATGACGACAATATGCCGTATATACAAGAAAGTACGTGGAACAGACGTTTTCTTATAATGTGTACACACATGAAAGTGGATAAAAGACATACCCCTGGTAAAAGGTGTCAAAATAAATTGCTCTGCTTAGCAACCACTGTAAACTCACAAAGGCAGCACTGTGGATACACCTGGTGTACATCATGTTTCTAATAGCTGCAATGAAAACCATCCCCAAGGAGGCCTTTAATTAAGATGGATGGCAAGGAAGATATGAGAGCAGAACATTTTATATATCTGCCAAAAAGGAAACATGATACTGACAGTAATAAGAACGGATCCAGTTTAAACAAGTTTTTAACAAAAGAAAAAAAATTTGCTCATGCAAAAAATAAAATACGTGCTGTGCCATCATCTGTAAAACAAGACTACAACTGGACAGTACAGTGCAGCACATTTGCTTTTTAACCTCCTGAAATCCGCACTATACCCGAATGACGGCTACATCGCGGATGTAACTTGCCTATTGACGTCGTCCCGTTCACAAGCTGCCTGCGTGCCCCCTGAAGGGCGCGCACGGCGCGCTCTGTGATCAGCGAGTCTGTGAGACTCGCTGGATTACAGATCCAAGTAAGGGGTCGATCCCGACCCCTTACCATGTGATCAGCTGTCATTGGCTGACAGCTGATCATGTGATAACAACAGAGCCGGCAATTGGCTTTTTTTTCCTCTTCGCGCTGACAGCAAAAAAAACAAAAAAACGATCACCGGCGGCAGTGAGAGGGACATCAGTCCCGATCACTGCAATGTGCCCAAGGTCTATGGTGCCCACCTGTGCCCTATACAAGTGCCGCCTACCAGTGCCCACCAGCTCCACCTGTCAGTGCCCACCAGCTCCACCTGTCAGTGCCCACAGTGCCATCTGTCAGTGCCCACAGTGCCAGTGCCCACAATGTGCCTTTACAGTGCTGCACATCAGTGTCACCTACCAGTGCCCATCAGTGCCACCTATCAGTGCCCATCCGTGCCACCCATCCGTGCCCATCAGTGCCGACTTATCTGTCCCCATCAGTGCCACCTTAGCTGTGCCCATCAGTGCCACCCTATCAGTGCCCACCAGTGCAGCCTATCAGTGCCCACCAGTGCAGCCTATCAGTGCCCACCAGTGCAGCCTATCAGTGCCCACCAGTGCAGCCTATCAGTGCCCACCAGTGCAGCCTATCAGTGCCCACCAGTGCAGCCTATCAGTGCCCACCAGTGCAGCCTATCAGTGCCCACCAGTGCAGCCTATCAGTGCCCACCAGTGCAGCCTATCAGTGCCCACCAGTCCCGCCTCATCAGCGCATATCAATGAAGCAGAAAAATTACCTGTTTGCTAAATTTTATAACAAACTATTAAACATGATTTTTTTTTTCCATCTTTCTTTGTTTGTTTATCAAAAAATAAAAACCCCAGCTGTGATTAAATACCACCAAAAGAAAGCTCTATTTGTGGGGAAAAAAATGATAAAAATTGTATTTGGGTACAGTGTTGTATGACCACGCAATTGTCATTCAAAGTGCATCAGCGCCGAAAGCTGAAAATTGGTCTGGGCAGGAGGGGGGGGGGGGGGGTTAAGTGGCCAGTAAGCAGGTGGTTAAAGGTTAGAATGCATTTCTTATGAGACATGTGAATACACAAACCAATCTACATTACCACATTCACATGGGTGCTGGCAAAAATACCATGTGAATGAGACCTTCGTTTCTGCATCTGCCCCAAGGTGTGCAGGCAAGTGTGTGGAAGTGAATGCATATGCCGCAATAGCCACGTGTGAACATTTGACAGGCGTGAAGGAGCAGGTTCACGGCCCTAAATCCACATTGTTTGCTTTTGGGATCATGGACCCGGTCCCCCGCATTCCTGCCAAATGTTGACATGTGGTTGTGTCCATGCATCCGTTTTAACTTTCATCGGCTTCCGGTGTTCCGTCAGAATCGGCGACCCGTCAGATTAGGTAACGGAAGAGATAGACGTTCTGTCAGCATGCATTCCACCGCTACCAGGTTTGCTAATCTGACAGAACACCTGCAGTCAGAAAAAGGCAGCGGACATGTTACTACTCTCAGCTATGTCTTGAATTTCAAACTCATTTTTGATATAAAGTCAGCGTATATACAGTATCTCACAAAAGTGAGCACACCCCTCACATTTTTGTAAATATTTTATTATATCTTTTCATGTGACAACACTGAAGAAATGACACTTTGCTACAATGTAAAGCAGTGAGTGTACAGCTTGTATAACAGTGTAAATTTGCTGTCCCTCAAAATAACTCAATACACAGCCATTAATGTCTAAACCGCTGGCAACAAAAGTGAGTACACCCCTAAGTAAAGATGTCCACATTGGGCCCAAAGTGTCAATATTTTGTGTGGCCACCATTATTTTCCAGCACTGCCCTAACCCTCTTGAGCATGGAGTTCATCAGAGCTTCACAGGTTGCCACTGGAGTCCTCTTCCACCCCTCCATGACGACATCAAGGAGCTGGTGGATGTTAGAAACCTTGCAGGCCTCCACCTTCAGTTTGAGGATGCCCCACAGATGCTCAATAGGGTTTAGGTCTGGAGACATGCCTGGCCAGTCCATCACCTTCACCCTCAAGCTTCTTTAGCAAGGCAGTGGTCATCTTGGAGGTGTATTTGGGGTCGTTATGTTGGAATACTGCCCAGCAGCCCAGTCTCTGCAGGCTCAGATGCTCTGCTTCAGTATGTCACAGTACATGTTGGCATTCATGGTTTCCTCCATGAACTGTAGCTCCTCAGACCAATTTGATGCAGTGTGCGGCGTATGGTGTGAGCACTGACAGGCTGACCTCCCACCCCTTCAACCTCTGCAGCAATGCTGGCAGCAATCATATGTCTATTTCCCAAAGACAACCTCTGGATATGAAACCCAGCATGAGCACTGAACTTCTTTGGTCAACCATGGCGAGGTCTGCTCTGAGTGGAACCTGTCCTGTTAAACCGCTGTATGGTCTTGGCCATCATGCTGCAGCTCAGTTTCAGGGTCTTGGCAATCTTCTTATAGCCTTGGCCATCTTTATGTAGAGCAACAATTCTTTTTTTTTTTTCAGATCCTCAGAGAGTTTTTTGCCACGAGGTGTCATGTTGAACTTCCAGTGACCAGTATGAGAGAGTGAAAGCGATAAACACCAAATTTAACACACCTTCTCCCCATTCACACCTGAGACCTTGTATTACGAGTCACATGACACCGTAGAGGGAAAATGGCCAATTAGGCCCAATTTGGACATTTTCACTTAGGGGTGTACTCACTTTTGTTGCCAGCAGTTTAGACATTAATGGCTGTGTTGAGTTATTTTGAGGGGACAGCAAATGTACACTGTTATACAAGCTGTATACTCACTACATTACATTGTAGCAAAGTGTAATTTCTTCAGTGCTGTCACATGAAAAGGTATAATAAAATATTTACAAAAATCTGAGGGGTGTACTCACTTTTGTGAGATACTGTAGCAGTCTTGTGACTTCTATCAGTGTCTGGTTGAAGCTTGTAGTTTTCATTCTCCTCTGACTGTCCTATGAGGCTGCATGACCCCTGAGACCCTTTGTCTGGACATTTCTGATTGGCCTTGTGCTGATCACATGCATCCTCCAAAAAAAAAAAGCAATACACACCAAACGGAGCATGTGCAGAGTGCCTCCGAAGCTCTGTGCTAATCAGCAGAAAAGAAGAGGATCAGAGAAGACAGGATCAAACAGCCTTTTTACACTATGCGGATGATTAGCCCCTTTAGGTTCCACAGGGAGTATACCAAACATGCTTTACTGCCTATACAGACTGATTTTACCGAATACTCAATACTGAAATGACTTCTTGTGCTCAGATGAACTAATCTAATGTTTATCAAACAGGCTGACTAATTTAAAAGGAATTGTATTATTCTACCATTTTTTTCATCAATAAAAAGGAAACTGATGTAATTACAGAAAAGGCACAAACTCAACACCGATAGGGGAATTCCCACTCCGTGGTCCTTTAGCCACCATCAGCCCCTCCCAGACTTAAACAATTATTTTTCAATAGGCAACCTGTTTCGCCAAGAGTGCGTTGTATATACCATCCTATATGTCCCAATATGTTAACACATGCCTATTCCTCAAGTGGCAAAAATATAACATACACACATCTGTGTTCAGAGTTTTAACTCGGCAACGGTCATGGTTGTCGTAATTGAATAACGTAGACCCAATAGGAGAACAAAATGTTCTTAAGGACTTAAATCCAAATTCTCTTTTGTACATGGAAATAATATTTACATAATACAAGAACAAAAAATGAACAAATTTTTTCTCTTGAGTGAAATATATTACGGTGGAATGTCTACAGATTATAACGCTAGCAATGTTCAAACAGTTTTCTTTTGCCAATTTGACGGTAAAATGATACCTGGCAGCGAAACACTCCAACTACACTGTATAGTCTAGTGAAGATGGGCATGCAGAATATACAACAGATGCAACAAAATACAGTGACAACATCTGTTATAAATTTAATTTAAATGCATTTATTCAAATTTAACTTCATTAAAATAATCAAATATTAAGCATATGGATTCTGCAAGTTAGCAATACAAAAAGTTAATACTGGATCATTAGTCTCAAGCAACACATCTGGGTAAAGACCAAAAGGTATGAATAGACTTATAATTTAATTGTGTACGTTTAAAGCTGGTAATGAATTACGTCCCATACACACAATCAGAAAATCATACAAAAAATACTGCTTTCAAAGCGATCGGACGATAATCTGATCACTAGTACACGGTTTCCTTGGAAATTATCTCGTACGATACCAGATCACACAGTCTTCATTTTAATCACTTCAGCTCCAGAAGGTTTACCCCCTTTCATGACGAGGCCATTTTTTTCGCTATGGCACTGCGTTACTTTAACTGATAATTGCGCAGTCATGCGACTTTGTACCCAAAGTAAAATGTATGTCTTTTTTTTTTTCCCCCACAAGAAGAGCTTTCTTTTGGTGGCATTTGATCACCTCTGCTGTTTTTATTTTTTGCGCTATAAACAAAAAAAGACAGACAATTTTGAGAAAAAATACAATATTTTTTACTTTCTGTTATAAAACATATCCAATAAAAAAAAAATGAATGTAAAAAAAGATATGTCTTCATCAATTAGGGCCAATATGTATTTTGCTACATGTTTTTGGTTAAAAAAAAAAAAAAATATCACAATAAGCGTACATTGATTGCACAAAAGTTAAAAACATCTACAAAACTATGGGATATATTTATGGATTTCTTTATATTTTTTTACTAGTAATGTCAGTGATCAGAGAATTATAGCGGGACTTCGATATTGCAGATATTGCGGCAGATAAATCGGACACTAGCTGACACTTATTTGAAACCAGTGCCCGTAATACAGTGCTAACGACACTGGCATGGAAGGGGTTAACATCAGGGACGATCAAAGGGTTAAATGGGTTCCTAGGGAGTGCTTTCTAACTGTGTGGGGGGTGCTTGTACTGTGGGAAGACAGAAATATGTGCTTCTGCTTAGCATAAACACAAGATTACCTCCTTTCCTCATCAGAGAACAGCGATCTGCCTGTGCCTCGAACAATCAGCGGGTCCGGGCAGACATAGTGTCCGCCAGACCCGCTGATTAACTCCCACTGTGTCCAATCACAGCGGGAGAGGGCCGCTGGCTGCAAGTGTGCATGCCCCAGACCCAGAAGTGCAGAATCATGTACCTGTACGCGATTCTGCGCACAGCAGCCACCGCCCCACAGTACATGTACGTGGGGCGGTCGGCAAGAGGTTAATCAATACAACACAATATATTACACTTCCAAATTTTTATTTTGGCATATGAGAATTTTGGAACCACTTCATTTTCGGAATGAAGGCTAGATGCAAAAAAAAAAAAAAATGGACAATCATTTGTCCAATAATCACATCATAGGTGCCAGGCTTTAGACTGTGGTTGGACATACTGGAGGAGATTTACTAAAACTACTAAAACTAGTTCACTCAGAATCTGGTGTAGCTGTGCATGCATAGGAGCCAATCAGCTTCTAACATTAAGATTTGGCAATAAAACCTGGAAGTCTTTTATCACTGGCAACCCCATGATTAAGTCCCTATGTGACGAAACATGTCGGGGGCGTGGCTAAGCGGCGTTCATCTGCAGTGAACAACAGCTTTTTTTGCAAACAGAGATACGGTGCTGCTAATATTCGTTTATGGACATTGGCGGATGGGAGACGGTGAGATCTAGACTATACAGTCGCACACACCTCGGGTCTGCCGTGACCACTGTTTATACCTTTGCTTAGAAGTGGAGTTGCAGAGTTGAATTTACTGGAGTGATATCTGCTGTGGTAGATTGGAATTCATTTGTTGCTGATTTTAATCTGTTCAAATGTGAGTGAATTGGTTGAAGCTTTAGTTTTAGCGTGCAATAAATTACTTTTACTGTATTACACTATTAGAGCACTTTTTAATTTTTACATGCGGGCCAACATTATAAGCACTGAGTGGATAAGACAGGAGGACCACCGATTGGCTGTTTGAGATCATTTAAGCTGATTTGCCCGGCGAGAAAGTGCGGACAATATATTGTGGTGAGTGAGTTTCCTATGGGAGTGGCACATTGAGCACAACGGTGTGGTGGAAGATAAGAAGATTGCACTATTATTATTTTGAGAAGATTCACGGTTTCATCAGAGGAACTTTTCTTTTTGATCAATTAATTTAATTTTTTTTTGCTTTGATTATTTTTTGCTGGAACATTAGTGTAATAGTGTGGCACAACTTACCACTATTTTGGGGATATTGTTTCAAAAAATATACATCTCCCTGAATATAATTCACATTATATATTGTTTTTCTTTTCATTTTGTATAATTCACTTAACACGTGGGTGTGTGCACATATCATAGTTTATTTATTTTATTTAATTTTATTCTGTGATTGCACTATACTTTGTTTAGTATAAAGTTAATATTGGTTGAGCGCTACTGTTCAAGCTTCAGTCCAATTGGACCACCGCTTGATCCACTTTCTCATATATTTCTTCATAAGTGGCTGCTTTATTCTTTTGCTCTTTTTTTGGTCAGATCTGAGGCGCAGTGGTTGGAATTTGGATTGTGGCGCCTTTTTTCCTTATTCCTTTTTTTCAATTTAAAAATACATTTAGTCTGCATTGAATTGATCCAAAAGAACAGAGAGCTTTTCAAATAAAAATAGTAAAGGTGTAAGCCAACAAATAGACGTCATCCATGTCTTTGCCCAAAGTTTAAATCTATGGGTATAGGTTATTTTTTGCTCATTTTACTTCCTTCCTCTTATAATCAGTGGATATACAGTATTTTACTTTTAACCTATTTCCTCTTTGCCTATTTAGTTTTGTTTCAATAAATCAGATATTTTCTATTTCAGTTCAGGTAAGCGAGTATGAACATGAAAAAAGACAGCCACTTCCATCGGCAAGGCCCGATTCACACCTATGCATTTTTAGTGCTCAATACATTTTGCAGATTTGCACTACAGTCTATTTAACATGGTTTCCTATGGAACACGTTCTGTAGTGCAAATCTGAAAAATGCAAAAAGCACTAAAAATGCATAGGTGTGAATCAGGCCTAAGAGGTTTTCAAAAGCGAAGGGCAACAGGGACATCAGTATCCCAAGACTGGGTGGATGCTACCTTCCTCAGATGGGGTGATCTGATGGAAACTATAAAAATTCTAGGAGAGTATGAAACCTAAACCAGTTGCCTCCAAAAGAA
Source organism: Lithobates sylvaticus (assembly GCA_028564925.1). Taxonomy (NCBI): domain Eukaryota; kingdom Metazoa; phylum Chordata; class Amphibia; order Anura; family Ranidae; genus Lithobates; species Lithobates sylvaticus. Next base: position 162,710,464 of record CM053028.1, read on the forward strand.
AAGAACCCGAAAAAGACTTGATAAGACTTGATAAGACTTTTTGGCTATGGACTAAATAATGTCTGATTCCCATCTGGTTTATTCTTGTCACACAGACCCCGGCTATCCCAAAATAGTTCAATAAAAGGGGAATTATACAATCATCACAGATGGAGGCTGAACAGATCTCTACCTAAAACGTCTACGCCGCTCTCTTCATCTTTGGTGTGCACAGAAAAATTTAAGGCCGCAGACGAAGCCCTGCTCAGATTACAACTTAACCGCTTCCCGACCGCCTCATGTAGATATACGTCTACAGAATGGCACGGGCAGGCAAAAGCACGTACCTGTACGTCCCCTTTAATTGCCTGCCCGTGGGTCGCGCGCCAATGGCGCACTCGCGACCCGGTCGGGAGCTCCGTGACCCCGGCCGCGGGACCAGCGGACCCGATCGCCGCTGGTGTCCCGCGATTGGGTTACGGAGCTGAAGAACGGGGAGAGGTATGTGTAAACAAACCTCTCCCCGCGCTTCCTACTCTGCCTGTCATTGATTGGCTGTTCCCTGTCATCGGGAAAGCCGATCAATGACGTCAGATGTCAGCCCCGCCCCTAATGTAAAAAAACACACACACACGTCACAGCCCATAAACCCTCCCCTCCCCCTAGTGGTTAACTCTTTCACTACAACTGTCATTTATACAGGAATTAATTCATTTAAATAGCATTGATTGCTGTATAAATGACAATGGTCCCAAAAATGTGTCAAAAATGTCCGATGTGTCCGCCATAATGTCGCAGTCACAAAAAAAAATAAAAAATAAAAAAAAAAAAAAAAAAATCGCTGATCGCCGCCATTACTAGTAAAAAAAAAATAAAATATTAATAAAAATGCTATAAAAAACTATCCCCTATTTTGTAAACGCTATAACTTTTGCGCAAACCAATCAATAATCGCTAATTGCGATTTTTTTTACCAAAAATATGTAGAAGAATACGTATCGGCCTAAACTGAGAAAAAAAAAAGTTTTTTTATATATTTTTTGGGGATATTTCTTATAGCAAAAAGCAAAAAATGTTGCATTTTTTTCAAAATTGTCGCTCTATTTTTGAGCAGGGGCGATCAAATACCACCAAAAGAAAGCTCTATTTGTGGGAAAAAAAAAGGACGCCAATTTTGTTTTGAAGCCACGTCGCACGACCGCGCAATTGTCAGTTAAATCGACGCAGTGCCGAATCGCAAAAAGGGCCTGGTCCTTTGGCTGCCAATTGGTCCGGGGCTGAAGTGGTTAAAGTGCTTCAAAATATGATGAAATGATGTGCAGTAACCCATATCTAGATGTTAGCTGCCATCGGTCTGGAGCCATAAAGAGGGTCATTTGTTATGATTCTAGTGGCTTGTAGCTTACTGTAAAATGCTAGAGCCTTGAAACATGTCAATTGTCAAATATACTCTTCAACTAAATTTAAAAAAAAATATGACTAGTCAGATGAGGTTTAGAATAAGCAATACTGAATCTTATATAGGACATTCTTAAAGTATTCAATTAACCGAAAATATAAGCTTCATTATCTTTATGACTGGCCCATAACCAAAATTTGGCTTTTGCTTTGTCGAACAGCCAGAATGTTATCCAAATGTGTACCTAGGGACATAGTAAGTTTGCATGCCTTATTTTGGTACAAATATACAATATATGTATTGATTTCATCTTTAAAATTACCAAGAAAATATTGTTTGAGGTACAAAATACACCCCTGGCCGTGCAACTTGATAAAAACAAGAACATTGAAACAAAGGCCTTTCAACAAAATGCAAATGTTAGAATACTCAAAGGAGAAGTACATCCAAAGCTTGTTTCTCTGTACTGTTCTGCCAGGATCCATCCACATGCCTGGACCAGCACCCAGCTCAGCCACTCAGCGAGCCGCAGAGAGGCTGAGCCGGTAGCTCCCACCCCCTCCACAGCCCACCAGTGAGTGTGGGGGGGCAGAGCAGAGAGCCAGTGACTGACAGCTTGCTGCTCAGGCAGCTGTGAGAACCGAGGGATCGGCGGCGTTAAATCGCTCGGTTCTCAGTGTTAGAGCCGGCGGGGGACCGATGTTGCTGCATCCACCCAGGTAAGTATGATTGGGGGGGAACCCTAATCTGTTAAATTAACCACTTGCCCTCCAGAAGATTTACCCCTCTTCATGACCAGGCCGTTTATTGCCTTTTGGCACGGTGTTACTTTATCTGACAATTGTGCAGACATGCAACGCTGCAGACAAATTACATTTATATAATTTTTTTTCCCACAAATAGAGCTTTCTTTTGGTGGCAATTGGTCACCACTGGGTTTTATATTTTTTGCGCTATTAACAAAAAATAGACTGAAAATTTTGAAAAAAAAACAACTTTTAATTTCTGCTATAAAACATTTTCAAAAAAAAAAATCTTCATAAATTTAAGCCAATATATATCCTGCTACATATTTTTGGTAAAGAAATTACAATAATCGTATATTGATTGGACTCTTCCTAGAGGGGCCCGCCAGTGCTCAGGGGAGACAGGCCAAGAACCTGATGGTCACTAACAGAGCTCCAGCTTTTCTCTGTGGCGAGAGGAGAACCTTCCAGAAGAACAACCCTCTCTGCAGCACTCCACCAATCAGGCCTGTATGGTAGAGTGTCCAGATGGAAGCCCCTCATCAGCATATGACAACCCACCTGGAGTTTGCCAAAAAGCACATGAAGGACTCTCAGGCCACGAGAAACAAAGTTCTCTGGTCAGATGAAACAAAGATTGAACTCTTTGGCCTGAATTGCAAGTGTTATGTCTGGAGGAAACCAGGCACCACTCATCACCTGGCCAATACAATCCCTACAGCGAGGCATGGCGGTGGCAGCATCATGCTGCGGGGATGTTTTTGAGCAGCAGGAACTGGAAGGCTAGTCAGGATTGAGGGAAAGACGAATGCAGCAATGTACAGAGACATGCTTGATGACAGGACGACAACCCTAAGCACACAGCCAAGATAACAAAGGAGTGACTATGGGATAAATCTGTGAATGTCCTTAAGTGGTCCAGCCAGATCCTAGGCTTGAACCTGACTGAACATCTCTGGAGAGATCTGAAAATGGCTGTGCACGTATGCTCCCCATCCAACTTGATGGAGCTTTAGAGGTCCTGCAAAGAAAAATGGGAGAAAATGACCAAAAATAGGTGTGCCAAGCTTGTAGCATTATATTCAATAATACTTAAGGGCTGTAATTGGTGCTTCAACATAAGTATTGAGCAAAAGCTGTGAATACGTATATAAATGTGCTTTTTTACTTTTAATAAATTTCAAATTAGATTTCAAAACAAAAACTCCTTTCACATTGTCATTATGGGGTATTGTTTATAGAATTTTGAGGAAAATAATGAATTTAACCACTTCCCGACCGGCGCACACAGATGTACGTCGACAGAATGGCGCGGACAGGCAGGAGGGCGTATATACAAGTCCCTCCTTAATGCCTGTCCGTGCCATCGGGAGCGCGCCAGTCGGGACCCCCGTGAGTCCGGTCGCGGTCCCCGCGGACTCGATCGCCGCGGGGACACCCGCGATCGTCTCATGGGAAGGCTGAACGGGGAGATGCCGAGATAAACAGCATCTCCCCGTTCTGCCTAGCAACTAGTGACGCCGATCTCTGCTCCCTGTGATTGGAGCAGAGATCAGCATTCACTAGCTGACAGCCACGCCCCCCCCCCCCCACAGTAAGAAAGACACCCCTAGGCACACTTAACCCCTACACTGCCTCCTTGTGGTTAACCCCTTCACTGCCAGTGTCATTTATACAGGAATCAATGCATTTAAATAGCAATGATTGCTGTATAAATGACAATGGTCCCAAAAATGTGTCAAAAATGTCTGATGTGTCCGCCATAATGTCGCAGTCACAATAAAAAAAAAAATCGCTGATTGCCGCCATTACTAATAAAAAAAAATATTAATAAAAATGCTATAAAACTATCCCCTATCTTGTAAACGTTATAACTTCTGCGCAAACCAATCAATAATCGCTTATTGCAATTTTTTTTACCAAAAATATGTAGAAGAATACGTATCGCCTAAACTGAGGAAAAATAAATTTTTTTTTATATTTTTTGGGGGATATTTATTATAGCAAAAAATAAAAAATAATGCGTTTTTTTTTTTCAAAATTGACGCTCTTTTTTGTTTATAGCGCAAAAAATAAAAACCGCAGGGGCGATCAAATACCACCAAAAGAAAGCTCTATTTGTGGGAAAAAAAGACGCCAATTTTGTTTGGGAGCCACGTCGCACGACCGTGCAATTGTCAGTTAAAGCGACGCAGTGCCGAATCGCAAAAAGGGGCCTGGTCCTTGGGCTGCAAATTGGTCCGGTCTGAAAGTGGTTAATCCATTTTGGAATAAGGCTGTAACATAACAAAATGTGGAAAAAGTGAAGCTCTCTGACTACTTTCCGGATGCACTGTATGTATAAAAGATATGCTACGCTTAGCATTTCTTTTTTGCCATTCACAACAGCATAAAAAAATGCCTTTTAAGATTTCTCTTTTTAGGAGGTATCGAAAAAAATTCAGATATTTGAAAACCCTATGATCAATGGATTGCTATGACAGAAAAGTGGGGTAAGGTACTGATCTACAATCCTAAAAACACCATGATATTTTGGAACGCAAAGTCCCGGACATTGAGAAATATTCTTCGCCATAAACACATATTTATGTATAAGCTTCCAAGAACCAGGCTGATTACAATCCCTCAAGGATGAAGATCATAGACAGATGACTACTGTGTTTGTGGTTTGAGATGTGAATAGATATGTTTCATAGCACTGTGTTCACTGGGGTTTTACATGTATATTAAACATGAAAAAGAATGCACTACAATAATCGGGAACATTGTAGGTATATTCAGCTGGATAGAAAACATAACATCTATAAATCATTTACAGATCAAGTACCACATCTGAAAACAATGCAGGATGGACAATATATACAGTTAACACGGTTTTGCCCAGTAAAAACATCAACAGCAAAGCATGCAAATGCTCTTAGAAATATTAAGGCCCAAGTTTAGTTAAATGTTTTTTTCTTAAAAATCAGCAGATGGGACAATGTTTACATTCAATGAGAAGTGTCCCTTGTGCTAGTGACTGCTGTCTTAATTGAAAGCTTCCTTCCTCTGCCCCCTACCCCATACCCCCTCAACAATAATCTTCAGGTGCTGTAGGGGTAATATAGCAGCTGCTGGACCTGCTAACCATGCCCACCCTCCCCAACTCCCTCTCGCATCCATAGAAGCTGTACTATAGCTTACACCTGTGGAAAGCATTCTATAAAATGAAAGAGGTGGGCCTTTCCTTCATAGATTGCTTTCAATTGCTGGAAGTACAGCTTTCTATGAATGGAGGAGGGAGACAGAAAAGGTGGGCACTGTCAGTACTCTTGGTGAGTGCCTGTGACAGGTCCAAATGTTGAATTAGCCCCCACTACTGGAAGACTACCACTGTGGAATTATGTATTGGGCAGAGAACAGAAAATTCCAAAACCAGCATAACAGACACTTCTTACTGAATGTACTTTATTTTAATACACCGTCCAGAGATTAATTTAGTCTCAATAATAGAGTGACATTTCTCCCTAGCTTCTACTTCTTCCACACTAGAGAACATTCTCAAGAGGTGCTCACGCTTCATGGCACAACAAGAATAAGGCCAACTGTGATGGTTGAACCCATCAACTTGCCACCGCGGATCACACGCTTAGTTTAATCTAATCTCCTTTTAGCCCCACCCTCCATTACTTATTTAAAGTGGTCCAGCTTGGTCACAGTGCCAACCGCCTGACTCAGTTTGAGAACTGGTGCCGGAGGGACCCTTGCTCTAAAGGCCTGGTGTCTGTCCACTCTCTATACGTCACTTACGGACTCTTTCAGTCCAAGGGGGCCTCCCTATATGGACAAGTGATAAAGGCTTGGGAGCCACTCTTGAGCAAGCCGACTGGAGAAATACCTAACTGGCAACTTGTAAATGCTCTTTAAGGCTTATAATATTCCTATTCAATATTCTTTAAGGCTTATAAGGTATTCTAATGGTGGTATATGACACAGGACCGCATATCAAAATTTGTTCCTGCTGCCTCCCCACGTTGTTTTCATGGTTGAGCTGTTCGAAGAACCTTTTTACACTTTTTGGGGTCATGCTTCAAAGCAGTCCGATGTTGGGCACAGGTTTAGAATATGCTCCTGTCGATCTTGCACATAAATTTCATCTGCAACCCATGAGAAGCTCTCCTACATAGTCATATCCCACACCTGCAAAAATATCAGGGAATGCTCACTGGGTTTGTGTTTCTTGCAGCCCGGCAAATTCTAGTCAAAGCTTGGAGAAGCCCATCAATAAACTTTTCCAAGGTTAGGCAAAGACTTATGGGAGTCATGATACATGAAAAGCTAACCTCCATACTCACTGATACTCATGCAAAATATCTGATTTATATCCTATGGTTGGACACTTGCACCTAGATAGCTCCCTCCTCTCACTATAATTAACCACTCGGAGCTTCATGGACACTGCTAGGGGGAGGCCGCGGTCTGCTGGTGCCGACTTGCTGCGTTCTGGGAGGCCTTGGATGCTTTGGTGGCTGGGAGGACGCCCGGATTCTCTGGGACATGTTTAGCGGCGGAGTAGGATTCTCCCTCGTGGCAGTGGTAGCTTGCGGCGGTGGGACGGAGCTGCGGACACACGTCCTCACTCCTCCATTGCTAGGACACGCCCCAGATGTTTTCTTTTGACAGCTGAGTGAGCAGAGAAGTCTCTCCACTTGTTATATGAAATGATTGGCAAACTCTGCAATAGAGATCGTCAGGGGGGTTGAATTGAGATCACGATTTTTTACCGATAAATTGTGCAGCTCTAGTATAAGTATCTAAATAGCCCTTTGTATTAGCTTCCAGGATTGCCCAGTACATCAGGATGTAAGACAGGATAAAGGGGAAGCTGCACTGCCGAGTACAGCCAATCTAAAGCCTGGTACACACTAGCAGTTTTTTCTATCGTTCTACCCAGCAAGCTGAACGAAAAAAAAAACTGAAGAGTTCAGGAGGAGCTGCTGTACTAACTGCATGTTAGCATAGCGATCTCCCCCGCTGACCTATTGTGTATTGTGTTCTGACACACCGGTCAGCTATTGGTATGTGGCTCTAATCTGATGCCGATCAGCTGACCTTTTTTGATGGGAGTGTTAATACCCCTGTCAGTTTTTTTTTTTGCCATCTGCATCCCAATGAAAACATTTCCTGTCCTATAGCCAAAAACAGGAATAGAGAGGAAATCCCTCCAAAGTGAGGGAAATCCCAGGGTGTCACAAAAATGTGCGTCTCCATTGGAAGATTTCCCCTCTATTCCAGTAATGGTACAACCTATAATCTGGGATTTTCTTTCATGTTCACTTTCAGTTATAATAGTAAAACAGGACAAATAAAGGAGGGTGAATCTTCCTAATGGAGGCACAGACCGCAATAAAAACCCGACAGACCTTCTAAACCCTCTCCACTCCAAAAAAAAAAAAAAAAAAAAAAAAAAAACTTTTGCCTTTAGTTCTACTTGAAGACATCACTTTTTTGAGGATGCTTCAGGTTGTAAGCCCTACCAAGCAGGGCCCTCTGGTTTCTCCTGTATAAAATTGTATTGTAAATGTACTGTCTGTCCTTGTGTTGTAAAGCACTGCGAAAACTGTTGGCGCTTTATAAATCCTGTATAATAATGCTTCATCGATAGATTGAAATGCGCAGAATAAAAGTGCAGCGCCTCAAACATGTAAAACAAAAACACATCAATGAATGATATATTGGAGTCCAGATAGCAAAACTGTAATCTTGATAAAGTGTCCAACGTGATAGTAAGTGCAAAAAAACAACCAATAATAATAAAAATTGGCCACTTCCTGGGACTATGGCAATATGGCAGCTCTGCTATTGCCAGCAGAACCGCCTCCAACAACTTCCTGGACTCCTTAAAGATAGCCGCCGCAACATATCCGGCGACCCAAACAAGTGGCTGATTGCACACAGCTGTGAGGAGACTGTTTATATGCACGTACGTCAGTACCACATGACCCCTTGATAATGTCCCATTGGACGAAACGTGTTGGGGTGAATTTGGCGCTGACTTTATGCCGCTGCTCAATCCAGGGTCGACAGCTTTTTGCGATTCGGCACTGCGTTGCTTTAACTGACAATTACGCAGTCGTGCGACATGGCTCCCAAAACAAAAATTGACATCCTTTTTTTCCCACAAATAGAGCTTTTGGTGGTATTTGATCACCCCTGTGGTTTTTATTTTTTGCGCTATAAACAAAAAAAACTGCGACAATTTTGAAAAAAAAAAAAAAAACGCATAATTTTTTACTTTTTGCTATAATAAATATCCCCCAAAAATGTATAAAAAATGTTTTTTTCCCTCAGTTTAGGCCGATACATATTCTCCTACATATTTTTGGTATAAAAAAAAAAAAAAAAAAAAAAAAAAAAAAAAATCGCAATAAGTGATTATTGATTGGTTTGCGCAAAAGTTATAGCGTTTACAAAATAGGGGATAGTTTTTGGGCATTTTTTTTTTTACACTTTTTTGGGACCATTGTGATTTATACAGCAATCAGTGCTATACAAATGCACCGATTCCTGTGTAAATCACGCTGGCAGTGAAGGGGTTAACCACTAGGTGGGAGTGTAGGGGTTAAGTGTGTCCTAGGGGCGTGTTCCTAACTGTGGAGGGCGTGGCTGTGTTGTAGACATCACTGATCTCTGCTCCAATCACAGGGAGCAGAGATCAGTGTCACTGTTGCTAGGCAGAACAGGGAGATGCTTGTTTACTTTAGCATCTCCCCGTTCTTTCCGCGATCGGACTCACGAGGTCCCGACCAGCGGCATGCACGCGATGGCACGGCCACTAATTTAAAGGGACGTACCTGTATGCCCTTATGCCTGTCCGTGCCATTCTGCCGACGTACATCGTCATGAGCCGGTTGGGAAGCGGTTAAACAACATGCTGTTATAGGCGTTTATGCTGCTGTAATGACAGCTACTCGCTCTGGTGAGTGTGCATTCTGTATATTGGTGGTTGGAGATCGCTGAAGCACTTCTGAGAAGAAATTGTGTCATCAGCATTGGTGTCGTTATTTTGCACTTATGATCACATTGGACACTTTATCAAGTTTCCAGTTTTGCTAACTGGCAGTGGTGGCCCATAATGCCCCCTATCGATGCATGCGGCTCCCTAATCTACATGTGGGGTGCCGAACGCATGGATTCCAATGGGGCTTTTATTTATTTTTGAAGCACATGATTAGAGCCAGAGGCTCCAATAGGCTTCAAATAAGGGTGGGCACGGGGTACAGAGCACTGCGGGAAGCGGGTCACCAGACTGGCTGAAAGGAGAAGCAATCCTATTGGCCTAGGAGGATGAGTGAGGAGACGCACGACGGAAGCCGCTGTAAAGCTGAGGAGGAGATGCAGGGGAAGCCATCGCCCAGAAGAAGCACTACCTAGATGGGGTAAGTGTGGGGCTGGTGACCGATCGACCAGGGAAAGGGTAGCTTCCACTGTCATCTGGACTTCAATATATCATTCATTGATGTGTTTTTGTTTTATACGTTTGAGGCGCTGCACTTTATTCTACAAATCTACAATAAAGCACAGATTTACTGCTTTTAAGTGCCAGCAGCCTGCATGGAATTTATTAATTTCACAGCATGGATATTATGTTTTTATTAATAGGCTGACTTGTGCACAACCAGCTAGACCATTCATGAATTGGAAATCTGCTGGTCTCTGCTGAAGCAGCCAAAATTTGGATTCATGTATTGCTGAATTTAGCCAATGGCAAATATAATCCGCAAACTGCTATTAGGGCAAACTATACGGACGCGTCAACCTCCTCTTGCTAAAAGGTGAAGACCAGACCGAGCCTAAACAAATACCACGGACATGTGAACTTGATGGAAGTTGCCACAAGAAGGGTTAATGTAATTCTACCACAGCAATTACAATCTGCATTGGAGAGCAGGAAGCCCGAAAAAAATGCCTCTGCAAAGAATTCCAGACTGCAGATTCTGCCTACTGAAGTACAAGGACATCATTATGTACAAACAGTTTAGTTGGAAGATTGGATCCTGTCCAGAGCTGCAGAATACTTCAAGGTTTTATATAGTCTTTTCCATTACTGAACACTTTCTATGACACATTTCAGATTTTTTATACAAAAATCAAAGCATCAGACATCCCGCCAGAATAAAAGATACCAATAGATGTGTATTGTGCGCCCCTCGCAGCAAAGCAGTTGACATGGGGCTCTGAAAGTAGAGCGAATACATACAGCACTACATAACAGAGAACTGTTTGTCCTGGACTATGCAAAGAGCCAAAAGAGAAAGTCCCATTGTTTGCATGGAATTCAGGATTTCATTGATACCTGCGTGCATACTACCTCCAGACTCGCTACTTCCCAGACTCGCTACTTCCCAGACTCGCTACTTCCCAGACTCGCTACTTCCCAGACTCGCTACTTCCCAGACTCGCTACTTCCCAGACTCGCTACTTCCCAGACTCGCTACTTCCCAGACTCGCTACGTCCAAACTAATAGAGGAGTGTGTATGTACAGTATATCTTGAAATTAATATAAAAACGAACAAAATCAATATGGACTTGTTTAAATCGGCTATTTCAATTATATTCCACTTTAACTACATATATAACCCCTTAGTGTCTGAGGATAAACGAATGTTAACCACTTGAGCTCCGGAAGGTTTTATCCCTTCATGACCAGGCCATTCTTGCGCTACTTTAACTGGTAATTGCGCGGTCATACAAACGCTGTACCCACACTAAATTTATAGCATTTTTTTTCACACAAATCAAAACTTTCTTTTGGTGATAATTGATCACCACAGGATTTAATTTTTTGCAATATAAACGAAAAAAAAAGACAAAAAATTTGGGGGGAAAACTATTTTTTTCCTTTTCGCTATAAAACATATCCAATAAAAAAAAAAAAAAAAAAGATTTCTTCATAAATTTTGGCCAAAATGTAAAACGTATTCTGCTACATGTCTTTTTTTTTTTTATATTCTTTATTTTCACGTTTTATAAAAGTATACAAACATTACTTTCTTACATTCATGTTAATTCCACTCCTTAAATCCATTAACTTCACCCCCCCCCCCCCCCCCCAAGGGAGAAAAAACAAGAATGGGCCTACCCTGTCTCGCTCACTTCCTTCTATTCCCCTCTGCACTCACTTTCCCACATCCTTAAGAATCCCTCCGTTTTCCTAAAATCCTCCCATTGCGTCCATAATTTATGATGTTTCCCCTCTGATTCCTCTGCCTTGTGGATTGACTCTTCTACCTTTCTTGTCCATTCCACCCTCTTAATTTCTCCTGTTATAATATAAATTGCTTCAATCATTTGGTTCCAGTAGTCCCATATTTTGGGGCACTCCAACCATAGATGTGAGAATGTCCCAACCACCTGACATCCTCGCCAACAGGTTGGAGACTGCTACATGTCTTTGATTAAAAAAATCCCAATAGGTGTATATTGATTGTAGACCCTATAAAACTTTCATGCAAACCAAACTATGGTAGATGCTTGTAGGGATTCTTTATCGTCACCGTGCCAGACAGATATACCCAAAATATACTGACCCTGAGCTTTGACCCTTGCCTTGACCCTAACCCTGGCACTGACCAAGAACTAACCTTAATCTACCCTTTTCTTTAAAGTGGGGTTGCGGTCAAAAAAACAAAAGGGGCTTAAAAATCATAAAAAAAATTAAAAAAAAATAATTGGAAAAAAACATTTTTTTTTACTCACCTCTAAATGCCTGTTGCTAGGGGGTCCCTCGAAGTCTGCCACCTTCATTGCCCGGGCAAAACGTCACTTCCCCCTCGGCGCCGCACAGTCATCTGGGACCTGTCACGTGTCCCAGATGACTGAGCGTCAAATCACGGCGCACAGCGCCGCTCGCGCATGCACAGTGGGTGCCCGGCTGTGAAGCCACAGCCGGGCTCCCACATTAGGAATGTCGGCGCCGTGAGCGGCTCGGGGAACGAGGGGGGGGTCCTCGTTCCCCCGTATTGCTGGACCCCGGGACAGGTAAGTGTCCGATTTTTAAAAGTCAGCAGCTGCAATATTTGTAGCTGCTGACTTTTAAAAAAAAAAAAAAAAAAATTTCCCCAGGACGGAGCTCCGCTTTAACTATTATTTATTTTATTTATTTTTTTCTTTACATCTTCCTCTTCCTCTCATTTGGAAGAGTAAGCAAACACAGAGCTGACTCACAGTGATCAGTTGACCAGGGAGTCCTGGGTCCCGATCGTTGGCGAGAGTCCGGTCTCTGTGCTGAGAGAGCACTGTGCGGCACGCTCCCAGCACAGAGAGAAATGCATATATGAGGCCCCATGGAAAAAAGCCCAGTCCCCTGAGGCCACATATATGCATTACGTTGGGGGGTAAAAGGCTGAACTCTGAAGTTAAAGCTGAACTCTAGGGAAAATCCAAAGTTACCCTTGCAGTGGGGCTCCCCCCATGCACAGCAAAGCACAAAGTGCATCTAAAGCCCAAATTTTGATTTTGGTCTTGGATAGAGTGGCGAGTAGCTAGAACCTCTGTCAGGTCATTATTGCTGTCTATGCTCACTGCTAGCGAGAAACCAATATTTTGAGTTTCACCAGAACAGGATTAGAGGGGAAATCTTCCAGCAGGGACAACTGTCTAATGGTGACCACAAATGCTTCAATTTTATCAACCAATTAATGTGCGACTTGATCAAACCAATAAAATCTGCAAATATTCTTGGACAGACCATCCCCCTAAGCATAAAAGCCAAAAGTCTTGGAGTCATCTTCGATTCAGAAATGTCAATGGATGCACAAATAGGATCAGTAGTCAGCGGATCCTACCACCTTCTACGCCTGCTACGTAGACTCCTCCCCTTCATTCCAGAAAAGGAAAAAGCCATAGTGGTAGGAACAATCATCAACTCTCGACTCGACTACGCAAACTCCCTCTACATAGGACTACCTAAATTCCAGATTGCGCGCCTACAAGTCGTTCAAAACACGGCAGCAAGACTAGTCACAGGAAAAAAAAACTGGGAATCCATCTCCCCTCCCTTAGGATCCTACACTGGCTAACCGTAAAGGATCGTATCACATTCAAGACCCTCTGCCTGACCCACAAATGCACACAAGGAGATGCACCTCAATACTTATGCGAAAAAATGCAACACTACACTCCAAATCGCAACCTCCGATCTAACAACCAAAACCTCCTTATCGTCCCCAAGTCCCGGTACAAATCAAGGGGAGAACGAAGATTTGCAGTCCAAGGACCACGGCTATGGAACGCTCTACCTACGAACATCCGCTTGGAAAAAGACCATTGGGCCTTCAGGAAAAAACTCAAGACCCAGCTCTTCTAAGAAGGAATCAACGCAGGTCGGATCAAGCGCCTCGAGGCGATTCAGTTCGCAGTTGCAGCGCTATACAAATCATTCATTCATTCAGGGGGCTGGGGGGCCGGTCTCTGGCAGGTGTTTTTTCACCTTAATGTATAGGATGTAGGGTTGCACCGAATACCAAGTATTTGCACAAGTATCGGTACTCGTGCAAATGCACCGATACCTGAAACCGATAATTTTAGGCTCGGTTCTTTGAGCTATCAGTGGGGATGAACGAATGTTCCTCTGTTTAACCCCTTATAAACCCTTAATTTACTCTAATCAGCCTTAATTAACTCTTATTCTGCTCCATTTAATTATTATTTTCCTCCTTTCTTCTTTTTTGTTTACATCTATTTTATAAATGATAAACAATTAAAACTTTTTTTTTTGTTTGCTTTGTTAGTGAATATTTTCACACATATATATTTACACATTTCACATAAAAAAAAAAAAAAAAAAAAAAAAAACGCAAAATTAAAAAACAAAATCATCATCAAATCATTTCATTTGTAAATTACTTTTCAATGCTTTGTACCATTGCTGACAGCTGAAGTGTAAACAAAACAGTTGCGGTAGGTATCGGTAATTGGTATCAGCGAGTACAAAAAAAAGTATCGGTACTCGTACACAAAATGGTATCGTGCATCCCTAATAGGATGCATTAAAGTGAAAAAACAAAGGTTTACAACCCCTTTAACCACTTCAGCCCCGGAAGAATTTACCCCCTTCCTGACCAGAGTATTTTTTGCGATTCGGCACTGCGTCGCTTTAACTGACAATTGCGCGGTCGTGCAACGTGGCTCCCAAACATAATTGACATCCTTTTTTTCCCCACAAATAGAGCACTATTGCACTATAAACAAAAAAAGAGCAACAATGAAAAAAAAAAAAACGCATTTTTTTTACTTTTTGCTATAATAAATATCCCCCAAAAATATATAAAAAAAACATTTTTTTTCCTCAGTTTAGGCTGATACGTATTCTTCTACATATTTTTAAAAATTAAATAAAAAATAAAAAAGCGGTTATTGATTGGTTTGCGCAAAAGTTATAGCGTTTACAAAATAGGGGATAGTTTTATGGCATTTTTATTTTAAATGGCAGCGATCAGTGATTTTTATCGCGACTGCGACATTATGTCGGACACATCGGCCATTTTTGACACATTTTTTGGGACCACTGTCATTTATACAGCAATCAATGCTATTTAAATGCATTGATTCCTGTATAAATGACACTGGCAGTGAAGGGGTTAACCACTAGGTGGCAGTGTAGGGGTTAAGTATGCCTAGGGGTGTGTTTCTTACTGTGTGGGGGGCGTGGCTGTCAGCTAGTGAATGCTGATCTCTGCTCCAATCACAGGGAGCAGAGATCGGCGTCACTAGTTGCTAGGCAGAACGGGGAGATACTGTTTATTTCCGCATCTCCCCGTTCAGCCTTCCCGTGAGACGATCGCGGGTGTCCCCGCGGCGATCGAGTCCGCGGGACCCGGGACCGGCCTCACGGGGGTCCCGACCGGCGCGCTCCCGATGGCACGGACGGCATTAAAAAGGGACTTCTATATACGCCCTCCTGCCTGTCCGTGCCATTCTGCCAACATACATCGTTGTGCGCCGGTCAGGAACCGGTTAAATCTATAGCGTTAGGACTGCAGTACACTGGGGTGCTGTGACATGGCCGCTGCAGCTTAGGTATGTATTTGCAAATGTGTGCAAACTAAACCCCTTGTTCATGTGAACTGTTAGACAGGATAATTAAGTTTGTTGCAGGCTGGCAAGTGAGTTGGAAATTTTTGTTTTTTGAAACAATTGAATAACTTCCCTTATGATCAATTCACATAAGATTCAATCAATTCAGTCAAATGGTCAGGGCATACATTTATCAATGGTTTTGCATAGGCAACAAACATCAAGATACTTTGCTCAGATTATGAGATTACATGGTGGAAAACAGAGATGCGATTGATAATTATGTATGATATGATCATATTGTAAAGTGTTACTAAGCCCTGCATTCACTATATCTGGTTCCCACAGTACACAGAACATGAAAACGCAATTGTTTTAATAAATAGAAACTGCTTAAAGAGTTATTGCACCTAAAAAAAAAAATATTAAAAGCCAGCAGCTACAAATACTGCAGCTACTGACTTTTAATAAAGGGAAACTTACCTGTCCCAGGGTCCAGCGATGTCGGCAGCCGAAGCCGAGAAGTTGCTCGGTTCTTGGCTGCTGCCACCGACATTCTCGTTGAGGGAATCAGGAAGTGAAGCGTTGCAGCTTCACTTCCCGGTTCCCTACTGCGCAAGCGCGATTCACGCAGCGCAATGAGAATGCTCCATGCTGTCTCTGGGACCCGTGTGTGTCCCAGCAGACAGCACGGCAGGACAGGACGAGGCATAGACTCCCATGGGAGTCTATGCCCGGAAGTGGGTACAAATACCTGTCTTAGACAGGTATCTGCACCCCCCTGAAAGGCGCCAACTGTGGCACAGGAGGGGGGGGGAGGGTTCCGATGAGCGAAAGTTCCACTTTAGGGTGGAGCTCCGCTTTAATACTTTTTCTCATTAGCATTATATAGCAGTCTTGTGACTTCTATCAGTTCCTGGTTATAGCTTGTAGGAGGAGCTTTCCTATTGCACTTGCACTGCGCTGTCCTATCAGGATCTAGGACCCCTGACTCTCTGTCTGGACAGTGCATGTGATCAGCACAAGGCCAAAGAAAAAAACAACTCTAGCAATACACAACAAACTGAGCATGTGCAGCCTGACTCCAAAGGCCCTGTACTATCTGGACCTGTTCTGCAATCTGTGGAAAAAGAGGTACTGTGCATACAGGATCCAACAGGCTTTTTAAACAATGCACAGGATTTATCCCTTAGGTTCCACAGTGAGTATAACAAGCCTGCTTTACTGCATATACAGACTAATTTTACTGTTGTGGGTTTAGTAACATTTTAACTATTGATTGAAATCCACCTCTCAGTGTGCAGCATATCATTAGAATGCGTCTGAAAAATGATCGGCAATAAAATGCATAACAGTGCATTAAACGGTGCAATCGTCAAAAAAGAAAAGCAAATATTTTCATTCCAATGTATAAAACCTCTATATATATATATATATATATATATATTTGAGCAAAAGATCCCCTTTGTGCAGGGTAAAGTATATACATGCAATTTTCTTTCATTTAAAAGGAAGAAAGCGAGCAGCGTCAATGGTTTCTGTGTGCCTAGAAGATCTTTCAAAGTCTGTGTCTTAGCAAAGCTCACAGAATCACAGTCATCGGATACACATAACGCAGATATCACGGTTTTCATAGAATTACACCTATGAGCCTAGCAACCTATTTAGAGCAGAACAGTGCTGTAGTTTACAAAACAGACAAAGCTACTCTTGCTTGACTGGAGTAAGCACTCATAATGAATTCCTATCAGTTAAAGCTTACCTCCAATGAAGTTAACCAAGCGGCTGGATTATACAAGGGAAACAGGAAAGAAAAAGACCAAAGGATGCAGGGTGCCCTCCTGTGGCTGATGAAGTGACCAATGATAAGGCCCTATTCAAACATCACACGTTTGTGCATTGTTGCGCTACATACACACTTAAGCCGGGGCTCACACTGGTACAACAAACGCTCCGACATTGGGGGCTCATGTCGCATGACATGTGAAAATTAGTGTTTCCCTATGGGAGCCGTCTTAACTGATCCGCCACAAATCGGTCCGACTTTGAAAATGCTCCCTGCACTAGTTTGGTCCGACTTTGATCCTACTTCAGCCCATTGAGTATCACTGAAGTCGGATCAAAGCCAGATCGCCGTCTTAACTGACCCGACTTTGGCTGCGACTTGTGCTCTGAAGATCTTGAAGGGGAACGCCACGCCAAATAAAAAAAAAAAAAAACCTGCATGGGTTCCCCTCCAAGAGCACACCAGGCCCTTCGGTCTGGTATGGATTTTCAGGGGAACCCCCACGCCAAAAAAACGGCATTGGGGTATCCATCAAACTCCATACCAGACCCTTATCCAAGCACACAGCCGGCAGGTCATAAAAGGGGGTGGGGAGGAGCGAGTGCCCCCTCCTGAATCGTACTAGGCCGCATGCCCTCAACATGTGGGTGGGTGCTTTGGGGCAGGGGGGGCCACCCCTGCCCCCCACCCCAAAGCACCTTGTCCCCATGTTGAGGAGGACAAGGGCCTCTTCCCGACAACCCTGACCCTTGGTTGTCGGGGTCTGGAGGCGGGGGGCTTATCGGGATCTGGTAGCCCCCTTTTACAAAAGGGGCCCAAGTGTGAATGAGTATGGGGTACATTGTGCCCCTACCCATTCACCAAAAAATAAAAATACAGAATAAAACACATTATACAGGTTTTTAAAGTAATTAATTAAGGCAGCTCCATCGTCTCTTCCGATTTCTTCTCCCCTCTCCAGCTATTCTGTCTCCTCCACTGACGCCTTCTGCCTCTGCCAGTTCTTCTCCGCTTTCTGCTGTCTTCTAGCCCTCTACGGTTCTTCTCCCTCTGTCAGCTATTATCTCTGCTGTCCGGGTCTTCTCCACTATCTTCTCGCTCTTTTGCTTGGTCTTCTCCTCTGTCTTCTCCCTCTGTTCTTCTCCGAAGTTGACTCAACGCTCTCTTCCGCTCCAATGCTGGGTGCGTGGTGTGCCACTACTTATTTTGGCATGAGGCGGGGACACCTGGTGATGTCATCCGAAGGCCCCGCCCCTTATGATGTTACCACCCGGGGCATGATGGGATAGTGATATCATAGGGGGGACTCTGGTGACCCCGCCCCATGCCAATCTAAGTAGTGGCACACCGCGCACCCAGCATTAGAGCATCGAGTCAACATCGGAAGAAAAACAGAGGGAGAAGACCCAGCAAAAAAGAGTGAGAAGATAGCTGAGAAGACCTGGACAGAGGGAGAAGAGCCAGAGAGGGCTAGAAGACATCAGCGGAGAAGAGACGGAGAGGGGAGAAGAACTGGCAGAGGCAGAAGAGGTCAGTGGAGGAGGTAGAAGAGCTGAAGAGGGGAGAAGAAATCAGAAGAGACGACAGAGCTGCCTTAATAAATTACTTTAAAAAACGTTTTATTTTTTTAATTTTTTTTTAGGTGAATGGGTAGGGGCACAATGTACCCCATACTTATTCACATAGGGTGGGGGGCCAGAATCAGCCCAGAGGACGGGACAGGACGGGACGGGACGGGACGGGACGCCCCCCCCCACCAGAACACACTGGTCAGCGCTGTCACCAATTGGCTACAGCGCTGATCGGATGTCAATCAGCAGGCCTTTTTTCAGTCATGCTGGCTTCTGTCAGACCACCTGTTGTACACACGGACCAAATGTCGGCTGGTTTCTATTGAACCGGCCGATACCGACCAATATTTGGCCTATGTGTACAGCCCTTTAGGGCAGCCCATTAATTTTAATAGACAGCCTTGCATGTGACATGCGGCAAAATGGCTTTCTGATCTCAAGATTTGTGCATTTTGCATTTGTCACAAGATTTTTTGTGCGCAAAAAAGCGCATGTCTGCTTGCCACATTTGGGGTGCCATCGACACCACAAGTGCAACATGTAGTGTTTGTGCATTTTGTGAACACAAACAAAACAGTGTGATTTTGCAGGCTGGCCATAGAGAAAAAAAACAAATACAAACCAAAAAAAACAATAGACTCCTCCATCCACACAAAAGGGGTGAATAAAATAATTACCCTCCCCCCCTTACCCCACTGAGATATTGAGGTTGATTTACTTAAACTGGAGAGTGCAAATCTGGGGCAGCTCTGCATAGAAACCGATCAGCCCTCGGGTTTTTTGCCAAAGCTTAGTGTTACTAAACCCACAACAATAAAATCAGTCTGTACATGACATAAAACATGTTTGTTATACTCACTGTGGAACCTAAGGGGTTAAACCTCTGCAGTGTGTAAAAAGGCAAGCCTGTCTTCTCTGATCCTCCCCTACTTTTACTGTCCCCAATCCATTACCTGACAGCACAGTCTTGGAGGTGTTCTGCACATGCTCAGTTTGGTGTGTATTGCTAGAGAATTTAGGTTTCTATTTGGTGGGGGATGGCGCATGCGATCAGGACATGGCCAATTAGCACTGCCCAGACACAGTGTCATGGGTCATGCAGTCTCATAGGATAGTCAGAGGTGAATGAAAACGCCTCTTAGAAGTTTTAACCACTTTAAGACCAGCCTCGTTTTGGATTTTAGGTGTTTACATGTTTAAAACAGTTTTTTTTGCTAGAAAAAAAACTTAGAACCCCCAAACAATATATATTGTTTTTTTTTCTAACACCCTAGAGAATAAAATGGCGGCCGTTGCAATACTTTTTTTCACACCGTATTTGCGCAGCGGTCTTACAAGCGCACTTTTTTTGGAAAAAATTCACTTTTTTGAATAAAAAAATAAGACAACAGTAAATTGATACCCAACATGTCACGCTTTAAAATTGCGCCCGCTCGTGGAATGGCATCAAACTTTTACCCTCAAAAATCTCCATAGGCGACGTTTAAAAAATTCTACAGGTTGCATATTTTGCGTTACAGAGGAGGTCTATGGCTATAATTATTTCTCTCGCTCTACCGATCGCGGCGATACATCACATGTGTGGTTTGACCACCGTTTTCATATGCGGGCGCTACTCACGTATGCGTTCGCTTCTGCGCACGAGCTCGTCGGGACAGGGCGCTTTAAAAAAAATTTTTTTTGGTTTTTCCTTTTTATTTTTCTTGATTTTATTTATTTTTAAAAAAAATTTATTGGCTCACTTTTATTCCTATTACAAGGAATGTAAACATCCCTTGTAATAGAAAAAAGCATGACAGGTCCTCTTAAATATGAGATCTGGGGTCAAAAAGTCCTCAGATCTCATATTTGGACTTCAATTAAAAAAAAAAAAAAAAAAATGTCATTTAAAAAAATGACATTTGTAAATTTCTCTTTAAGAGGTATGGGCGGAAGTGACGTTTTTGACGTCGCTTCCGCCCTCCTATGGTATAGAGATGAGTGGCGGCCATCTTAGCGTCACTCATCTCTATGCACATCAGGGGAAAGGACCCGATTGCCTCCGCCGCTGCCGACGGTTCCGGTAAGCGGCGGAAGGCGCGGGAGAGCGGCGGAAGGGGGGGCACCTCTCCCGCCGCTAACGGTGATCTCGCGGCGAATCCGCCGCGATGACCACCATTATCGGACAGCCGACCGGCGCCTGAAGAGATGGATATCTCGGTTGTGGCAGCAGCTGCTGCCGTTACCGAGATATCCCTCTTCAAAAAAAGGGACGTACATCGTCGTGCGCCGGTCGGAAAGTGGTTAACCAGTGCTTGGCCAGACACTGTTAGAAGTCACAAAACTGCTATATACTGCTGATGAGAAAAGGTATGTAGCCGTTTTTATTTACTAAAATAATTGCATGTTCATGTTCTGTGTACTGTGGGAGACCAGATATAGTGAATGCAGGGTCCTGTTTTTAGTAACACTTTAATTGAACAAGCTGAAGTTAGAAGCGGAATGCTATGCACAGCTGCACCACATTTGGCACTCTCCAGTTTTAGTAAATCCACCTCATTGCAATCTGACAGAGGGACTCTCTGCTGCCAGAACACACAAACGTTTTCCAATATTACTGTTCGGCAGAAGTCGATCATTAGAAATTCAATTCATCTTAAGACGTGGTCTCTGACAAAGATTCCTGGGAAAATAACAATTAGTCAGAGCCAATCAACACCTTTTTATGAATCATTATTAGGGACAATGTGACCAACACTGAGGACAAGAGAAATAAGGGATCTAAAATCCCAGAATATTGCCCATAAGTGTCTCCTTACTCTTATGTCAATGGTCATTTCAAATAAACTGTTAGCGGCAAGCACTACAGATTGTAAACCATTACTGTGAGATAAGATAGATCGATCCATGCTTTCTAATCTCCTGATCCCAAAGAGTTGTTTCCTTTACAGTGTACATGACACGGCCATAGGAAAATATGGCAGCTAGTATGAAGGACCTTTCTGGCAGTAAGATCCTACGTAAGGCCTCATTCACACTTGTAAATGGGGTTGTTTATGATTAGACGCGAAAGATCCAAGAGGGGTGCCTACAATTAGCTGTGGGCGGAAAGCCCCATTGAAAGCCATAGGAGACTGACAGCTCCCACTGCCATTTGTGGCCAGTCGCATGTAATCACTCAAGGAATGATTAAATGTGGATGACCGGCCTTGGGCACAGACTGCATTCAGGGCCCTTTGTTTGCAGGTAACCGCTGTTTAAGCGATTACATGTGATCACCCACAAATAGCTGAGGGAGCCGTCAGCCTCCCATTCTATTCAATGGAATTTCCCATCTGCCATTAATTTCAGGCAACCCCCACTGGATCTCCTGCATGGCCTCATTCTCAAATGTGCCCTGTACAGCATTGCTGCCCCCTCCTACATTCATTGACGTTGTACTATCATTTTCCACAATGAAAAGAACTCGATGAATGAAGGTGCGGGACCTTTCACTCATCCACCACCCTCTATTCATTGGGTGCTTTTTTTTGCAGGCACTGACAGTACAATATTTATGAATGGAGGAGGGGAGTGGAAAGGGCGGGCATGGTCGGTACTTTTCATGAGTGCCTGTGACAAGTCCACAAGCTCATAATAACCCCTACAGCGCTGAAAGATCACAGCTGGGTATCCAGAGGAAGCAGAGGAATGAAGATTTCAACGAACATAGCTGTCACCAGCACAAGGCCTTTCATTCACTGTCCCTGGTGCTGATTAAAAAATATATATTTCACTAAATTCCCCATGCACAAAATCAGATAGTATATAATATATTATATATACACATACATACAGTGGGGGAAATAATAATTTGATCCCCTGCAGATTTTGCAAGTTTGCCCACTTACATAGAAATGAAGGGTCTTTAATTTTTAGCATAAGTGTATTTTAAATGATAGAGACAGAATATCAACCAAAAATACAGAAAAAAAGCATGATACAAATATAATACATGGAGTTGCAGGTCAGTGAATAAATTAAGTATGTAAAGAAGAGTGGACCAAAATCCCTCCTGAGATGTGTGCAAACCTGGTCACCAACTACAAAAAAAGTCTTACCTCTGTGGTTGCCAAGGGTTTTTCCATCAAGTACCAAGTCATGTTTTTCTTAGGAATCAAATACTTATTTTACTCACTGAACTGCAACTCCATTTATAACATTTGTATCGTGTTTTTTCTGCATTTTTTGGTCGATAGTCTGTCTCTATCATTTAACCGCTTCCCAATCGCTGCATGTAAATATACGTCGGGAGCTCCGTGACCACGGACGCGGGACCAGCGGACCCGATAGCCGCTGGTGTCCCGCGATCGGGTCACAGAGCTGAAGAACGGGGAGAGGTCTGTGTAAACAAACTTCTCCCTGTGCTTCATACTCTGCCTGTCACTGATCGGCTGTTCCCGGTCATCGGGAAAGCCGATCAGTGACGTCAGACGTCAGCCACGCCCCCTACTGTAAAAAAAAAAACAAAAAAAACACAACACGTCACACTAACTCCTCCCCGCCCCCTAGTGTTTAACTCCTTTACTGTCATTTACATAGCACTGATTTCTGTATAAATGACAATGGTCCCAAAAATGTGTCAAAAATGTCCGATGTGTCCGCCATAATGTCGCAGTCACAATAAAAAAAAAAAAAAAAAAAAAAAAAAAAAAAAAAAAAAAAAAATCGCTGATCGTCGCCATTACTAGTAAAAAAATATATATATATTAATAAAAATGCTATAAAACTATACCCTATTTTGTAAACACTATAACTTTTGCGCAAACCAATCAATAAATCGCTAATTGCGATTTTTTTTACCAAAAATATGTAGAAGAATAGGTATCGGCCTAAACTGAGGAAAAAAATGTTTTTTTATATATTTTTGGGGGATATTTATTATAGCAAAAAGTAAAAAATATTGCATTTTTTTCAAAATTGTCGCTCTATTTTTGTTTATAGCGCAAAAAATAAAAACCGCAGGGGCGATCAAATACCACCAAAAGAAAGCTCTATTTGTGGGAAAAGAAGGATGCCAATTTTGTTTGGGAGCCACGTCGCAGAACCGCGCAATTGTCAGTTAAAGCGACGCAGTGCCGAATCGCAAAAAGGGGCCTGGTCCATTTGGCTGCAAATTGGTCCGGGCTGAAGTGGTTAAAACACACCTATGATAAAAATTATAGACCCTTCATTTCTTTGTAAGTGGGCAGACTTGCAAAATCAGCAGGGGACCACATAATTAATTACTTTCCCCACTGTATACGTGTATGTGATGTGTGTATGTGTCATACATACACATTTATATGCGTTTGCCACTTGTAATTATTTCATGGCAATATTATTTATAGCAATAATCCAGTACAACTGTTGCTAATAACCTGCAGCGCTCTTAATTTGAGAATATTCTACTAAATTCAGAGACATGCCTAGCTAATTGCTATTGCGTGCAAAACATTCATTGATTATTAGACTATTGAGAATGATTTACAAAATCCAATGTAATGTGAGGACAGAGTCCAATGGCTTGAGCTTGCATATCTAGACAGGTTAATATGCCTTATCTCCTTAACCATTGTTATTTTTCACAGACGTTTTGCTACTGTCACCTATGCATATCCTCTAGCTATATATTTCTGTTAGATGGTCGATTTATTATGGATTTTATATGACGTCTCTGATTAGTTATCCTCTTTATTCTTTTGATATGTTAAAAATAAATTAAAAAAAAATAAAAATTGTGAATTACAAAAAAATAAAAAAAAAATAAAAGAAAAATTCTAAATGTAACATCACTGCTGCTATTTGACAGCAGGCAAAAGTCTCATCTCAAGCACCCTGACAGTTATAGGCCTTTACTAAAAAACATCACATTTTATACATGTGGACACCCCTAATACAGAGGGACACTGGTGTTCAAAACATTTCAGAAATGAACCCTAGAATTAAATTACACACAAGTCCATTGCAGCTAAGGCACCGAGTTATTATACTAAAAGCCAGGAGCTTGGTTTCCCTTGGGATGATCAGCCCTTGCAAGTGGTTTCACATAAAACAATCAGAAATGTGTTGTCTTCATTTTATGGCAAAGCTACATCCTCGGGTAATCTACTGCCAGCCTGTACTTTTTGTGGCACTCTGCTGCCATCTTTTGGGTGCACAGAGTACAGCAATCATTGATTTTTTTTCCAATGAAGTACAGGGCCTGTTTATAAAAAGGTCGATACTGGTATATAGTCAATTATTGTGAAAAATAACTATAGTTCTAACAAGTCCTCTACTGATTTTATCTTATGTAAACTATTTTGAAGGTTATGGTCAATTATTTGCATCACCTTTAATGAAACAATCCATTATTTGCAACCCGTGGAAACTGGAAAAGGTTTTTAATCTTTCACCAGTCCACCTACTTTTAGACCCTTTACATTAATCTCCTACATTTTTCCTTTTCACAATTTTAGGCCCCTCATTCACACCTGGCCAGTTCGTTACTGCACGCACATTAACCACTTCAGCTCCAGAAGGTTTACCCCCTTCCTGACCAGGCCATTTTTTGTGATATGGCACTGCGTTGCTTTAACTGACAATTGCGCGGTCGTGTCGCTGTACCCAAATAAAAATTATGTCTTTTTTTTTTCCCCACAAATAGAGATTTCTTTTGGTGGTATTTGACAGACAATTTTGAAAAAAATATATATATTTCTGCTATAAAACACATTCAATAAAAATTTTTAAAAAAAATCTAAATTTCTTCATCAGTTTAGGCCAATATGTATTCTGCTACATGTTTTTGGTAAAAAAAATCCCAATACGCCTATATTGATTGGTTTGCGTCTACAAACTATAGGCTAGATTTATAGACTTCTTATTTTATTTTTTACTAGTAATGGCGGCGATCACCGTTTTTTAGTGGGACTGCGGACAAATATGAAACCAAGTGACACTTATACTGTGATCAGTGCTAAAAAAAAATGCACTGTTACTGTACTAATGACACTGGCAGGGAAGGGGTTTACATCAGGGGCGATCAAGGGGTTAAACGAGTTCCCTGGGAGTGCTTTCTTACTGTGTGCGGAATGGTTTAAACTATAGGAAGACAGTGATCCATGTCCCTGCTTAGCAGAAACACAAGATCTGTCTTCCTTACTAGCAAAACGGTGATCTGCCTTGTTTACATAACCAGACCGCCGTTGTGCCTCTCTCGGAGCAATCACCGGGGTTTCTGGCAGACATCAGCTCCCGCTGTGTCCAATCACAGTGGGAGCAGGGCTCTGGCGGCACACGCACGTGCCCCAGAGCAAAAAAAAATCATGTACAGGTACGTGACTTTTCGCTTAAGGCTGCTTTCACACTGGGGCGGTTTGCAGGCGCTATTGCGCTAAAAATAGCGCCTGCAAACCGACCCGAAACAGCTGTTGCTGTGTCTCCAGTGTGAAAGCCCTGAGGGCTTTCACACTGGAGCGGTGCGCTAGCAGGACGGTAAAAAAAGTCCTGCTAGCTGCATCTTTGGAGCGGTGTATTCACCGCTCCTACCCATTGAAATCAATGGGACACCGCGGGGATACAGCCGGCAAAGCGCCGCTGCAGTGGCGCTTTGCAGAGGTTTTTAACCCTTTTTCGGCCGCTAGCGATAGTTAAAACCACCCCGCTAGCGGCCGCATACCGCGGGTAAACCGATGGTAAAGCAGCGCTAAATATATCGCTGCTTTACCGTCGCCGCCCGCACCGCCCCAGTGTGAAGCCGGCCTAAGGGCCTTCGTGCCGCAGTATATGTACATGGGGCGATCCTTAAGCAGTTAAAGTACGATATTATACATGTTAAATGTGCATTGCAAAACGGCAGCCCATTCATTTAGAGTGGGCTGCCAAAGTATAGCAATGGACCGAAAACTGGACCTTCACCTTTATATTAAAGCACTACATCAGGGCTCGACAATCCCCAGGCGCCAGGGCGCCATGGCGACTAGAATTAGTGACCTGGCGCCCGGGGCAGCCTATCTGGGGTATCCTGTCTCGGTGCGGACCCCCCTCCTTGGCCCGCGATTGCGTCGGGCCGCGCCGGCCGGTAATCGAGGCCGCGGCTTTGCGGCCTTCTGCAAGCCTATGCTTCCTTTTAAGATCTTGGCGCCATCTAGTGGTGGCCGTTGGTATTACATCCAGCAATGCTAATGGAGCCCTGCCTGCTGCCTCCATTTACACAGGCGAATAGAACCAAAATACACACACATATTTAATATATATATATATATATATATATATATATATATATATATATATATATATATATATATATATATATATATATATATATATATATATATATATAATATTAGTAATATGTGTATGTATGCTTTGGTTGTAGTCGTCTGTGTAAATTTTAAGATAGCTTTTTTCAATATAAAAAATTAACCATTGTCGGTCGTTATCAATCGGCTTTTTTTTCTCCTCGTGCTGTCAGGGCGAGGAAAAAAAATAGCCGATTACCGGCTGTGTTGACATCACGTTATCAGCTGCCATTGGCTGACAGCTGATCACGTGGTAAGGGGTCAGGATCGATCCCTTACTCGGATCTGTGATCCAGCGAGTCTCACAGACTCGCTGATCACAGAGCAGGGGGCGCGCAGGCCGCTCGTACAGGGGACAACGTCATAGGACGTGGTCCCGGCAAAGCAGAACGACGGCTACAGCGCGGATCTCAAGAAGTTAAAAAAAAACAAAAAACTGTCTCCTAACTTTTTTAGCTGGCTCCTAGATTCCAAGCAAATTTGTCAAGCCCTGCACTACATGCAGTTTGTACATTTTGGTGCTCTGCAACACTGGTCTGTTGGCTCTCTCACTTAAAAAAAGGGGCAAGCCACTAGCAGGTATACAATGCAGGGCAGTGGAACTCAACACTAAATTGTTCCCGTGATTAAAGCAGTTTTAAACCTAAAAACAAAAACGTAAACGAATGCAGCTTACCCATTATAAAATGTGGTGGCTGCATTTGTTTTCTTCTTTTAGGCCTTTTCCCTTTATTTCCACATGGTGATCCAGCTGGTAAAACATTTCCTGTCATAGGGTGTGTCAACTCAGGATGGAGGAGCAACAGGGACACCTTTTAACAGCAGAACAGCAGCACTGTCAGTCTGATGAGATGGTAATTAGACAAGCTGCTTTGGATGGACATGACTGACACATTTAGGCTGGGTTCACACTATGTGCGGACACGGCTCACAGCAGGGGTCCGGTGCGTCCCTGTTCTTCATTACAGGGACGAATGAGGCCCAAATTTTTTCCTGAATTCAGACCTGAAACTGAGCCAAAGATGCATAGGACCCCTGTGCTATCCGCTCCGGTGATATGTGAACCGGCTCCATAGGTCGGTCACAGTCTACGGTCATGCGAATTGGATGCGGAGAAATCCACATCTAACTCGCATCAGTGTGAACCCAGCCTAAAAACCAAACTTCTAACACCTTTTAGCCAATACAGCAATAGTTTTTGCCTTTTAGGAGAAAACAAAACGTAACCACCCTAAAACAGTCTGAGAATAGCAGAAAAAAAGCTTATACCTGAGAGATGAAATGAAGAAAGAGAGAGAAGGCACATTCCACCTATGTTTTGGCATATTGCAATTGTTTCGTTTTATTAAAAATGACAATAGACGGGTGGAAAATAGGACCACCATCCGTTTGGATTTACTGGGGCGGAGCAGATCGGATGTCAGCGGACATGTCACCGCTGACATCCGTCGCTCCACAGAGATGCATGGAGCGTCCGTTCAGGTCCGCCTGAAAAAAAACTGACAGGCGGACCTAAAAAGTAAATTTCATATTTACTTATTAACCATTTGACACCCGCGCTATTGCCGAAAGACTGCTACAGCGCGGGCTTCCTTTGCCGGGAGGGTCTACAATGACGTCCTCCCGTTCTCGCGCGCCCCAGGGGGCACACTCTGATCGCCGAGTCCTTGGGACATGGCTGATCACAGAGCAGGGTAAAGGGCCAATCACAATGGGCCCTTTGTCATGTGATCAGCAGATCACGGAGGTAAACAGAAGCCAGTTACCGATCTTTTGATTCTTCACGCTGTCAGCATGAAGAAAAGAAGAAAAACGTTAACTGGCTTCTGTTAGAGGGACGTCGGTCCTCTAAGTGCCCACCAGTGGTGCTAATCAGTGCCTTCCAGTGCCACCTATCAGTGCCCATCAATGCTGCCAATCAGTGCCTCATCATCAGCGGCTCCTGATCTGTGCCCATCAACGCCACCTGTTCGTGCCACCCATCAGTGCCCCTTATCAGTGCCACCCCATCAGTGCCATCTATCAGTGCCGCCTCATCAGTGAAGGAGAAAAATAACCTGTTTCCAAAATTTTATAACAAAATATATATTTTTTTGTTTGTTTAGCAAAAAATAAAAAACCCAGTGGCGATTAAATACCACCAAAAGAAAGCTATTTGTGGGGGGGGGGATTATAAAAATGTCAGATAGGTACAGTGTTGCATGACCGTGCAATTGTCATTCAAAGTGTGACAGCGCTGAAAGCTGAAAATTGGCCTGGGCAAAAAGGGAAGGGGGGGGGGGGAGTGCCCAGTAAGCAAGTAGTAGAAGTTGTCTCACAATAACTAAGAAAGCCACCAATATCCTTGTTACCTTAGCCAACTTCATACTAAAGGAATGTCATAACAAACTGACCAAGTCCTTAAAAGGGCATGTTAATAAAATAAAAGGGTTAAAAGCGCCCCCAAAGCGCCTCGGCGGCCCTGCCTATTGATTTCAATGGGCAGGGCGTTTTGCCTCAAAGATGCTGCTTGCAGGACATACATTTTTGCTATTTTTAGCTCTATAGTACCTCTAAAGCGCCTCGTGTAAAAGTAGCCTTATGATTACATTCCCATATACTATAATGTTATAACAGCAAGTGAAGACAGGGAATTAAAAAAAAAAAAAAAAAAAAAAAAAAACACACAATTTTTCACTCGTACAGCGATTCTACAAAATAAATCAGTAAAATGAAATATGTGCCATATAAACAAATAATCACACTTCAATACAATAATGCCAAACAATAAAACTGTGTTAAACTACCATTAAAACTACTAAAGTAAATAGCGGCGCTATAAATGAATAACTAAATAAGCTTCAGATAATAAAAGAATCACCCAGTGACAAGTGATACACAAAAAAACAAAAGTCCATTGAGTGAATAAGTACTTAAAGTGATTTTAAAGGCTCGCTTGTTATTTAAAAAAATTAAATAAAAAAAAAACAAGTTATACTTACCTCCTCTGTGCAGTTGGTTTTGCACAGAGCAGCCCGGATCCTCCTCTTCTCGGGTCCCTCTTTGAGGCTCCTAGCTCCTCCATCATTTGAGTGCACCTCAGCCAGCAGCTTGCTACAGGGGGCACCCAAGCCGAGTCAGAGCTCCGTGTACCCATTCTGACGCAAAGCCCCGACTGTTCTCTCCCCTGATTGGCTGACTGACTTTGATTGACAGCCATGGGAGCCAATGGTTCCGCTGCTCTGTCTCAGCCACTCAGGAGGAGTGTACTGGATGGCTGAGGGGGCCGTGGACATCGCTGGAGAGAGAAAGAGTTCGGGTAGGTAATTAGGGGGTGCTGCTACACACAGAAGGTTTTTTATCTAAATGCATAGAATGCATTAAGATAAAAAACCTTCTGCCTGTACACCTCCTTTAAACATGACGGTGATTAATCAATAAAGATTCACAATGCCTTGAAAGCAGGTTCACTATGATTCATCCACCATGCCACGTGCAAACGGTGATTCCACTCCCCTCTGGATGTCCACTCACCAAATGGAGTTGCCTTACACTCACATGCTCGGCAAAAGGGCATCAACCCATATAGGGTTAAATCATTCATCGATCTCCCATCCATGTGATTGATCCCATGGAAAGATCCACATATAAGAAAACAAAGTGCTCCAATAGTGCAGTAACGTTTGAAAAAAAAAATTATTAAAAACAAGAGATTTCACACATTGCACTCACACAGGTTAAATTAAAATGATGCATGTGATACATCCACTGCAACAGCATAAGACTGGCAAGGCATGGTCACAACAAGCTCGTCGTGTAGTAGTGTCTCACCCACCCTGGAATCATCACCACCGGAACATCACTTCAGGTATTGCGTCTGATGTTACTAATGGTTGCCGTACAGTCATGTCCCAACGCGTTTCATCATCACGACTTACATATGGGATTGGTTGGACAGCACGGCAAACTCCCTTTTGTAGTTTCCGATATGCTACTGGTAATGACTACCCATCAGCACATACGCTAACTATGTGTCCTCGCAACCATGATATGCGCAGTCTTTACTCCGCACAATATCATCATTGAAGAGTAATTTGCCTTAGCATAAGTAATTACCAAATATCAGCCTAATTAATATACAGGACAGCACATGAAAACGACTGGCATTATAAACAACCCTGAATAAAGCTAATTCACATAAAATGCTAAAAACTTCATCATTGAAGATATCATTACATTAATAAATTATAAAATACATTCAATTGAAATACAGTAGAATATAGGGAACCCATTCTTGATTATAAGCTTATAAATCAATAATTTTTATTAAAAATGACTAATGAAACAATTGAGATCCAGCTCTATGTTTAACCCTCTAGGAGCCAAACTCTAATAGAAAAATCCACTTAGTTTCTCTTTGTGATAAATCTCTAACCCGATTGTATTTTTCCATCATGAAGGGGCTCCAATCTATCCCACAAAACTTAGGATCTTTGTTATGTTTTTCTCTAAAGTGAAGGGACACACTATGCTTTTTCTCCCAGCACACCCTGTGTGCACACCTATGATCCCTGGTCACATCAAATTTCTTAGTAGAGTTACGAAGGACAGAGGTAAGTCTGTCATTAACTATGATCAAGTTAACAACATGAGTATACTATAGCAGGTGTCCTCAAACACAGGGGGCCGGTTCACTGTTTTTCAGACTGTTGGGGGGCCGGACTAAAGCTTGAAAAAAAACATGAACGCATTCCTATGAACGCATTCATCTGTTCAGGCTCAGAACGCAGGCATCAGGAGTGAGTTAAGCTCATATATTCTCTACCCCTTCACATCACCTCCCCCCCCCCAAACACACACACACGTCCTCTGCCCCCCTTTCCCCTATAACAGTGACCTACCTCACAGCCGAGAGCAGGCAGCACAGTTCTGGACAGGGGACGGGAGTGGAAGCCAGAAGACTTTCCATATTAGGAAGCTGGTGATTGGTTGCTAGGACACAGGGCAATCAAACAATCACCTGCGGTTTTACTTCAAAGGTTAATTTGGGCAGCTCCTCCTCCTGCCCTCTGTCTTGAACTAAGCTGCCTCCTGCTCGCCGCTGTTCACTGATGACAGCGGCGGAGGAGGCTTGCGGGAGAAGAAGGACTCATGGTAGGACCAGCCCTAATGGGCAGGCCGTAGTTTGAGGACCCATGTACTATAGTATGGCATGGGATTTTTGAGGCATATGATTCATTTTATTGGTTCATATCCTTTTAAAAGAGTTTGCACATCAATATAAGCATATATTGCACTACAATTCCAAGTACATCATGGTAAAATACAACATGTAAAATATCCAATATTGATAGTTTGTTTGCATAGATTAGTCTTTACGGCTCAACACGTTTCCTGGACATTGTCCTCTTCATCAGGAGCCACCAATACAGACTTTGAAATATAATGCAATAGCATTTTCATGGCGAAAGGTTTAAGGCCGCTAATATGCCAGAATGTGACGGGATACAAATAATCCGAAATACAGATAACTGTAGGATTCCTAATGTAGGCCATGTCATACATGCCACCCAAGACAACTTTATCCAACAGAATATTTTGGGAGCATGTCCAAAGGCTTTTAAGCCTCAAATGTTCTTAGTCCCTTCTAAGGGATCTCAAAACAAAAACAGAATGGAGAACCTATAGTACAGCATTGTTCATTCTTGTTAATCCGCTATTTAAACTATAATATATTCACGGTGTCTGTAGCAGCCTCGCCATTAGGCCTGACCGGCCCACAAAAAACTTTCCCAGCCTGTAGAGGGAGAGCTCCAGTTAAGTTTATTCTTCACATAATCAAGAGGAACCATTGACTGTTTCCAATATTTAACTATAGTTATTGTAGCTGCTAACATATACGCAATTCATTTCACCAATATTTTTGGAGACCTCATTAGGGAATTTGCGAAAAAGGTGCAGTTCTAGGGATCTATGGATATTGACCGTCACTGAATACACCAAACTAAGAATTTAAATCCAAAATCTAGTGACTATGGGACACTGCCACCAGACATGATATGTCTGGTGTCATACATCATATGACATAGTACCCATCTGGCCGCAGTGTTGAAAACCGGTGGGAGATGCAGGCGGGTGCAAACAAAAAGTTTTTAGACATTTCCAAACAACTTCAATCCAGCTCATTACAGTAGGATGAACAAAACAAAAAAAAAAAAATTATCAGATTCCCCTTCTACAAACTCGATGTGAATGGCGGATTCACTCCTGTTGCGCTATTGTGTTCTGATGGTGGGGAGTCATCCCCACTGTCAGAATACAATGATCAGTGCTGCGGGCTACAGCCAGAGGCACTGATCATTCGGGAAAAACCTGAAAAGCTGGTTGTACACAAGTCAATTGATAGACCGACTTGTGTACAGCCAGCCTGCCAATACATGGATCGAAATTCGGCCAGTTCAGAAGGGACCCGTGTATGGCTGCTCTTAATCCATCTACTGTGGCATGTGGCCATAAACTACCTATCTACTGGGCATGTATAATAAACACCCTAGGGTGTTCCAAGTATCACTACAATTGGACCGTAACCACTTGCCGACCGGCGCACGATGATATACGTCGGCAGAATGGCACGTACAGGCAGGAGGGCGTATATATAAGTCCCTCCTTTAAGCCTGTCCGTGCCATCGGGAGCGCCGGTCGGGACCCCGCGAGTCCGGTCGCGGTCCCTGCGGACTCGATCACCGTGGGGACCCCCGCGATCGTCTCACGGGAAGGTTGAACGGGGAGATGCCGAGATAAACAGCATCTCCCCGTTCTTCCTAGCAACTAGTGACGCCGATCTCTGCTCCCTGTGATTGGAGCAGAGATCAGCATTCACTAGCTGACAGCCACGCCCCCCCACAGTAAGAAACACCCCTAGGCCTACTTAACCCTTACACTGCCCCCTTGTGGTTAACCCCTTCACTGCCAGTGTCATTTATACAGGAATCAATGCATTTAAATAGCATTGATTGCTGTATAAATGACAATGGTCCCAAAAATGTGTCAAAAATGTCTGATGTGTCCGCCATAATGTCGCAGTCACAAAAAAAAAAAAAAAAAAAAAAAAAAAAAAAAAAAAAAAAATCGCAGACCGCCGCCATTACTAATAAAAGAAATGTTTTTTAATAAAAATGCTATAAAACTATCCCCTATCTTGTAAACGCTATAACTTCTGCGCAAACCGATCAATAATCGCTAATTGCGATTTTTTTAACCAAAAATATGTAGAAGAATACATATCGGCCTAAACTGAGGGAAAAAAATGTTTTTTTATATATTTTTGGGGGATATTTATTATAGCAAAAAGTAAAAAATATTGAATTTTTTTCAAAATTGTCGCTCTATTTTTGTTTATAGCGCAAAAAAATAAAAACCGCAAAGG
Organism: Lithobates sylvaticus; assembly: GCA_028564925.1. NCBI lineage: Eukaryota > Metazoa > Chordata > Amphibia > Anura > Ranidae > Lithobates > Lithobates sylvaticus. The sequence goes on from CM053028.1 coordinate 162,744,689, forward strand.
TGATCAAATACCACCAAAAGAAAGCTCTATTTGTGGGGAAAAAAGGACGCCAATTTTGTTTGGGAGCCACGTTGCACGACCGCGCAATTGTCAGTAAAAGCGACGCAGTGCCGAATCGCAAAAAGGGGCCTGGTCCTTTGGCTGCAAATTGGTCCGGTCTGAAAGTGGTTAAACAGTGTATTTTAAAGCCCCACTTGTGCCAAATTTTTATTTCCCATGCAGTGGGACTGTGCCTGCACTGCATGGGTTACCTGCTCATTTTCACTAGGGGTAAAGACAGTGCCTATACTCACCTGATCCTTCGCTCCTCCAGAAAACGGCGCTTCCCCACGTCCAGCGGTGGGCTGCTTCTGGCGTCTTCACGTCCAGAGCCAGTCAATGGGTATGATGACATCAGGAACAGTCCACTGCATTGAATGGCAATATGCTGCTCTCTTATGGATGTCCATTTACATAGACTATTTGTATAGGATGCATTGTATACTGTCTGCTCTGGATTGCATTTTGGAATTTCTTTTAATAAAATTTTATATTCTGATTAAAAAAAAAATGTCCCCTGTTCACATCTGAGTGGTTTGTTGCCTATAGTAAAAGACTCGTCTCTCAAAAAAAAGTACATAACCTTTTGGCAGATTAGAGGTATTTTTGGCAGGCATAGACTTCAATGGGAATGCTTGAAAACGCGTGACATAAGCGTTTTATGAGAATATTGTAGCGTGATTAATGGCCACACAGATGCTCTCCGCTCCTAAACACACCTTTTCTAATGAGCAATATGGAGGACAGCACATCTCATCTCCTTGACCAAGAGAGCTTCATTGCCCTGGTGTGACACAAAGGGCCTCCAATGTAAAAACGGGCCAGAGAAAACTGCACCTTCATGTATAATTGGTTATATGTAAATTTAGATGTACATGAGGGCATCTATTTTATGCATTTTACATTCATAGTGAGAATCTACAAATCTAGGAATGAAACATTGTCAAGAAAATATGGAACGACATGACATGCAAGTGCAAAGTGTGAATGCCACATAAAAACGTTTTTTTCCAGGTACATGTCACAATAATAAATCATAGTCACCGATAATATGAAATGTTTTATTTAAATAGTGGCTATAACACACTCATTCTCATGTGACTTGCAGTCATCATGACATAACAAAGATGGTATGCAAGTCACTCCCTACTGAGCAACCACTGACCTACTATTGTAGATACGGCAATTGCTTCTTACCATACTACAGGCTGCATAGTAATACAATTAAGAACAAGTTACACAAGGCTCTGGAATAACATACTTTACAAAAACAATATCCACCTTATGTTGATGAAGTTCATATTTCCATCAATGATTTTGCAAACTAGGCAAAGAAAAAAAAAAAACACTGTGATAACACAACATTTTTCTCCACATCAACGGACACACAAGGGTCATATTATTTGTAAGTGAAGGGTCAGTACATGAGGCCACTGATGACATTACAACTAGTCTGAGTTACCTGTGTAAGGCCCTTTCACACTGGGGCGGGAGCGGCGTCGGCGGTAAAGCAGCGCTATATTTAGCGCTGCTTTACCGTAGTTTTAGAGGCAGGTATTCGGCCGATATCGGTGCAGTTTTAACCTCCGCTAGCAGCCGGAAAAGGGTTAAAACCACCCGCATGCCGGCGGTATTGCCGCAGTGTCCCATTGATTTTAATGGGTAGGAGCGGTGAATACACCGCTCCTTCACCGCTCCAAAGATGCTGCTAGCAGGACTTTTTTGACCGTCCTGCTAGCGCAGTGAAAGGGGACGGATTTTTTCAGGCGCTGTACAGGCGCTATTTTTAGCGCTGTAGCGCCTGAAAAACGCCCCAGTGTGAAAGGGGCCTAAGTGTGCACCTATTTAATGGAACATGGCGTTATTTGGATTGTGAGCTTTATGGGCTTTCCGCCAGACATATCGTTTGGTGTTGAGGCCAAATAATTTAATTTTCTCCTCACCCGACCAGAACACATTTTTCCATGTGGCCTCAGAATCTTCAAGATGGGTTTAAGGTGATCAGATGAGACTACAATTGAATTATTTGGCCTCAACGCCAAACGATTATGTCTGGCGGAAATCCAATACAGCTCATCATCCAAATAACATAATTCCTACAGTAGAGCATGGAGGGGGTAATATCCTGTCATGGGGTGTTTCTCTGCAGCAGGGACTGGAGCACTTGTCAGGATAGAAGGAAAGTTTGATAGATAAAATACTATCAAATTCCTGAGTATAATCTGCTGCCATAAAGTTGTCATTGGGAAGGTGGTTTACCTTCCAACATGACAATGACCCAAAGCACACAGCAAACATTAGTGGTTGAAGGAGAAAAAAAAATTGAATTTCCTTGCATTGCCTAGTCAGAGCCCAGACTTAAACCACATTGAAAATCTGTGGAATGACTTGAAGACTGCAGTCCACAAACAGTCACCAAATTCAACTGAACTTGAGCAGTTCTGCAAAGACAAGTGGGCAAATTTTGCAAAGTCTAGATGTGCAAAGTTAGTAGAGACATATTCCAACAGACTAAAGGCTGTAATTAAAGCAAAAAACGGTTCAACAAAATAGTGACTTATGGAAGGAAACCCTTATTCCAACTCAGTGATTCTATTTTTGAAAATTTTCTGTTTTTTTCCTGACATGTTGGCGTTATATCTTTCACTTGGATTTTAAAAGTTGCACTAGTAAATACAGCTGGATGAAACGAAAACAGTGTCCATCTTCATTTTATTGCTGCGTTTTATGCTGCAAAGCAACAAAATGTGATTATTTTAAAGGGGGGGAGGGGTTCTACACCCACTGTATATGAAAATACAGGTACTGTAAAGGAGTAAAGTATGGTAAAGTCAGCAGCCCTTCCCCTCCACATTAAATCCTAGGAAAATGCTTAATCATGACAGGAAAAAAAATGGAAGCCTCCTGTCTAGCACATATTATCCAGGCATTTTAATAAATATCAAAAATCTTCCATGCTTCCAATGTGAATCCTACCTATGTAAGCTCGATAGCTCTTACAATGTGTTATACACACCTCTTAGATCATACAGTACAAATAGTTTAGTTCTATAAACACTATCGATACGAGTATACACAAAATATATTAATCTACAATAATCAAATTCCTATACATAAATAACAGTGCTAGTGCTGTGATAAAATGCTTTAAACTCCTGTGTTTTCCTTAGGCCCCATGCACACGAGACGCAGATGCAAACTCTGCTGAACGCGTGTTTTAAAAAGCAGAAACCTGCGTTTAAAAACGCGCGTTTGGCTGTGTTTTCATGTTTAGACGCGTTTAGCCGCGTTTGCGTCTATAAGCATTTGTAAAGATAACATCATACAGACCCTCCCCAAGCTCAGAAAGCATGTATTATTAACTATTTCTGACATTCTGATCAGAGTGAGCAGCAGAGAGAGCAGTTGTACACTTGCATTTGCCTCTCTTTCTGTGTTTTTTTTTTTTTTTTTTAAATGGATCCCATATTGATTATATGTCAGGAAATGCTCCTGGTGTTCTCTTCATGAGGCAGCAATGTCATCGCAAATTTGTATGAGAGGTCCAGAATCAGAGCTTGTCGATATTGGACCCATCCGTTGATGGCACAGCGAATGTCCGTTGGATATTTCACAAACATGTATGCATTAGTGAGTATATATGCTCTATGAACTATCTAAACTAATTACGACATTTTAAACAATTTTTTCTAGTATTTTTTATGGTTTACCATCATATTTCTGAGTTTTCTGGTCAAAAAAAATTGGGTTCCTTTTAAAAAGGCTTATAAATGCAAACGCGGCTAAACGCAGGTGCCTGCGTTTAGACGCGTTTTGCGTCTGAAACGTGGAAAAGCAAAGTGTCTGAACGCATTTTTTTGCTTCTGGAAAAACAAGGTTAAACGGAACTGCATAAAAACGGGAAAAAACGAGACTGTGTACATGGACACATAGGATAACATTGCATGCGTTCAGGTGCAGTTGAAAAAAGTGTCCAACTGCCTCTGAACGCGCGTTTAACTGCGTCTCGTGTGCATGAGGCCTTAGTTTCATATTGAGAATTATATACAAAATCACTCTCATTATATTCATCCATCCACAATTTTTCCACAAAACTCAAAAAACTAGAACATACATTCCATATATTAAACAAAGTGCCGATGGGCCCCATTAGCTATATACATGAAATAATTTCAGTGACATATTAAAAAACACAGCAATTCAGTGACTGATCTTCCAATTGATCAATATACAACAGGTTATAATATAGTCCACAACCAATTCCACCTGTGCAATTCTCTTCACAGACTGTGTAAAATTCTTCTGTCTTAGGCTAGGCTCACATCTATGCAGGTTGTGGTTCATGCGTTTTTCCAGCGCATTTTGTGCGTTTTTGAACATGGGTTTTTGATGCGTTTTGCATTTGTTTTGGCTAATAGGAAAGTGTGGCAGTTCTGTTCATGTGCTGTGACTTTAAACTCTCTGGCACTCAAGTAGCATCAGAGTTGTAACAAAGTAGCGCAGGAACCTAAATGTGTCCCCAGTCACATGTTAGGATTAAGGGCTAAGGTTAGGGTCAAATGTTAGGGTAAAGGGCTAGGGGTAATCATTAGGGTTAGCAGTAATTGTCAGGGTTAGCGTTCCAACATTAATAATTACTGCTAACCCTAACAATTACCACTAACCCTTAACACATAACACCATGAGTGAGATAGCCTTTAATTATTCACCTATGTGGTATCAAAAGTGATGTTAGACATATCAATTTATAAGGTCCACCAAGGAAAATGAGATTTTATCCAGTGTGTGGGGAGTTCATGAGTTATCATCACACACTGGATAAAATCTCATTTTCCTTGGTGGACTTATAAATTGATAATGTCTAACATCACTTTTGATACCACATAGGGGAAGACTAAAAGGATATCTCACTCAATGTATATACTGTAGGTGTTCACCGGATTTCACTGAATACCAGTGAAATTTTTCAATACCTGAGAGAATATAAACAGTGTTTTCTGTAAAACAAACTTTATTAAATGATAAAAAACACTCACATATCCGTGTGCACTCAATATTAGGCATTCACCATCAAAGACTGAGTCCGGAGGCCATCTATGCCATGTTCACAGATGCACACTAACTCCTCCCATTTCAGTGACATCACTCAAACTCCACACTATGCATTAGGTCTGTTGAACATGTAAGTGTTTTTATAATTTCCTGAGGCAAGAAAGTTTGGTGGCAGACACGAACAACTATAATGATTTTGGCTAGTCTAGCAACATCTGTGTTTAGATTTGAGCGAGAGTATGGTCATACCCCCCAAAAAGCCTTGAGACTTTAAATGTCCCTACTACTATATTGAGAAAGTGTGCCTTCTGAAGCTCAGGAAAACAATCAAAACTGACTTTGAGCCTTGGTCACGTCTACCCAGATGACATTGCAAGAGAGACACTCCCAATTAAAACCTCTACAAGATCTACTGCACACCTACCTACAGGGCCAACTACTGCTCTTCTTATGTGCAGGGCTAGAAAACCAGCTTCACTTTCTGGAGAAACCAAAAGATTTCTGCTCTACGTTGAAAATACAAGTACCTACACTTTTTGGGTGTTCTGACCATCTTGCCTTCCTGACTTCTCCTTTCAAATCAACATGGCAAGAAGTAACCCACCAAATCCCAAGATCTAAAACTTGAAGCCACCAACCGAATCCACCCCGATCCTGAAAAAGGGCCTTCTACTTTTCCGCCTGTAAGAATATCTCCATTGCTACCCTGGCATTCCCTGTTCCTTCACCCTAACACACCCTATTGCACTAACTTTCTTAAAGTTCATTTTTTTTTTTTTTTTTTTATTGACGTTGGCTTCTGACCTACAAACTTAGACCAGGACATAGCAGTGAGTAGCACAGATCGTGGTTTACAAAAAAGGTCTCTCGGGCACAGATCTGCACTTACAGTACGAGTTCAGACAGCAACCGTGCCTGGTTCAACAGTTAAACGTTTTGGGTTCTACGGTACTGTAGTTATGTACTCATTTTGAATTTTGTACCCAGAACAGAAGGCAAGGATATGGTTCCGATGATGGTTTGCCTCCATCCCCCTTCCCCATCAATAGACCTTTTCTACCCACTGGTGGGAATTTAAATCTGCCACTTGCGAGCCTGTGTAGGGGTCACTGTTTTATTGTTTTCGCCATTTCTATCTCCCTATGTCCTAAGTCTCTGTTCTAAACTTGATTAGACACATCTTTGTGGTTTTATAACCATGTACTGCAACATTAAAAATAGAATTAGAGTTACAGTAGATGTTATAATGTCAAAAGCTTGGCCTCGCTAGCCAACTCTCTTTCAGGAACTGGCCCAATCAAAAGGAAAACTGTCTGCTTACAAGAAATGCATTTCCAAATGTCTGTGCCCCCCAGGTTTTTTTCACCTACATATCCAACTTGGATCCTTGGTGATTCAAGCAGACCCAAAGTCCTGTGATGTAGTGGTGGAATCTGTCCCCTTCAAATTGGAGGGCAAGTCGAGTGTTGTTATTATGCGGCAATTTCACTAAGGGATAAATGCTGTACAAATTTTAAACTAAACTCATGTGTTTTTTTCTCGCAAGAGTAGTCAATTCACCAAGAAACATGCATTATTTACCGAATGTGGTAAATATTTATGTTGTGCAATATCTAGCACTTAGGCCTCATGCACACAGGACGTTTTGTAAACTCTCCTAGAAGCCTTTCCTCCTATCAGCAGCGTTTTATGCCGCGTACACACGGTCGGAATTTCCGATGGAAGCTTTTCATCGGATTTTCCGACCGTGTGTATGCCCAACTGTCTTTTTCTGTCGGCATTTCTGATGGACTTTGGATTGAGAGCCTGCTCTTAATTTTTCAGACGGAAAACTTTTCTATCGGATTTTCCAATCGTGTGTATGCAATTCCGACATGCAAAAGTCTGACGCATGCTCGGAAACAATTTGACGCATGCTCGAAAGCATTAAACTTCCCTTTTATAGTGCCGAACGTGTTGTATGTCGTGGTGTTATTGACCATCGGAATTTGGTGTGACCGCGTGTAGGCAAGACAGTTTGAGCGAAATTCCGTCGGAATTCCGACGGGAAAACCATCAGATCTTTTTCCGACAAGAATTCAGAACGTGTGTACGCGGCATTAGCAGAAAAAAAAGCCTGACACTTGTAAAAGTGTCTAAAGCTTTAAGGCCCATTTACAGGTGTCAAGAGCATGGGCGTTAATTTCATTGACCATAATAATCATTTATTCTTTCCATTGAAATTAATGAATGCCCAAGTGTTAAATGCACTTAGCGTTTAGGTGCGTTTTACAGCGTCAAGCATTTTTTCTGCCAAAACGCTGCTGCTCCTGGATGCACTGGCAGTAGTTTTTTTTTTCCTGCTAATAAAAACCCCTGCCACTAAAAGCCTATGTGTACATGGACACATAGGGGTTGATTTACTAAAAGGAAAAATCAACTTAACTACAAGTGCACTTGGAAGTGCAGTCATGTAGATCGAATGCCCCTTTCACACTGTCGTGACTTGAAAGTCATGCAATTTTGACACGATTTCAGAGAATGCCTGTGTAAACTTGAGGTCTACGGACCTCAACTAGCATCAATGTCCGACCAAAGTAGTACAGGGACTACTTTTAAGTCGCACAAATATGAATGGTACTCATTGGAAGTCACGAGTTACGACTTGTCATGTGACTTTGCAGTCCCAAGAACAAGTTGCACAAGTGTGAAAGGGGTCTTAAGGAAAGAGCTGAAATGAGGGGAAGCTCTGCTGATTTCTATCATCCAATCATGTGCCAGCAAAAATGCTGTTTTTTATATTCCTTGCATGTCCCTCTCAGATCTACAGCAACTACACTTGTAGTGCACAGTGGATTTGCCTTTAGTAAATAACCCCCATTAGGTTAATATGCAGGAAAGTTTAGAGGCAAAAAAAATAAAAAATGACGCACCTAGGTACAGCTGCAAAAACACCCAATGTGTATATGATGCCTTAAATGTAATGTTATTTTTTTCATCCCAGTTCATACTATGCAAATCTGATTGGGTTCTGATGCCTTCCAGAATGCATAGATTTGCATGTCAAGTCCTATAAAGGTTGTTCACATAGATGCAGTGCGATTCTGGTGCTGTTAAAAAAAATAAAATACAAAAAAAAGGGTCCTGTGCGGGTTTACTGAACTGGCACTCCAAATCGCACCACATCAGTGTGAACTAATAGTGCGCCACAGGGAGATTTTACATATATGAAGACACACAGAAATACTGTGGATCTTGTGAAAGAAATGTTTTTGTGTTATCATTCATATCCTCTGAAAAATGGCCAAGAAATCAAATTCTGACAGGGTATGTAAACGTACAAATGTAGAGTGGGTGTTATTACAACCGTTGGTCCAGATCGCTCAGCGCACACTAAGCGCATAACATGATTACCCTCTTTCGGAATACATGTCTCCTTATCCCTTGCACCATGCCCTGGTGTCTGAGACCCAGCCTCAGAAGCTGCAGTCATTTCACAACATTGGAGAAGGAGCAGGGGCAGGGCTTGCATTGCCGGGCTTTGGCTTCTTAAACTTATTACCGTGTTTCCATGAAAATAAGACCCACCCGGATTTTTGGGAAGGGCTGCAATATAAGCCCTACCCGAAAATAAGCCCTAGTTTAAAGTGCTGGTGAAATACTAAAGTCCACTCTATTACAGTGTTATATAGTGTAGACTGTGTGTTTATGTGATCTAGTTGTGCCAAATACCTTCAGTATAGCGATGACCTCCCGCTGCTCTCAGCTGATCTCACGCTGCTCTGCTCTTCTGCAAGCTGTCAGCAGGGAATCTCGGGCCCCCCTCCCTGTCCAGCGCTCAGCTGATGTCGGGCCCCCCTCCCTGTCCAGTGCTCAGCTGATGTCGGGCCCCCCTCCCTGTCCAGTGCTCATAGAGGGGAAGAGAGCTCCAGGGGGTTAAAGATGCGCCCAGCACTAGAAGAAGGTATGTGGCACAATTGGATTGCAGACATACACATTTTGCAATATGTGGTGCTGTGGATTTTAGGAATTTAACTTTTACACAGTTCCACAGGGGATTTCTGACAGGCAGGGGGGAAAGAAGACAGCACATGGCATGATACAACCTACCCCGAAAATAAGCCCTAGTGTGTTTTTGGTTGCCAAAATTAATATAAGACCCGGGCTTATTTTCGGGGAAACATGGTATTATTATTATTATTATTATTATACAAGACTTATATAGCGCCAACAGTTTACGCATCGCTTTACAATGTATAGGGGGGACAACACAATTACAGTACAGTTCAATACAAAAAGGTACAGGAAGGCCCGGCTCGTAGAGCTTACATTCTAAAGGGACGGGGTGGTGGTACAAAAGGTAATAGCTGCAGAGAATGATTTGATGGGAGTGGCACACGGACAGTTGTTGTTAAGTGGGTGTGGGATAGGCTTCCCTGAATAAATGAGGTACAGTTCTGCGCATGCGCCGCCAGACGGAGCCACGGAAAATTACGGAAGTGTCCGTAATTTGCTGTGCATGCGCAGAACGGCATTCGATGGAACATCAGAAATGTCCGTAATTTGCCGCGCATGCGCAGAACGGCATATCGGAAATGTCCGTAAATTGCCGCGCACTCGCAGAACGGCATTCAACGGAACATCGGAAATGTCCGTAATTTGCCGCACATGCGCAGAACGGCATTCGTCTGAACATCGAAAATGTCTGTAATTGTCGTTCTGCGCATGCGCGGCCGACTTATGAACATTTACAATTTGCAAACAGGAGGAAAGTCCCTAAAGGGTTCGTAACCCGGGGACCCCCTGTATGTCTTGCTGATCACATGTATGTCTTCTGATACTCTTTGAAACAATTGAGGGAAGGGTTTGACAGATTTTGCAAAGTAAATGTCCCAGGACGCCTTCCATTGCTAATGCAAGTGCATTTCACAGTCTCATTTACAGTGAGGGGAAAAAAGTAATTGATCCCCTGCTGATTTTGTACATTTGCCCACTGACAAAGAAATGATCAGCCTATAATTTTAATGGTATATAGACTGATCGTTTCTTTGTTGGTGTGCAAACGTTCCACATCAGCAGGGGATCAAATACTTTTTTCCCTCACTGTATAATGAAGGGGAAAAAATTTATGTCGATGGGTAGGGCTTTACTTAAGGGACAGCATCACTATAGGTAAAGTTACCCTTTAAAGCAAACCTGTCATGTGGGAAATAGAGGAGTTGCCATGGCTACATGGGTGGTGGCAAAGAAAATCACTCGGTTGCCCAATGCCTCCTGCAGCATTATTGTGTTCTGCCGGTGGGTGGGGACACGAGTAGCCTTCCTGGACAGCAGAACACAGTGATAATTCCCAGCAGCTATAGTCGCCGGCAGTGATTGCATGAAAAAAATCTGACAGGTTGGTTGTACCAAAGTCGATCCATCGATCCACTTGGGTACAATCAGACTGCCCATAGATGGATCTAATCTTGGCCGGTTCAGCAGAGACCATTTTCGATCCAAGTATGGCCAGCTTAAAGAAGGGCTTGACAAATTTGCTTTGAATTCCGGAGACAGTTAAAAAAGTTAGGAGACAGTTTTTTTTTTAATAAAGTTTTAATAAAACTTACGGGTGGAATATGAAACATGTGGTGAGACAAGGCGAGACATTTTTGAAATTTTTGCACACGTTTAAAAAATTTATTTTAGGCCTGAAGACTACATGGAACTCCCAAACATTATATATTTTCTGAAAGAAGACACCCTAGAGAATAAAATAGTGGTAGTTCTGAGGGGGGCTGCTGCAGAGAGTTTTTTTACCTTGATGCATTAAAGAACCTTGAGCCTTTACAACCACTTTAAGAGAGTTTTGTTTACCAGGTATTTACTACTTAAAGTGTTTGTAATAGGGCTGCGGAAATTAACGTTTAATCGTTAATTTCTTTGATCGATCAAAATAATTTTGATCGAGGACAATCCGCGGATTGAGCTCCGCGGCCTGGCCCATAGGAAAGGCCACGGCTTCGGCCTAGCTCCGGAGCAGCGGCCATCTTGGTCCACCTGGTGGAGGCCTAGTAGCGGCACACTGACATCATCATCACCCGCCTGCTTGTGCCGTCTACTCTGCGGACAGGTCTGCCTGCTGTCTATTCTTAACAGAGCGGACAATCTGAGATGTGGACATTACGGTATGGGGGGATTGGGGTCAGATGTGGACATTACAGTATGGGGGTCAGATGTAGATATTACAGTATGGGGGCAGAAGAAAAAAAAAAAATGTAAAAACTGTATGTGCGTTATAATTAATCGAAATTAGTAGATTAAAAAAAAATTGATTAATCGAACACGAAAATTTTGATCAGTAACAGCCCTAATTTGTAACCCTAAAAAGAAATTATGGATACTGTTCCTTTAAAGCATTTTAGACAGCACAGTGCTTGTGCCGTGTCATTTGGCCCTTTGTACCACCTAAAATACCTGGCTGATCCTGCCAGTTTCTGCCCCCCCTGTAAACTGACCACAGGGTATCATGGCTGCTGAGCCCTGACACTGTGGTTAGTTTATGTGCCTCCGTCATCTGACGTGTCTTCTCTCTCCCCCGATCCCCGCCCCTCAGCTCCATTCACGCCACGATCCTCCCCTCCAGCTTATAAAATAATAGTTAAGTCTCTAAAATCCCCTCTGTTAGATAATAACATGTGCCCCACTGTATGTCCTTTATTTTAAAAAAAAGCTTATTTCTACCTTATATCAGAGCATCTCCCGGCGCTCATGTGACTCCTCGGCTCTCTCCTCCTGGCTCCTCCTGGGGAGACTCTATGGCTATCGCAGTATCTGTCAGACGGGGGGGGAGGAGAGAGCCATATTTGTAGCAGAGCAATTTTAGTGTCATATCAAATGGGACAAGTTAGGGCCTTTCACAAATGCGGACCATTCAGATCCGCCTGTCAGTTTTTTCAGGCGGTCCTGAACGGTAGCTCCATACAGCTCTATGGAGCGTCAGATGTCAGTGGCGACATGTCCGCTGACATCTGATCCGCCCCGATCTGATCTGCAAAATCCTGACGGATGGATGTCCTATTTTCCATCCGTCTGACGGATCGGATCAGATGAAAACGGACAGGCGGTCCATAATCATCCGACCCCCCCCATAGGGGAGAGCGGATATCTGACAGGTCCGTCCCTACACAGAGTGCAGAGACGGACTTGATCCTTGCTGAGCCGGCGGATGACAACGGAGCGATCCCCGCTGAGCAAGCGGAGGAGGGAAAAATGGACAGCCCCGTGTGAAAGGGGCCTTAGAGAATACTTTATATCTATAGTAAAGACTATTTTTACATAACACTGGTCAAAATAAAATATTTTTGTATGTCTTTTTGTCTATACATTACATAAAAAATAAATATTTTTTGGCAGTACAATGTTGCAAAGGAAAGCCTAGTCTGTTCCTCCTGTATTCCTGTGTTTTTTTTTTAAAGCTGAAGTCTGGGGAAAGAATATCTTTGAACATATGCTATGTAAAAATAAATATTATCCAAGGATGGGTTTTCCATGTGTGAATGCTACTGACTTGGCCCCTGTTCACATACAATATATGCCAATTGGATGCGTTTTGAACCGCATCCAATTCGCATGACATGTGAACCAAACCAGCTTTCTATGGAGCCCATTCACATTTGTGCAGGACGGCCGCAGTGCATCTTTTAGCCCTGGTTCACATTAATGCTACTTTGAAATCGCGCCCACTTCATTTCAAAATAGCAAGGTTAACGGGATTTCAGGTGCTACTTGATAGACATCTGTGTGGCTTCATGTACAGATGTCTATTGAAGTCGCACCTGAAATTGGCAAAAGTAGTGCAGGAACTACTTTTGCAAATCGGTGCGGTGGCGCAAAATCAGCGTCGCACCGATTGGAACAGTGTCATAGCCTCCAATAGGCTGCGACTTGTCATGTGATTTGATCTCTCAAATCACATGACAAATTGCTCCAATGTGAACCTAGGCTTAAGAGTCCGGTACGATTTTTGATCCAGTTCAGGTGCCATTTCAAGTGTCGTACACTTTCAAAATTTGCAACTGAACTGGTGAACCAAACTTAACTGGACTCCTTTGAAAAAAATCACACATATGTGAAAGGGGTCTCAGCTTTATTCATCTCATGCAATACTGTAAGCATCAGACTTCTGCCACTGAAACTTAGGCTCCTTTCACACTGGGGCGTTTTTCAGGCGGTACAGCGCTAAAAATAGCACCTGTACACCGCCTGAAAAAATCCAGCCCCATTCACTCCAGTGTGAAAGCCGGCAGGACGGTCAAAAAAGTCCTGCTAGCAGCATCTTTGGAGCGGTATAGGAGCGGTGTATTCACCGCTCCTATACCGCTCCTTCCCATTGATTTGAATGGGACACCGCGGTAATACCGTGGCAATACCGCCGCAAAGGCAGCGCTCTGCGGGGGTCTTTAACCCTTTTTCGGCCGCTCGCGGGGGGTAAAACCGCACTGCGAGCGGCCGAATAAAGCGGCTAAAACAACGGTAAAGCAGCGCTAAATATAGCGCTGCTTTACCGTCACCGCGGCTCCCCGCCCCAGTGTGAAAGGGGCCTTACAGTCCCATCTCTAGTACTGCAATGATAGCTCCCCCTCTACCTTGTCTATTCACAAAACACCTTGTATTCTTTTCACAGTGATTGAAGAGCGTGTAGGGGAAGAGCGTGTAGGGGAAGAGCGTGTAGGGGAAGAGCGTGTAGGGGAAGAGCGTGTAGGGGAAGAGCATGTAGGGGAAGAGCATGTAGGGGAAGAGCATGTAGGGGAAGAGCATGTAGGGGAAGAGCATGTAGGGGAAGAGCATGTAGGGGAAGAGCATGTAGGGGAAGAGCATGTAGGGGAAGAGCATGTAGGAGGCTGTGCATTATACCTGTGATGCACTGATTGCACTTGCAATGCTTTGCAGACTCTAAGCAAAAAAATAATAAATGTGGTATACACCTTCAAGTAATGGCAAATGTATTACTGAATTAACAGGTCCATAGTAGAAATGTTCTGGTTCATAAAGGGTATAAACATAAGAGAAGAAAATGGGTTAAAGTGGTTGTAAACCTCAGACATGAAATATGAGCAAAACATATATCTATAGTGTGTGCATTTCTCAATTAAGACCACTAAATGACATTTCTGTCTGTTGCTTTATTCCTCTGCTATCTGCATTAATCACTTCTGACAAGTTTTCCTGACACCAAGAGAAAAAGGGAGGGACCTCCAGCACACAGATTGTGATTGACAGCCTCAGCTCTGTTCCTGTGTTCTGTGTGGATGGTGGGGGGGGTGTGTCCCTTCCCTCCAATCATCTCTCAGAGCTCTTCTCCCTGGAGCTCTGCAGTGTGTAATTTCAGCACTCCACCCCATTTTCTGACAGCTCGGACAAGTTTATAAATTTGCACTTTAAATGGATGTAGAGAAGAGAAGACTGCAGATAGACAAGTACAACTTGTACAGGAGGATTTGTTTCATCTCTGTGTATCACTTGAGGACAGTCACTTCACTGGGCATATGCAAGGAGTTACAACCACTTTAAAGTATAACTAAAGGCAAAACTTTTTAGTTTTGTACAGAGTGGAGAAGGATTAGAACACCTGTTGGGTCCCACACTATTTGTCCGGTTTTCCGTAATTACCAAAGGTGAAAGTACGGCCTCATTTACACGTCTTTGGGGGGGGGGGGGATAAAAACATGGCAGAGCTACATTTTTATGCCCCCCTTCCAACCGTTCCCCCTTATGCAGCAAAGGCAGGGGAGAGGGGGGATACAAATGCTTTGCCTTGCAGGGAGGCAAAAATTATCCCTGCTGAATGGGAGCACACCACAACTGTGTACAATGCACATGGTTGTGATGCACTAGAAGATGTGAGTCAGGGGGTGTCAAATTCGAGTTTATCGCAGGCCGCAGCAGCAGCATGGTTGCCCTCAAAGGGCCAGTTGTATCTGTAAGACTATGTATCTACTCTTATTATTCAGGAGTGTGTTACGTACAGAGGGCAGAGTTCAGGGATGGACTGCGTACAGAGTGCAGGTTTTAGGGATGTGCTCCCTCTCCCTATGTAGGTAGCTCTAGTACCACCCTGTGTAGATGGCTCTCTCTACTACCCATGTATTTGGCTCAGTTATACCTCCCTGTGTAGATGGCTCTCTCTACTACCCATGTATTTGGCTCAGTTATACCTCCCTGTGTAGATGGCTCTCTCTACTACCCATGTATTTGGCTCAGTTATACCTCCCTGTGTAGGTGGCTCTCTCTACAACCCATTTATTTGGCTCAGTTATACCTCCCTGTGTAGGTGGCTCTCTCTACTACCCATGTATTTGGCTCAGTTATAGCTCCCTGTGTAGGTGGCTCTCTCTACAACCCATGTATTTGGCTCAGTTATACCTCCCTGTGTAGCTGGTTCCCTCTACTATCTGTGCATTTGGCTCAGTTATACCTCCCTGTGTAGATGGCTCTCTCTACTACCCATGTATTTGGCTCAGTTATACCTCCCTCTGTAGGTTGCTCTCTCTACTACCCATGCATTTGGCTCAGTTATACCTTCCTGTGTAGATGGCTCTCTCTACTACCCATGTATTTGGCTCAGTTATACCTCCCTGTGTAGATGGCTCTCTCTACTACCCGTGTATTTGGCTCAGTTATACCTCCCTGTGCAGATGGCTCTCTCTACTACCCGTGTATTTGGCTCAGTTATACCTCCCTGTGTAGGTGGCTCTCTCTACTACCCATGTATTTGGCTCAGTTATAGCTCCCTGTGTAGGTGGCTCTCTCTACAACCCATGTATTTGGCTCAGTTATACCTCCCTGTGTAGCTGGTTCCCTCTACTATCTGTGCATATGGCTCAGTTATACCTCCCTGTGTAGATGGCTCTCTCTACTACCCATGTATTTGGCTCAGTTATACCTCCCTTTGTAGGTTGCTCTCTCTACTACCCATGCATTTGGCTCAGTTATACCTTCCTGTGTAGATGGCTCTCTCTACTACCCATGTATTTGGCTCAGTTATACCTCCCTGTGTAGATGGCTCTCTCTACTACCCGTGTATTTGGCTCAGTTATACCTCCCTGTGTAGATGGCTCTCTCTACTACCCGTGTATTTGGCTCAGTTATACCTCCCTGTGTAGATGGCTCTCTCTACTACCCGTGTATTTGGCTCAGTTATACCTCCCTGTGCAGATGGCTCTCTCTACTACCCGTGTATTTGGCTCAGTTATACCTCCCTGTGTAGGTGGCTCTCTCTACTACCCATGTATTTGGCTCAGTTATAGCTCCCTGTGTAGGTGGCTCTCTCTACAACCCATGTATTTGGCTCAGTTATACCTCCCTGTGTAGCTGGTTCCCTCTACTATCTGTGCATTTGGCTCAGTTATACCTCCCTGTGTAGATGGCTCTCTCTACTATCAGTGTATTTGGCTCTGTTATACCTCCCTGTGTAGGTGGCTCTTTCTACAACCCATGTATTTGGCTCAGTTATACCTCCCTGTGTAGATGGCTCTTTCTACAACCCATGTATTTGGCTCAGTTATACCTCCCTGTGTAGGTGTCTCTCTCTAACAGTGTATTTGGCTCAGTTATACCTCCCTGTGTAGCTGGTTCCCTCTACTATCTGTGCATTTGGCTCAGTTATACCTCCCTGTGTAGATGGCTCTCTCTACTATCAGTGTATTTGGCTCTGTTATACCTCCCTGTGTAGGTGGCTCTTTCTACAACCCATGTATTTGGCTCAGTTATACCTCCCTGTGTAGATGGCTCTTTCTACAACCCATGTATTTGGCTCAGTTATACCTCCCTGTGTAGGTGTCTCTCTCTAACAGTGTATTTGGCTTGGTTATACCTTCCTGTAAGACTATGTATCTACTCTTCTAGTATTCAGGAGTGTGTTACGTACAGAGCGCAGAGTTCAGGGATTGACTTTGTACAGAGTGTAGGGTTTAGGGGTGCGCTTCCTCTTCCTATGTAAGCGGCTCTAGTAGCGCCCTGTGTAGATGGCTCTCTCTACTACCCGTGCATTTGGCTCCATTATACCTCTCTGTGTAGGTGGCTCTCTCTACTACCCGTGTATTTGATGCCGTTATATCTCCCTGTGTAAGTGGCGCTGCCTTGTAGAGAGATTGTTCTCCCACTCAGATTATGGAGTGCTATCCCAGCCGTGCTCCGCCATGGGGGGGGGGGGGGCGGTTACAGCCTAAAGCCGCTGAAAGTAAAGCTGTCTATTGCTCATACAGACGACTTTTGTGTTTACAAGTGACTGTGGCGAGCGGAGGGTGAGAGCCGGAGGTGGCAAGATAGAGTTCTGCCACGATTCGGTTGCAAAACTGTGTGGGAGGGCCACGTGCCAAGGCCTGGCGGGCCAGATTCGGCCCGCTGGCCTTGTGTTTGACATACAGTGTAATAGGTGGTGAGGAGGCAATACAACACCTCCTCAGCACCTGTCAAATGCTCCATGAAAAGCAAGAAAGCAATGCCAGTGTAAACTAGCCTTAAAAGAAAAATCACTAAATTTTGGTTGTCACCAGAACAGGAATAGAGGGAAAACCCTCCATTGGGGACATCGGTTCTGTTTTGGATATGATACAGGAAGTGCAGGGGAATCTACACTATGGCAGATAGTAATAAGATAACTCTCTCCTTTGCTCTATCCAAAATGAAAAAAGGAGTTTTGTGTGAAGTTGTAAGGCTGTGTTGTTGGGAAGTAACAGGCAGCCCTGATCATGTCTCCAACACACAATCCTAACACACCAGAACATACACTGAGAAAACATCCCAGAAGTATTACAAACACAAGGGACTGACAACAAAAACGTGTCCATTGTTTACAATCGAGCTGTGATAGCATACAGGACAGCATAAAGCAGACTTGTATGTCTCACACAGACTATGAGAACCCCTGTGTGCTGAGCAGACACTCACAATACATGCCCACACTGAGCTGAGTTATACAGGCACATTACTCACAGTAATAAGACACCACAGGGTCCCTCTTCTCATGTTCCTGTGCTGTCCTCAGGTGATGCTGGATAGACTTGAACTGTGGCGGAGTGGAGGGCAGCTGAGCGGCCATCTCTGTCCCCTCACACAAAAGTACAGTGACAGTAGTGACAGTAGACACAGCACAACACACAATACACACACTGCTCTTCCGCTTCCGCCCGTCTGTGGGTGGGGCTAAGGGGGGTGACACAGCGCGATGGGAGGAGACACAACGCTGCTAGGAGAGGAGAAAGGCGTGTGGGCGGGGTGACGCAATTGGGGGCAGGACAAGAGAGTTGCTTAGTGGGCGGGGTGATGCAGCTGAGATGGGAGGAGGGACAGGGCACATGGGCGGGGTAACTGAGCGGAGATGGGAGGAGTGACAGGGAAAGTGTGGAAGAGGGCGGGGTGACACAGCGGAGATGGGAGGAGAGACAGGACACGTGGGCGGGGTAACAGAGCGGAGATGGGAGGAGTGACAGGGGAAAGTGTGGAAGAGGGCGGAGTGACACAGCGGAGATGGGAGGGGAGACAGGGCACGTGGGCGGAGTAACAGAGCGGAGATGGGAGGAGTGACAGGGGAAAGTGTGGAAGAGGTCGGGGTAGCACATCGGAGATGGGAGGAGAGACAGGGCACGTGGGCGGAGTAACAGAGCGGAGATGGGAGGAGTGACAAGGCAAAGTGTGGAAGAGGGCGGGGTGACAGCGGAGATGGGAGGAGAGAAAGGGCACGTGGGCGGGGTTACATAGCGGAGATGGGAGGAGTGACAGGGGAAGTGGTGTCATCCAGTAGGAAGGGGCAGCACAGCCAGCTGTATGGTGGCGATAGTGTCGGGTGGCACCTAATGAAGTGGAATCTGCTGGAGGCAGGTCATGAATCATTTATGATCGGGTAGATTATTACAGAGGACTGTGGAATGCGGCTGTATTGGATATGGAAGTTGCTATACTGAGATCTTCATGTACATACCAATTGTTGTCTTTGATATCCTTTAAGTTTCAGACCTAGAAAAGGTTGGCCATATACTGCACGATCTGATTTTACAGGGGTCTCCATACATGTTACAATCGAATTCTACAATCTTTTGTACAGTCAGTCACATTTAGATTTACCAAACCTGTGTAATATGAGGACATACCTAAACTGTTCAAGCTATTTGTATCAATTCAAGCATTTCCTTGCACTATAGAGATGACGGTGGATCCAAAGAAGATTGTACAATCAGATTTTATAGTGTATGGTCAGCTGAACCACTTTCCAACGGGGCCAATTCTGACCCTTCTCACATACATGTAAACATCGACATTTGCTCGAAAATTACTTCAATCCCCCCAAACATTTTATTTATATATATATATATATATATATTAGAGCTGCACGATTCTGGCCGAAATGAGAATCACAATTTTTTTTTTGCTTAGAATAAAAACGTAAAATCTTTCACCTTATACAAAAAAATTGGGATAACTTTACTGGTTAGTTTTTCTTTTTTTTTTTTATTCATTAAAGTAATTTTTTCCAAAAAAATAGCATTTGCAAAACCATGAGACAATATGTTACCAGTATTGCAATGATGTCTATTTCTATTTTTGTGTTTTTGAATGACATAACTGTACATTTTTCCTTTCTCAATAAAACAAGATTGAATTAAAAAAATTGCATTTGAAAGACCGCTGCGCAATTACAGTGCGACATAAAATATTGCAACAACCACCATTTTTTTCTCTAGGGTCTCTACTAAAAATATATATATATATATATATATGTGTATATGTTTGGGGGTTCTAAGTAATTTTCAAGCAAAAAAAATTATTTTAACTTGAAACCAACAAATGTCAGAAAAAGGTTTAGTGTTTAAGTGGTTAAACTTTCCTCATTTACACACAAAGTCTATTCCTTTGACAAATTGTTACAATGTTTAGACTTAAGTTCCACTGCTAAAGAATGTTGCGATTCTTGTCAGACTGACCCTTTTTTCTCTTCCTTTCTTTTGACGGCTGTGGCTTCAGAAGAGCAGAGAGAATTCTTTGCATAGCAAGAATCGTGAAACACTTTTGTCAAGATCGCAAAGGGGACAAAATCGCGATAACGATTCTTGATGGTTAATTGTGCAGCTATATATATATATATATATATATATAATATTTCTTTTAGCAGAGGCCCTGTAGAATAAAATGATGGGTTTTGCTATTTTTTTATGTCACACAATAATTGCGCAGTGGTTTTTCAATCACAAATTCTTTTGGGGAAAAAATACAATTTAATTGCACACAAGCACAAAATAATACCCAATATCTTGATAAAATGTAAAAGATGTTACGCCGAGTAAATAGATACCTAACGTGTCACACTTTAAAATTGCCTATGTCTGTAGAATGTTTCCAAACTACAGTAGCTAAAATACTTCATAGGCGACGCTTACCAGTTACCTGTTTAGAGTTACAGAGGAGGTCTGGCACTAGAACTATTTTTCTTGCTCTGACGTTCCCGACGATACCTCACATGTGTGGTGGGATCACAGTTGACATGCAGGACTTATACGTATGCATTCACGTTTTGTGCATAGGGATGGGGGCGCTTTACATTTTTTCATTATTTATTTTATCTAAAACTTTTTTTTTTTTTTTTTTACACGGTCTCTACATTTTTTGTATTACCTTTATTGCTATTACAAGGGATGAATAACATCCCTTGTGACAGCATGGGCCATGACAGGTCCTCTTTATGGAGAAATCTGGGGTCTACTAGACCCCAAATCTCTCCTTTTGGAGTCCAGTGCATCCGATCAGACACTGGTCAGTCTGATCGGCTGCTATCCTGGCCGTTAACGGGCTGGTAATCAAGGAGCCGAAACCGGAATTGACTAAATCCTCAACACTCCCGGTTTCCAGGGTCACAGAGAGGGAGGCACAGCATCAGTTCCCCTCTCCTCTCTCTCTCTCTCTCTCTCTCTCTCTCTCTCTCTCTCTCTCTCTCTCTCTCTCTCTCTCTCTCTCTCTCTCTCTCTCTTTTTCTCTCTCTCGTGCAGCCATCACAGGCTCTGCGATCGGACTGGAGAGCCAATCAAATCACTTCTGCTGAACAGAGAATTGGCAGCAAAACATTTTCATATCGGGATGATCCTTGTAGCTGCAGGCATCATCCCAGTATAACCACTGCAAGCCGAGAATGTCATATAAGGTCCTACAGTCGGCAAGTGGTTAATGGTAACAATTTCATATACGATTGTGTTGTTGATTTTAGTTTTTACCGTAAAAAAAACCCAAAAGATGAATCGATGCACCTTGCACATGAAGCCCAACTCCAGGAAACTCAAGAATGATCCCTTGCAGTGAGGCTGCCTGCACAGCAAGGGTTAAGTCTAGGGGCATAGAAAAGAAGATTCCCTGACCTGATCCTGTGTGCCCCTGGATGCACGGCATGCCTGCACCATACATTCATTGACAGATTGCAGTGCCATTTATTTTGAATAAGGAGGGGTTATGGAGAAAAGGCGGGGGGGGGCGGTGAAGGAAGAGCTGTTTATGCATGCACGTGGGGTCTAGTAGGCGACGCACCATGGCGCATTCTAACAAAAATGCGGTGATACGTCTGATAACTGGCACATCAGAAGCAGAAGGTGGATGATCGCACACTGGTTCCAATAACATCCATAAAGTTTATTGCAAAAATCCAAATACCACAGCACACAGAGAGAGCAAATGTTGACGGTTTTCATGCCAATGGGCGCTTAATCATAGCCTGTGTGCGGTCTTCCATCTTCTACTTGTGATGATCTGAAGAACAAGCTGGATGGGCTCTGGACAATTTTGGGGCTTGGATCAACAGTTGACTGACCAGGAACAGTGTATAGAGGAAAAATGGTAAAGAGCCAATAAGGCCCTGATTTGGACTTTTCAGGCAAAATGGACAAAAGTATTAAAAAATTGATATTTTATTGACAACGAATTACAACAGACAGGTTATTTAGAAAAAAAGAGTTAAAAACATACAGTACACATGGCTGGTCAAAAAGTGTCTAGTGTAAACAAAAAGTTAGCACTGAATAGATGGTAGTGAGCCCCTGTGCGTCAACGTGTTTCGCTATTGCTTCTTCAGGGCACACTGTCTACTCTGTATGCTCCTGGGGGAATACTGAATGGCTTGTCACCACTGCTTGTTTAAATACACCAGTGGACTTTATGGTCTTATGCACAAGAACCTGTTGAATCCATTTGGAAGTATATATCTGAGTCCCTGGGAACTATTTATTTAGTTTCTATATAAGTGTGGACCTTTAAGGTTGAGAGAGGCTTTTTTTTTGCCTTCTCCCTTTTATTTATTTTTCAAGCTCTGCATTTCCATCTCTCTCTCCCGGTGAAAGATACACCTTCATTTACACACACTATCAGTTCGTCTTCTGGCTATTGGTACTAATAAGAGTTTACCTTCTGTTAAATATGGTGATTCACTGTTGATCATCCTGGAGATCTCCATGTGCAGACAGTCATCTGCCTATGACTGAGACCCGTTTTCTTTCAACCAACCCCAGTGTGTCCTGAAGAAGCAATAGTGAAACACGTTGACGCACAGGGGCTTACTACCATCTATTCGGTGCTAACTTTTTGTTTACACTAGACACCTTTTGACCAGCCATGTGTACTGTATGTTTTTAACTCTTTTTTTTCTAAATAATTTTGCTGTTGTTTATCTTGATGACATACTAATTTTTTCTTCCTCCCTAGAGCTGCATCGTGGACATGTTAAAAGTGTGTTGGGTCGTCTCCGGCAACATGGCCTCTATGCCAAGGCAGAAAAATGTCTCTTTGAGGTAGAAAGCATACCCTTCCTAGGTTTGATCATCTCCAGTAGAGGCATCCGGATGGACCCCCAGAAAATCTCAGCCATCCTGGACTGGCCAGTTCCCGCAGATAAAAAGGGGATCCAGCGATTCATTGGCTTTGCCAATTTTTATCGCAAATTCATCAAGGGATTCTCGGCCATAGTGGCACCCATTACTCAACTCACCAAACAAGGTACCCGTTTTCATTGGTCCCCTGAGGCCCAAGGGGCCTTCGAGGCCCTCAAGGGGCTCTTTACCTCAGCCCCTATCCTGAAGCATCCAGATCCTTCTCTGCCCTTTGTCCTCGAAGTGGATGCCTCAGAGATAGCTGTAGGGGCCATCCTGGTCCAGAGACAGGGCATCAAAGCCCTGCTACACCCCGTGGCATTCTTCTCACGGAAACTGTCCCCAGCCGAGAAGAACTACGATGTGGGGGATCGGGAATTACTGGCCATAAAGACCGCCCTCGAGGAATGGCGTTACCTGCTAGAAGGGGCTACTCACCCAATCCTGATCTTCACAGATCACAAGAATCTAGAGTACCTGAAGACTGCCAAGAGGTTAAAACCTAGACAGGCCCGTTGGGCCTTATTTTTCTCTCGTTTTACTTTTCACGTGACATATCGTCCGGGTTCCAAAAACGCGAAGCCGGACGCTCTGTCTCGTATGTATCACAAATCCCAGGATGGTTCCCCTCCAGACACTATCCTTGCCCCTGGAAACTTTCTCCTGTTACAGAAAGACCTACTGTCCCAGCTCAGGCGGGCCTCCAGTGGCCTCATACCCACTCCCGGTCCTGGGTTGCAGGCCACTTTTTGACCAGCCATGTGTACTGTATGTTTTTAACTCTTTTTTTTCTAAATAACCTGTCTGTTGTAATTCGATGCCAATAAAATATCATTTTTTTTCATACTTTTGTCCATTTTGCCTGAAAAGTCCGAACCAGGTCCTTATTGGCTCTTTACCATTTTTACTCTCTTGAGTTAACAAATATACGCATGTGGCCTTAGGAGTGTTTTTTCAAATACTTAGAACAGTGTATAGAGTTTTGTATTTCTGATAATTGGGACATTTTTGTGTGTTAAAAGCACACTGATTTGGGCGGCACAGTGGTGTAGTGGTTAGCACTCTCACCTAGCAGTAAGAAGGGTTGCTGGTTCAAATCTCAACCACAACACTACCTGCCTGGAGTTTGCATGTTCTCCCTGTGCCTGCGTGGGTTTCCTCCGGGTACTCCGGTTTCCTCCAACAATCCAAAGACATGCATGTAGGTTAATTGGCTTCTGTCCAAAAAAAAATTGGCCTTAGTATATGAATGGGGACCTTGGATTGTGGGCTCCTTGAGGGTAGGGACCGTTGTAGACAGTTGTGAGTGTGCAATGTACAGGGATAGGGACAGTTGTAGACACTCGCTCAGGATGAACTGGATGGACTGGTGTCTTTATTCAACCTTACTAACTATTAAAAACCACCTCAGCTCTAGAAGATTTTAGCCCCTTCATGACCAGGCCATTTTTTGCTATTTAGCACTGTGCTACTTCGTAAATAGTAAGAAAGCGAGGCAAGAAAATATTGACCCCACAAAGAATGATGAAGGGAATTTGGCTGCAAAGGATAGAGAGAAAGCAAAGGTTTTCAATATATTCTTCTCCTCGGTCTTCACAAAGCAAACGGGGGATACAGTAACCAAGACTATAATGTTAATCTTCATAACACATTAGGAAGCACCCTCATGGCTAATAGAAGACAGAATCAGAAATAGACTTGAAAAACTTAACATTAATAAGTCACCAGGACCAGATGGCTTATACCCGAGGGTCCTTTAGGAGCTCAGCCAGGTGATAGCCAGACCATTGTTCCTAATTTTTATGGACAGTTTACTGACTGGAATGGTACCAGCTGATTGGAGAAAAGCCAACGTGGCACCAATATTTAAAAAAGGGCCGAGACATATCCCTGGGAACTACATGCCAGTTAGCCTAACATCAATAGTATGCAAGTTATTGGAGGGGATGATAAGGGACTATATACAAGATTTTAGTAATGCGAACGGTATCATTAGCAGTAATCGGCATGGATTCATGAAGAATCATGCTTGCCAGACCAATCTATTAACCTTCTATGAGGAGGTGAGCTGCCATCTAGATAGAGGACGGTCTGTTGATGTGGAAGCCAGTCGGCATGAACCATAGGGTGAGTACCTGGATTGAAAACTGGCAATGGGGGCGAGTCCAGAAGGTGGTGATAAATAGCGAGTACTTGTAATGGTCTGGTGTGGAAAGTGGGGTCCCCCAGGGATCTGTCCTAGGATCAATTTTGTTTAATTTATTCATAAACGATCTGATGGAATAAACAGTTCAATCTCTGTATTTGCGGATGATACCAAGCTAAGCAGGGCAATAACTTCTACGCAGGATGTGGAAACCTTGCAAGAAGATCTGAACAAAATAATGGGGTGGGCAACTACATGGCAAATGAGGTTTAATGTTGAAAAATGTAAGGTAATGTATTTAGGTGCCAAAAATACTAACACAAGTTACTGGCTAGGGGCAGAACCTCTGGGGGAATCTAGGATGGAAAAGAACCTGGGGGTCCTAGTAGATGACAGGCTCAGCAATGGCATGCAATGCCAAGCTGCTGCAAGCAAAGCCCACAGAATATTGGCATGCATTAAAAAGGGGATTAACTCCAGAGATAAAATAATAATTCTCCCACTTTACAAGACTCTGGTCCGGCCGCACCTGGAGTATGCTGTCCAGTTCTAGGCACCATTCCCTCAGGAAGGATGATAGCAGAAAACCAACGCTCCTGCATACAAGTGGATTACCAGACAGTCAATGTATTGTGATGATATATGTCACAGGCCTTCAAGGATAGGGGTATCCTAACAGTCAAAGAGAAAAGAAAGAAAAAGGCGCACCAGCCTTGTGCATTATCCTTTATTATTTTATTAAAAGTGAATAAAAGGAAAACTACTTACAAACATCTGTAGGGATCTTGCAATGTATATAGTCTGTATGAAAGCAGACCCAAAAGTGATACAATCACTTTTTAAATAGGAAGCATGAAGCATCAATCCACAAACGCCGAGTTCGTAAGTCTTTGCATATAATCCTGGTGCTGCCTTTAATCCAAAGCCCTTTTGGTGCGAGCTTGGTATGTTGATTTTAAAGATGGGTGTCAGGTGAGTACTTACCGAGGCCGAGGTGCCGAGAGCGGTTCACCCTTGCGACTAAGCGCAGTCCGCCCACTGGAGGTGAGACAGGGAGTGGATGGCACAAAGAGGCACAGGCTACCCGGTTGGTGGGAGGAGCCTTGCATGTAGGCTTTAAATGACAGGTCAGGATGTCACTAGGAAAGTCCAGGTCACAGGCAGAGGTACAAGGGCTGGAGACAATAGGCAAATCCGGGTCAAAAGGCAGAGGTTCAAGGGCAGGAGACAAGAGGCAAGCAAGTCCGTTAAACAGTCCAATGTCAAAGTGCAGGAGAAGGCAGTGAGGTCAAAGGCAATCCGGGTCACAACAGGTATTCTAATCACAGGAAGCAGGTCTTAGGCAGGAAGCTGAAGACAAGCCAGCAATGGCCTGCACACAGGCCCGTCTTTAAATAGGCAGTCCTAAGGCTCACGTTGCGCCGGTGCGCCCAGACGTGCGCCGGAGCGCTGAGCCGCGAATGCGCATGTGCCAGAGTGCCGTTCCGCCGCGCATGCGCACAGGCGCACAGAGCTGAACTGGGAATTCTCCTGACAATGGGAAAGAGAGATGCCCATAGTGTGATCCCGTATTTTAAAACAATTTATTGAAATAGCAACAATAAAACAAACTCACATTTAGAGTAACAAAACGTGCAGCCAACCACGAGCGCCGAGCTTGTTTCCTTCCGTGAAATGTGAATGGTACCTAGTGCTCCAATCCCAACACGTGTCGTCGCGTGACTTCATCAGGGGATGACACTAGGTAAAAATCCTGTCTTTAAATAGTGTATTCAATTAGACGGACAGCGGCCATTTTCTCGTAGCCCGCCATTGAAATGAATGGCGTCAGCCATTATATTATGGTCCCGCATATAAACATTACAGCGGCCATTTTTCGCTGGTTCGTAGCACGGAGCAAGTGCTGCAATCATGTGAGCAACTCAGCATGCATGCACAGGAATAAACGGCATGACAACCATTAACATGGACACGAATAAAGTATTAGGGACGGTGTTTAATAAAACAGTTTACTCCTGTGCATTCATGCTGAGTTGCTCACATGATTGCAACACTTGCTCCGTGCTACGAACCAACGAAAAATGGATCTCGACTGTAAATTCGGGATCAATCCAGAGCCTAGACCCCATGAGTGACATCAGCCAACAACGGACTTTAGCCCAGAACGCACTGCACTCTGATCCCTAGAAGTAGGGCCAAAAAGGCTTTGGCCATACTTCTCCTTTAACCACCTCAATACCAGTATGTTTATTTATTTATTTATTAATTTAAAAAAAATTTTTTTTTTATTTAATTTTAATAAAAAAATAAAGATATAAAAGCAAGACAGTATTTATTATGGTAAAATTGTAAAAATGTGTTTATTCTTACATCCCCAGGATCCAAATGAAATTTACTGGTTTGCTGTGATTACGATACAGTATAGAAGAGCTAACTGCTAAGGCTATAAAGTAAGTATTGTGTTTATTTAAGATCTGTTCTTTTATGATACCTTTTTAAAAGACCTTTTATCATTTAGTCATACTAAGTTTGGAGTTTTTCCAGTTGGTTTATGATGGAAGACTGCACACTTTTCAATGTAATGAGTTTATGCATTATGGATCCAGGCTTTTGCGGTTGTTAAAGGTCCTTTATGTTTAGGAACTTTTTTTGTGGTCTTTGCACTTATATGAGGACTTTGTGGCACTATTGACTACGATTAATGCATGAACTGGTTTTGTGATTGTTTTTGTTGCTACTGATCACTCCGCATAGTAATTTGATTTTACCAGTTGTTTATTAGCGCTTTGCAATTTTTTTTCTATATTTTGTGAAGGTTTGTCATAACTTTGAGTACTGTAGTTTTGATTTGCCACTACAATGTGAGCGCAAGCAATTTTTCTTTATTAAAAAGTCTTACCTTTAGAACCACTTATTAGGTTTTAAAATTGTATTTTTATATTTCAGAATGCCAAGCTGTATGGTGAAAACATGTACTTTTTCATGGCGAGAAAAGGATCAAGATGTAACCCTGCATGTGTTTCCAAGAAATCCAGATATGATTGCCAAATGGTTAAGAAAAATTCATTATGAGGAGCACACAATAGAGGAGCTAACAAACAAAATTTTAGGATCTAAAACAGGAGGCTACCGAATATGTTCCCGCCACTTCACTGAAAGTGACTATGAACAAAGAGGCCCAAGCAGATACCTTAAAAAGGATGCATTCCCCACTCCATATTCCCTTAAGGAGCCACAGAGTCCTGCTTCCCCATCTCTGGACCACAGTTACGTTAAACGTATGCGTCTTGAAGTAGAGCCACCTGGGGAAACCTCTTTATCCATTTCTGTTGCTGCTCAGGAGATTACTCGTGATCTATCCATTGCAAAAAACATTTTTCCAACAGAGGGCTCAAATTCTATTTCTGAACTTCTTTTTTTTGACATGGGTGAGACTGATCATGCAGAATGTGAGATCGAAACCACTGGAGAAAAAAGTCTGACCGTCTCAAATACATCTCCGCCACCAATGCCTCCATTAAAGCGTAAATACAGTTCCAGGAGCACAAGAACAGTGGGGACCTTTATGGATCCTATCAACACAAAAAAACATAAAGCTACCCAGTTTGAAAAAAGATTTGGCACATCCAACAAAAAGACTCAAGTATGCTGCAGAAAAGATTACAATTCTGTAGGTATTCAGTGCAATCTTGTAGAACTCCCTGGTTTACATTGTTTGCCTGTTAAACAAGAGTCAGCAGAAAGGCAACACATAGGGATGAAATTACAACATGATGTATGGCAGCACTCATTTCCGAAAGGCAGGGCTTTGGACTCCCAGAGTGCTGCATCGTACGAACAAATTGCAGTGGGTATTGCTCCTCATCTGCCCGAGTTGTCGCCTTTCCATACATTTCCAGGACAAGAGATGGATAATACTGGACAACTTTTGATGGACTGTGAGCCTGAAGACAATCTTGAACCTCTGCTACTCAATGAGAGCTACAGGCCTAATCTTAAGGAAGAGGACCATTCTATACAGACCTTTTCTGAGGATGAAGACTTGTTTGTGGATCCAAAGAATCCCGACAATTCTTTTGTCTTGCTACATGATGTCCCTGGCAAAACTGATTATGCTGCAGAAACAAAATTTTTAGTATTTCATTCCTGTCTGGATGAGCTGCTCTGGAACTTGCAATGTAAGGCAGTGAGTGGCTGCTCTGGGACAATCATCAAACTGCACAAATATATGGTTGGTTCAGCTCTCGTGGTCAATGGTTTCTGTTCAAATAATCACAAGTATAGACTGTGGGTAAGTCAGCCCTTCATTGGAAGAATGCCTGTTGGAAATTTGCTGCTGTCTGCTGCAATTGTGTGCAGTGGATCAAACTATCAAACAATGACCACATTTTTTGACAATCTTTCTATGCCTTTCATTTCTAAAACCACTCATTGTCAATACCAACAAAATATTATATTTCCAACTATAAATTTCCACTGGCAGGAAGAAAGACAGTCTGTCATAAAGTCTCTAGGAAACAAGGCTATTGCCCTGGCAGGAGACAGTCAGTGTGACCCTTCTGTATGTAATGCAAAATATTGCACTTATACTTTGATGGATGTTGAAAGCGAGAAGATTGTGGACTTTCAAGTGGAGCAGTTTCAAACAGGGGTATCATCAGTAACCCTACAAAACAAAGCCTTCCAAATAGCTTTAGAACGCCTGCTAGCTGATGATGTGAACATAAAGGTGATAACCACGGACAGACACATTGGAATAAGGAAAACAGTGCAACAGATTTACCAACCAATAAAGCATGAATTTGATGTTTGGCATTTTGGAAAATCAGTAAGTTCCAAATTAATTGCTGCCAGCAAATCAAGAAACATGCGTCAACTGGCTCATTGGGTTCCACTGGCAAAAAAACATCTCTGGTGGTGTTTTATGACCTGCCATCACAACCCAGAACTACTAAAGGAAAAATGGCTGTCGTTTATATACCATTCTGCTAATGTTCACCAGTGGCCAGACAATAGTATATACCACTCCTGTCAGCACCCACCAATATCAGCTGAGGAGGAAAAAAAGTATGAGTGGCTTTCATTGGGTTCTGCAGCTCATCAAAAACTAAAAGAAATTGTGCAGAACCCCCAACTTCTTCGTGATCTCCAACATCTGTCCCATTTTTCCCATACTGATAGCCTTGATGTATACAACAGGATGTCCCTCAAGTATCGTTCGAAAGGGCACCATTTTCATCTAGATGCCATGGTTGCTTTAACTCAACTGGCTGCTCTAGATCATAACAAGAACACTAAATGCTTGCATGCCTTGGTATCAAAGCTTACTCATATTGAAAAAGTTGGAACATCAAGGTACAGATATTCATATAACAGAGTGAAGAAAGACTGGTTGGTATCCAAAGTGTACAGTCAAACCACTCAGAAATTCATAAAAGATATATTATCAGATAGCCTCTCTTTTGCAGCAGGAAAAAAACACTTTCACTGGCAAGAAAGAGCATCCAGGGTTCCACAAAATATTGCTCCAGGGAACTGATTCTGTGTATACTATGTATATCTTTTTTTACTTTAACTTTCTTTTGATCATAATTTATTGTTGGCGGATACACTCTGTTTAATATTATTTTGTAACTGTTGTCCAATATGTTTACATATTGGTGGTTATCTCCATATAAACATTTTTTTTAACCTATTCATTTTGTGTTTTTCTTCTTATTTTTTATTAGAAATAAATAATTCTGACTGGTGATTTTGATCATCACTTTTTAAAATGGTATTTAAATTGGTATTAAAGGCTTGGATAAAAAAAATAATAATAATAACATGTCATACTTACCTGCTCTGTGAAGTAGTTTTGCACAGAGCAGCCCAAATCCTCCTCTTCTCGGGTCCCCCGCCGCCACTCTTAGCCCCTCCCTCCTGCCAAGTGCCACCATAGTAAGCAGCTTGCTGTGTGGGCACCCAAGCAGGCATGCTCTCAAGCCGCTTCTCTGCATCTCCATTCACGCACAGAGCCTCGGCTCAGCCTCAATCTCTCTCTCTCCTCATTGGCTCACTGGCTGTGATTTGCATTAAGCACCTTATATAAGATTGTTTTTTTTGGACTGCCACATAAAAGAACAAGCACCTTCTATTGATTTGTTTGAAAGGTTTATTGTTATATACACTGATCAGCCATACCTTTATGACTACCCACCTAATATAGAATAGATCCCCCCTTTGATGCCAAAACAGTACATTTTGCCACCAAAACAGCTCTGACCTGTTGAGGCATGGACTCCACTAGGCAGCTGCAGGTATGCTGTGGTATCTTGCACCTGTAGCAGATCCTTTAAGCCCTGTAAAGTTGGGACCTCCATGGATCAAACCTGTTTTTCCCACATTGAGATTGAGATCTTGAGAATTTGGAGCCCAAGTCAATACCTCAAATTTGTTGTTTTGGTCTTCAAACCATGTGTGTCAGGACGCATTATCCTGGTGAAAGAGGCCACTGCCACCAGGGAACACTGTTTCCAGGAAGGGGTGTACAGTACTTGTTCAGCAACGATGTTTAGGTAGGTGGTACATGTCAAGTAACATCCACATGAATGACAGGACATTTCCATACTCATATAAATGTAATGATTTTTTAGTGGTGCCATTAACACTGCACTTCTTGTTCCCTGCATTTAGATAGCATAGAATTTTGTGTATCCAGGATCCAATTAGACTCTCAAAACATGGCTAAAGGCATGTAAATTGGACTACTGTAAACATGCCTCATAGGTACAGTGGTGTGAAAAAGTGTTTGCCCCCTTCCTCATTTCCTGTTCCTTTGCATGTTTGTCACACTTAAGTGTTTCGGAACATCAAACCAATTTAAACAATAGTCAAGGACAACACAAGTAAACACAAAATGCAATTTGTAAATGAAGGTGTTTATTATTAAAGGTGAAAAAAAATCCAAACCATCATGGCCCTGTGTGAAAAAGTGATTGCCCCCCTTGTTAAAACATACTATAACTGTGGTTGTCCACACCTGAGTTCAATTTCTCTAGCCACACCCAGGCCTGATTATTGCCACACCTGTTCACAATCAAGGCATCACTTAAATAGGAGCTGCTTGACACAGTAAGGTCCACCAGAAGAACCTTAAAAGCTACACATCATGCCGAGACCCAAAGAAATTCAGGAACAATTGAGAAATAAAGTAATTGAGATCTATCAGTCTGGAAAGGGTTATAAAGCCATTTCCAAAGCTTTGGGAATCCAGCGAACCACAGTGAGAGCCATTATCACAAATGGCGAAGACATGGAACAGTGGTGAACCTTCCCAGGAGTGGCCGGCTGCCCAAAATTACCCCAAGAGCGCAGCGACGACTCATCCAAGAGGTCACAAAAGACCCCACAACAACGTCCAAGGAACTGCAGGCCTCACTTGCCTCAGTTAAGGTCAGCGTTCATGCCTCCACCATCAGGAAAAGACTGGGCAAAAATGGCCTGCATGGCAGAGTTCCAAGGAGAAAACCACTGCTGAGCAAAAAGAACATCAAAGCTCGTCTCAATTTCTCCACAACACATCTTGATGATCCCCAAGACTTTTGGGACAACATTCTGTGGACCGATGAGACAAAGTGGAACTCTTTGGAAGGTGTGTGTCCAAGTATATCTGGCGTAGAAGGAACACTGCATTTCAGAAAAAGAACATTATACCAACAGTAAAATATGGTGGTGGTAGTGTGATGGTCTGGGGCTGTTTTGCTGCTTCAGGACCTGGAAGACTTGCCGTGATAAAAGGAACTATGAATTCTGCTGTCTACCAAGAGATCCTGAAGGAGAATGTCCAACCATCTGTTCGTGTACTCAAGCTGAAACGAACTTGGGTTCTGCAGCAGGACAATGATCCTAAACACACCAGCAAGTCCACCACCGAATGGCTGAAGAAAAACAAAATGAAGACTTTGGAGTGGCCTAGCCAAAGTCCTGACCTGAATCCTATTGAGATGTTGTGGTATGACCTTAAAAAGGCCGTTCATGCTCGAAAACCCTCTAATGTAACTGAATTAGGACAATTCTGCAAAGATGAGTGGGCCAAAATTCCTCCAGGATGCTGTAAAAGCCTCATTGCACGTTATCGCAAACGCTTGGTTGCAGTTGTTGCTGCTAAGGGTGGCCCAACCAGTTATTAGGTTTAGGGGGCAATCACTTTTTCACACAGGGCCATGATGGTTTGGATTTTTTTTCACCTTTAATAATAAACACCTTCATTTACAAATTGCATTTTGTGTTTACTTGTGTTGTCCTTGACTATTGTTTAAATTGGTTTGATGTTCCGAAACACTTAAGTGTGACAAACATGCAAAGGAACAGGAAATGAGGAAGGGGGCAAACACTTTTTCACACCACTGTATATCTAGGAATATCTTTTTTTTTTTTATTATTTATTCTTTATTTTCTCATTTTAGTTTAATTATACAAACATTACTCTTTTACAATCATAGTTAATCATACAGTTATTTCCTCCTTTTCCCCACCCCTCCCACTCCCCCCTCCCCTAAAGGAAAAAAAAAAAAAAAAAGAAATTAGATAAAAAATAAGGGAGCAAAGAAAAAAAAAAAGAGGGGAAGGACCTACCCCATCTCGCTAACTTACTTCTATTTCCCTCAGGTCTCTCTACTAGGAAAACGAGGAATATCTAAACGTAGGTGATCTGGGAGTTATAAGGGTACATACACTGTCATAAAGAAAAAAAAAAAAAAACACAATCCAAACCTTTTTTGATTATGGATCTGAATGCAGGTGTATTGTTCTTAATGGGGATGTGCACACACATGCTGTTCTCATATCCATAACCAAAAATAAAATAAAAATATACATCTGAGGGCATTTGGTGTACATATGTGTGTAAACACATGTCTATGCATATACATTATTATAAAAAGTGCATTGTGGGATTAAAAACATTGAGAACATAGAACTAGAAGTTTACCCATTGACAGTGACTTTAACTATAGACTAATGCCTATTAGGGGTCCTCTTGGCTTTGGCCTGAAATGCCCACCTCCTGCACCTTTGCTTCTGCTTGGGGAATTCAACACTGTTCCCCCAGAATCCTCATGAAATGAGTTAGATTGTGACCCTCTTTTGAAACACGTTTCACCTTCTTAGGAGTACAAAACTAAATGTCATTGTCCTGTTTCTACACTAACTTTATTAACTTGTGGAGAGAACAAATGTCAGATAACATCATTTTGAGGAGCTGTGTAGAGGATGATGAGGTAGTAGGCCTCTTGCTAAGTGATTGGTCCTAATAGAGTCTACAGCAGGAGGCAGTATAGCAGTCTGATGCACTAAACGTGGCAAATAGCCGTAATTGATTTTTAAAAAAGTGGAAACATTCTCCCCTTATTTCTTTTTTTCATATCCTCAAAAGTTCTTTGCCATGAGGTGCCATGTTAAACTTCCAGTGACAAGTACGAGAGCGTGAGAATTCACCAAATTTAAATTAACAGTTCCCCATTAACACCCGATACCTTGTAACACTAACGAGTCGCATGACACCGGGGAGGGAAAATGGCTAATTGTGTCAGAGGTGAACTCACTTTTGTGAGATACTGTACCTTAGTCGGCAACCATCTTTTTCATGATCATAGCATGGCTCAAAGTGCTCAGACAGTACCTGTATTTGTCCATTGCACTTACTCCTTCATACGTTTCTGGATACAGGTGGATTAATACTG
The DNA here is from genome assembly GCA_028564925.1 of Lithobates sylvaticus. NCBI lineage: Eukaryota > Metazoa > Chordata > Amphibia > Anura > Ranidae > Lithobates > Lithobates sylvaticus. The sequence continues at coordinate 162,779,506 of CM053028.1, forward strand.
AATACTTTCAGTGACACAGTGTCACTTACCTTCTGAACAGGACCACTCCCTTAGTCATTGGAGAGTTTGCTCTTTCTACACTTTAAAACTTTTCTTCTTGTGGCACAGGGACATTACCAGAAAACATGTTTAACTTCCTGTAACGTACTGCTTGCAAACCCTGTTGTAACATTTCAGTCAGTTTGGTTAAAAAAAACACTTGCACAGTCACTAAGGGGTTCACTAATATTATTCATTACATCATTGTGAGAATAGCTTGTTGATATGGGTTCTTTTTTTTACATGAACCAGTAGGAAAGTACAGGGTAAGTCTATCATTGAACCTTGGAACAGGTTATGCCCTTTAGGAGCAAGTTGAGGACATTGCTCTGGATTACATTGCTCCTCCATACTTCTGTTAATCCTACTTTGATGTCAAAGTGCCAAAATGTAGCCCTTTTTTGGAGCCTGGTACCAAAAGGAACTGTGGTGTTGCACTGGGACTCAGAGTAAACCTATTTACTCTGTGCTAGGATAAAGGTATGGGGGATGTCAGGAGCCACTCCAAAAAATGCCCCATAACAAAGGGAAAATTAAAGGACTATCTCGGTACCCAGGGAACACACAATTGAATATAAAATATAAATTTTATTGTAGAAAACCACTTGATACACATTAATACAAGCATTATAGGGGTGCAACGGATCAAAAAACTCACGGTTCGGATCGTTCCTCGGATCAGAGTCACGGATCGGATCATTTTTCGGATCAGCAAAAAAAATAAAAAATCATCTCCCCCACTGTAATATCCACGTCATCTCCCCCACTGTAATATCCACAATCTCTGAGTCCCCACTGTAATATCCACGTCATCTCCCCCACTGTAATATCCACGTCATCTCCCCCACTGTAATATCCACAATCTCTGAGTCCCCACTGTAATATCCACGTCATCTCCCCCACTGTAATATCCACAATCTCTGAGTCCCCACTGTAATATCCACGTCATCTCCCCCACTGTAATATCCACAATCTCTGAGTCCCCACTGTAATATCCACGTCATCTCCCCCACTGTAATATCCACAATCTCTGAGTCCCCACTGTAATATCCACGTCATCTCCCCCACTGTAATATCCACAATCTCTGAGTCCCCACTGTAATATCCACGTCATCTCCCCCACTGTAATATCCACTATATCCCACCCATTGTACCGGACATCTCCCCCACTGTAATAGACATCTCCCCCACTCACTGTAATATCCACAATCTCTCCCACTGTAATAGACATCTCCCCCACTTACTGTAATATCCACAGACATCTCCCGCACTGTATATCCACAGACATCTCCCCCACTGTAATATCCACAGACATCTCCCCCACTCTAATATCCACAGACATCTCCCCCACTCTAATATCCACAGACATCTCCCCCACTCTAATATCCACAGACATCTCCCCACTGTATACAGTATAAGAAGACTAGTGTTTAGTCTTACCTTCCCAGAATAGAAGCCAGACAGAGGGGTGATAACGTCAGCGCGCAGCTCACCACTCCCGCCGGGTGTACCAAGATGGCCACCGCTCCAGAGCAAGGCCAAAGCTGCGGCCTTTCCTAAGGCCGAGGCAGCAGAGCGCTCCGCAGATCGCGTGGTGTGCCGATCCGAACAGGTTTACCCATTCGGATCACAGATCGGTGACGATCCGTTGCACCACTAACAAGCAATAGGATGGTTGCATACAATAGCAAGGTGATACAGACTTAAACAGTGGGAACCCCACAAGATAGTGGAGCCTCCGGAGATGTAGGTCCAAAATGAGATCCTCTACATGTTTCGTGAATTGATTCACTTCTTCGGGAGGAATTGACCTTATACATCTATGAAAAATACAGTCTTACAATTAAATTGATCACAACATTTTGTAGGGAAGGGGGAAGAAAAAGGGGGAAGTTATACTATTAAAAATAGGTACATTAATATTTGGAGTAAATTTGTTACAGGCGAGCCTGGCTTACCGATGGAAACCCAAATCAGGGTCACGGCAGCACAATATGAGGCACCCAATATTGGGTAATCCCCCCTGGCGAACGCGGGAGGCACTGAAGAGATGCGATAACTGAAAAAAACATATTGATGTTATGTAATATAACAAAACTAGGATAGGTGAGTCCAATAACGCACAGGTAGACGGAAAAAGACCATAAAGAGTGGAAGGAAAAAAGGAGGGGAGAGAGTGGGAGGAGGGGAGGGGAAAAAACAAACATTCTTTTATATATTGCTTGTATTAATGTGTATCAAGTTGTTTTCTACAATAAAATATATATTTTATATTCAATTGTCCATTCCCTGGGTACCGAGATAGCCCTTTAATTTTCCCTTTGTCGTGGGGCTTTTTTTGGAGTGGCTCCTGACATCCCCCATACCTTTATCATTGTAAGCACAAGGATGATGGTACCTGCCCCTATTTCTATCTATTTATTCAGATTGAGGCACTCACCTTCATTACTCTGTGCTATAGAGTAGACCCTCCCTAGTATTTTCTAATCTGACATGCAACGGACCTCTAACTACCAGAACTGGCTTAACCTGGTTCTAACCTATGCTGGTTATTGAGCCCTAAACTAAAACAAGCTATAATATCCCAGACCAAAAGGGGTGGAATTAACTAGCATAACATGAGCTGCATATAAACTATATTGCAATAAACAGGTTCACTAATGTACTTCAAAGTGACTACTACACGCATACAGTAGTAGCACAGACCTTTTGCACTGTGTATATGAGATAATAACAATAGGACAGAGACTTGTCTGTCACTAAAATTCAGAAGTACACTCAAGAAGCTATGAGCAGCTACAGGTAAACTATTGGGACATTAGAAACTAGCATAATACTCTCAGCCCCTGATCTGGGTGATTTTCTGGGTGAAAATACTACAGCTGTAGCAGCTCCTGTGTTTATAAGGCCCCATGGCTCAGCTATCTTTTTCTCTCTTCACTTTCTCCTTCTGGGGTTTCATAGCCCTTTGCCAAGAGAGGAAGTGTTAATACATAACATTGTTATGTATAACAGTAGATATCAGTAGCTAACAGTAGAGGGCAGCCACTCCCTACAGAAAGCAGCAAAGGGATTGATTGCTACAAGAGATAGTAATAATTTTTAATGCAACATTTTCTAAATGATCCTGATTTCTCCCTATGCAGTTTGGGATCTTTCCCTATCCTCTCCCTACAGCAGCTTCCAAAATATTAACATTACGGCTGCTCTGAGCCCTCTTTTGGTAGTGAAGGGGCTATCTTATTGTAAAGCCCCCTAATGGCTCTTCTAAGATTTCTGGCAATGTTTTAAAAGCTATGCAGTGAAAAAAAATTGCACATGAATTCACAGGAACTGAGAATCTTGAACCCCTGAGACTTGACATGAACTCAATTTGTATCCAAACCTCATACCTTGTGACATCTTTGACTCTTTCCAAAGATACAATTGAAAAATTAGTGTAGACACGAAGAGACAGTAATGCGGCGTACACACGGTCGGAATTTCCGATGGAAACAGTCCGATGGGAGCTTTTCAACTGATTTTCCGACCGTGTGTATGCCCATCGGTCTTTTTCTGTCGGAATTTCCGACGGACTTTGAAATGAGAACCTGTTCTCAATTTTTCTGACGGAAAACCTTTCTATCGGATTTTCCGATCGTGTGTATGCAATTCCGACACATAGAATTCCGACGCATGCTCGGAAACAATTCGACGCATGCTTGGAAGCATTAAACTCCCCTTCTATAGTTCTGTCGAACGTGTTTTATGCCGCTGTGTTACAGACCGTCGGAATTTGGTGTGACCGTGTGTAGGCAAGACAGTTTGAGCGAAATTCCGTCGGAATTCCGACGGGAAAACCATCAGAGCTTTTTCCGACGAGAATTCCGACCGTGTGTACGCGGCATAAGTGTTATTTGCAGGATCATAAGACTAAAGACATTTTAAACTTTACCATCTGCACCTTGTGTTATTTACCTACATAAGATTTCCATTGATCATGTAGATTCAGAGTGCCATTTGTTGGCCAGTAAAGACAGCCTATAGTAGAGAATATCTTTATATTCCTTTGTCAACAATTTCTGTTTGTGTTTAAAGATGGGGTATACAGCATGGCACACCACTGATTAATTCATGAACTTTGTAGTCTAAGAACTGACACTTCCTGTGATGAAAGTACATATCTCACAATCCCTGGGTCTTTCAGTCTAGTGTTCTGTAGGTGAAAACAAATAATTATACACAAGCACGCAGAACAATGAAGGGAAGAAATGGGTTTTCATCATTTTACGCCCACATTTGTGATGCAACACAGAGGACATGGTGAGGCATTGATTAGACGCTGTGGAGTTGATTTACTAACACCGGAGAGTGCAAAATCTGGTGCAACTCTCCATAAAAACCAATCAGCTTCCAGGTTTTTTTTTTGCTAAAGCTTAATTGAACAAGCTGGGGTTAGAAGCTGATTAGCTACCATGCACAGCTGCATCAGATTTTTCACTCTCCAGTTTTAGTAAATCAACCCTTGTGTGACCTGGAACAAGAAGTTGCCTGTTCCTTAAGCAAATAGGGACAAGCTAGGTGAACGAATACGGGGGCATATGGGGACTCGATCAGCCATAACACTACAAACTGCAGCCACAACATATGAGCTCATCATTACTAGGTAATGAGGCAGGGACCTAAAATGGCTGAATTTAACAATATGGCTGATACTAACAAAATGGTTGTTCCTGATAAAAGTGCTTTTTACTTAACCACTTCAGCACAGGAAGAATTTACCCCCTTCCTGACCAGGCCATTTTTTGTGATACGACACGGTGTTGCTTTAACTGACAATTGCGCGGTCGTGCGATGTTGTACCCAAACAAAATTGATGTCCTTTTTTCCCACAAATGGAGCTTTCTTTTGGTGGTATTTGATCACCTCTGTGGTTTTTGTTTTTTTGCGATATAAACAAAAGAAGAGCGACAATTTTGAAAAAAGCACAATTTTTTTTACTTTTTGCTATAATAAATATCCCAAATATAAAAAATAAAAAAATCATCATCAGTTTAGGCCAATATGTATTCTTATACTGTACATATTTTTGGTAAAAAAAATCGCAATAAGCGTTTATTGATTGCACAAAAGTTATAGCGTCTACAAAATAGGGGTTCGATTTATGGCATTTTTATTATTTTTTTTTTTTTACTATTAATGGCAGCGATCAATGATTTTTATCGGGACTGCGACATTGCGGCAGACAAATCGGACACTTTTTACACTTTTTTGGGACAATTGACATTTATAAAGCGATCAGAGCTAAAAATAGCCACTGATTACTGTATAAATGTTAACGCTAGGGGGCAATCAAGGGGTTCAGTGTGTTCCCTAGGTGTGTTTCTAACTGTGAGGGGATGTGACTGACTAGAGGAGGAGCCAGATAGTTGTTCCTACTTAGGCTGGCCATACACTATACAATTTTCTTGTTAAAATTTCCTTTAGATTTACCAAAACATATAATATGAGGTCAAATCTAAACCCTTTTAATTTGTATGTAATCAGGCAGGCCCTTGCACTACATAGTTGAAGGTCAAGCTAAAGGAAACTGAATAAGAAAATTGTATGGTGTATGGCCAGTCTTAGTAGGAACAGATGATCTGTTTCTCCCCCCCTGTCAGAAAAGGGATTTGTGTGTTTACACACACAAATCCTCGTTCTGGCTCTCGTGCCCGCGATCGCGGGTGGCCGGCGGCGATCGCGCCGGCCGTGCGCATCGGGTCCCCCGCCGTGCAGCGGGCGCATGCACGCCTGCTTTGGCTCTTAAAGGAGCAGCCATACATATACGCCAATTCGCGCAGGAGAAGGGAAGCGTCGGGAAGCAGTTAAAAAGTCCCAGTAGAGTTCTGACAGCTATCTGACATTTAAGAGTTTCCACCACCTGCATAAAAGTCAACAACCCACCCCTCCCTTACTGTAAAGACAGGGTATACGAGCAGCTTAGCTTAGTTTAGTTTGTATTGAGACACATTAGACAAATAAGGCGTATAAGTGTGAAACCACAAATGTCACTTGCTAACAAGCTTTTAAATGTTTTAGATGTACAAGAAATGTTTATGCAAAGGAAATATATGTATATATTGCGTGATGCAATCGCTGGTATATATATGTTGTAACCACCCCCTTAGAGGCACTTGGCCTTTAGGACACGAGTCCTGCTGAGTCCCTTTCGCTAGCGAATTAACAGATCCTGTAGTCTGTGTCCGGAGTCTATCACTGGTTTCCTAGAACTGTTTGCGGCTACATTTCGGCAAACAAAGGACATAGGAACATATGAACTAACTGGTGGAGATGGTGGAGCACTACACTGTGGTCGAGGATTTTCTTGGACCTGCCAAGTCCCGATGACCTCTGTCACTACAGAGAAAAAAGCCATTGGGAAACCTGGGAACCAACACTCAGAGAATCAGGCAGCAACCACCCTAGTGTCCCATAGTTCTGCTCCAGCACGAATAAGTGAAAATACGCTGTGCTGGCAGTGTTACTCACTCCTGGGGCCATGTACCCTGCAGGAGGAACCCATGGAATGTGGAGCTTCATGTAAGATATCCTGCTATGCCTGGCAGGTCTGTGCTGTCCACCTGCACCTGATGGAGGGGCAATTTGAATGTAACTTTTCGGTGAACTAGCTTCACGCCTGGGCCTTACTGGACTCAGGTAGTATAGTAACACTCCTCCATATATTTGGGTGACTGGGAGAGCGGGCCCTGTAACTAAAACCCTGCGGGGGGTATGTATACAGTATCTCACAAAAGTGAGTACACCCCCTTTTTGTAAATATTTTATTATAACTTTTCATGTGACAACACTGAAGAAATTACACTTTACTACAATGTAAAGTAGTGAGTGTACAGTGAAAATTGGCCCAATTAGCCATTTTTCCTCCCCAGTGTCATGTGACTCGTTAGTGTTACAAGGTCTCAGGTGTGAATGGGGAGTAGGTGTGTTAAATGTGGTGTTATCGCTCTCACTCTCCCATACTGGTCACTGGAAGTTCAACATGGCACCTCATGGCAAAGAACTCTCTGAGGATCTGAAAAAAAGAATTGTTGCCCTACATAAAGATGGCCTAGGCTATAAGAAGATTGCCAAGATCCTAAAACTGAGCTGCAGCATGGTGGCCAAGACCATACAGTGGTTTATCATCTACTGAAGCAGAGCATGATCCCCTCCCTTCAGAGACTGGGCCGCAGGGCACTATTCCAACATGATAAGGACCCCAAACACACCTCCATGACGACCATTGGCTAAAGAAGCTGAGTGTAAAGGTGATGGACTGGCCAAGCATGTCTCCAGACCCAAACCCTATTGAGCATCTGTGGGGCATCCTCAAACAGAAGATGATGAAGCGCAAGGTCTCTAACACCCACCAGCTCCATGATGTCGTCATGGATGAGTGGAAGAGGACTCCAGTGGCAACCTGTGAAGCTCTGGTGAACTCCATAACCAAGAGGGTAAGGCAGTGCTGGAAAATAATGGTGGCCACACAAAATATTGACACTTTGGGCCCAAACATTTCCACCTAGGGGTGTACTCACTTTTGTTGTCAGCGGTTTAGGCATTAATGGCTGTGTGCTGAGTTATTTTGAGGAGACAGCAAATTTACACTGTTATACAAGCTGTACACCCACTACTTTACATTGTAGCAAAGTGTAATTTCTTCAGTGTTGTCACATTAAAAGATATAATAAAATATTTACAAAAGTGTGAGGGGGGTGTACTCACTTTTGTGAGATACTGTACATGAGGGCACTAGAGAGTACCTGCTGGTATCAGTGACAATTACCACTGTGTGTGTGGCACAGTTACCCAAGAGGTCAGAGTGGTACCCATCTTAATACATGATATTATAGTGGGGTAAAACTCTCTTCTCTTTGTGGAACAATGGGACCGTGTGAGCAGAGGACTGCCTGCAAAGGGTAACCTTTCTGTTGCCTTTAAAGGTCTGGACTGTGACTCTCGAAAATGGCAATAACAATGTGAGGAAAATGTATTTGACTCACAGTAGCTGTGTGAGTCTAGTTAATTGGTTGGGGTTACTGTAGATCAGGCTGGAGAGCTTTACAGATCAGGCCTCTGGTGCCTTCCCCTGGCTCTAGAAGCTACTGCAAGTTTCTAGAAGTTAGTAGGTGGATCTGTATATTTATGGGAATCTGGCCAATCCCCAGGCAGCATTTCTGGCAGGATGGCTGGGGCAACTCATAAATATTGCAAATCCTGGCCAGCAGGGTTGTAGTCGGGTGGAAGATGGAGTGCTGAGGCTGGAGGGGACCCCAGGGCTAAGGGGGCTCTGCCTCCAGGCTGGATCTGAGGAAGGAAGGAATTAGGACAGAGGGATCTCCACTACCCCATTGTGTCTTCTAGGGGACCCCCTGGCCACCATGGCCCCCTCCCAAGGCCATAAAGGGAGAAAGCTGCCGGATGCAATATCCAGTAAGCTTTTTTGGGACAGTGCCCACAAGCTAAACCCAATCTCTTGTTCTGGGATGCTTTACCAAGCATCCAGGTGGGCTAGTATTTTTAAGAGAGGGGACATAGAGCTCTTGCTAAAATTCCACTAAGGGGACACAGAGCTCTTATAAGGGGAATTCTTCTTTGCTAACTCAGAAGAGACTGTTAGTGTTTTCCGGAGGGAACACAGTCCAGGAAGAGTACAGAGCGAAGCAAGTTGTCCTTGTGTTGTTCTAATCGAGTCAATTCAGGCATCCCATTACTCCTATTCCCCATCCAAGTTTTTTCCCAATAAAACAACAAAAACAAGGCAATGGACTGATTCTTTGTCTCTGTGTGAGAGTTGGAAAATGCACGTTGCCTGGCTGTACAAGAATAGGGGACCCAAAATCGAGTGGCCTTCTAAGAGGGTAGCGTTACATAGGGAAACCCCTGCGGGTGGGGGTGGGGGCTAGGGAGGATGAAGTGGAAGCTTTCTCTATTCCAATACATCTATCAGGGACCTGGTCCGCCGCGCGCCCCAGTGCGCAGACGCATAGGTCCGGCGCTGCGGCGCACAGTAGGAGTCAGAGGAACGATGTGGCGGCGCACGAACGTACGCGGCCCAGCTGAACGGCGCGCGCGCATGCGCGCTAGTGCACGTCCCATGTGACCTCCACCCGGCCTATAAAGAGAGGCCCTTGGACCCAGACAGACGCTGGTTCGTCTCTCAGCTGTTCCCTTGTCCCTTGTACCTGTGCCTGCTGTATCTACTTGCCTACCCGTTGCCGACCCGGATTGTCTTGACCTTGTTACCTTCTCCAACCTTGACCTTTGGCTTGTTTACCCGGATCACCACCTCTCTCCTGTGTTTGACCCTCGGCCTGTATACCGGACTTCCACCGCCTGCTTAAGCAGTACTTGACCCTCAGCCTGCCTTGACCTCTTGCTTGTGTTTGACCATTCTATCTGGGCTTGTCCTCCTGTGTTAACCTTCTGCTTGTGCCTGATTAATCTTGTGTTTGATCCTCAGCCTGCTGCCTGTTTACCCATCAGTGTTGGAGCCTCCGCCAGTCTGCCTGTATACCCAACTACACCTGGATCCACGCCTAGCCACCACCCAACAGGTGGCTTGTGCCTCTTGGTGCCAACCGTCCCCTGTACCATCTTCAGGGGTGGTAGGCGCTGAGTCGCAAGGGCAACCGCTCTCGGCATCTTGGCCTCGGTGAGTACTTAGTTCCTGATAGTACGAACCAGCCATGACAGAGGCCAACAGAGCGGGATCTCCTCTGGAGATGCTATGCCAACAGGTATCTGCCCTCATGGAAGCTGTACAAAAGCTACAAGAAGGCTATGTACAGGTGGACAACCGTCTTCAACAGTTGGCAACAGCCTCTCTTCCGACAAGCCCAGCTCCTGGATCAGCCAGTGGAAGTTCTGCACCGCAGGCCCAAGCGCCACCCGCCATGATGATGGCTGTACCCGAACCCAAGGTCCCAGTACCTGAGCGATTTTCAGGCGATCGCAGGAAGTTCAGGTCTTTCAAGAACGCCTGCACCTTGTACCTTGCCTTACAGCCCCGAACTTTCTCTTCAGAAATTGTAAAAGTGGGATTTGTCATGTCATTGCTATCAGAGGAACCCCAGACCTGGGCCCACGGTCTCATGGAGCAGAGGAACCCCTTGTTAAACACTGTGGACTCTTTCTTTGAAGCAATGGGCCAACTTTATGATGACCCTCAGCGTTCTGCCACTGCCGAAGCCACACTACATACTCTTTCCCAGGGCAAAAGGCTAGTAGAAGACTACACGGCAGAGTTTCGCAAATGGTCAGCCGACACTACCTGGAACGAGGCAGCCCTTCGTTATCAATATCGATTGGGGCTGAACGAAGTCCTGAAGGATGAGTTAGCTCGGGTGGAGACCCCCACAACCCTGGAGGAGTTAATCCAACTGGCCACCAAGTTGGACCGGCGCATGCGGGAACGGCGTTCCGAGCGCCTACAGAATCCCCGACCAGTGTGGGTACCCCCTAGGGCACCGCCTACATACCCTGCCTCCTCCTTTTCTCCAGGTACGCCGGCTCCGGAGGGGGAGCCCATGCAACTTGGCCTAGTTCGCCCCCGGCTTTCTCAGGAAGAAAGGCAACGCAGACGCAGGTCTAACCTGTGCCTCTACTGCGGGGGTTCTGGGCACTACCTACTGAACTGCCCCATCCGGCCCAGTAAGTTGCCCTCTCAAACCACTGTCAACTGTCAAACCATTAACCTTGTCCAGGCTTACGTGACTCTTTCTGTCTCCCTACAGCTGGCGGGAAAGGAGATTCGGCTCCCGGCCGTAATTGATTCAGGCGCCTGCAGTTGTTTTCTGGACATTTCCATCGCCAACGAATGGCACATCCCCTGTCTAAATAAAGAAAGACCTTTACTGGTCCACTTGGCTGACGGGTCCCTTCCACACTCAGGACCAGTAGTCCAGGAGACCCCACCTATCCTCACCACTACAGACTCCGGCCACCAGGAACTGCTACGTTTTGATTTGATTTCTTCCCCGATGTTTCCTATCATCCTGGGACTCCCGTGGTTACAGGCCCATGATCCTCAGATCCATTGGGACCGGAAGGAGGTCTCCTTCTCTTCTCCCTACTGTCATCAACATTGCATCTCCCCGGCTCCGAGCTGTCACCTGGCAGTCATCTCAGCACCAGAAAACCTCCAGCACATTCCACCTGCCTATCAAGACTTCAGGGATGTGTTTGACAAGAAGAAGGCCGACCATCTACCACCTCACCGGGCTTATGACTGCCCCATTGAGCTTTTGTCTGGCTCTGAGATTCCTTTCGGGCGTATATTCCCGTTATCTGAAACTGAGTTGAAAACATTGAAAGCCTACATTGACGAAAACCTTGAAAAGGGCTTCATTCGGCCCTCTACCTCCCCGGCTGGGGCTGGCATCTTTTTTGTAGGGAAAAAAGATGGGTCACTCCGACCTTGCATTGACTATAGGGAGCTTAATAAAATCACGGTGAAGAACCGGTACCCGCTACCTCTAATTCCCGAGCTCCTCCAACGTTTCCGATCGGCCAAAGTTTTTTCCAAGCTTGATTTAAGGGGCGCTTATAATCTTGTCAGGATCCGCGCAGGTGATGAATGGAAGACAGCCTTCAGGTCCAGGTTTGGCCACTATGAGTATTTGGTGATGCCCTTTGGCCTGTGTAATGCTCCAGCTACCTTCCAACATCTGGTGAATGACATCTTTAGGGAGCACCTGGACGACTTCTTGGTTGTATACCTGGACGATATCCTTATTTTTTCAGCCACCTTGGAAATGCATCGGAGCCACGTTAGGAGAGTACTTGCCATCCTTAGAGCCCACCAATTATATCTTAAGGCCGAAAAATGTGAATTTGAGAAAACTTCTGTACAGTTCTTGGGGTTCATCATCTCTACCGAAGGCACTACAATGGATCCCCAAAAGGTCAAGGCGGTGATAGAATGGTCAGCTCCCAAGGACAAAAAGGCCGTCCAACGTTTCATCGGGTTTGCTAATTTTTATCGGAGGTTCATCATCGGGTTCTCCTCTATCGTTGCTCCCATCACCCGCCTAACCCAACAACATGGCCGTTTCCAATGGTCCCAGGAAGCCCAGGATGCTTTCACCAAACTAAAGACCCTCTTCACCTCTGCTCCCATTCTACGACACCCGGATCCTCTACTTCCCTTTGTACTGGAGGTTGACGCCTCGGAATCTGCCACAGGTGCCATCCTGTCACAACGCCACGGGCCAAAAGCCCTCCTTCACCCAGTGGCCTTTGCCTCCCGGAAATTGAGCCCATCCGAAAGAAATTATGATGTTGGGGATCGTGAGCTATTAGCCATTAAGGCCGCCTTGGAAGAATGGAGGTACCTTCTGGAGGGGGCAACTCATCCAATTACTATCTTTACGGATCATAGAAATCTCGAATATTTACGTACCGCCAAACGGTTGAGGCCTCGGCAAGCTCGCTGGGCACTTTTTTTTTTTTCTAGATTTACCTTTCATATTTCCTATCGGCCAGGGTCAAAGAATGGCAAAGCAGATGCCCTCTCCCGAATCTCTCCGGAATCTTCTCAAATGTCGGAACCAAGTACCATTTTGGCTCCCCAAAATTTTCTGCTTCTTACTCCGGCAGATCTGTCTACCTCTCTCCTCACTGCCTCAGCTCATTGCCAGGACCCCATTGTGTCTACTCTGGAGAAACGTGAAGACCTATTCTGGTCTCGGAATAACATTTTTGTACCCCTAGAAGTAAGACCTTTGGTCTTGAAGACTCTCCATGACCACAAACTGGCAGGTCACTTCGGGAACCGGAAGACGGCCGAACTCATCTCTCGTACCTTTTGGTGGCCAGGCTGGAGGCAGGACTGCCGTACTTACATCTCTTCCTGTGTCCCGTGCCAACGAAACAAGGGTCAAAAAACCAAACCCTGGGGGTTATTGAGGCCATTACCCATCCCGGAACGTCCATGGGCAGACATCTCAATGGATTTTATTGTGGAACTACCCCCCTCAGAAGGATTTTCTACCATTCTGGTAGTGGTTGATCGACTGTCCAAAATGGCCCATTTCTTGCCTATGGTTGGTACTCCCTCTGCTCTCGAGACTGCCAACATCTTTACCAAAGAGGTCGTCAGGCTCCATGGGGTCCCCAGGAGCATTGTCTCTGACAGAGGTTCCCAATTCACCTCGAAGTTTTGGAAGGCACTCTGCAAAACCTTAGGAATCAAAATCTGTCTTTCTTCAGCCTATCACCCGCAAAGTAATGGCCAAACAGAGCGTACCAACCAGACGCTCGAGCAGTATTTGCGATGCTTCTGCTCCTCTGCTCAAGATGATTGGTCCTCCTTGCTGGCGTACGCGGAGTTCGCATACAATAATTCTTCCCACTCAGCTACCAACCAAACTCCTTTCTGGGCAAACTGTGGCTTCCACCCATCATTTCTGCCAAACTCAATTCCTGAATCACCGGTTCCTGCGGTACAAGAGCGTCTAGAGGCCATTCAAAACAACTTTCGAAAGCTCCAGGAGACCATGCAACAGGCTCAAGAAGGGTACGAAAGATACCACAACAGAGGCAGGAGGGAGAACCCCCATTTCAAAATCGGGGAAAAAGTGTGGTTGTCAACGGCTCATCTCAAGCTCTCTTGCCCCTCACGGAAACTGGGCCCCAAATTCATTGGGCCATTTGAGGTCAAAAAGGCAGTGAATCCCGTGGCCTTTGAGCTTTCGCTACCAAAAACTTACAAGATACATCCTGTTTTCCATGCATCTTTACTGAGACCTTTGGTTCCAAGTCCCTTCCCAGACAGGGAGGAACCTCCGCCACCACCTGTCACAATCGATGGCATGGAAGAATTCGAGGTGGAATCACTTCTAGGATGCAGGAAGGTGGGTCGTCAGCTACAGTATCTAGTGAAATGGAAGGGGTACCCATTGGAGGATAATTCCTGGGAGCCATCGGGAAATTTCCATGCACCAAGGTTAATTAAGATTTTCCAGCAGGAGCATCCTGAACTAATGGACAGCCTGGGCGTCCGGAGTCCGCCCCTTGGGGGGGGGCACTATCAGGGACCTGGTCCGCCGCGCGCCCCAGTGCGCAGACGCATAGGTCCGGCGCTGCGGCGCACAGTAGGAGTCAGAGGAACGATGTGGCGGCGCACGAACGTACGCGGCCCAGCTGAACGGCGCGCGCGCATGCGCGCTAGTGCACGTCCCATGTGACCTCCACCCGGCCTATAAAGAGAGGCCCTTGGACCCAGACAGACGCTGGTTCGTCTCTCAGCTGTTCCCTTGTCCCTTGTACCTGTGCCTGCTGTATCTACTTGCCTACCCGTTGCCGACCCGGATTGTCTTGACCTTGTTACCTTCTCCAACCTTGACCTTTGGCTTGTTTACCCGGATCACCACCTCTCTCCTGTGTTTGACCCTCGGCCTGTATACCGGACTTCCACCGCCTGCTTAAGCAGTACTTGACCCTCAGCCTGCCTTGACCTCTTGCTTGTGTTTGACCATTCTATCTGGGCTTGTCCTCCTGTGTTAACCTTCTGCTTGTGCCTGATTAATCTTGTGTTTGATCCTCAGCCTGCTGCCTGTTTACCCATCAGTGTTGGAGCCTCCGCCAGTCTGCCTGTATACCCAACTACACCTGGATCCACGCCTAGCCACCACCCAACAGGTGGCTTGTGCCTCTTGGTGCCAACCGTCCCCTGTACCATCTTCAGGGGTGGTAGGCGCTGAGTCGCAAGGGCAACCGCTCTCGGCATCTTGGCCTCGGTGAGTACTTAGTTCCTGATAACATCCTGTCCTGGAAAGGTCAAGGGGTGCATTTTGTGCCACCCAAATGCAGAACCCCACAATAAAAATAACAGGGAACAAGTTACAGTGGTTAATGGAGTAATACATGTGCTGGTGGTCTAAAAAAGGTTTAACCACTTTGCAGTCAACAATGATTTGCCGTACCTAGTAACCTAAGTCCAGGGTGAGGTATTCAACCAGTTATTGGTTTCTCAGCTTTTTATATGCATGGTACTCAAGGCTCACTTTTGCTGACATCATTTATGGCTCTGTTGGTTTCAACATCCCCTGGCATGGAAATGCAAGCCGTGGCTGATCAAACACGGTGCAGAGGTACCATTAGTTGTACCATAAGCCTTACATGTTGGTGCTGACATACAGCACATTTAAATGTGAGTGGGTAATTGGCGCTTTCATCCTTATTTACTCTCATTACCAGGCTTATCATGCTATGATGATTTATATGTTTTTCCTGAGCTCTACTGCCTAAAATGAACTCATCATCACCTATGCTGCTGGTTACAAGAAACCCACCATCTCTTTTGCGATTTATCATTTTGGTCTCTATCTTTTACACACGGTTGGAGGTGGAATACAGTATATTTATATTTTTTTGAAGAACACTTTTGTATTTTGTATCACTTATTTCTCCCTTCCCTTTTTTTTCACAGTGATTGGACTTTTTTTGGTTATTGATTTATTAGGATTATACATATTGCTTCATCACCCAAATGTTATTCACTGTTTGTCAGTATTATGTGACTATATCTAATATTTTTAGGAATTGATTATTTGCATTTATTTTTAGGAGTTGAATATTTGGTTTTGATTGTTCTATGAGGTAGCGCCATACTTTTCTTTGCGTCTATTCATATTGTGGAGTGTTTAATCACTCTTAAAGGGGCACCTTAACGCACTGATTATTTGTATTGATTGGCGCCATTCCTTGTCACTTTTTTACTACAATAACTGATAGAGATGTTGGGACTAGCCCAGTATACTACCACCTTAGACTTTACTGAGGGTTACTGGGAGAGACCTTTAACTAAGGAAGCCAGAGAAAAGTCCACCTTTTATACTCCAGAGGGTCACTTCCAATAAAAAAGAGTGCAGTGTGGATTGCATTCTGCTCTGGCTACTTTTCAGAGACCAATGGATAAAACACTATACCCGCATCGGAAATACACTCTGGTGTAATTGGACAACATTGTTATCTTTATTACAGACTAGGAGTCCCATCTTCTCTGAGTGCAGGCTGTGTTGGACTCTCTAAACACGGAGGGGTTTACCATTATTCCAGGAAAGTGTGCCGTTGTGATGAAAGAGACCAGGCACCTTGGATACATTGTGGGTAGGGGGTTGGTGAATTCTCAGATGAACAAGCTAGAGGTTATTCAGGCTTGGCACTGTCAAAGAAACAGGTCTGAGTGTTTTAGGGAATTTTTTGGTGCTACTGTCAGTTTGTCTCCAACTTCCCCACTATTGCTGCACCACTGACTGACTTGACACGCTTGTGATTTTGCATTTGTTACACATGTTCCAAGCTCCATGTTTGTCTGCCCTGCTCTGCTAGATTGGATTCCCTCGTTGATGACCTTGGATCGGATATTGACTACTCTTTGAACTCTGCCTGCCTTTTGACTAATGATTTGTCCCTAAACAAACATGGAGCTTGTCTGAACCACTTTACCTGTCTGCCAACCAAAAGTACCAAAAGTTTGCTTTGCTCAGTTTGCACCTGCCCAAGCGGATAATCAGGCACTATAGCACTGTATAAGTCCTGGGGGCAACCGGGTACCGGTAGGGCCGCTTGCCTTAAAGCTAAGGGAGCTGCTAAAGGTGAGGAACACAGAAGCTAGCTATAGTGTCTGACCACCTGCAGCAGGTATAGTGTGACAACAATCTAGGGCATTGCTGGCTGAGAAAAATTATACTGGTGTTATGGCCGACAGCTGCAGCTATGCAGCTATGCAGTATAACTGCTTGAACACTGTGACGTACATGTACATTACTGTGCAGCAAGTGGTTAATGAGATATTTCTCACACATGCCATGGGTATATGTGGAATTACACCCAAAAACACATTCTACTACTTCTCCTGATTATGGGGATATCACATGTGAGAGACTTTTTGGGAGCCTAGTCACGTACAGGAGCCCAAAATCCAATGACTACATTCAGGTTTCAAAGAGTGTAACTTCCTAATTATCTTCCTGACTACCTATCACAGTTTTGGAGGACTTGAAATGCAAGAATAGTACAAAACACCCTCCCCCCAATATGAAAAGTAGATGCACAAAAAATGAAATCTGCAAAGTACTCACAGTACCTCTTAATTAATACCTTGAGGTGTCTGCTTTCTAAAAATGTATCATTTGGCGGGGGTTTTGAACTAACCTGGCATTTCAGGGCATCCAAAACTGTAATAGGTAGTTAGTGACAACTTGTCATTATTCCAAAACTTGTGGCAAAAAATAAAATCTTCCATGGACTCAACATGCCTCTCAGCAAATTCCTTGGTGAGTCTACTTTCCAAAAAGGGGTCATTTAGGTGTGTTTGTACTGCCCTGGCATTTTAGCACCTCAAGAAATGTTATAGGCAGCTATAAATTCCAGTATATACCATAGTTTGTAGACGCTATAACTTTAACGCAAACCAATTAATATACACCGATCAGGATGTTTGTTTACCAAAGACATGTGGCAGAATACATTTTGGCTTAAATTTATTAAGAAATTAGATTTTATTGAATATTAGTTATTAGTTTTATAACAGAAAAATAGAAAATATTTTTTTCCCAAATGTTTATTTTTTTTTCATATATTTTGCAAAAAAAAAAAAAAACAGTGGTGATCGAATACCACCGAAAGAAAGCTTTATTTGTGTGAATAGCAAAAATAGCTGAATAGCAAGAAATGCTTTGGTCATGAAGGGGTGAAACCTTCTGGAGCTCAAGTGGTTAAAGATTTAATTTAGACTGTGTATGGGATTTCTACGTAATTACTTCATGTTTCATATGTGTGGCATTTGGGAAATTATTCAGGACTTATTTTTATTTGCATTATTGCAATTTGCTGTCTTATACAGTATCTACTTTCATGTTTGTAGTGTGGATCACATCATTTTTTTTTTTTTGATTGATAACAATAAATTGCAAGATTTTGGATTGAACAAAGAAAAGATAACATTTTAGTGGTGGCTATTTATTTAACAGACATTTGAATTTGATAATTTCTTTGTCCTACTCAATATTCTGCCGTTTATTCATATATTGAATCAACAGCTGGATTGGTGCTTTAAACTATTAAATGATTGACTTTACAAGTTATGGAACTACAATAATAATGAACAATGTTGAAATTGGATGATGTGGAGATTTTAAAGCACATTTAAGGAAATTATAACAATACCTCTATATACAGACACGATTTGCACATAATATGTAATCCTTTTATATGAAAGTTCTTTGAATATATTGTTGAAATTAGATCACAAGTGAATCTCAGATGGAAGCCTGTGACTTGTGACTGTATATAGTTGATTAATATATATTTACTACATCATTTAAAATATATTAAAGTGGAATTAAGCTTCTGCAATTAACAAATAATGTAAAATATATATATATATCCCTAATGAGCTTTTAAAGTGTTTGTAACCCTGAAAAAAAATTCTGTTCCCTTATAGCAGGTTAACCACTTACAAACTAGAAGATTTCCCCCCTTAATGGCCAGGCCATTTTTTGTGATACGGCACTGCATCGCTTTAACTGACAATTGTGCGGTCGTGTGAGGCTGTACCCAAACAAAATTGGGGTCCTTTTTTCCCCACAAATAGAGCTTTCTTTTGGTGGTATTTGATCTCCTCTGCTTTTTTTATTTTTTGCGCTATAAACAAAAAAGAGCGACAATTTAAAAAAAAAAAAAACAATATTTTTTACTTTTTGCTATAATAAATATCCCCCAAAAAAATTTAAAATAAACAAATGTCTTCATCAGTTTAGGCTAATATGTATTTTTCTACATATTTTTGGTAAAAAAAAAATCGCAAGAAGCGTATATTGATTGGTTTGCCCAAAAGTTATAGCGTCTACAAAATAGGGGATATATTTATGACATTTTTATTATTATTTTTTTTTTTTTACTAGTAATGGCTGCGATTTTCAGTGGGACTGGACATTTTGCGGCGGACAGATCGGGCACTTTGACACTTTTTGGGACCATTGACATTTATACAGCGATCAGTGCTATTAATAGCCACTGATTAATGTAAAAATGTCACTGGCAGGAAAGGAGTTAACACTACGGGGCGATCAAGAGGTTAAGTGTGTTCCCTGGGAGTGTTTCTATCTGTATGGGGGCTGGGCTGACTGTTAGGAACAGCAGATCTCTCTCTAACTCCCCTGTCAGAATGGGGATCTGTCTGTTTACATTGATCATGGGTGATCATGGGTGGCCAGCAGACATCGCGGGAGCCTGCCACGCGCATCGGGTCCCCCACCGTACAGCGGGCGAATGTGCGCCTGCTACGGCTCCTTTAAGGACACCTACAGCGATTTGCGGCAATGTGCCAACCTGCCACCGTATAATGACGGCGGCTGGTCGGTAAGTGGTTAAACAGCACAGTACTTGTGCTGTCTAACCTGCCCCTCTGAAAGCTGTAAAATACCTGGCTGATCCTGCCAATTTATGTCCTCTCCCTTGTAAACTGACCCTGGTTTATCTTGGCTGCTGAGCCCTGACACCGTGGTCAGTTTATGTGCTTCCGTCAGCCACAGCTCTCCTCTCTGCTCTCGCCCCTCCCCTCCCTGCCTGTCAGCTCAGGAGTCTGTGTGAGCTGTCTCGGCCCCACCCCCCCCTGCTGCTATTAGTAAAAAAATTCACTTTTAAAAAGTTTGCTGCCAGCCCCTATCTTTTAAGCTGCCATTCTGCATTGTGTAATTGTTTATTAGAAACAAAGCCTCTAAATACCTTTTTGTGATGTATCTTCAGGCCGTTCACGTGACTCCCGCCCGCTTTCCTACTTTGATCCAGGGCTACATTGGGAGGGGCCAAGCGGCTAGCTCGGGGGTCACGTGACCTCCAGGCTGACGTGAGAGGGAGATCTCGGCCCCTTCCGCTATAGCTCTGGATCGAAGTATTAGAGTGGCCGGGAGACATGTGACCGGCCTAAAGATTCATCACAAAAAGCTATTCAGAGGCATCAATTTAAACAAACAATTACACAGTGCAGGATGGTAGCTTAAAATGGGGGGGGGGGCTGCAAAGCTTAAAATGGGGGGGACTACCTTGCAATTAATCTCATCCAGTGCTGCAGTGTCGTTGCTCCTGTGTCAATGCTCTTGTCCATCACAGGTGCTTCCATCTTCTGCTGGTCTTTCTTCTGAGTTTGGACTTTTCAGATGCTTTGATTGTCAGCAACAGTATAATATAACTGCCATGCATGCGCATGCTCGGCTCAGTGTACACAAACACTGACAGGCAGGGAAGAAGATTTACAGTGCCTTGAAATTTTCCACATTTTGTTACAACCAAAAAAGTAAATGTATTTTATTGGGATTTTATGTGTTAGACCAACACAAAGTGACACATAATTGTGAAGTGGAAGGAATTTGATAAATGGTTTTCAAATGTTTTTACAAATAAATATCTACAAAGTGTGGTGTGCATTTGTATTCAGCCCTATTTACTCTGATACCCCTAACTAAAATCTAGTGGAACAAATGCCTTCGGAAGTCACCTGATTAGTAAATACTTGTGTGTAATTTAACAAACAGCATCATGTTCGGAAGAAGTAAGCATAATGGAGGGGAAGGGCCGAAGGTGTTGGAGAAATTTATGAATGAAGTAGGATGGGCTGACTTGTGGAGGATCAGAAACCCTGGGACCCGGGCTTATTCATGGCATGCACCAGGGAGAGGGCGCATGTCTAGAATAGATATGGTAATGGAGAATGAAAAGATCCTGCCAATGGTTCGGTCTGTGGCGTACATGACAAGAGGGGTGTCTGACCATTCTGGATTAACCTTTGAGCTAAAAATAGGCCCAAAAAGAATAAGACCGGGTTATAGGATACAAGCTCAATGGTTAACCCAGATCGGATTAAATGATAGAATTCCAGAGCAAATGGGAATGTTCCTGGAAGCACATGGCAACAGGAAAATAGATGGAGTACTCTGGGACACATTTAAGGCATACTTGAGGGGGATAACAAGATCAACAATATCATACATTAAACGTACTAACAGACAGGAAGAGGAGGAAATGGAACAATTATGTGCACAGGCAGAAAATAGGTTTATAGGGGACCCCTCAAATATAAAACCAAATAAGATGGGCAGCCTCATCACGGCAATATAAGAACCAACTAATAATTAACGCTAAGCGTAAGAAAAACTCCAATATGCACAAAAAAACTTTGAACAAGGACAACAATCTAATAAGATGCTGAACTTTATGATAAAACGACAAACCCCATCACTAGCAATATCAGAGGTGAAAAATGAAAAAAGAGAGATGGTAAACACATTAGATGAGATACTTGAGACATTCCAAAAATACTATATTAACATGTATACATCAACACTGACCTGTACACAAGAAGAGATAGAGGAATACCTGAAGGATTTGGACTTCCTTAAATTAACAGAGGAACAAAAAGAGGAGTTAGAGAGGGACATAGAGGAAGAGGAAGTACGAGAAGCTATCTTCTCTCTGGGAAAGGGTAAGTCCCCAGGACCAGATGGCATACCACTGGAAATGTACCAGCGATATGCAGAGATTATGGTACCAGTTATGACCAAAATGTATGGAGAGGCGTTTCAAAGGGGAAAAATGCCTGCTTCCATGTATGATGCTACAGTCATATTGATACCAAAACCAGACAAAGACAGAACTGAGTGTGGGTCGTATAGGCCAATATCATTATTAAATATAGATTATAAAGTACTGGCAAAAGTGCTTGCCAAAAGGCTCAATCAGGTAATCTTGTCTATAATAGCGGAGGATCAAACTGGATTTATGCCAGGGAAATCCACATCAATTAATATTAGAAGGACGCAATATATGACACAAATGAGAGAGTTTATCCTGGAAACAAGTGCCTTGGCATCGCTGGATACAGCCAAGGCATTTGATTCTATAGAATGGGAATTTCTGCAGACAGTCCTGGAAAGGAATGGATTTGGGGAAAAATTTAGAAAATGGGTGAGAATAATCTATAAACAACCATGCTCCAATTTGCTAATAAACGGGTATATTATCCCCCACAATAAAACTATATAGAGGAACAAGACAGGGCTGCCCAATGTCACCGCAATTATTTGCTCTGGCAATTGAGGCACTGGCAAATAGATTCAGACAATCAGATAAATATAAAGGGATTAAAGTAGGAAAAAAAAACCGAACACATTAGGCTTATATGCGGACGATATTATATTATATAATGGGAGATGCGCAAGCATCTCTGACGGAAGTCACCTGATTAGTAAATACTTGTGTGTAATTTAATCTCAGTATAAATACAGCTGTTCTGTGAAACCCTTTGTTAGAGAACCTTAGTGAGCAAACAGCATCATGAAGGCCAAGGAACACACCAGACAGGTCAGGGATAAAGTTGTGGAGAAATTTAAAGCAGGGTTAGGTTTAAAAAAAATATTCCAAGCTTTGAACATCTCACGGAGCACTGTTCAATCCATCATCTGAAAATGGAAAGAGTGTGGCACAACTGCAAACCTACCAAGACATGGCTGTGTACCTAAACTGACAGGCCGGGCAAGGAGAGCATTAATGAGAGAAGCAGCCAAGAGGTCCATGGTAACTCTGGAGGAGGAGCTGCAGAGATCCACAGCTCAGGTGGGAGAATCTGTCCACAGGACAACTATTAGTCGCACACTCCACAAATCTGGCATTTATGGAAGAGTGGCAAGAAGAAAGACATTGTTTCAAAGAAAGTCATAAGAAGTCCCATTTGCAGTTTGCAAGAAGTCATGTGGGGGACACAGCAAACATGTGGAAGAAGGTGCTCTAATCAGATGAGACCAAAATTGAATGTTATGTGTGGTGGAAAAACAGAAAATTTATATCAAATACTTACCATGATTTTCCTTTCCTGATAGGCTCAATGGCAGCATACGTGTGGGTTGGCCCCGCCTCCATAACTACCCAATAGGACTCCTCTCCCATAAATTTCAGCTCTGGACTCCAGGCCGTATTTCGTAACTAGCTTACTCCAAGCATTGGGAGGGACTACTGCTGCCATGGAGCCTATCAGGAAATGAAAATTACGGTAAGTATTTGATATAAATTTTCAGTTTTCCTGACAGGCTCCATGGCAGCAAACGCGTGGGAAATAACTCACCAAACACACCGGGTGTGAACAATGCTGAGCAAAGAAAATTTATTTATTAAACACCGTCAACTGACAGCACTTGCAAACCAAAATTAACGGATGACAAGGCGGCTGGTTCAACACAATAGTGAGACACAAAAGTATTAATAGATGACCAAGATGCCGCTCTACATATAACTTCAGGCGGAACATGATGAGAGGCCACCCAGGAAGTCGAGATACTCCAAGTTGAGTGTGCCGTCACTGCCTCTGGAGGAGCCATGCCCTTTGCTTTATAAGCCCTTTGAATGGTCTGTACTATCCAAGCAGAAATGGATCTAATTGAGGCCTGTTTTCCTTTGTTTTTTCCATGTAGAAAATGAAAAGAAAGTTTGTTTGTCTAAACGATTCTGTAACTTCCAAATATTGACTCAAAGTATGTCCCACATCGAGGGGATGGACATGTTGACTCTCTGTTGTTCCAAAGGTAGGCAACACAATTTCTTGATTTTCGTGAAAAATAGATGTTACTTCAGGATTTGATCCCAGCATGGGAATTAACACTGCTCTATCTGGAAAAAAGGTCAGGAAAGGCTCTTTTGAACCTAAGTTTCTGATTTCAGACACTCTTTTGGCTGAAGTTACTGCCACCAGGAAGACGGTCTTGAGTGTAAGGTATTTGACTGATAGGTTTGTCAGGATCTGTTCCAAGCGTGGAAAGGAAATCTAGAACAAGAGGAAGATCCCACTTGGGAAACCTCGATTTTCTTTGAGGTCTAAGTCTGATAGCACCGTGGAAGAACTGACGAACCAGGGAGTGATTAGCCCATGAAACTCCTGTAAATGCTGAGATGGCTGATATCTGCTAGAGACAAATCCAAACCTGTTTGCAGAAAGCTAAGGATATCCTGGACTTCTGGAGAACCACAAGAATTAGGTCTAGAGGACATGTGTTCTGTGAACTTGGACCAGATACATTCATAAACTCTATTAGTGCTTTTCCTTCTGGCGTTAAGAGTCGGAATGGCTTCTTCAGGATAACCTAAGTCTTCAAGCCTTCCCCTCTCCCTGAGGTGTAGATGAGCAGGACATGGATGCAGCGTTGTGCCTTGGGACAGAAGATCCGGCCTGAGAGGCAGAGGAATTGAGTCTCGATAACTGAGAAGTGTTAAGAGGAAAAACCATGGCCTGTTGGGCCAGAACGGAATTACTGCTATGACTTCCACCTCCTCTGTTCTGAGCCTGCAGAGAAACTGGAGAGAAACTGGAGTATCACAGGTACCAGAGGGAAAGCATACGCCTTGCTGAACCTCCACCGGTCCGTGAGGGCATTTATCCCATAGGCTTGGGGATCCCGGAACCTCAAATAGTACTTGGTCAGCTTGTAATTGCATGGGGACGCAAATAGATCCACTTCTGGAGACACTCCCAGTGTTAGGAGCCATTTGAACACCTCTTTGTGTAGAGACCACTCGTTGTTCATTTGAACACAAGATAGAAAGTCCGCCTGTACATTCTGAACCCCTGGAATGTAAACTGCCAAAATGTTGGACAAATTCCTCTGAGCCCAGTTCATGATTGGCTCCACCTCTCATAGGATAGACCACCCTGCTTCCTTATGTAAGCCACCACAGTTGTATTGTGCAACCGGAGCATCACTGAGGAGTTTCCTATTAAATGGCAGAAAGACATGAGCGTCTGAAAGGCAGCCCGCAATTCCAGTATATTGGATACAATCCCCTGAGGTAGTGAATTCCATCTGCCCTGAGCCACTTCCGATAGGCAATGAGTGCCCCAGCCCTGATTTCTGGCATCTGAGGTTATTATAACCCATTTGATGGGAAGGATTGAGTGACAATTGCAAATATTTTTTCCTTGAAGACACTCTCATGGATGGAGTGAGAAGGATGCACTGACTCTTGCTGGGGGAATACCATTGTTGAAGGAACCCCTTTTGAAATGGGCGAGTGTGCCATTGCGCCCACTTCACCATGGGAATGGTGGCTGCCATAGTGCCAATCACCTTCAGACATTGAAGAGCAGACAGGTAAGATGAAGCAAGGGTGGGGCGGATCCTGTCCCGGATTACCACAATCTTCTCCTCGGGTAGTGAGGTGGTGCCTTCCAGCGTGTTGAAGTGGGCACCGAGGAATACAAGAGATTGTGATGGATTCAGGTGACATTTCTCCAGATTCAGGAGCCACCCAAACTCTTGGAGAGTGGAAATTACTAGTCTACTGTGTTCTAGAAGTTGACCTCTGTCCTGAGCTAGAAGGAGGAGATCGTCTAGGTAGTGATGAAGACGGACTCCTTTGACTCGGAGCAGAGCAACAACAGCTAACAGAACCTTGGAGAACACCCAAGGTGATGTTGTGAGACCAAAGGGAAGGCAGGTAAACTGTAAGTGTTGATCGCCTACTGCAAAGCGAAAGGAACTTTTGGAAGTCTGCTGCCACTGGAATGTGGAAGTAGGCATCTTTCAGGTCTATTTACACCAACCAATCCCCTGGATGGACTGACTGCTGGATCGTTAATAGTGACTCCATCTTGAATTTTTCCTTTTGAATAAACCGGTTGAGATGAGTCAAGTCTATGACTGGCCTCCATGTGCCGTTCCTTTTCTGCACCAAGAATAGAGGAGAATACATGCCTTCGCCTCATTCGCCATCTGGAACAGAAATGGCTGCGCCTTAATCCAATAAAGAGCTTACGTAAGCTAATAGAACTTGTTTATTTTCTTCTGAACATGGAAGACTTGTAGGCATACATCTGAGCCTGGGGGTGCTGTTGAAGACCCAGGTGTGGCCTGAGGAGACCGTCTTGATGGTCCAGAAGTCCCGAATTGAGGCCGCCCAAACATGCCAGAAGTGGAGGAGAGGAGCCCCCACCTGACATGTTTGAGTGGGCCCAATTTCAAAATGACTTAGTGGAATCTTGGTTACCAGAGGAAGCACTTTTTGTGGGCTTTTTAAAAGAGGACTGCCTGGATTTCCAAGACCTTGTAAACTCACGACCAGGCCTGTAGCTGCGTGCTTCCCTTGCACGATTGGTATTCTGTGTTCTCTGAAAGGTGCGTTTCTGGTTCTGTAAACGTCTATCCTGAGGGAGGAACCCCGACTTACCACCCGTGGCCCGGATTATGGCGCTATCAAGCTTGTTGCCAAAAAGAGACGTGCCCTCAAAGGGAATAAGGCACCAAGCTTGCATGGAACTGTGGTGAACCTTCCCAGGAGTGGCCGGCCGGCCAAAATCTTGCCGTGATAAAAGGAAAAATGGCTGCATGGCAGAGTTCTGCTGTCTACCAAGTATATCTGGCGTAGAAGGAACACTGCATTTCAGAAAAAGAACATTATACTAACAGTAAAATATGGTGGTGGTAGTGTGATGGTCTGGGGCTGTTTTGCTGCTTCAGGACCTGGAAGACTTGCCGTGATAAAAGGAACTATGAATTCTGCAGTCTACCAAGAGATCCTGAAGGAGAATGTCCGACCATCTGTTCGTGTACTCAAGCTGAAACGAACTTGGACAAGTCCACCACCGAATGGCTGAAGAAAAACAAAATGAAGACTTTGGAGTGGCCTAGCCAAAGTCCTGACCTGAATCCTATTGAGATGTTGTGGTATGACCTTAAAAAAGGCCGTTCATGCTCGAAAACCCTCTAATGTAACTGAATTGGGACAATTCTGCAAAGATGAGTGGGTCAAAATTCCTCCAGGACGCTGTAAAAGCCTCATTGCACGTTATCGCAAACGCTTGGTTGCAGTTGTTGCTGCTAAGGGTGGCCCAACCAGTTATTAGGTTTAGGGGGCAATCACTTTTTCACACAGGGCCATGATGGTTTGGATTTTTTTTCACCTTTAATAATAAACACCTGCATTTTGTGTTTACTTGTGTTGTCCTTGACTTGTTTAAATTGGTTTGATGTTCCGAAACACTTAAGTGTGACAAACATGCAAAGGAACAGGAAATGAGGAAGGGGGCAAACACTTTTTCACACCACTGTACCTAACAAGTCTCATTACTGCTGCATCCACCAAGGGAGCTGACTAAAGGTGTTTAACCTCTTCTTTGAAAGGATATAGCTTTGAAATTTTTGATTGCATAGAGCTTTTTCTATCCATTTTGCCCCATTCTTCAGAAATGATAGCACCTACTTCAGTGAGAAAAGGAAAATATTGACGCTCCTTACTGAGCTGTTTGAAAAATTTTCTCTGTTTAGGAGGAGAAATTACTGGGTCTTCCCAATTCAGAGCTTCTTTAACAGCTTTCACCAGAGAAGGAACCAAGGCGTATTCAAAGCCCATCCCAGGATCATCTGCTTCCGACCCGCTATGTGAAGGGGGAGCTGATTGATGACTAGGTTGGGAAGACTCCCACGTCTCGTGCACTTGTCCCTCTCCTGACAGGGAGATCAGTCCTGTAGTGACTCTTTCACGACCCGATTGACTATTGTTTAAATTGGTTTGATGTTCCGAAACACTTAAGTGTGACAAACATGCAAAGGAACAGGAAATGAGGAAGGGGGCAAACACTTTTTCACACCACTGTACCTAACAAGTCTCATTACTGCTGCATCCACCAAGGGAGCTGACTAAAGGTGTTTAACCTCTTCTTTGAAAGGATATAGCTTTGAAATTTTTGATTGCATAGAGCTTTTTCTATCCATTTTGCCCCATTCTTCAGAAATGATAGCACCTACTTCAGTGAGAAAAGGAAAATATTGACGCTCCTTACTGAGCTGTTTGAAAAATTTTCTCTGTTTAGGAGGAGAAATTACTGGGTCTTCCCAATTCAGAGCTTCTTTAACAGCTTTCACCAGAGAAGGAACCAAGGCGTATTCAAAGCCCATCCCAGGATCATCTGCTTCCGACCCGCTATGTGAAGGGGGAGCTGATTGATGACTAGGTTGGGAAGACTCCCACGTCTCGTGCACTTGTCCCTCTCCTGACAGGGAGATCAGTCCTGTAGTGACTCTTTCACGACCCGATTGACTAATGTTTCCAGGAGTTGGTCTGCACCTTCCCTCTCATTAGCTGCTTTAGAGAAACAACGGTCACAGAGAGACTTGCTAGCAGGAACCGGGTGATTGCATTACCCAACATGATCCCTCCGGCCCCCTACTGTGAGATGAGAGGGGGTGAGGATAGCCTCTACTGTGGTGTCCGGACTTAAAGGAGGATCC
Organism: Lithobates sylvaticus; assembly: GCA_028564925.1. Lineage (NCBI taxonomy): Eukaryota > Metazoa > Chordata > Amphibia > Anura > Ranidae > Lithobates > Lithobates sylvaticus. The sequence goes on from CM053028.1 coordinate 162,807,840, forward strand.
ATGGTGTCTAGAACCAGAGCAGGTGTGCCGGTGGTGTGATTTGGAAGACCTGCTCCTTCTGCGGGAATTGTGACTTTGATCAGACCTAGAAGGGCTGAGAAGAGAAAAGAGAGAAAGAAGGATAGAGGAGATAGAGAGACACAGTGTCACAATAATACATTATACGCCACTCTCCTCATCCCCCCAGCAGGCAGAACATAGGAAAAATACACAGTGTCCCACATTCTTACCTGCTACGAGAGGGCTGGCCACCAGGAGGCAGTGAAGAATCCATAACTTTCAAGCTAGACACTGCAGGTGAAAAGCACAATCAGATACCAGCAAGGGAAAAGCATAAACCCCTAATCACTAGTACCTACTGGGGAAGACTCTGCAGATGCTCAGGGAAGTCGCCACATAAGCCCACAATCATTCCAGAGGCTCTGCAGGCTCCCCCAGGATTTAAATGTGGCACCGCATGACATCACAGCAGCGCCAGGCCTGAGAGACTCACATGCATGTAGGAACCAAGCCTCGCTTTCGTTCTGGGACCACGCATGCGCAGAGCGACGGCGGAACGCACAGGGAACCATCCGACATGCATAGGACATCAGAAAGCAGGAAATACATGAAATAAAACAAAATAACATATACAAACACTGCTGCCATGAAGGCGATGCTTTCTTACCACCACCTACGATCGATTTGGCCGAGGACACCGCATAGACACACACACCGGACTTCAAGGCAGATAATGGCCACCTGCAAACTGCTAGGCAATCAGGCCTGTACGCACTTGTTTTTCAATGGCAGGCATGCTTCCAGCTCTTCAGCGCTACTCTTCAAATACACTCCATACCCTGCTTAACAGTCAAGGCTTATCGGAAGGATGTGACAACAAATCATGCGGCCAATCTTGATCGTAGGAGAATCGTCTTCAGGTAGGAGAACCAAACATATGGTCCTAAGAAGGAGGACAAAAAAGGAACACGGCTAGGAGTCCAGAGCTGAAATTTATGGGGGTCCTATTGGGTAGTTATGGAGGCGGGGCCAACCCACACGTATGCTGCCATGGAGCCTGTCAGGAAACTAACATTGCACATCACCCTGAACACACTATCCCCACCGTGAAACATAAGACAAGTATATGTGCAAAGGACTGAACACAATTTATCCCATAGGTAAAGAGTCAAATAAATGGAAACGGGGGGGATAGGGAAGGAATGCAATGATATATATGTAGACAAATGTCCAACAGGTATGGGTAAAAAAGTCCACAGATCATAGGGAGGGTGTAGAGATCCACCCCACAGGGCAGCCATCATATGGGAACAGAAACCATGTTCCAGTACACTGTAAATAAACAAAGGGAGAGGCGCCTCTGGGTGCCGAAGTATAACAAGTTTTAATAGCACTAAAGCTGAACAACTCACATTTAGGAGGTAAAAAGCAGGCATATGATTATTCCCACAGTGGGGAGTGGGAGAAAGTGTCCTCAGTTGATGGTCCTATCCCAGATGGGAAGCAATGTTTCCTCTCGTTCACCACTCACTGCTGCTCCGCTGTAGCGGGGGCGGTCGCGGTGGAGAGGAGCTCAGAACAAGGCCTGGAACGCTGGTGGTGTGCAGGGCGAGGATGGATGACGTCACTGGCAAGCAACGAGTTTCTCGAGCATGCGCACTGCGAGTGACACGGCAGACACGCTCCTTTATCAAGCTAACTCCTCGGGCTACAAGGAGCTGCCTTACATGCTGTACAGGGGGTAGGGGCCGGCACAAATGTCCATAGATAACATGGGAAATTGTTTATATTACAAAGACAAGCAACAATTTCAGGTGTTCATGCCAGATATAGCAAAAATAACATGTCTACCCAAATATAAAAAGAATTAAACACTTAAAGGTTAAAAAAAAATTGAAGATGATAATAAATAATATAATAACAGGGCAATATATACTTATTGGGACATGATTGGCAGCAATATATGTATATGTGTAAATCTTCAGAAGAGGAGAGAAAGAGAGCAGAGGGAGGGGGGGGGGTCGAAAGGGGGAGGGGAGAATAGGGGGGGAATCATAGGTCACTAAATCTATCTGAACTTGACAAATCAATATGATTAATTACCTGATTAATAGCAAGATTTAAAATGTATTCATTATTAAACAATAAAATTAGTTAATTATTTATTATTCAATATTCATGAATGGTGACATCAGGGAATTACTTATGGTCAGTAGTATTGTTCATGGATTTGGAAAATGTATTTATAACGATCAGTCTGGGCCCCAAATAACTATAATTAATTAAAAATCAAATATTAAAATTTAATGAAATAAAAAATGTAATAAAAAATTAATAAATGTATTTATTAAAAACATCAATCAATTAATTGATTGTTGTTTTCTAAGAATAATGTACATATGTCCGTGAAACATGGTGGTGGCAGCAAAGTATTGACTCAGGGGGGCTGAATACAGATGCATGCCACACTTTTCAGATATTTATTTGTAAAGAAATTTAAAAAACATTTATCATTTTCTATGTGATAAAGTCTACCCAAAAAACAAAACTTATTATATATGTACTAGAAATATAGTGTAGGTGTGTGAAAGGTATTCAAAAGACCAGCTGCTATTACTGATCACATCCCCATATTCATGTGCACAGAAATCAATATATATAAGAGTGCAGCGCTGAATCATGAAATATAAACAAATATTAAAAATCATTGAATCCAACAACATATAAAGTGCATAATTAAATGTCCACACAATAAAGTTAAAAAAAAAGTCCATATTAAAATAGTGAAAATTCCACAAATAGATGTTGACTGATGAACAACTAAATGTAATAATGAAATCCTATATAAAGCTTCCAGACCACTAATGAATCACCTCACTCATGCTCCCCCCAATGGGTATAGGCTCACCTCTGGTAGTGCAACCCCCCCCCCCCCCCAACTAAGCAGGGTCAGAAATGCCTGTGAGCCACCCCAGGACTCAGAGATCCCCCTGAGGAAGATACGTGACCCAGTGCTGAACACACGTAGGGGATAAAGACGGGGCTAAGGACGGTGGAATTTTCACAGTTTTAATATGGACTTTTTTGCACTTTATTGTATGGACATTTAAGTATGCACTTTATATGTTGTTTGATTCAATGATTTTTTGATATTTGTTTATATTTCATGATTCAGCGCTGCACTCTTATATATTAATTTATCATTTCCTTCCACTTCACAATTATGTGACGCTTTGTGTTGGTCTATCAAATAAAATCCCAATAAAATACATTTATGTTTTTGGTTGTAACATGACAAAATGTGGAAAATGTCAAGGGGTATGAATACTTTTTCAATGTACTGTATGATAGAAGAAGCCAAAAGGGTCTCTTTTGTCATAAAAAAAAAAATCTACCTTTCAGTGTTTTCTTTTTTATTTTTAAGGTAGGCCAATGGCTGAGAGCACTGACTGGAGTGTTCAGCAGGGGAGATCGCTGTACAAACATCAGATTGTTAGTACAGTGGCTCCAACCTGAGCTGTCAGTTTTTTTTTTCATTCAGCCCGCTGCGTTGAATAAAAAAAAAAAAATAGTAGCGTGTACTAGGCTTAAGACAGAATGATACTCCAATGCTACGTCACATGTCATATCAAACCAAGCCTTCACGTGACTTAGCACGTATCTATAATCGATTCAAATTTCACTGAGCTAATCATTATCACTACAGATTACAGTGGATAAAGTTTTTTTTTTCTTTTTATTGAATGCACTGATTTGAAAAAACAAAATACTCAACTGCTTGGCATACACCATAATAAGCATCATACATAAGTTGTAAACATTTATTTTTTTATTTTCCCTTAAAGATCTTGACATTCAAAATGTTTTAAAAATCCAGATGACATTGGAATTAATAACTTGATTAAAAGAAAACAAAACAATAGCACATTGACAGAATTTCCACGCAGAAAGACCATTCCTGAGATTACATATTTTTAGTTTGAAAGAAAAGATGCCCTTTCCTAAATACAAGTTGGATGGATAATCAATGCAATACTTTTATCACAAATGTTAACATAGCAATTTTTTTTTTTTAAGGCCCCATTCCAGGAAAAAAACATACCATGATTAAAAAAGAAAAAAAAAAAAACATAAGCCTATCTAAAGGCCTTTTTTTACTTACCTGTAGCCACACTCATGTGACAATCTGGCCTAGAGTTTTCTCCTCTTCTGTTTACATTCTGGTTTGGGTCCTTCTTCGTGTGGTCACATCTCTGCCTGCCTGACATGGACACTTTCTATTGGATGGGCTGTAGTGGGGTCTGTTCGCACTGTTTGCCCTGAATGGTGGACTAAGTTGAGTATATCTCAAGGTAAAAGTGTAAAGAAAACTGGCTGCATGGGTTAGAGGGGGGTGAGAGGATGGGTTAGGAGAAAAATAGTTTTTGGCCTGAAATGGACTTTAAGTACAAAAGTTAAAAAATAAAAAAAAGATTATCTTAATACATGCCTAAATTGCAGTCAACTGCTGCTTTCACATCTATTGGTGCTTTGTAAAAAGTACAGTGGTTCCCCCCAAACCTTAGGCATTCTGTTTCCTGTCCACTGTACCTCCCTACTGATCCATCACTATGATGTGCAACCTCGCTGCCAAAGAGAAACGTGTGATGGGTGGAAAGAAGCTGCTATCAGTAAGCTTTGAATCTGGCTGATTAGAGTACCCAAGATATCAATGATTTTACAGAACGCTAAAGATAAGTGATGCATTTGTTGATGTTTTTACTTAAATCATGAGTTTTCTTTTGAAAGGATAGGGCATACAGCTAAATATACCATTAAAATACCCATACATGAACAGTTTTACCTACCAAATTATTGGTAGTTCTCTTCATCCAGACATCTGTCAGACAACAAAGCTAGATTATGGACCTACCTAAAGACTATATTGCAGTTAATTAATACAATACAATGCAGCCTGGTCCAAAAGCCAAAGCAGTATAAATAGTGAATGAGTAGCTCTCTCCTCCTCTAGGTACATTCACACTTTAAGCTTGAAAGCACTGCATGAAGCAATAGTCGTGCCTAACTGGCACCAAGTGTTTTGCCTCCTTTCGCTCTGAGTGCTGCAGTGCAGAGAACTACAGGGAGTTAATATGAGAGACCACAATCTTCAGTATGTTGAGTCAGCATCCTGAAACAAGTATGCAGGTAAGGATGTATGACCTTTACATCCCCCAAATTTATGTTAAGAAAGGTTTTCCTTTAAGGGTTAGTTTACCTCTACCAAAAAACTGTCTATGCGGGTAAGCAGAGCCAGTAGTGCAGCTTTGACTTAAGTTGAATAATGCCCTCGCTGTAGGTGTAGGCCATTTATGTACCTCCTGAAGGCTGACCAAAAACGCCCCCTGTCCTGCCTTGTTGCTAGGATGCTGCTAAGACAGGATGGCTCCCAGCCATTTCTGATCACCCCCATCATAACAGGTGCCAGCTCTTTCTCTAATTCTGAGTACACTGCTCCTGCAACAGGGGTCATAGTGAACCGCGCATGTATGAGTGTTTGAGAGCTCACTCCTGTGATTGTGGGGGCCAGTAATAGCTGGAAGCAGGATGAGGGGATGACATCTCTGGGAGATTTTCAACCAGGCTTTTGGAGGTACAGTATGTAAATGGCCTACACATAGGGGCCTTAATTTTGAACTTAAGTCAAAGCTGCACAGTTTGTTTTTACCTGCATAGGTAATTTTTTGGCTGAAGGTGAATTAACCTTTTAAAGTTTATGCAAACTCTAACAATAAACTTCTCTTATTTGCTCCCCTTTGGACTTTTAAATATACAATTACAAGCTTTTTTGTTATATCTGCTCGATAAGTGCAAAAAATACCCGTTGATTCTGCCCGAAATCTTGTGAGGTAATAACTTCCTATGCTCTTTGCCTGTGCACCATTGGTATCAGCTAGCATTGTTTTCAGCTATCTGTGTGGACTACAAAACATCTTCCTCCTATGTTATATGGAAGAGAAAGAGGAAGAGGGTTATTATTAGACATGGGCGTCAAAAAATTTGTTTTGTTTCGTTACGTTCCGCTTCGTGTATAAAAAAAAAAAATCGTATTTCGTAATTCGTGTACAAAATTCAATTCGGATTCGTACGAAATAAGGATTTTTTGTTAGATTCGTAAACTGTTCGTTATGATGAATTTATCATTATGAGGGGTTCCCACCATCCCTGTGCTGACTGCCTCTGTGTGAACAAAACACCAGTCACGTTTCTGTTAATTTGGATCCGAAATTTGTAAATGAAATTTCGTATTTCGTACAGAATTCGTATGCATAAAAATTCGTATTCGGATTCGTACGAATGCACGAATTTCCGGAAATTCGTACGAATTTTTGATTCGTACAAAACTAATCGCACATCTCTAGTTATTATGTAGTCCAATATTAGACTGACAATGCTACCCCTCTCTAGATATGGTGAGTGCACACTGTCATCCTAGGACAGAAAGAATCATACTGGCAGGATCAATAGGAGAAAATCAACCTCATTTAGGGATTAATACGCTGCAATAAATTGAATTTTTTTTCTTGATTTAGATATGCTTTAATCTACTTTGACTAGCCTAGGATATGGTAAGCAGTTCTCATCTGTATACCCCAAAGTACTGACACTTGATTCTTGATTTTAGACATTAATGGTTGTACTGGAAAATATTAACATTTGTGGAGTTTTGTCTTAATGTCACAAAATACAATATGTACATGTTTTGTCACACTTGTTAATAGCACTTTAAAGGTGGAAAATTAAAACTCTGTACTACAAAATAGTTTGTTTCTTTAAAATAAAACTCCAGAAAACCGGTAAAAACATAGTTCTATTAATGTTATGTGAACTTTTATTTGTCTACCAATTGTGTTTAGCCAGTCTTTTAATTCCCATTCACACTCATCTACACCGCATTCCCTACACAGTGACATCCCCCTAACCCGGTTCAGCTTTGTGGCTTCATGCCTTTGCCTCCAAACTGCTTGTTGAATAATGGATCAGAATGATGGTCAATGAAGACGAGTATACTGAAAGCAGGAATTAGTTAAAGCGGAACTTTACCCAAAATGAGAAGTTCCTCTCTTCCTCCGACCCCCCTGCCTCTGCCACATTTGGATTATATGTTTTTTTTTTTTGGGGGGGGGGGGCGGGTAGCTAGTTTTGACACTACCACTTTGGCTCGGATCACCTAAGCGATCTGAGTGGAAGTTTTCCTCTTCCCCTTCCTGCCCGCAACCTTCTGGGACACATCACAGGTCCTGGAGGGCTGCAGGGCCATTCACAAAGCGCACTGCCCCTCAAAGCCGGCTGCCTACAGTTAACATGCCAGCACTGGTGACCGGACACCGGTGAAGAAACCAGCTCAGGTGAGGACAGTGCTGGATCCATGGACAGGTGAGTGTCTGTTTATTACAAGTCCGCTGCTACAGCTTTTGTAGGTGCTGACTTTTAATTATCGCACATCCGACTGAAGCTTCTCTTTAAATTTGTTTCGTAAAGCATAAGGAAATGCAAAGCAGTTTTTTTTTTTCAGTTTTGGATAGAATGTGGAAGTGCCAAGTTTATATTACTGTCTGTGTCCTGGTGACCACTGACAGTGAGACAACAAAAGGAAGAATCCTAATATTTGATTGCCATTACAGTAATAGGTGAGAATGAGTCTTCCAATAGATACATGTATTGGCAACAAATGTCCAAGATGGAGATTTCCCTCATTTTGGGAAGATGTCCTCTCACTTCCTGCTGCATCTCCAACACAAGAAGAAAAGGGAACTTTCCCTAACAGCACACACACAACAAAATAACCAGATAGGGGTTTAAACCTTTCCGTACTCTATCCAAAATAAAAGATATATACTATGTAGTGTAGCAGAGATGGGCAGAGATGTGTGAATCACAAGACTGGCTGGACAGCAAAACAATATGTTTAGATATATGTATCATGTGTTATGCTGTATAACTGAAGTTGCACTTAATTAGCTTTTCTAATATTGACACCGCATCAGCATCTGTTCTGCACGTTTCAATGCCACAAAAAATACAACTAGATCTGGGTGTATAGACTTTGTTATGTGCTATAACAATACAGTTACAATGTCAACTTTCCTTATGACAGAAGTGTACCATACTACAATATGCGTAACAATGAAATACAGTATGTCAGTATTTATTGTAACAAATAGTATAACAGACTGCTTATATAGTAACTTAAACCACTCATTATCACAAAATCTTTTTTTTCCCTTATTGTAATAATAATGCACTGCAAAAGCTGCATTTTCTAGAAAATAGTCCATATCTACGGATAGGTTGTATATAGATAAGCGACCATTTTTAAAGTTACAGTATGAATTCATAAATCAGGCTCTGATCCTGTATACTGTATAGAGAGTTTGTCGTTAATAGCTGAGACTAAAATTTCAATATGAAATATGGTTTGTAGTATTGTGTGACTGGACAGTTGAAACACTAATTAATAACCATGAAAATAGAAAGAAACACAAATTTTTGTCTACTATAATTTTCTTTTAGAATATTGCTAAAATTAAAGCAATTTTAATTTTGTTCTACTGCCCCAAGAACGCTTACCTTTTCCTTTGATAGACAAAAACTGAATTTCATCACAGCAATAACTCTTTGTTATTCCAGCTACTATGGGAATATCACTACTTTATCATCCTCCTAAAAATATAGCTTAGAATTCTAATATGGTATTTTCCCACCAAATTTCCAGCTGCAAATGTATCCGTTATAAAGTTATAGTACCTAGGATATTTACACAAATACAATTAAATACAGTAAGTTGGTCAATCACTACATAAAAAAACATTTCTCTATTGCTGTAACGTGTTTCACATTAGTCCTGTCACATTTAACAGCTGTATAACCTGCATAAAATTGCAGATGTATTTAGAAATAGTCTGTTTCACACCAGAAAAAATGTTGTTGGTTAGGCAATAGGTCACTGAGTGTTTAGAAATCCTAAACGTCTGCATAGAATCTCAAAGATTTCAGCTACACATAATACTATCGTAATCACAGTAAAAGTATACATAGCAATGAGGAAGATTGTTTTTTCAAAGTGTTCAGGGACCATGCACCTGGTGAAATTGTATTTTTTATCTAGGCTTGCTGCATCACATTTAAAAATTGGATTAACTTGGAAGCCAAAAAGATGAGATTGTAACCAAAAGGCCACTACTTCCAATGTAATTCTCAACAGTACTGAAATAATGTAGAACACTGTATAAACAGGCTTCTGGAGAATGTCTTCTTGGTCAATACTCTTGCAGGCTGCGTAGAGATGGAAAACTGCTCCAGGAACCAGTACTGTCACCAGCTGAAGTGCCCAAAATACCTGCAAAATGGAAATTCATTACAATGTGAGGTGCACTGAAGTTTTTTTTTTATTATAGATTTCTTGCTGTACAGAGGGTTAAAAAAAAGCAGTTACTTGCTTGCCCATTAATTACCACAGGCAGTAGATCAACTGCTTAGAGTGGATCTTTTCCTACCTTTTTTTTCTAACCTCTGCTTTCCAGGTTGCAGATTCTGCACAGGTCAGATACTCATCCACCTAGTGGATCCAGCATTGTCCTGCTGAGATCCCCTTCTCTTCTGCCACCGATTGGTTCCCGTTGCGACATGTTCTTGTGTGACATTATCAGGAGGCTGCTGGCTCTTCCGAGCTGAATCGGTGGAACAGAACTCTTTTCTCACGCGAGAGTGGCGAGACTGGGGCAACGTCATATGACATCGTCCCAGAACGAGAGGGGATCCCACCCGCCATAATTTTACTATACGGCTGGCGGGAGGTGGTTAAAGTGTTACTTAAGTCTTTTCCTGGTGCAAACATGGCAGCATACATATGATAGAGCTCTGCCCCTATTTCAATCCACGGGACCATTGTAAATCTATAAAAGGAAAGAGAGAGAGACCTGACACGTTTTTCTTATTGTCCTCAAGACCTTCACCTGCAGACCGGTGTTTATTCCACATAAAAACACTGGCCTACTGACCGACTAAGTCAGTGTCTGCCTGGGTTCAGCCTCTCCCAGGTGCTATCCCGATTTGTAGGATGCTAAATGTACCAACAAAATGGAAAGTCTGGAATAGAGGTCTTTTGGAGCTGAGGGTTTTTTTAACTAGAAATTCTATTTCTCTAGTGGTACACACCTATGTTGGTGTTATGCATTAATTTTGGCAGCAAATTTAGATTTTTATACATATGAATGCATGGGAGAATCTATCCACCTTTGGTGTACATCACCACAAGCCTTTTTGACTCATTGGGTGTACGCCCTTTTGGGTCCAAGCATTCTGGTAAGACTTCATCTAATTGATAGTGGATATTCTACTTGCAACTTTCCTCACAAATTGTTTCCATCCTTGATGTCAAGAGGATGTTATGAACATTTGGTTTATATCTGTGGACTCACTACACATTGGGTTCTTTTATTTGTGGACTTATTTATTTTCTATACACAGATTCATTATCACTGTGAATATATCTAATTAAGGTTTTTTTACATACTCCTAGAGATTCACATGAACATTTATGATCGCAGTTTATTCAGAGATGTGTTTTATAACCAGGCGTAACATGCAGGAACTGTGAGTATACCACCACTGCGGCCAAACGACAGCATACCAGTGTGAACCCAAAGGGTTGTTCACACATGCAACAGCCACTGTCACTCCACTGAAAAGTGATCCATGCTCAGGTCACTTTTCAGAGGCATTAGGAGGTTATATCACAACTTCTCATTGCCTGTTTTAACCTCCTAAATGCCAATCCCTCAAGGTAATGGCATGGTGAGCCCACTTGAATGCACATAGAACCAAGTACAATTATAGCCTGAAGAAAGAAAGCTCTATGCTTGCAGTTAAGGAAAGGTTCTGCTGGGGAACAACATAAGAAAGAGGAGGGAGAGAGAGGGAGAGAGATGGCAGGAAGGGATTGAAGCAGAAGTGGGAGAGTACGGTCACAGTGCTGAACTGCTCACTCACTCATATTTAGGCTGCTTGATTGAAACATTCCTACCCACACATCCTCTTCTCTTCACATATACAGTATAGTGCATGGAGAGGCTGCACAGAGGGAGGGAGGGAGTGCAGATCCAGGGGAATGTGTTGTCCAGGTGCTCGTAGCCCAGGCTCAGTGAGAACGGAAAGCAGACACTCGTGTGGTGTGAGAGATGCAGCCAACATCCCTAGTGCTAACTGCTAAGCATGGAGCTCCGTGGAAACCAGAGGTTTACGAGGGTAAACGTCCCACCTTTACATTTTCATTTTGTTTTCATTCGTTAACGAAAACAGAATTGATTTCCGTCATAGTTTTCGTCAGTGGATGAAAACGTGGTGTGCTTTTCAATTCATTTTTGTCACTGTAAAAATGCAGCTGACCAAAATTTTGACAAAAACCTTTTTGTTGACAAAATTGTTATGTGTTATGATGCTGGAGTCAGCACTACAGAATCTGTTCTATGACCTGGCTATTTCTTGCCTTTCACTTACTGGTCTCTCTCCCTTTTATGTTTTTTTTTCCTTTTTTGGGAAGGAGGGGTTGTTTAATTTTCATGGTTAGGATGTGTGAGGACCGGGTGGGCACTTTCCAGCTGGGTGCATGTGTGTTTGAGCTGTCTGATGCTCTCACCAGTTAGACCGGGATGCCTGTGGGTGGTGGGCTTTTTTTGGCATTTCAGTATAGAGAAATGCGCCCTGCGGTCGTGCTGGGTCGCTGTAGTGGTGGATGGTGGGTGTAGGTTCTTGTGTGATCTTCTCATTTTAAGTCTGGGCAGGTACAGGATGGGGATGTCTGCTCTGGTCCTCAGGAAGTGGAATTATTCTCCTTCTTGCCCTATGCTGTTCTTTTTTGAAGATAAGGAGGGGTGTGGTTTTTCACTTTCCAGTCAGTATATGAGCCTCCGTTAATAGGCACGTTAGGACCCTCACTCAATACCATTTGTTAGGTCTATTACACTGGACCATTGTTATCACCGACGCCAACTCTACAGGGCAACCTACAACCATCTCAAAGTGCAGGGAAAGTGGATTTCCCTCCCTTCCTGGAAGACATTGAATTTTCTCTGCATGAGCTTAATGTATCTAGGATTTTAATCACTTATCTTGAGGTACTTCGTCATTTAAGTCCTTGGAGAAACAGTTAATTTTGCCAGCTGGCAGGTCCAAAGGGATACAGGTTACAGCAAGGACTTTGTCATCCTAGATTGTTACAGTCATCCAGGGAGCATAAGAGGTGTACAGATGGGAGCCTCTGTGAGTGGTAAAGGCACATTTGACCAGATCTATTTCTAAACCATAGACAGCACATTCAAGGGTGCCTATAGTGTCCATATGTAGGGTGAATTAGTCAACATGGCACACTTTTTTAAGCACTAGTGGACCCAGCTGCTCTCACTACAGCAGACCTTGACAGGAAAACTATCCAAGCTTCAATGTCCAATATTAATAAAGTTTGAATATGACCCTCCCCTACAGCTCTTTATTAATCATCTTAATCATATTGTATACTGCCATATTGGCACCAGGATAATGGAACATTGTATTAAATATTTACAATAATTTTCCTTTCCTGAAGCCAATCAATGGCAGCATACAGACCCTCCCTTTTCAGAGAATGTGCGAATCTCTCTCTCTTTTCTTTTATAGATCTACACTGGTGGAGATAGGGTAGGAGCTCTATCATATGTATTGTGCCGTGGACAGGCACCAGGAAAGTTAAATGTTGTTAAGTGTTTGATACAATTTTTCATCTTTTTGCATTTTTGCATTTTGATACAGTGGAGAGGGGTTATAACCTCCACCGGTTTAAATTTGTCTTTACTCACTTCCTGCTCTGTCTGACACCTATACTAGAAATATCAGCAATGGAGACATAGACAGCAAAAATACCTGCAATGGAGAGAAAACCAGACACCAATAAGTTGATTCTAAAGCAGGATTTACTGAAGTCCCATTTCAGCAAAAGAAATGCACATTTCGATAGTATGGTGGCTGTCGTTTCTTAGGGTGACATTGTCTCCGTCGCTTGTCACTGTCTGTCACCTTAAAGAGGGCCACCGTGCTCTCAAAGCATTTGTTTTGATTAAATGGCACTTCAGTAAATCCTGCTTCAGAATCTACTTCACAGTGTGTTGGTTTACTCTTCATTGCTGAATTCTTACAGTACCACTATAAAGCCATGTGGCCACCTTTTACAAGGGTTACCAATGGATGTCTGTGCAGTATGGTGTGATGATTTGTTAACAATAAAAACCTGCATGAGATTTTAACCCTTCTCCACTATGCTAGAAAAAATATTTTGATTTCCAGATTGCAGATCTTTCCCCTACACTTCTGTTTCCATCTAGCAACTGAAATTAAGACAGAGGGGTTGATTTACTAAAGGCAAATAAGCCTTGCACTTTTCAAGTGCAGTTGCACGTGGCAGTTGTTCCAGAGTTTAGTAAATAAGGAGAAGCTTCACTTTGCAAAGAATACCCAATCACATGCAAGGAAAATAAAAAAAACAACATTGATGATGGAAGTCAGCAGAGCTTTGTCACATTTACTAAACTCTGGAGCAACTGCACTTGCAAAGTGTACAGTTAATTTGTCTATTTGCCTTTAGTAAATCAACCCCAGAAAGTAAGAAGTGTGGTCAGTTTTTAATAGGAAAGCAGAGGGACTGGCAGGAACAACAGGAATTTCACACAAAGGAAGCAATATAAAGAGAACAGGATACTTTCTCATACAAGTACATGGTACACGCAGGCACATATGGAGAATATGAAGTGTTGGGGTAACAAACGCTTTAAGCGGTTAAAACAGCATTAGCAGTTAAATCAAAACTCTCCAAAAAATATATTCTCGACACAAAGAAATAATATTCCTGATCATAAAGCGCTACTTCTGCCCCAAACTATTTCTTCAATATTGGATGCTTGTTGGGAAATTAAATTTTATGCCAGTTTTTTTTTCTGGGACTTCAGTGGTAAGCTATCTCCACCGGTTACTCAAAGCTTTCAGGGCAACTGCAAAGCCAAAGAAGGTATCGACAGACATTTTAGTTATTTATTAAGTATTTGGAGCACCGATAACATTCAGAAAACATTTGCACTGGTAAGAGATGATTTGAGTAAACAAATAATTATTCATATGAATGTTTATTTTTGTAGCTGACAGCTAAATAGTACATAAAATTATATTTAAACAATATGTAATAAAAAGAAAAATAATACTGAAACTAAAATAATATATAAGGGTGTAACTAACTGGGTCATGGTTTGTCAAGTTTAATAACAATAAATTATTTTAGTAATTGTAGTAATTAGGAATGAATTACTTACATTACTTGGTTTATCCTACCATGGTTCTTTCTAACATATAAAATGTTTTGCAGTAGCTTAAAGTAAGGCTATAATTGTATTTTTGTTATAATAATTATAATTAATTAATTTTATTAAATAATTTAAAAATTAACTGCATTAATAATTAACTGCATAAGTAACTAAGTAAAATAAGTGTTAAATTTGAAACTAACTGTCTTGCAACTTTCTGATAAATTTGATATTGCACAGGGTAGGGAAATAATCAACTTTAGAAACAATATTGATTACCTATTTTGTTCCCTTATGATTTTACACACTCTTGAAGTATCCCTTATGGTCAATGGGAAAAGATCAGATTGTGGTTTTTGCCATGTGGGAACTGTCGATACAATGGAATGTTGTGTCTATACGAGCATTTCAGTTAATTGAAGACAACTGTAGACAGACCTCCATGGTAACGAGCCTATACAGGCATAATGGAACAAAATAATGCTATTTAAGAAGTTTATGATTTAAATCCCTTGACTTTCAGTATTAAATGCATCAGAAAGCAGATGAATGGTGGAGCGCAATGTTTTGAATTAGGTGGCTTAAGGGCCTGTGTTGACAGACTATGAGCTTGTGTGAATGGCATCAGTTTGGCATCAGTCTTGGCCAAGTCTGAGCTCATTCAGAAATGACTGACACATGTATTTGAGCTGCAATTGACCTCCTTCTGACCTGCTCCAAGCAAGTTTTGCTATCTAATAGATTTGCATGGGAACGCAAAACATGCTTTAAGCAAACGAAAGCTTGTCAACACAGGCCCTACTTCTGAAAAATTTGTAAGGTAAACTTACATAGGACGCCCGCCTCACCTGTCCTGCTGACCTGGAGCGCACCAATTACCTGCACTGACAGTTCGCATCGCTGCCTCACCGTCTGGGGGTTATAAATCCCCCACAGCTTAATCTCCAAAACTTACCTCGTCAGGAGGTACGTTTAGGAGCGTTCTAATTGGTCGGTACATCACATGGGTGGCGCCAAACCAATCGGAACCCGCGTAGCCCATCCTGTCACCATGGGCGAAGAGGAGAGAAAGCCGCAGGGATTTAAAACCCCCTGGCGATACGAGCTGTCAGTGCGGGGGATTGCCGGACTCTGGGTTAGCAGGACCAGGGCGCATGAGGAGGGAATCCAGTGTAAGTTCACCTTACAGATTTTCTGTAAAGTTGAACTTACACTTTAAGTTGAGGTGGAGTTGAGGTGAAACACAACATAATTCTTTGGTAAGATTCTCCAAATTATTGAAGCAGCTAAACACATCATAATGCTCTGAGCCTAATGTACAAAAAAATGATTTTGAAACACTGGGCCTGATTTACTAAAAAAAAAAAAGTTTGGATGCTTCAATTCCCACACAAACCCAGTTGAACATCCAAAACATACTCTCAGACTACATGCATGTAAATGCACACAGCTATGATATATATACACCCAACGTAATTCACTAGGGAGCCCATATATATGCATGTGGTGCATTAACAAGATTGTAAACCTCGAAAAAAAACAACAAACCCTACAAGACAAAGGCATAATGAGCTAGTATGCATCGCATACAAGCTTATTATGAAATACTTACCTTAGAACGATGCCCTGTATCGGCGTCGATCCTCCGAGCACATCGATGATATCTTCCACCAGAGCTACTTCCGGGTTTGCGGCTCCGGCGCTGTGATTGGCCGGAACCGCTATGAAGTCACTCCTGTGCATGCCGGTCACAGCATAGCTACTGAAGAAACGGCACCAGCAAACCGTTTCTTCAGTGCGCATGTGCCGATGATGTCAGCACATGCGGATATAGTGAATATCTCCTAAACGGTGCAAGTTTAGGAGACATTCACGGTACCTACAGGTAAGCCTTATTATAGGCTTGCCTATAGGTAAAAGTGGTAGTAAAGGTTTTACAACCACTGTAAGATAATGTCTGATGCGTTAAGGCAGCCTATTGGGGCTTCCAACTGCACCAAAACACACCAAAAAGGTGCATGTATTACTATGTCAACCATTTTGGGCTGAAACATGTCAGCTTTTCCTGCACAGCTATGTTTTTAGACTTATGTATCAATAAAACGTATTCCTTTTTTTTTATCTCAGAAATTTCCGTGGTGCGGATTTGGCAAAAGCTGGCGTTGTGCTCCGGAGCCCTGCAGCCTGTTTGGGTGAGATATAGGGATTGGGCACTTTGCTTTGATTATATGCCATATACTGCATTTAGCACTGCAGTGAACCATAGTGCATAACATGGGTTGCCACACATTGCTATAACACAACAGTGTGAATCCAGCTTTAAAAATGTTGTTTGAACAATTGGTGGAATACCTTTTCTCTGTTAGTTATTTTGTACTCTCATTTTATCCAGGAACAATACTGCATAAAGTTGTTAGTAAAAAAAACAAAGGGGAAATGTCATAACGCAGGCTTTGTATTGGTATCACAGCGCATATGCACTCATGCTTTGGCCACTGAGAGTGCACATATATGATTTCTTACATTGCTATTGCTGATTAGTGCATGTTTTAATGAACAAAAATACCTACATTTATCCTGCCTTATTTCCTCCAAGAGTATGGCATTTGTGTTTTCTGGTGGTGCTACTTAGTTGGGTGGCTTTCATTGTTGGGAGTCCTAAATGATAACTGTAATTTAAAGTGTTTGTTACCCCAACATTTAATATTTCTGATATGTGCCTGCTGTACTATGTATATGTATGAGAAAGTATCCTGTTCTCTTTGTATTGCTTCCTTTGTGTGATATCCCTGGTGATCCTGCCAGTCTCTCTGCTTTCCTATTAAAAACTGACCACACTAAGCAGGAGAGCACACTGTGGTCAGTTCTCTAGTGCTGGGAACTCAGTGTGCTCTCCTCCAATGATCAGACTTGTCCTGACACTGGCCCTCCCTGCACAGCCTTCCACTGGGAAGCTCAGTATGCTGCTGCTTCTCCTACCCCCAGCTCTTATGCAGCTGAGAGCAGAGAGAATGTGATCACTTATAAATAAGGGAAAATTATATTTATAATGTGTTTTTAAATCTGCATTCTCTCTACTTCTTCCCCGCTGACAGGATGGACTACGCAGGATCTGATTGGTCGGCCAATTAGAATGCTCCAAAATGTACCTCCTGACGGGGGACGTTTTGGAGATTACGCCAGGGGGATTTCTAAGCCCAGGTCCAGTGAGGTGGCGAAAGCAGGGCTCAGAAAGGAAAATCACCACCTGTACATTGTTATCCCCCAGCGGGACAAGGGGGGGGGGAGGGGGTACTGTGTAAGTTCACCTTACAGATTTTTCTGTAAAGGTGAACTTAACCTTTAAGTACAGTTGTCTTTCAAATGCGCCCCCTCCTTCCTTCCTAGCCCTTACAGTGAAGATAATAGAAGAACAAGGACAGGACATTTTAACTCTTGGAGTATAGCTGGGAGGGGTCTTCATGCTTTGACATATTTTAAATTATTTAGGCACAAAACTGTAACTAAGGACTGGACCATATGCACTAAACATGAGTGTACACTGTAATGCCCCGTACACACGATCGGACTTTCCGACAACAAAACCGTGAATTTTTGCTCAAAGGATGTTGGCTCCAACTTGTCTTGCATACACACGGTTACACAAATGTTGGCCAACAATTACGAACATAGTGACGTACAAGACGTACGTGTTATCTCCATTACGAACGCTAGTTTTACAAGACCGAGCGCTTCCGGCTCGTACTTGATTCCGAGCATGCGTGGACTTTTGTCCGACGGACTTGTGTACACACGATCAGACTTTCCAACAAAACACACATTTGTTGGCGGAAAATTTGAGAACCTGCTAGCCAACATTTGTTGGCAGAAAGTCCGACAACAAATGTCCAATGGAGCATACACACAGTCAGACTTTCCGCCAACAAGCTCACATCCAACATTTGTTGTCAGAAAATCTGATTGTGTGTACGCGGCATAACAGTGTTTATTGGACTTGGACCGTGTATGCCAGTTATCTTCATAATGATGTCTTCCTGCAGTTGTTCCTTTCCTTTTAGGGCTCATTCATACCATATCTATTGAGCTGTGTTGCTCTGAATAGATCAACACAGGTTTAACGTATGGACACAGAAAATAATTTTTTTCTGTGTGCCCTGTTCACACCATAAAAATGCGTTTTGTAAAAAATGTAATGCTTTTTTTTGCAAAGCAGCTCATAGCAGCGTGTCGAGATGTGCTGTGGTGCATGGGGTTAAATGAAGTATTATTTTGTAAAAATTCAGTAAAGTAAAAAAAAAAGCATAAAAAGGTAAATGGTATGATGCGTTGTACCAGCGCATTACATCACCTCTATACAAAATACACCAGCCAACGTGTTTTTGTGTCCAGGTTAGCACAAATGAGCCCTAAGTAAATTAGGAACAGTGTATCACATTTAGCTGCTTCAAAATTGTGCATCACCCCATCTTTATCCTCTGTTAGCTTCTATTCTGTAGAATTTTTGTGGCATTTCTTAACAGAATGGTCACCAGACCCAACATTTAAATATATATTATTTAGATATGAACTATTAAATTAGCAGGTAACAATGATAACCTAAAATTCCAGTGCTGTTCTTTTAAAACATAAACGAATTTGCAGGCAGATAAAGGTTCATCCACACCCAGAGACTATCTGCAATATTGATTTGGCATGTACAGTGTATGTCCTGATATTTCTTTTATTCTAAATGTTTTTTATCATTTGTCAAAAAAAAATAAAAAAAATACATCAACATCAAATGTTACTTATATTTTTCTTTTTCTTTTTTTTTCTCTTGTAAGGCTACAAAAAGACATGTCACTAATGGTAACCATGGTGTGTTTTTATTAGCTCTTACCTCCAAAATTTGGTGTGTAATTTAACACTTTTTTTGGCTTACATTTTACTGTTTGATATGTTTTCTAATTTTATTATTATCTTCAGTATCCCAGAATACGTGCATCACTGCTGGTAAATATATTTTAGATGTTAATTAACCTATTTTTGTTATATGGCTGCTTATGAAAGTTGAATGTAGTAGAAACTCTGTATAAAATCCATTTGACTTTTTTTTTGTCCAGGATATATAGCATCACTCAGTAACTGCAACTGAAATTAGTTTTTATTGTGTGTAGTTTATTTTAGCTTTTTGTCCTTGAAGTTATAGATTTTCTATTTAATTATGTAATATTTATATACAAATTATGCTTATATAATTTAAGTTGACTAAAATGTAAATATAAAAGCTTTATAACTTTTGAGCATAGGGGCCGGAAAAAGATTGTACACCGGAGCCAGCGGACTCTCCTTTGCGGTCGTCCCCTCAGTGCTCTCACCACTGCCAGCTGCTTCTGTATCTCCTTACTTTGACCCACAGAGACACACTTGTGTGTTATGTATCATTTCATGAGGCCTGAACATGCCAAGACAGTACAAATATCCCCCAAATAACCCCCTTTTGAAAAGTAGACAGTCCAAGGATACTACAATCTGAGACCAGAGGAGTATCATTTTCCATGTGACAGTTGGAAGACCCCTCCTGCTCTTTGTATGCTTGGGAACAACTGTGGATGGAGCATATGAAATTTATGAGCCCATTTTGACCACCCGTAATAGGTGGTCAACACTTACTGGTAAGAGTACATCTTAACTTATGGTGGTGGTCTATTCACGTGGTGGAGGAGCTCAGTGAATTGGAACTTCTGCACATATTCATAATGTGAAGGCATTTCATTGGTGCCGTTTTGAAGACACATGGACTGATTGGCATTTTTTATTTTCAAGCCTAACACATATGTTTTTTATTGTCTTTTCTATGTGATTATATCTCACGTTAGTGGTGCTGCTATTTACACGTCTAGTTACTCACGAGCGCAGTTTTATCTTGTTTTACATAAAATGTAAATATAATTGATCCTATTCTCTAATTTTTTACAGTTACAATTTGCAACATGAAACTCTGTAGAACTCTGTCCTTGAAGCTATATATTTCCTTTTAAACATTATATTTATATATGAATTGTGCTTATATAATTTAGGTTGGCTAACATGTAAATGTAATTGAACCTTTTGTATGATTTATGATTTTTATTTTACATTTAATATATATATATATATATATATATATTATATATATATATATATATATATATATATATATGTTTTAACCAGTGTTTGTTTCTGTCACACCCCTCATCAACATAAAGAACACAGATGGTAGCAAGGGAGTACACAATATAATTATTGAATTGTTGCAATGCAGAATATTGTAAAAGCCACACACAATGCTAGTCCACTAAGCTTTTTAGTATTCGTATCCTATTAGCTCATTGAAGTGAATTAAATTTTTGCCTCACCTGAGGAGTTATCGGTCGAAACTGGTTATAACAGAAGAGGTTCACCTCCCTTTTGTCAGGTTCACAGCTGAAATGTAAGGCCTCATTTCCATAAACAGCAAAACCCAGGACACCAAGGAAAAACATTCGCACAGAACCAAAGAAAAGGGTATGGAACTGACCAATCACCGTTGGAGGTCTGAGCTTTAAGAATAAAAACAAAACATAAACCTTATGAGCTTTCATTTTACAGTTAGGACATATTTGCTAAATACTTATTTGCTACAGTCATATTTATTAAAATGAATATAACTTACATACATTCCTCATTGATCACATATTATTTCTGTTTTCTTCTTTGCAGAGCAATTACGCCACAGACATAAAAAGACCCACACGTAGACTACATTCAGCACACAACTGCCTCAAAAAGACACTACTGTCATCACAAAAAAAATACAACAGAATGCTTTTCTAACCAACCCAGCTCTCGAGACCTCCATTGCTCATTGTATTCTATCACAGAAAGGTCAGCAGGAAAACAGTACACAGATTTGTCCATTGTTATCCAATATACAGATGATAGAATTCTCTCGATACATGCTAGCAAATAAATAACTGAGGGGGCGTTTTCCGATGATTTTGGAATTGTACTGCAAGCTTTGACATACAGAAATCAAGCACAACATTACTTAACTAGATGCGAGCAAAAACCTAACAAGTTGACTCAACTTAACTCAACGGGCAATATCCAGGAGCTATACTATCTGACCCTTTCACTACCTCCTAGGAAAGCCCAAAGCCTTTAAGAAAAGATTAGTTAGTATCGCCGAGTGTCTACAATGATTATGAAAAAGTAACCTTAATATAGACCGAGTTTTCCAGATATAATCAAAGGACTTGTTACCATAGAATGGACAGACACTGTTGCAATGATTCATACCTTTACTGTTACGCATTTCTTAGAATGCTAACACCTTTCTGGATACTCACACATCCTTCATAGAAGTTCTTGATATAATTTAAAGACATCTCTTGCAAAATGTTATCTTGGCGAAAATCTGGAGTTATTCATGTCTCTCATTGCCAATTTGCTATCACTGGACCTCGTTCACTGTTATTGCTCTCTCATGACCCTTGCTGTAAAAACTCTTGTCACTGCACATTTCTCTTTTATCTCTAGGCCCCAATCAACTTTCACTCTCCAGACAAAAAAAGCCAAAACAAAGCATAGTACATGTGGTCAGCTCTATAACACCCAACAAACTCAGTCAGCAGAAAAACCAACAGAATTCTAAGGTGAGTATAGCTGATATATTTGGGGGGGACAATGACAGACTTTTTTTTTAACATTCTTAGACAGCTTTCAGCTCAAACTTATATCTCCTGACTAGTATTTAAATCAAAGTTGCTTGTATATCAAACACTTCTAACTCACTTTTCATTATTCATAAGCTCACAAAAAAATCATCGGAATGTACTATATATTTAAATAATAGTTATTTTAAAATGTGCAATTTCCTACAGCAATTTACAAATATGTTTATTTCACCATGAGGTGATTTTTTTGATTATTTATAACTTATACAGATGGCATAAAAACACCCTTAACATATTATCAACTAGAAACATGCATTACTATATTCACTAAATAGTTCTTAATTAAAAATAACAATAACCCGTAACACCCACTCAGAATCCAGCAAGTTGAGAAAGGAGATCACTATTTGGTTTCGTACACGTTCACAAATTTGCTCCCAACTCCCGTCCCTATACCCTCACTTTTAATTACCTACCTCCCCTCATGGCTGTGGCCTTTTGTGCTGTCTTCAGCCCATCCAGTAAATGTTTCATAATGGGCTCCCCACGCCTGCACACTAATGTCTCATAGACTCAAATGGGACATTTCTCCTGCAGTAGGAGTATGTTCCGTACAAGTCTAAGGGACATTAGTGTACAGGCAGCCCAGTATTCGATTTTCACTGGTCTGGATTGTAGCTGTTAGAGGAGTTAAATAAGGCTACCCATACACACAAAGATTCTCTTTTTCAGCTTGCGGGCTGTAAGCCAAATCAAATAGATTTCTCCTTCCACATTAAAGAGTGCGGATAGAGTTATCTGCTGGCTATTGTATTCATGTAGCCATGACACCTGTGGCTGTGACTGCTTGAATATCAAAACAGTGACTGCATCTGATAGTATGCCGCTTCTGTTAAGCTTATCATTTTCCACCCAACTTCTTTGATTTGTCTTGTTCAATATATTTTAATTGAGTTTTACAATACAAAGATATAATGTGGACCAATATGTGTACAGTAGAAAAACACACTACAAACACACTGCATTACATATTTTGAAGGGGCATGGCTGAAGAAAAAAGTTGAGACCAGTAATTGCCCAACAGAAAAATCAAAAATGTATATTGCAAGTTGCCTCTCACTGGAGCAACCAAGGTATGATTGATAGACTGGGGAAAGTTAAAACATAGTGGACTATAACGTGAAATAATTAGAAAGAATCAAAGGATACTCATACCAAAGAACTGGTGTAGGCGAATGACGTGTTTATTAAACTGTAAAGAGGGCAGATAAAATCCTGAACCTTGTTGGAGCTCTAAGGTCAGGAGGGAAAAAGGGGTTGGAAGGGGGGGGTGAGGTTGGCCAGGAGGAAGAAAGGACTTGGTGGCACAGAAGAGGAGATGAAAAAAAAAAGAAAAAGAAAAAAAAAGGGAGAGTTCCTTTGATTTTTCAATCAAATTTGTCAATCTGGTTGGTGCCAACAGATTTTAGGCTGTTTATGGATAGCTTAAAGACCTGCGGGGGGTTACAGTTTACTGTAGGGGGACTGGGGGAGTCTTAATTTAACAAGTAAGAGCTTTAAATAAATACGTTAATGTCTTGTTTAATAAGGCAAAAGGCGAATGTGCAAACTTCAACAATCACTCAAAAAACATTTTATTAGTATGATATAAGTAAGTTATTCCTGACTGGTTACGATCAGTTATGGCACTTTACAAATCCTTGTCTTAATTTATTTAAATTGTTGTCAAAAAGTACTTATTTCTTTAATTAACTTATATTTACTTCAAACAGTAATTTTAATGAGAATATGTAGACACTTGTTTTAAAGATGTTACACTTCCAAAATTGTCAAAAAAAATTAAAAAAATACAATACTGCGTCATATAAACATATAGAGCTATTTTCATCTAATAAAGGTTAGTACAAAAAGGATTTAGTTATGGATGTGATGAAATATTTACTTAGTCCTTTACTTAATGTATAAAATATATAAAACAGAGACTATAAAGAGTATGTTACTCACCAACCTCAGTCCAGGTGTTGTGTTGTTTGGGCGACCCATTCAGTCCTTGTTTGGGGTCAGTCTCATCCTTGTTCCTAGAATTCCCAGGCTGATCTGGATTAACAGAGCCATAGAGAGCCATTTCTCTGCCATTGCTAAGTGGCAGCTACTACATGCAAAAACTCATCAGCAGACTGATTAACTCATATTAAATAACAATGTTATAATCCATAATTGGTGACTTTCTAACAAATGTTTTTTGTGCCTTGGTACTGCCAGTCACAGAAAAGAGAAGAATCACTCAGTACAGTACAGTAGATACACCAGTGCAAAAATGCTCTGTACATTGTGTCTGATGGCAGAGTAATGAAAAGCTCAGCATCATGTGATCACAGTAGTTGAAAGCCCCTTTCAGATTGCTTCCTAGTACCGTGGTTTACATCAGTTCTAAACTAGCTTAATTTAAAACTGCAACCCAAGGACTATGTTCAGGTTACAAAATCTAGATCATTTTGTTGTGAGGATTACAGTGCAGCTATTTTTTATTTAGATATACTGTATGCTTTGTAAAATGTAAAATGTTTTACATATCTGTGCATCATTTAAATTCTTGTAACAGGACCAAAGATGCAAAATTTCCAAAAATTTTGAAGCCATGTTCCCTGTTTTTTTTTACACAAAAAAAAAAATTTTTGTGTGTGAAGTAGTTTTACAAATTGAAAGTCATTTTGTTACACTGAGAAGGTGAAATGCAGTGTATATAAAAGTATTATACTTGAAAGAAAACTACAGCTTATGGGATAAATAAACTAAACTTGCTTTTTAAAATTGTATTTTTCTATTACAAATGGTAACAAATAACAAGGACGGTATATGATACGAATATTTCAACTATACATGAGAACAGGTAACCATCCCCCTTTCCCTCATAATAATTTACAGTGGTCGGCTGGTGCTCCATTTTTTGGGGGGGGGCGGCAAACAAAACACACATCATGCCCCCTGGTTGGTCGGTCCCCCCACCAAACCCCCCCCCCCTGTTGCTCACTCACTCCTTTGTCCGCCCACCAGTGAAGCACTTACCCCTGAAGTGAAGGACACGGCGGTATCCGGGGAGATGTGATGCCACAGAATGCGGAAAGACTTGTAACCTGTAACCGCCCTTGACCAAGTCCGGTGTGCCTGCCAGAATTAGCCGAGCCGATCATGAAGGGAAGCCAACTGGGAAGCGGGGCCGAAGACCAGGGGAGCCGAGCTGAAGAGTCAGGCGCGCCTGGATGACTTGCAGCATCAAGCCGGATGGGAGGAAGGAGAATGGAAGCCCGGGCTTCTCCTCTCGTCCTAACGGATCTGAGGACCTGCTTCCTGATTGGTTGGGAGGAGAAGCAGGAAGAAAATATAGGCATACCCCACTTTTAATTACACAATGGGGTTTATTTACTAAAGCTGGAAAGTGCAAAATCAGGCTCACTTCTGCATAGAAATCAATGAGCTTCTAACCTCAGCTTGTTCAATTAAGCTTTGGTAATAAAACCCAGAAGCTGATTGATTTCTATGCAGAAGTGAGCCTGATTTTGCACTTTCCATCTTTAGTAAATAAACCCCATTGTGAACTTAAAACTGGGGTATGCCTGTAGTGAATAATAATTTTCTATTGTCACACAAGTAGGGGGGCTCGGGGCACAGTGCTCTGCGCCCGAGCCCACACTTTTTGAAGCCAATTAGAGCTTCCGACTCTAATCACGTGCTTTGGGGGGAAAAAAGCTCATTAGAATCCATGTGTCCAGCGCCCTGCATGTATATTAGGGGCCAGACGCATGGATTAGGGGGGCGGCGCCCCTGCACCCCATATGGATTGGCCACCACTGATAATTTATTAGCTTCCTGCCAATATGCATTTTAAGTTATTGACAATGCTGATCCAGAATCATATATTGCTCTTATAAGAGCTTGATCAGTTTTCTCCTCATTTTCAGGTGTCATTTTACCTATAAATGAAGGTACAGTACCTTCATTTATAGGTAAAATGACGGAAAATGGTAGAAGAAACCGCGCTATCTTTATGCACCAACAGATATATAGCAGCCAGCACAAACAAAATATGTTTAATATGTACCATACACTGCCTACTATCTTGTTCCTGAGTCCCTTTGGAAGACTTTACAAAGACTTGGTTTGCCGTTACTACATACCTGGGCTGGGAGTCGTTTCCATTGGTGTGGCTGACACCATCAAGCCTTTGTGACATGGTATACACCTATCTGAGTCCACAAATTCCGGTAAGCCTCAGTCCTAGTGGTGACGGACCTCTTCAGACAAGCCGCACAAAGTCACGTTTAATTAGTTTTTTACACTTTAGTATCACAATTAAGGTGTATTATTACATTGTTTAGAAGCATCTTGTATTATTTTCTATGGTCAAACATAGTATATATATATTATAGTTTATTTCACGTCTCTTTGATAGAGATTCCACATGGTTATATTGTATAGTGTGTTTATGGACAAAACACTTATTTTCACATTTACTCTTTTGAGAGTGAATCACTCACGCATATTGGTATTGTATTGTTTTCTATTTATTTAGTTCACAATTTTTTGTATGATTGTCCATTGATTATATAACGGACATTTTATGAGCGCTGCACTCTTTTGATATTCACTTGCTATAGGTAAAATGACACCTGAAAATGAGGAGAAAACTGATCAAGCGCTTGCAAGAGCAATATATGATTCTGGATCAGCATTGTCAATAACTGAAAATGCATATTGGCAGGAAGCTATGGACAATATTGACAACCTAATTCACAGGAAAGGCTTGATATATTGTAGATTTTTATTCTCTCCCTATGGTTGCATATCTGCCACTATAACCAAGGCTCCAGTCTAGGAACCAGAACTATTCGATTAATTGAAGTGTTTTTGTGACTCTAAGCATCTGGTAGGCATGCATTCTCTGCTCGTCATTTTAAAAACAAAAAAATTATGTAATTATGTTTCATGATTTGTTATGTAATATTTTTTTGACATTATTGTCACAATAATTCTCAAGTATAATTGTTTACAATTGTTCGTTTCTTTTGTAGTATTAACTTAATGCAGTACTTTCAAAAGCTCCAGAAGAAGCTCTTCTGAGTGAAACATGTAGAGTAAGAAGTGGCTGCACTGTTGTATTAATTATATGCTTTTTGAATACTGACTGTCATTTTAAAGAAACTTATATTTAATAAACTTTATACTTATATACTTATTTTGTATATTATTTTTGGCACCGTTTAAGTCCTGCTTGTTCTTTACCAGTTGTTCCTATTTCCACAGTACAGTTTCTGCTGAGAGCAAAGCTGCAATTTGCAAATAATGTGAGAAGAAATATTATTTTCCAAATGCTACAAGGCTGAAAAATACACAATAAAGGCATACCCCACTTTTAAGTACACAATTGGGTTTATTTACTAAAGCTGGAAAGTGAAAAATCAGTGCAAAACAATTATACTTGAGAATTATTGTGACAATAATGTCAAAAAAATATTACATAACAAATCATGAAACACAATTACATAATTTTTTTTCAAAAAATGACGAGCAGAGAATGCATGCCTACCAGATGCTTAGAGTCACAAAAACACTTGAATTAATCAAATAGTTCTGGTTCCTAGACTGGAGCCTTGGTGTTAGGGGCAGATGTGCAACCATAGGGAGAGGATAAAAATCTGCATCATATCAAAATCTATATCAAACCTTTCCTGTGAATTAGGTTGTCAATATTGTCCAAACCCCTCCCTCCCGCTTTGCGGTTTAAAACAAAATAAATCCAATATCAGTTCAAATTATTCTGTATGCCTCTCTGTTTCCCTTCCCCCCCCTTTTCCCAACCCCCCAAAACCCCTCCCCTTCCCCATTTTTGTATCTGGCCGTTCATAGTCACTTTTCCATAATATGATTATTTGACAGATACTCATTAACCTTTATGCCTTTTTTTTATATATTTTGTTTAGTAGGTGTAGTGCTGTCTGCTCATATGCCTATGTACATGATGAGCTGGAAAGGTATGCCTTATTTTCAGATGCAAATAAAATAAATTGAGACCCTAGTTGATATGTCTTTTTCACTTAAGACTGGAAGAACCAGGTTGGGGGACGAGCAATCTAACGTTCGCCCCGGGCACTTGCTGCATGTGTGTTTAACCAATCACTCATGATTTGCTCGAGCCCTTTTAACGCTATCAGCAGGAGTCCGTTTGACCCTTTTATAACATCTCTATGACCAGCGGTCAATAATCTGACTTCCGTGTCACCACATGGAGAGGCCTTTACCTATGACGCTGAGGGGTGGACTGGAACCTTATCCGCCTGTCCCCTTTGCCTAACTGGTAACCTTGGACTTTTCAATATGGTGATTTGTGACTCCGCACATTAGCGCGCAACGTCACATCCGCCGCAATAGGTCCGGACATGCTCAATAGCGATATCAAGATGTCCACGCCTCGCTGATGACATCAGACGCCGGAGGGATGGGGAGAGTTTAAAGTGTGGCTTTCAGCCACCATGCACTGATGGGGAATGCTCCCCATTCACATCTGAGATCTTGTCACTCTAAAGAGGCACATGACACCGGGGAGGGAAAATGGCTAATTGGGCCCAATTTGGACATTTTCATTTAGGGATATACTCACTTTTGTTGCCCGCGGTTTAGACATTAATGGCTGTGTGTTGAATTATTTTGAGGGGACAGCAAATTTACAATGTTATACAAGCTGTACACTCACTACTTTACATTGTAACAAAGTGTAATTTCTTCAGTGTTGTCACATAAGAATAAAATATTTACAAAAATGTGAGTGGTGTACTCACTTTTGTGAGATACTGTATATTATTTTTGGCACCTTTAAAGTCCCGCTTGTTCTTTACCAGTTGTTCATATTTATTCAATGGGATGTGGTGACTGGTCTTGATCACTCATTGCCCTAATCTATAATTGTACTGTGGAAATGTTTCCAAACACTAGATGTTGACCTCACCATTTTAAGGAGGAAAAGAAATATACAATTTACTGAACAGACTATAAGGAAACATTATGCTGTGATGGTGGAGAACATTAATAGGAATCATTTAAAGGTTATAAAGGTTAACTAATTTGTCACCTGTCAATTAGGCATGAGAGGACAAAAACTGTCATCTACTGTATTCCAACAATTAACCAACTGTAGGAGGTACAAGATGGAGCCCAAAATCAAACTAAACGGAAGCCTTTTCCCTGCAGTGTTCCCTAGTGGCACATATGCATATTTCTCTTGTTTGAAAACTGCATTGAGGAGTATGGTGTTACATTAATTGTATTCCAGGATTTGCTTGTCTTCAGCTGAGAGAACTTGCAATAATTTAAGACTTTATATAAACTCTAAGAAATCTTTCATTAAAGTGGTTGTAAACCTTTAATTAAAAAAAAAAAAAAAAAATAACAAACATGCCTATACTTACCTGCTATGTGCAATGGTTTTGCACAGAGCAGCCCCAATCCTCTTCTTCGGGGGTCCCCCGCCAGTGCTCCTGGCTCCTCCCCTTCATCGGGTGCCACCATGAAAATCCACTTTCCATGGGAGCACCCATGCGGGCTCGCTCCCGAATCGCTCCCGAATCCTGCTGCTGCATTCATTGACACAGACAGTCGGACTCAGTCCTGCCCCCATGTCACAGCTTTTGATTGACAGCAGCGGGAGCCAATGGCTCCCACTGCTATTAATCTGTCCAATGAGGAGAGTGACAGTGGCTGGAGCCGCTGCAGTCGTGTACACCGCTGGATCGAATCGGGCTCAGGTAAGAAAAAGGGGAGGGTCTGGGGGAGAGCTGCAGCACAGAAGGCCTTTCACCTTAATGCACAATCGTGTTATATAGTTTGAATACCATGTCATATGTATATTATTTATAATTATAAAATAACATATTCCATACAGACAAAAACTGGAAAAAACAGCAAACGGCTTTGGAAAAAAACAAGGAAAAAATGTTTTTTTCCCACTTTTTACTGTATCTTTTTTTTTCAGGCCTTCCACCTCCAAACAGGACATATTTTTCACTATCATGTGAGATTTGTGGAGGCTGCCATTACTGGACTCACTTTTTCAAGTATATTAGTTCCCTGTTTGTCATTCTGATACTTTGACATCAATGCTGTCTGAATTGCTGCCCTGTTCTACCAGTTTTCTGGCATTTATTTATAGCATGCTTGTTTCAGGACTGTGACTGTCAGATACAGTCAGGCATCTAGCATTTTTGGAAAGAGGACTGCAATGGCAGCCCCCATACTTCACTCATGACAGATTGACTTTAAGTAAGGTACATCAAGTCTACTTTACATTGTGCTTCCTTTTATAAGCATTTATACTAATTGTTTCCTTTATTTCCTTTTACAGTGGAACCTCGGATTACAAGCATAATCCGTTCCAGGAGTATGCTCGTAATCTAAAGTACTCGCATATCAAAGCGAGTTTTCCCATTGAAGTCAATGGAAACGAAAATAATTTGTTCCGCATTGATTTCAATGGGATGCAATACCGCATGCGGCCAGAGGCGGGGGGCGCCGGAGAGCCTCGGAAACGGACAAAAAGGCCCGAGCACATTTCGGCTGACCTAGGAAAGACTCCGTTCATGAGCTTTTCCGAGGTTCGCCGAGGTCAGCCGAACTGTCCTCTGGCCTTTTCGTGCATTTCCGAACGCCGAGGATTGGCGCTGTTCGGCTCTGGCGCCCCCCACCTCAGGCCAAAAGCAGTACTGCACACCGCTTTTGGCCTGAATCTTGCTAGTTTTGCGAGACAACCCTTGCAAACTGAGTTAGGATTTTTAGAAATACAGTGGTCGTTTTGAGAAAAACGCTCATTAACTGTGTTACTCGCAAACTGAGGTTCCACTGTAATTTGTTTTTAAAAATGTAATCATGCTTACAATAAACATAAACTTAGCTCAATACAGATGTTTTACGTGGAGTCAGGGCAGTTTTGTTGTCGTTTGGGTCTTCAGTGCTATCTAGACCAGTGGTTCTCAACCTCAGTCCTCAAGTACCCTCAACGGGCCATATTTCGGGAACTTCTCTTACCTAAATACCATGTCATTGATATTGATTTAAATCAGCTGTGTAAAGTAGGAAAACCTCAAAACATGGCCTGTTGGGGGTACTTGAGGACTGAGGTTGAGAACCATTGATCTATACCATGGCTGCAAGACCTTCTCAGCTCCAACAAAAGTCATAGCAGCCTGACTGTCTGGGACAGACAGGTGCAGTGTCCAGCCCCACTGCTGACAGTTTGTCAAAGGCATAAGCTAGGTGGTGCAGAACACTGTAGTGGGTAGTACATGCCTTGTGGAACCTGTGTGTTCAGGGATGAAGATATAAAATGCAGAAGAAGGAATTCACATCTACAGACTCTGATGCAGCATGAGGCCAGTACTCAGAAAAGTCAACCTCATTTGGCCACACATAGCTTGGACTTTGCATCTATGAACATTACATTAGACATCATTAGAAACACTAAAAGTATATCTAAAGCCCAATTATTTTCAGTTTATTTAGAGTGGCGAGGGGTTAAAACCCCTGTCAGGATTTCAAGCTCTCCCACCTCCTCCCCTTCTGTAATACTTCTAAACAAAATGTTACTGCACTTCCATTCATATTTTATGGAATGCACTGTGTGACTCCATGATTGGAATTTTACTCATGTCATAACTTTTCGCTAGAAATTTCACTCTATGACTCCCCCCTTCAAATTGTTCTGTACTTACTATGAATTTTTTACCTTTCATATGCTTGTATTTTCTCATATTGACAACAATGTCTTTGTATAACCAGAATTGCTAGTCTGTGTCTCTACTGGAGAGATTCAACCTTTATATTTGTCCTGGTGACTGATGTTATTGTGACCGAATATGATGGTAAGTCCAATATTTTACAGTTTTCATCAGAGCAGGAGGTAAGGGAAACCTTCCAATGGGGACATCTGTTCTGGTAAACTGTCAAAGAGTGGATTTCCCCTCACTTCGGAGACTTGTGACTCCGGTTCAAGGATTGAAGGGAAATTGCCACAACAGGACATAGAAAGCAAAGAAAAATCCTGACAGGGTGGTAACTATTCTTTACTTTATAACACACACACACATTTAGTTCCCTCTCCCTCTCTTATACTCCCCTGTTCCTGATTCAGGAAAGTTACTGATCACTAGCATGTGCAGGTCAAGGAAGGGAGTGGGTAGAAGGGCCAAGTACCCTGGGTTTCGCAAGTGGAGAGGAGTGAATCTGACACTGCAGGCAGTGTTATGCCTAAAGTCTGTCTGAGGGTGCTTGAAGATGTCCAGCACAGATTGATCACCAATGCCCAGACTAGAGTACCTTGTGACCATGCACATGCAAAAGGGGCAGCGGGGTGACGAGTTTCGGAGCACTCTCTGCACTACTGCACCCATCACTAGAAGGGCTCACATCACACCTCTCTGTCAGGCAGAGTGATCTCGGCTCTACAGATGACTGCTAGTCCTGGCCACTGACGTGTATGGGGCCTTTGTGATTGGGGGGACCATGAAGGGGTTATTTAACTAACACCACCACTGGCTAGTAATGCAGCATGAGGTGGTTAATGAACTGTCACTGATCACTTCTGTATTAGTGGCCAGTGGCAGTGTTAATTAGCCCCTTCATGCTACACTCTGAAGGAGTTAAAGAACACTGTCTCTGGCCACTTTTGCAGAGCAAAGGGGTTAATAAACACTGCCACTGACCACTATTGGGGAAGCATGTTTTAAATAGCACTACCACTGACCGTGAAGGGGGATTTAAAAAGCACAACACCACCAGTGTTGGTCATCTTACTTTAAAAAAGTAATTAGTTAAGTTACAAATTACTTCTCCCAAAAAGTAATTGCGTTAGTAACTCAGTTACTACATTGGAAAAGTAATTAGTTATGCAGCAAAGTAACTGTGACTTTTTTTTTTTAACATTCTATACGTGTAACTAAGGGGCGTGTCTAGTATTACTGTAACCAAGGGGCGCATTTATTATTATTGTATATCGTGTAACCAAGGGGCTGCTCTATTATTACTTTAACCAAGGGGCAGATCTGTTATAACGTGTAAGCAAGGGGCGGGTCTATTATTATTATATCGTGTAATTTCTACAGAAGAGGGCGAATGTTAAATTAATGGGCAGAGCTCTATATATAACAATAATAATAAATGCGCCCCTTGGTTACAGTAATACTAGACCCGCCCCTTAGTTACACGATAGACGCCCCTTGCAGAGTAGCAGGAGCATCAGGAGCATCAGGAGCATGCAGCATCGCCTCGTACAATTACATGTTAACTGCGCTTGCGCGGTGTAGAGTTCACTTAGAGCTGTTTAGGTTCGGCAATTTTCGGAAGCTCCGTAGTCCTTCGTACTGCGCAAGCGCTGCGCCTGCGCAGTACAGGGGGTCCTTATCCAGCGGGGGAACTTTTTCAGCAGGACACCGGAATTACACTACTGCCATTTAGTGGCAGTAGATGTAATTGGGGTAACTAAGCCAAAGTAATGGGAACTGAGTTACCATGAGGGGAAAAGTAATCAGTTAGATTACTCGTTACCCTCTAAAGTAACTGCGTTAAGTAACTCAGTTTACAGTGGTGTGAAAAAGTGTTTGCCCCCTTCCTCATTTCCTGTTCCTTTGCATGTTTGTCACACTTAAGTGTTTCGGAACATCAAACCAATTTAAACAATAGTCAAGGACAACACAAGTAAACACAAAATGCAATTTGTAAATGAAGGTGTTTATTATTAAAGGTGAAAAAAAATCCAAACCATCATGGCCCTGTGTGAAAAAGTGATTGCCCCCTAAACCTAATAACTGGTTGGGCCACCCTTAGCAGCAACAACTGCAACCAAGCGTTTGCGATAACGTGCAATGAGGCTTTTACAGCGTCCTGGAGGAATTTTGTCCCACTCATCTTTACAGAATTGTCCTAATTCAGTTACATTAGAGGGTTTTCGAGCATGAACGGCCTTTTTAAGGTCATACCACAACATCTCAATAGGATTCAGGTCTGGACTTTGGCTAGGCCACTCCAAAGTCTTCATTTTGTTTTTCTTCAGCCATTCGGTGGTGGACTTTCTGGTGTGTTTAGGATCATTGTCCTGCTGCAGAACCCAAGTTCGTTTCAGCTTGAGTACACGAACAGATGGTCGGACATTCTCCTTCAGGATCTCTTGGTAGACAGCAGAATTCATAGTTCCTTTTATCACGGCAAGTCTTCCAGGTCCTGAAGCAGCAAAACAGCCCCAGACCATCACACTACCACCACCATATTTTACTGTTGGTATAATGTTCTTTTTCTGAAATGCAGTGCTCCTTCTACGCCATATATACTTGGACACACACCTTCCAAAGAGTTCCACTTTTGTCTCATCGGTCCACAGAATGTTGTCCCAAAAGTCTTGGGGATCATCAAGATGTGTTGTGGAGAAATTGAGACGAGCTTTGATGTTCTTTTTGCTCAGCAGTGGTTTTCTCCTTGGAACTCTGCCATGCAGGCCATTTTTGCCCAGTCTTTTCCTGATGGTGGAGGCATGAACGCTGACCTTAACTGAGGCAAGTGAGGCCTGCAGTTCCTTGGACGTTGTTGTGGGGTCTTTTGTGACCTCTTGGATGAGTCGTCGCTGCGCTCTTGGGGTAATTTTGGGCGGCCGGCCACTCCTGGGAAGGTTCACCACTGTTCCATGTCTTCGCCATTTGTGGATAATGGCTCTCACTGTGGTTCGCTGGATTCCCAAAGCTTTGAAAATGGCTTTATAACCCTTTCCAGACTGATAGATCTCAATTACTTTCTTTCTCAATTGTTCCTGAATTTCTTTGGGTCTCGGCATGATGTGTAGCTTTTAAGGATCTTCTGGTGGACCTTACTGTGTCAAGCAGCTCCTATTTAAGTGATGCCTTGATTGTGAACAGGTGTGGCAATAATCAGGCCTGGGTGTGGCTAGAGAAATTGAACTCAGGTGTGGACAACCACAGTTATAGTATGTTTTAACAAGGGGGGCAATCACTTTTTCACACAGGGCCATGATGGTTTGGATTTTTTTTCACCTTTAATAATAAACACCTTCATTTACAAATTGCATTTTGTGTTTACTTGTGTTGTCCTTGACTATTGTTTAAATTGGTTTGATGTTCCGAAACACTTAAGTGTGACAAACATGCAAAGGAACAGGAAATGAGGAAGGGGGCAAACACTTTTTCACACCACTGTGTTTTAACTCAGTTACTTACATCACTGAACACCACTGACCACCAATGTAGGTGTTATTATTGTGAAAACTGGCAGCAATGCAGGGGGTCAATATTTTGTAAATTTGCACTATTGCTATGAATTATTACTGTGTATTGCTAGGGATTAATATTGTGTAAACTGGCACAATGCTGGGGGTTACTGCAAAAACTAGCACCAATGCTGGGGATTATTATTGCATAAACTGTCACCAAATGTTGGGAATTATTGTGTAAACTGGCACCAATGCTGGGGTTATTTTTACATAAACTGGCACCAATGCTGGGTGTTATTATTGTATAAACTGGCACCAATGCTGGGGGTTATAATTGCTGAAACTGGCAACAATGCTGGGGGTTAATATTGTGTAAACTTGCACCAAAGATGGGGGTTATTATCGCGGAAACTGGCACCAATGCTGAGGGTTATAATTGCGGAACCTGGCATCAATGCTCTGGATTATTATTGCTGAAACTGGCACCAATGCTGGGGGTTATTAATGTGTAAACTGACACCTATTGCAGGGAATTATGATTATGTAAACTGGCACCAGTTGTCAAATAATCCAGAGAACTACAATGTCCATAGTTAGGAAGGTCTCCAGGGCCAGTAAAGGTCTCCAGGCCCCTAGACAAAAAGGGTTTCCTGTTCCTCCTAGTTTATTACTATATCTTTAAAAAAATGTAATTGTCAAAGTTACCAGGCGGTCAAGGCCCTTGATGGGTGATAACACTGTTGCGTAAGTAAGTGAGTATAATTTGCTTTAAAATCAGTGATTGCCTTTGGCCATGGCATGAAGAATGTGCAGTATACTCATTATATTACGTATCTGTATAAGGAAATTATTGGGTAAACATACCAGATTTAGCTCTAATGATTTCATTTAAACAGTACTGCCAGGCAAAGAAAAACAAAGTTTAGTTTTTAATGAAATAATCTAATGTTCTATACCATCCCATAAGAGTAACACATCCAATAAAACACTGACCATCCTATAACAGTAACACTATTATTGGGAAAAAGTAATTATAAAATGTACAGAGATTACCCTCTGTGAATGGTCCCTTCTGAACTTGGGGTTGTCAAATGCATGCTCAATGTTTGAAAATACAGCTGATATTGTTTAGGGCCTGTTCACACTGGCCCACTCAGTAAGGTCCCTTGCACAACGGGCCATCTAACAGTGTGTCCCTCCCAGCATTTTAGGTGAAAATAAAGAAAAGATAGGCTGAAAGGGGAAAACTAAAGCAGCCACCACATCTATGGATTGGTAAGTTTAAATATACATCCTATTTTTCCTGAAATCCCCACAACAACTTTTAGATTCCAACCTAGAAAACAATTTTCTAGGGCAGGTCTGAGTCTGACCTATAGCTATAGTGAAATGTCAGTTCTATGAAACTACACTTATGCCGCGTACACACGGTTGGAATTTCCGATGGAAACAGTCCGATGGGAGCTTTTCATCGGATTTTCCGACCGTGTGTATGCCCATCAGTCTTATTCTGTCGGCATTTCCGATGGACTTCGGATTGAGAGCCTGTTCTTAATTTTTCCGACGGAAAACCTTTCTATCAAATTTTTCGATCGTGTGTATGCAATTCCGACACGCAAAATTTTGACGCAGGCTCGGAAAGCATTAAACTTCCCTTTTATAGTGCCGTCGAACGTGTTGTATGTCGTGGTGTTATTGACCGTCGAAATTTGGTGTGACCATGTGTAGGCAAGACAGTTTGAGCGAAATTCCATCGGAATTCCGACGGGAAAACCATCAGAGCTTTTTCCGATGAGAATTCCGATCGTGTACGCTGCATTAGAGGTACAAAGGTAACTTTATCAGAATTTACATTTTTCCAATATTTCATATTAGATTTTTTTTTTCTTTTGAACACATCTTTGGCATCCTGGTACAATGTATTCACTGAAAATGCAAGATACAGTTAGAAAAGACAACCTAACAACACACTAACCTCTTTACCTCCCAGCGTTATCTGTAATCCAGATATATATACACTTGTTGAATGCAACAGCAGAAGATGATCTTGAATCTAGCCAGATAATATACATCAATATCCCTGGCTGGTCCCTCAATACAAAACCCATACAACAGCTATGTTCAACTGTCCAAATGCCTTATTGAAAAGATAACATCAGGCTTTAGCACACAGATTTGCAGAGCTGTACAAATAGTAACCGCTCCAATATTCTGTATCATCTGAACTAATTCAGCTGCTGCTAGAACAGGCAGGTTTGTTTCTGAATTGCTGCTGAATAGGCCATGTAAATAAGAGAGCTGTATGAAGTTGGCACCCCATGTTTGTAAAACCTGAATAAAAATATACCATTTGTGCCGCGTTTGTGCTGATTTGTGCCGCAAAAACGAGTGCTTGTGCCAGTTTGGTTTCTGAGATATTAAACATTCAATTTAATGGAAGCCCTGCCCACTTTGCACCCCATGTTGCTGAATTTTAAAAAGAAACACACCATCCGTTTGTGCTGGTTTGTGCCTCCAAAATAAACGTTTGTCTTGCTTTGGTTTCAGAGATATTGTGTGTTATAGTTGATGAAACCCCACCCACTTTGCACCCCATGTTGCTGAATTTTAAAAACAAACATGGTTTTCGTTTGTGCCGCAAAAATAAACATTTGTGCCGCTTTGGTTTCGGAGATATTGTGCGTTTATATGTTGCCAATCCACACTGACTTTATACCTCGTTATTAAATCTTACAACTAGATTTATTTGTTTCCGGTTTGTGCAGATTTGGTGGATATTGTACATGATGCTTTACTTCACATGCATAGTTTTGCCTCCTCCCACAGGGATCCCCCCTCCCCCTTCCCAATCCTCTCCCTGCAGGGGTGCGCCCCCCCCCCCTTCTTCCGATTCTCTAGCGCTGACTGGAAGAACAGACTGGGAGAAACGGATGCGGGAGGGGGTGGGCACAGCTGGCTCTGGCTCTAGTGAGGCAGCAGGGTGGATATCGACAGTATTGTTGGGATCTGTCCTGGCTGCAGCGTGGCTCTGCATATAGTGGGCAATAGCCCGCCACATGCTTAGCTTTTTCATCACAGAAGAACATACTATATGTCATTTTGTGAACAAAAAGGGATCACCATACTATAACCTAAGTTTTACCATTTATTTTCTAAACACATTTTGCACAGTGCATACATAGAATGAAAGGTGTTTAATGTACCCTAATGCCCTTGATTACCCTGTGTGTAGACAGGAATGGTTTAAAGCATTTCTGTATGTTACTACAATGATTTTACATTCTGGCTAACCCTGAACACAGGATGTATACAGTACATGGGGACATCAGTTATTAAGACAACTAGGGTTGCCACCAACCACTATATTAGGTTGTCTTGCTAGTGTTAGTATTGCAATGTAGTGTATTGTATACACACTGACACAAACAGCAAACACACAATCACCTATTCCAAATGTATTGTTTTCACTGCAATTGCATACATTGCATAATTATTATTAATAATAATAATAATAATAAGTAAAATTAAAGAGGTTAAAAATTAATTTACCCTGGATTCCCTGAGCTAGCAGTGAAACCATTAAGCAAAGAGTTGTTCGAGCTCTAATACAGTGAGGCCCGGAGCGAAAAAAAAAAAAAATTGCGAAGGACAGGCATGACAAATGTGAACAGGGGAACAGGGCAAGTAAAGTAAAGAGAGGACCTACCCAATTGTGAGGGTAGCCCGAGGGAGAGGAGGGGCTACATGCATTTAAGGAGAGATGGTCCCGCCCTGGCGTCCAGAGAATCTCGCCACGCAGGTAGCAAACTGGATCCCCTGCAGGTGCTGGACGAGATGACGGACGTGGACAGGCTGCTTTCCCAGCTCAGGGTGGAGGCAGCATCCAGAGGAGCGGAGTGGGTGGCTGCAGGAGCAACTCTCATCTGTCCTGGGAGATCGAGCCTCCGGGTCAGAGACAGGGGGGCAGGAGTCCGTATAAGCGCGGAGGTCTTGGC
Organism: Lithobates sylvaticus; assembly: GCA_028564925.1. Taxonomy (NCBI): domain Eukaryota; kingdom Metazoa; phylum Chordata; class Amphibia; order Anura; family Ranidae; genus Lithobates; species Lithobates sylvaticus. The sequence goes on from CM053028.1 coordinate 162,847,129, forward strand.
CTCTGGAACGATTCTCTCCGGACTCCTTCCTAAGAGCTCGGCGCCACATAGGGAGTCCCGTGCAAGCCCTTTCAGAACCATCCGCCAATCGATCTGCTGAGCCTGCGGGCGGCGCTCCTGGAAAGTATCCCCTTCATCGGCGGAGCTAAGGGGGCGAGGCTTCCAGGGGTGTCTGTGTCTCTCCCCGGCCCGCCTGGCATCAGGAACAGGTGGGCTCCTCCCCCGATGATGAGTCAGCAGGGGTGGAGCCTCGGAGGGCGAAGCCAGCACCAGGTGATTTCGGAGGTTCGGAGGTGCGGAGGAGCGGCGATGTGAGACCAGGGCGCTCCTGTAAGGCGACCCAGAAATGGGTGGGTGGAGCCGGTGCAAGAAGGCGGGGCCAGCAGCATCCAGGGCCACTACTGCTGGGGTGCTTTCAGAGAGGGAAGATGTGGAGCTAGAGGAGAGATCGGAGGGCGAGCTGTCCACTTCACAGGGGGGGGGAGTCGCATGGACACCCCGCATCGATTGTCGGGACCTGCGGCTGGTGGGATCCTTCCTAGGCAGCTTGGTAAGTCTACTACTTCTTCTAACATGTCTGTGTTTTCTGCTGTTGATGATAATGTGTATCTAGGGTAAAGGGCCCTGTCCCGCACGGAGTTGGCGGCTCTGCAGTCTGATTTGTCCACGCTTTCTGCCCCTTCTAGTGCAGGCCGCAGTCATGCCACATCTAGGTCAGATGGGGGGTTGCAGGGGTTCCTTGTGGGTTTGAGGGAGCTGGTCCAGTGATTTGAACCAGGAACGAGTGCCCAAGCCACGCCGTCACCGACGTGGATCCCGTCGGTGGGTCACCGGCTGGGCTGGCTTCAGTGTACGGGGTTGATCCCCCTGCAGCAGCGGTGCCTGCCGCAGTGGAAATCGCAGCGCCGGGCCAGTCTGTGGCAGGGGACAAGTTGGCGTCAAGGGACAAGGCTGAGTCGTCGGGGGAGGCCGTTACCAAACAGAATTCAGTCATATTGGCCGGCTCTGCTAAATGTGAGGTTTACATTTGTTTTGAGGGGCCTCTGGGTGCGCACCTGAAGCCAGAAGTCCATGAAAAAATTTGGAAGAGAGCAAAAAGGAGGATGAAGAAAAACGGCGGTACAGGCTTATCCCGTGGACTTACCATTATGGCAAGTTAAGTTGGGGAAAAGAATCCGGAAACTGTTCGGCGCTCTTCTGTTATCTTGACGCCAATGGTGAGGCCTACAGGATCTACGGGGATCCGCATGGTTGAGGTACGGCGAGCAGTTCCAGCAGCGGAGATCTATCCACCCGTCCTTGCGGAGAAACCACAAGGACATTAGTTTGTGGATGTGACTTATGACCTCGGTGCAGGCCCCTAATCAGATTTTTCCAGGGGGGCCGTGGCAAATCTACCCCTAAAGAAGAGGGGTGTCTGCTGGTCTGCCAATCACAGCGCCGACAGCGAGGAGAGCCATAATTGGCTACAGGCAGAATGCCTGTAGCCAATTATAGCTCAGGGGCTTTAGTACACGCCCCACGGTATAAGAGGCCGCTGCGGCGGCGGCCTTGCATATTGTGTTTCAGTGTCAGCGTGTCAGTGTGTTGCTAACTGCTGACAATATGTGCTGTATTTCTGGGGATTTGTGTGTGCGTGCTGTTAGTACAGCATTGCAGTATGACATCTGGGGGGTGTCTATAGGTTGCCTGTGAAGGGGGGCAGGTTTCCTGTGCTTAGAACTGTCCCTGCAAAAAGTGTAATTTTTGCAGGAAAAAAGCTATTTAAAAGCAATCGCGGCTAATGAATTGATGGCTCCCGTAACACAGAGAACTGTCATTCATTGATAAAAAAAAAAAAAAAAAAAGCATGGGGGTCCCCCCAAATTCAATAACCAGGCCCTTCAGGTCTGGGATGAATATTAAGGGGGACCCCAGCCAAAAAAAAAATGGCGTAGGGTCCCCCTCAAAATCCATACCAGACCCTTGAGGTCTGGGATGGATTTTAAGGGGAACCCCAGCCAAAAAAAATGGCGTGGGGTCCCCCTCAAAATCCATACCGGACCCTTATCCGAGCACGCAACCTGGCAGGCCGCAGGAAAAGAGGGGGGACGAGAGCGCCCCCCCCTCCCGCCTGAACCATACCAGGCCACATGCCCTCAACATTGGGAGGATGCTTTGGGGGTCTGAGACCCCCCAAAGCACCTTGTCCCCATGTTGATGAGGACAAGGGCCTTGTCCCCACAACCGTGCCCGGTGGTTGTGGGGGTCTGCGGGCGGGGGGCTTATCGGAATCTGGAAGCTCCCTTTAACAAGGGGACCCCCAGATCCCTCCCCCCCTGTGTGAAATGGTAAGGGGGTACAAAAGTACCCCTACCATTTCACCAAAAAAGTGTCAAAAATTGTAAAAATGACAGGAGACGGTCTTTGACAATTCCTTTATTAAAATCTTCTTTCTTCTTTCTTCATCCTTCGGTTTCTTCATCTTCTCCTTCCGTCATCTTCTTCCATCTTCTTCCATTTTCTTCTTCCTCCGATCCGCTTCTTCTTGCGCTGGCCTTCTCGTCCGGCATCTTCTTCCATGGCGTCGGTGTCGGTGTCTCTTCTTGGGCCACTCCTCGCAATGGGAGGCTCCCGCTATGTGAGGCTTCGCTGCCTCTGACAGGTCTTTTATAATGGAGGGCACCTGGTGACCCCGTCCCCTCTGACGCACAGGGACGTCATGGGGAGTTCCCTATGGCTTTCCCCATGACGTCAGAGGGGGGCGGGGTCACCAGGTGCCCTCCGTTATAAAAGACCTGTCAGACGGAGCAAAGCTTCACACAGCGGGAGCCTCCCATTGCGAGGAGCGGCCCGACAGAAGAACAGATGCCGACGCCATGGAAGAAGATGCCGGACGAGAAGGACGAGAAGAGCAGAGCAAGAAGAAGCGGATCGGAGGAAGAAGAAAATGGAAGAAGAAGATGGAAGAAGATGACGGAAGGAGAAGATGAAGAAACCGAAGGATGAAGAAAGAAGAAAGAAGATTTTAATAAAGGAATTGTCAAAGACCGTCTCCTGTCATTTTTACAATTTTTGACACTTTTTTGGTGAAATGGTAGGGGTACCCCCTTACCATTTCACACAGGGGGGGGCCGGGATCTGGGGGTCCCCTTGTTAAAGGGGGCTTCCAGATTCCGATAAGCCCCCCGCCCGCAGACCCCCACAACCACCGGGCACGGTTGTGGGGACGAGGCCCTTGTCCTCATCAACATGGGGACAAGGTGCTTTGGGGGTCTCAGACCCCCAAAGCATCCTCCCAATGTTGAGGGCATGTGGCCTGGTACGGTTCAGGCCGGAGGGGGGGCCGCTCTCGTCCCCCCTCTTTTCCTGCGGCCTGCCAGGTTGCATGCTCGGATAAGGGTCTGGTATGGATTTTGAGGGGGACCCCAAGCCATTTTTTTTGGCTGGGATTCCCCTTAAAATCCATCCCAGACCTCAAGGGTCTGGTATGGATTTTGAGGGGGGGCCCTACGCCATTTTTTTTTTTTTTTTTGGCTGGGGTCCCCCTTAATATCCATCCCAGACCTGAAGGGCCTGGTTATTGAATTTGGGGGGACCCCCACGCTTTTTTTTTTTTTTTTTTTTATCAATGACTTTTTTTTTATGAATGACTTTCAATGAATGACTGTTCTCTGTGTTACAGGAGCCGTCAATTAACATTAGCCGCGAGTGATTTTAAATAGCTTTCTTTCCTGCAAAAATGACACTTTTTGCAGGGAAAGTTCTAAGCACAGGAAACATGCGCCCCTTTACATGCATACTATAGACACCCCCCAGGTACGAAATTTAAAGGAATATTACACTTTTATTGTTTCAATTTAAGCATTATTAAAATCACTGCTCCTGAAAAACGGCCGATTTAAAAAAAAAAATTTGCATTGATACATGTCCCCTGGGGCAGGACTCAGGTCCCCAAACACTTTTTATGACAATAACATGCATATTAGCCTTTAAAATTAGCACTTTTGATTTCGAACGTTCGCATCCATTATAACTAATAGGGTTCGAAAGCTCGCACGGACTTTAGGTCCGTTCGCGGGTTCTGGTGTGAGCCGAACGGGGGGGTGTTAGGCTCATCCCTAGCTGGCAGTATAATGAGGGCTTCTGCAAGTTTGGGGGGGCTTGACGTTACAAGCACGAGTGCTCCGGCTGCCGAGGTTCGCATTCCTTGTCCCGCTGCTTCAAGCAGGGGAAGGGGTGTGCCGGCAAGTCTGTTAACAAAATTGATGTGCGGCCCTTTCCCCTTGCAGCCTTTAGTGGATTTGGTAACCTGACCCCTGGGGGTCGTGCTTAAGAAGGAGCCCAATAAGTTTTATCTTATTCACCACCTTTCCTTCCCAAAGGGTGGGTCGGTCAATGATGCGATTGACTCAGAGGCGTGTATGGTATCTTACACTTCCTTTGATGCGGCTGTTTTCTGGGTCCGACATTATGGGCAAGGGGCTCTCATGGCCAAATCCTGACAGAGGATGGCAGCGGGGGCAGCCGAGAGATAAGCAATTGCTCATCATCTTCTGCCGACATCGCTGGAACCTGGAACAGGTAAGTGTCCATTTATTAAAAGTCAGCAGCTGCAGTATTTGTAGCTGCTGACTTTTAATATTTTTTGTGCAGGTAGCCATCCTCTTTAAAAGTCTCCATAGGCAAAGTTTTAAATGCCTTTACAGGTTACCTGTTTAGAGGTACAGAGCAGGTCTATTGCTAGAATTATTGCTCTCACTCTGTTTGCAGTGATACCTGATATGTGTGGTGAGAACACCATTTACATATGTGAGCGTGACTTACGCGTACGTTCGCTTCTGTGTGAGAGCACAGAGGGATTGAGATGCTTTAAAAAATATATATTTTTACGCTGTCCCTATAATTGTTTTTATAAGGATGACAGGTCCTCTTTATGGAGAAATCTACGGTCAAAAATACCCCAAATCTTTTCTTTACCTTTTAAAGCTAAAGATCTAAAAAAAAAAAAATGTGATCTTTTACTTTAAAAAAAAAAATTATTTACTTTCAGCTTGAACCAGAAGTGACGTCATGACATCGCTCCGGTTCTCCAAGGCCATAGAGTCGATTAAAGAGAATCTACTCTTTTTTAACCTACGGGAGCATCGTCGTATTGTTTCTAGGGTGAACCGGTGGAAATGGTAAGCCTATGAAACACTGCATTCCAGCGGCTCATGAACTGCTCAGAATGCATTCATGAAAAATCCGGCCATCGGTTGCAAAAAACAGTACCGGGTTATAACTAATAGCTTCAGCCATAATCCCAGTAAACCACTTGCAAACCACAACGTATATGAATGAATGAATGATTTGTATAGCGCTGCAAATGCGAACTGAATCACCTCAAGGCGCTTGTCTGCTCTTGTTGTGATGCCATGTTTAGAAGAGGTGGGTCTTGACTTTTTTCCTGAAGGCCTGATGGTTTTCTTCCAAGCGGATGTTGTTTGTTAGAGCATTCCATAGTCGAGGTCCCTGTACTGCGAATCTTCGTTCTCCCTTCGATTTGTAGCGGGCTTTGGGGATGAGAAGGCGGTTTTGGTTTGTTGATCGAAGGCTGCAATTTGGTATGTATTTTTCTATTTTCTCACAAAGGTATTGAGGCGCATTTCCTTGTGTACATTTGTGGGTGAGGCAGAGGGTCTTGAATGTGATCCTGTCTTTTACCTTGAGCCAATGGAGGGTCCTTAGGGATGGGGAGATGGATTCCCAAGGTTTCTTTCCGGTGACTAATCTCGCTGCTGTCTTTTGGACAATTTGAAGGCGCGCAATCTGGTAATCCGGTAATCCTATGTAGAGGGAGTTTGCGTAGTTTTGATGATCGTTCCTACTACTACCACTTTTTTCTTTTCCGGGATGAAGGGGATGAGTCTGCGTAGCAGGCGGAGGAGATGGTGGGATCCGCTGATTACGGATCCTATTTGCGCCTCCATGGTCATCTCTGAATCAAAGATTACTCCGAGGCTTTTGGCTTTGTTGCTTGGAAGAATGGTCTGTCCAAGGATGGTTGGTGGTGTCCAAGGGGTCTTCGTCTTTTTCCTTTGGTTTGCGTCGAGGAGCAGTAGTTCTGTTTTCGATCCATTTAGTTTGAGGGAGCTGGTGGTCATCCAGTCATCTATCAATGTGAGACACTTTGCTAGTTCGTGGTACTGGTCTTTTTGTCCGGTGATCCAGTTGAGTGTCGTCCGCGTATGAGTGGTAGCATAGATCCGATTTGTTAATAATTTTGAAGAGTGGCCGGATGTAAATGTTGAACAGTACTGGTGACAATGGTGATCCTTGAGGGACTCCATACGTAACTGCCCCGGTTTCTGAAGTGAAGGCTCCTAGTTTCACTGTCTGTGACCGGTTTCCTAAGAAGGAAGCGAACCATGGAAGATCTCCATTTGTAACTCCTGCCACTTCCTTGAGGCGGCTGAGAAGAGTGTTGTGGTCCATATATCCGTATTGCGGTCAGCAAGTGGTTAACAGACTGCCAAATTTGGAAGTTCAAGTGGTTTTCACCTGTCTCTGAATAGGTGGTTTTGCACTGATGTTGAAAACATAAGCCAACAATATTTTACTGTATTTACATTTGTCAATTTCATCGGCCATTTGTGCACACCTCATATAAAGTCCCAAGAGCGATATCCATGTTTCTATTGTACTAATAGGGATGGGGGTGTGTCACTGGTGACACCAGACCTTTTTTTTATTTATATTGTCCCCGGGTGGAAGACATTTAGCCCAACCTGGTCTGCTGCCACCTTCAGCCAGATAGATATACATCCTATACCACATGTTTTAGTCCAGCGTATCCATACACATAGGCCATTTTCTTCCTGGTTCATGTCTTGGCCCTTTCTTTGTTCCCCACGGCTGGCGGTGGTGGCCTGTTTGTGTGGGAGCTGCGATGTGCACCAAGGGATTGTGCCTCTGTAGAAGTAGGAGTATTCCACGTTCACCCCACCCCTACACAATCACCTATGGATAATTTAATGTACTGTAGTTTGTCGTCATTCCACAGGCATGCACAATTTTAAAGCGTGACATGTTTGGTATCTATTTACATGGCGTAAAATCATCTTTTATATTTTACCAAAATAAAAAGGTAATATATTGTGTTTGTGTGCACTAAAATTCATTAATGGGCAGCACAGTGGCACTAGGGTTATTGGTTCGAATCCTAACCATGGCACTACACACCTGGGGTTTGCATGTTCTCCCTGTGCCTGCGTGGGTTTCCTCTGGGTACTTTGGGTTCCTCCCACATTCCAAAGACAAACTGGTAGGTTAAAGGGGTTGTAAACCTTTGTGGTTTTTCACCTCAATGCATTCTATGCATTGAGGTGAAAAACCTCTTGCAGTGCAGCAGCCCCCCAGTGCCCCCGTTTTACTTACCTGAACCCTCTTTTTATCGCGCCAGGGATGAGCACATCAGCTCTAGCCGGTGTCTCGTGTCCTGACTGGCTAGATTGATAGCAGCGTATCCATTGGCTTCCGCTGCTGTCAATCAAATCCAATAATGCAGGTGCAGGGGGGGCAGGGCCGAGTCATACATTCGGCGGCTATGGGTGCCGAATGCTGGACTCTGGAGCGTGCCTGCAACTTAACCCCCTCTGAGAAGGGCTTCTCCGAGGGGGTTATCTGATGTGGGGAGGAGCCGCGTGAGGCGCAGGGGGAACGCAGAAGAAAAGGTTTGGGGCCACTCTGTGCAAAACGAGCTGCACAGTGGAGGTAAGTATCATATGTTTGTTATTTTAAACAAAAAAAAAAAGAACCCTTACAATCACTTTAATTGGCTCCTGGCTGAATTGGCCCTAGTATGTGTATGAATGTGGATTAGGGACCTTAGATTTTAAGCTTCTTGAGGGCAGGGACTGACATGAATGTGCAATATGTGTGTAAAGTGCTGTATAACTTGACAGCGCTATATAAGTACCTATAATAAAAAAATGCGTTTATTTTTTTTAAATTGGGATTGAAAAACCACACAAAAATATTGTGTGACAAAAAAAATTACAATACCCACCATTTTATTCTCTAGGGCCTATTCTTAAAAATAAAACACAACGTTTGGGGGTTCAACATCATTTTCTAGAAAAAAAAAAATGTCACTTTAAAGCGACCATATCTTTGATGGCTGCAAACTAAACAAAGTGCCATCTGTAAAAAACAAATACCGTATTTATCGGAGTATAACACGCGCCAGCGTATAACAGGCACCCCAAGTTTAGGAGGGAATTTAAAAGAAAAAAACTTTTAGGAGGGAAGTTTAAGGAAAAAAACTTACATTTAAATGCCCATTAATGCAGCCTTGTCAGTGTCATTTGCAGCCTTGCATTGCAGCCTTGTCCGTGATTTGCAGCCTTGTCAGTCATTTGCAGCCTTCCATTGCAGCCTTGTCTGTCATTTGCAGCCTTCCATTGCAGCCTTGTAATTTGCAGCCTTCCATGTCATTTGCAGCCTTCCATGTCATTTGCAGCCTTCCATGTCATTTGCAGGCTTGTCAGTGTCTTTTTTCTTTTAAAAATGGCGCCGCCGAGATACAGAGCAGATGTCCTGTGTATCTTGTGGGGCTCGGTAGTTCTCAGCCGTACTTGGCGGTTTTCGGGTATTTTCGTCCGTTCTCGGCTATCTTCGGCCATTCTCGGCTATTTTCGGCCGCACTCGGCCGTTCTCGCCAGCTTTCGGCTTTCCGAAAGCCGCCGAGGACGGCCGAGTGCGGCCAAAAATAGTCGAGAACGGCCGAAGATAGCCGAGAAAGGCCGAAGATACCCAAAAGCCGCTGAGAACGGCAGAAGAAGTTACAAACGTCAGGGGATCGGCGTATAACACGCACCCCCGATTTTCCCCTGATTTTAAGGGGAAAAAAGTGCGTGTTATACGCCCATAAATACGGTACTTACCATTCCGGTAGGTGGCACCTTAAAACTTTAAACTGTACTTAACCAATTCCGGACCGCCGCACGACGGTATACGTCCTTACTTTGAAGGGGGATATCGTTGTTATGGCAGCTCCGGTGCCCTCCGCCGCTTACCAAAACTGTCAGCAGTGGCAAAGGCGACCAGGTCCTGTCACTATCTGGGTATGGAAACGAGTGAGGGAAAGATGGCCCCCACCCGTCCATAACATTGCTGGGCAGAAGCTACGTCAAAGTGTCACTTCCGCCCATAGCTCTTAAAGGGACATTTTTTTTTATTGCATTTTAGTGTAAATATGAGATCTGAGATCTTTTTGTACCCAGATCTCATATTTAAGAGGACCTGTCATGCTTTTCTTCTATTACAAGGGATGTTTACATTCCTTGTAATAGGAATAAAAGTGACACAATAATTTTTTTTATAAAAACAGTGTAAAAATAAAAAATAAAAGGTAAAATAAATAAGAAAAAAAAAATTGTTTAAACGATCCCCGTCCCGCTGAGCTCACACGCATAAGTGAGTAGTGCCCTCATATGAAAATGGTGTTCAAACCACACATGTGAGGTATCGCCGTGATCGGTAGAGCAAGAGCAATAATTCTAGCCCTAGACCTCCTCTGTATCTTAAAACATGTAACCTGTAGAATTTTTTAAAACGTCGCCTATGGAGAGTTTTTTTTTTTGCCTATGGAGATATTTAAAGGTCCACAAGCAGGTGCAATTTTGATGCGTGACATGTTGGGTATCAATTTACTTGGCATAACATTATCTTTCACAATATAAAAAAACTAAATTGGGCTTTACTGTTGTCTTATTTTCAATAAAAAAATAAAAAAGTGCGCTTGTAAGACCGCTGCGCAAATACGTTGTGACAGAAAGTATTGCAACGATCGCCATTTTATTCTCTAGGGTGTTAGAAAAAAAAATGTATAATGTTTGGGGGTTCTAAGTAATTTTCTAGCAAAAAAAATGTTTTTAACTTGTAAACCACACATCTCAAAAAGAGGCTCGGTCCTTAAGTTTTTTAGTTATTTTTTTTTCTTAATTTTTATTGTTATCTGTAAATATCCCCTATGATAGCAATAGGCAGTGACAGGTACTCTTTTTTTGAAAAAATTTGGGTCTATTAGACCCTAATCTTTCCTCTGCCCTCACCACCACCCAAGATGATAAAATGCTTTCCCAATTTTCCCAATGGCGCGTGGTATGCCCACCATAGAATACCTTTTCATTTCTAATGATGGGCATACATGCACCATTTATATATGCCGAAGCAGATCCCGCAAAAAATTTACACATGGTTCGGACTTTTTTTCGACCGTATGTACGTGCATTTGGAGCAAGAATCGCTCCTCCGCCCTCTGCTGCCCCCATTCGGCATATATGCTTTTTTTTTTAACTGTGGTGGTGAAATCACCTCCTACAGCAAGTCGCGGTTTAATGTATTGAACGCTGTGCTGTCAACGATAAATAAATCCGCTGCAACGAATGTTGTTAACATTAAAACAAAGGTATAACAATTACCAACCATACCTGCAAAGCAAATACCAAAAAAAAAAACATAGCATTTTGTTAACGCAACCGGTGCCCTATCTATATATGCCGAAGCATTCACAAAAAATGCCACGTACACATGGTCGGAACCGTATGTACATTAGGAGCAAAATCGCTCCTTCCGCCCTCTGGCCCCCATGCTTCGGCATATATGCTCTTTTTTTTTAACTGTGGTGGTGAAATCACCTCCTACAGCGTTGGAGTCGCGGCTTTATGTATCGTGGGAGCAAACGCTGTTGCTGTCAAGATAAATAAATCCACGCTGCAATGAAACCTTGCTAAGCAAAAATGGTTAACAGTAAAACAAAGTAACATTAGAGCAGTAAGACCTTACCATACCATACCTTACCAAAAAAAAAACATAGTAAAAAAATAAAACATTTTGTTAAACGCAACCGGTGCCTAAAATATATATATGCCGAAGCCAATGGGGGCACTCCCCGCAAAAAAGTTATGCCACTTACACATGGTGAACTTTTTTCGACCAAATTAGGAGCAAAATCGCTCCTCCGTTGTGCCCCCCATGCTTCGGCATAAGCTCTTTTTTTTAACTGTGGTGGTGAAATCACCTCCTACAGTGTTGGAGTCGCGGATCATGGGAGCAAACGCTGTTGCTGTCAAGATAAATAAATTACTGAATGGCGCACCTTAACTCTACCTGAAAAGCAAGCATGATAAAACATAATAAAACATTGTGAAATTAAAAAAAGAGCAACAAAGAGAGAGACAAATTTTTGGTTTTTTATTTTATATTTTTTTTGGGGGTTTTTTATTTTTTGTACTTTTTTTTTTTTTATTTTATTTTTTTACACTTTTTTTTTTAAACTATAACTATAATTTTAACTGTAACGGGGGTCTCAAAATGCGATTCTTGAGACCCTGTAACTAAATTTTAACTGCAACGGTTCGGGCAAAAATGCGATGGCATTCTTGAACCCTGGAAAATCCCTAGCCTGGCTCGGTCCCGGCTCTCTCTCCCCCCAGCCTACGACGGGAATCTACAAGCCGCTGGGGAAAGCCCCGCATTTAGGTCGCACGGTGCCACATGCTCCAATCTGATGATCAAACAAGTGACTAAACAGTGGCACGCTCGTGTAATAAAATGTCCACGTACAAGTGGTACCCCTTTCCGAATAAGGGTGACACCAAGTTCCCACACTATCTTGCCAGCGCTCCCTATGTAATCTGGACAGTTCTCCGGCTCTACGTGACCTATCTTTTCCCCTCATAAACCGAAAAGCTCCTGCGTATAGCCTGTTGCCCTGTCACTAGAGCTTGTAGAGCTTGAACCCGTATCTGGCACGCTTGCTGGGAGGAACTGTTGAAAGACAAGCGGCCAGAAAACTTAATCAGGGACTCGTCAACGCAGACAACTGATTGGGCGTAAACAAGGCTGCAAAACATTGGTTGAAGGTGGTTTTATGAAGGGGCCCGAATTTGTAGAGCCGATCAAATTCAAGGGTCTTCCACGAGGACGACAAAGTTCATTGTCACGTGAAGTGCATGAACCGCAAAAATCATCTCGTATCGTGCCCTGGACATGGAGCCAGAGAACACGGGCATATGGTGGTGCGGTGAGGTGGACCAATAAGACGCTCCGTAGTCGGGAATTTGTGTATGCCATGTTGAGGGGAAAGGCCCAGAAAGGTCTTAAAATTCGGAATAAATTCGGAAACCGTAATTGGTTTCCAATCTCTGGCAAGGGAAGGCACTTGGGGATTAGCGGCGATGTGTTGACCAGCGATATATTACTTTGGTCCACAATAGATCTATAGAGATCTTCCGTGAAAAAACAGCGAATAAAAATCGATGGCTTAAAATCAGCTGTTTCCACCTGATACCGGGTTGGCCAGTGAATGGGGGAAGTACGGGTTCTGCAGAAGTGGTGGGCACCCAATCAGGATTGGCGAAATTCTGCAGGAAGGACACTATGTGATTATCGACGGACCTGCCTTTGTCTTCTTCGTAGGTGGCCAGCCGGGACACTACTTGTGCTTGCCACCTCGCCAGCTTGAACTGCACTTATGGGGACTCGCCACGTCACCAAGTGTTACTGCAGTGCTGGTTTGACTACGTCCAGGGTGTACTAGCCGCTGGTGCTTTTGCCAGTTCACCAGAAGGAATACGGCGCTAGTACTTCTCTGCTCCATACGAGAGACCTGCGGTTCCTGCACCTCAACAACATCAGAAGATCGGGATCGGGTACGCCTTGGGGGGGGGGGGACCTTAGCAGGGACCACACCTTCGTCGCCAGAGCTATCTGTCATGAGCCGCTGTCGTCTACTGGATCGTATTCTGAGCCTGATTGTGACAGATTGAGTGACCTCCTCCTTCACTCTCTGACATACTCAGAAACAAGTAGCCCTGTTCCACTAGTGTACTTGCGATTTGCCATTTTGGGCTCTAAATTTAGTAGTACACTAGTGAGATATTCACAGGAAAAAAAGCTCCTAGGCTGCTGGCGAATTGAATCAAAACGCTTACCAAAAAAACTGTTTAGCGATCGCAGGGATCAGGCCTGACTCTGCGAACGCTGCAGTTATGTTGTGCTTAGTGTTTTGGAAGTGACAGTGATCGCTCAATACTGCACTTGGTCTAGCCTGCCACTGGTAACACTCTACTGTGTCCAGTAGTGATGGAGGGGCTGATAGGAGAAACCACAGCACATGGCAGGGAAAAATGATGAAGGCTTTACTTGCTGACCGCCCCATAGCAGATTTACTGCTACAGGGAGGCTGTGCTGCGCAGGATCACGTGTATATTAGTATATAGTGTACACGTGATCCTGCATTTCCGGGTATCGGGCACGCAGGCGTGCCACCGAAGGCTCGTTCCTGCTGTGCTTGTGCACAGTGGGAGCAGATCAGTGGGCCTGGCAGCCCCGATGTCCGCCGGCACCCAGCGATCATTCATTACACAGGCAGAATGTCAGTCTGCCTATGTAAACAAGGCAGATTGCTGTTCTGTCAGTATGAAAGGCATTGATCCTGTGTTCCTGTAGAGCAGGGACACAGATATTTGCCTTCCTACTAGTACAAGCACCTCCCACACAGTAGTAAAGCACTGGTCAGGCACACATTTACCCTTTCATTGCCCCTGATGTTAACCCCTTCCCAGCCAGTGTCATTAGTAAAGTGACAGTGCATATTTTTTTTAGCACTGATCACTCTATTAGTGTCACTGGTTCCCAAAAAGTGTCAAAAGTGTCAGTTAGTGTCCGATTTGTCTTCTACAATATCGCAGTCCTGCTGTAGTTGCTGATTGCCGCCATTACTAGTAAAAAAATAGATAAAAATTCCATTAATATAACCCATAGTTTGTAGACGCTTTTGCACAAACCAATCCATATGCACGTATTGGGATTTTTGTTTCCAAAAATATGTAGCAGAATACATATTGGCCTATTTTATTTTATTTATTTATTTTATAAATGTATTTATTTATTTTATTTTATTTACATATTGATGAAGAAATTAGATTTTTTTTTATTTTTTTTAATTGGATAGGTTTTATAGCAGAAAGTAAAAAAAAATATGTTTTTTTCAAAGTTGTTTTTTTTGGTTTATAGCGCAAAAAATAAAAACCACAGAGGTGATCAAATACCACCAAAAGAAAGCTCTATTTGTGGGGAAAAATAGGACATCAATTTTATTTGGGTACAGCGTTGCATGACCAATCAATTGTCAGTTAAAATAATGCAGTGCTATATAGCAAAAAATGGCCTGGTCAGGAAGGGGGGTAAATCTTCCAGAGGGCAAGTGGTTACAAACCTCACCTTTTTAAAAGCCTCATCATCAAAAGGCATCAGACACTTGACTTCCACTGCAGGCTTTTGAAGAAGAGAGAAAAGAAAAAAAAAAGACGATGCTATTATTGTCTAGAACAGGTCATGCAAGACTTGGACAATTTTACTACTCAACATAACAATCACTGATACTGTGTGCTGCAAAAAGGGTAGAGTAGAGGGTGGGAGATGTTCCTTCTCCAATTCCGAATATTTTGTAGAAGTGAATGTCCAGCCAAAATGTTTTTCTTTGTTTTGTATAGAGTGGGCGTGGATTTGAATCTCTGCAGGGTTTTTACTGCTATCCAGAGTCCATTAGAAAAGGTTTCCCACCACTTCCTGCCCTGCTGATGTTTTAGCAGACAGGAAATTAGGGGAACGATACAACAATAAACCTGGCCGTAAAGGGCTCCAGTTTTGGCCATATCCTGATGAATCGGTCGCAGGTTTACCAAACTTCGACTGAAAAAACAGATGGAAAGTTGTCAACTGAATAATGACTGCTTCCTATTGGATGTAGGCTGTGTTTGGGTACTCAGACAGCCATGAGGGCCAGCTTTCTGAATACAATAGCAGGCAGAGGGGATAAGCAGCATGGAAGGTGGAATCTATTAGTTCAGCCAACAGGTGGAATGAGAGAAATTTATGAGTGCGCCTAGGCCAGTGATGGAGAACCTTGGCACCCCAGATGTTTTGGAACTAAATTTCCCATGATGCTTATGCACTCTGCAGTGTAGTTGAGCATCATGGGAAATGTAGTTCAAAACATCTGGGGTGCCAAGGTTTGCCATCACCGGCCTAGGCTAACATAGACAGAAAAGTTAGCAGTCAATTCCAGCGATAAGAGGTCCTCTGTGGTGGAAAGCAGAAAGGAGAACTGCCATTACAAGACTGGGCAGATACAGCCCTCCTCCTCTTTGGGGCAATCCGTATTAGTACTACAAAAACAAACGAAGAAGGAAGGTACACGCACCTAGTGCATTACCAAACAACATTTATTTAGATATTAAAATGGATAAAAATAAGTACTCAAAGTGCAACTGACAATTAGCCATAGAACCACACAATGCTATGCAGTGTCGACACACATATGCCATTCACATCAAGGAGTATAGAGCTGGCGCTTTTCGGGGGCGCACCCTCTTCCTCAGAGCTAGACTCTGAGCCTTGATGATGAGCCATATGTGCGTCCGCACTGCATAGCATTGTGTGGTTCTATGGCTAACTGTCAGTTGCACTTGTGAGTGAGTACCCATTTTTATCCATTTTAATGCATTTGGTAATGCACTAGGTGCATGCGCCTTTCCTTCTTTGGTCAGGAAGGGGGTAAATTCTTCTGGGGCTGAAGTGGTTAAAGACTGTGTTAGCACCGCTTACCTTTTTACATTTACCTTTTTTCTTTTTTTAACCAGGCAAATATTTTATTTGTCTTCTTGGGTGTAGATAAGTTTTCTGCTGACAGTTCAGATCAACGTTTGCAATGGATCTTAATCCGATATCATAGACAGTTTGCAGGACGACCACACTCCTCTACAGTTTTATTGAATTGTACAAAAGTGACAACATTGTTAAAATACTTGGAAAGAAGTGCTGTCCCATGACACCGAAACAGATTGTATTTCTACTGAAGCGCAGAGAGAATAAATTAATCAGCACAGCTGAAATAGCATCAGCCTTTTGCTGGCCTGCGGACACTTATCTGTGTAACACATGCCCAGAAAAATGGGAAAAGGTTTGAATCTGGTTGCAATTGGCAAAAAGTTCTACTTTAGTCCATTTACAGAATCCCTAGTGCAAAAGAAGTGGTGCTGTAGCCCACAGCTACCAAAGTCTAACAACGAAGAAGAGGGGAAAACTTTTTATACGTATATATAAATAAAATAAGATTTTTTTTTTTTCGTTTTTTTAAGTCTAGGGCAGTGTTTCTCAACTCCAGTCCTCAAGGCACCCCAACAGATCATGTTTTCAGGATTTCCCTCAGATGAAACAGCTGTGGTAATTGCTAAGGCAGTGAAACTGATCAAATCACCTGTGCAAAATAATGGAGAGCCTAAAAGCGGGACCCGTTGGGGCACCTCGAGGACTGAAATTGAGAAACTCTGGGGCTCATACACATGGGCACTCCGCTCCCCCTGCAGGCAGCATATATAAAGTGAATAGACATGCCGTATATACTCGAGTATAAGCCGAGTTTTTCAGCACATTTTTTTGTGCTGAAAGTGCCCCCCTCGGCTTATACTCGAGTCAAGTACTTTTCTGCAGCAGAGAATTACATTTTCTGACCCGACATTGGGGCCCCGTATATCGGGGCCACTTAGTGATAGGAACCCCATTTGGTGTAGAAACCCAGTGGAACCAGCACTACAACATATTAAAATGTGGGGTTCCTAGCACAGTGAGGCAGCAAATGGGCATTGTGAAAAAAAATACCAAGAAAGTATAAATTGTGCGCAATATCAACCTTGATCCTATAGGATCATGAGTATTAATAATAAATAAATAAATGAATGTGGCAAATAGCGTGATGAATAAATAAAATAAATATGATCCATGCTAATGTGATAATCCCAAGTGTGAATAAAAATACTTCAAGTATCAATTCAATATATAAAATTATATTAAATATTTAATGTGCTCCAAATAATGCTCCAAATAGAATAAATAATTAATAATTGATGTGCTCCAAATAGTGTTCCAAAAACAAGTCAGTGCTTGCTAAACAGATACTTTAAAATGTTCTTAATAGATACAAACAGATACTTTAAAATGTTCTTAATAGATACCAGCAGTTAATTCATGAATAACCTAAACCGATGCAGGTTTGGCCCTAATACACTGACCAATTAGAGATTGGTTAATTAGTGCTGCTCCGCTGGCTGCAATGAATTAAAGCTTAATGAATACACTGGCAAATCAGTGCATCAACAATGCATGGAATACCTAAAAATAGGATATGAACGGGAAATATAAAAATAGAAATAGATAAAGACTTCCCTTATAGATGTGATGTGCTTTATAGGGTAATTTGTCTTCATATAGTTCTTCCCAGTGTCTTGCTCCGGTTAGACATGTAAGGCAAAATTACACAGAAACAACACCATTGCGCAGCGCTTCTAACCAAGGTTTTTAACAGATGCCTAAATAATAGCACTCACATTTACCCAGCGGGTCAGGCGCATATAGTATCGCTAACGGTCAGGCTCAATAGACAGGGCTATCAGCCCTTCTCCTCCTCACTGTGCTCGTGGCGTCACTAGGCCTCCTCCACCCGACGCGTTGCGTCACAGGTCACGTGACTTTCTCAAGGGATAATAGCCCTGTGACCAGCGCAGAGGCTTTATAGCAACTGATTCTACGATCGGGTTGCCATAGTGATGTTTTTGTTTGAGTCACCATTCCATTAATTTCATCCGCCGCACCGGGGACCCATGTGAATGTGCTATTAACTCCTTTTCTGCTGTAAAGGACCATACTCGTCCATGCTTACATCGCAGACCGCACATATGAATATTTGGAAATGATATTTAAAACTGAAAAACTTTTTTTTATATAAAGCCGCTTCAGTTGAGCCACTAAAAAACTATTTTAAAATCGGTACTGAACAAAGAGATCACCATCTTTAATGAATTAGGTTAAAATATATATAGATAAAAAAATATAAAAATAAAAATAATAATAAAATAAAAAAAAAAATATTAATATTTTTATGAAAAAAAAAAATAATAATAATAAAAAACAAATGAAGAGGATAATATCATTAACACAGGGGTAACGAAACTACCATGAAGATTGCTTTAGAGAGTATTGAATATGCAAATGATATGAACCAGGACCTTTCTATATAATTAGCCGCTCCTATGGAGTCAGTAGCCCCCAAATTATATGTATAAATGTGTGGACAATCCATATAATCCGATGCTCAAGGGGTATGAGTGAAACAATATTTATATATAACACAGGACCCCTTTTATGTACAGAACCCCTTTTTTGTATACACTCATCTACAAAGAAACCCCATTGGATATAAAATATAGAAAGAAATTATTAAATATAAAACACCACTTATAAGAAACCAAGGTAGATATATATATGGTAAAAACTCATCAATATTTAAAACCAGACTCTGTATTAGACCCCAAAAATACACATATATAAATAAATAAAATATATATAAAAAAATATACATATAAAAAAAGGGTCATGTTCTAAAACAATATAAAAAAATGATCACCATTCCAAAATATTTTAAAAATCGGATATAAAACAGTTGAGATCAAAATCAATGTTTAACCCTGCTGGGGCAAAACTATTAATCTCGTATATCCATCTCGATTCGCTTTTACTGAGCTCTCTGACCTTGTGGCTTCCCCTCCAATTGGGTTTGTATTTTTCTATAGCCCAGAACTTCAATTCACAGGGATTTTTTTCATGGCATTGTGCAAAATGCCTAGATACACTATGTTTAGGGAATCCTGATTTGATATTTTGCACATGTTCTCGTAGACGCTTCCAAAGAGGTCTTTTAGTCCTGCCCACATATTGGAGTGAGCAAGAACACTCCAACATGTAAACAACACCTTCCGTTCTACAGAAAATAAAGTCTTTAATCTCATATTCCTTTTGTGTTGCTGTTGAAACAAATTTGTTTCCATTTTTCCCTTTTTGTTTGGTTTGTCTACATGCATAACACTGTTTACATGGAAAAAAAACCTTTTCCTTGAAAAAACGACATGGTTTGGTTAGATTTAGGGGGGTCTGGCACATTTTTAACTAATAGGTCTCTTAGTGTTGGAGCTTTCCGGTATATGAATCTTGGCTTGTCTGGTAGTACACCTTTGAGTTGCTTATCTGCTTGTAGCAATGGCCAATGTTTTTTAATGATACATTCAATTTTTTTGTATTGAATATTAAAGTTAAAAATCAAAGGAATTTCTGTATATTTTTCAGTTTTATTCTTTTTATTGTCCTGGCCTTTAGGTATGTTAATCAGCCATGGGCTATAATGGCAACTGTCTGATGGTATGTAGCTATTTCTTTTGACGGGTTTTGAAAAAAGTCTGTGTGCTGAAGCCATTCTCCTCTAGGGTTATATCCAGATCCAGAAATGTAATATTCTTATTGCTGATACCAAAGGTAATTTAATATTCTTTTGGTTATTATTTAATTTGTCAAAGAATTCCACCAGGCTTTTTCTATCTCCTTTCCAGATGATAATGCAGTCATCAATGAATTGTTTAAACAATATCAATTCAGGTGGATAATTGGAATATAGGGCTTCTTCCTCCCAATGGGACATAAATATGTTTGCAATGCTTGGTGCATATTTAGCCGCCATTCCTATACCATTTAATTGCCTGTAATATTCTTTGTTAAACCAAAAGTAATTATGTTGGATCCCATATGCTAAACACCTTAAAATAAATCTTTTTTGTTTCGATACTAAGTTACTCCATTCGTCCATAGCCCATCTTGTTGCAGTTATTGCCTCATTATGATCAATTATTGTGTATAGTGATGTCACATCCACCGTTGCAATTAGGTCATTCTCATTCACGTTGATTTCCACTTTCTGTAAGACTTGTATCAAATGTTTGGTATCCCTTAAATAAGATTTAGTTTTGGGTACTAGTGGCTGTATAAAACTGTCCACATACTCCCCAATTCTTGCATTGATTGATTGTATGCCATTTATTATTGGTCTGCCAGGTGGGGTCGTGGTTTTTATGTATTTTTGGTACAGTGTATAATACAGGTACTCTGCATGTGTCCGGTACTAGATATTTTTCCTCCTTTTTGTTTAATATGTTTTTTAAGCTGCCTCGCAGAATCAGATCTTGGAGTTCCCCTTTATACTCCTTTGTGGGATTACCTTTTAACTTTATATATGTGCTGGTATCATCCAATTGGCTCATTATTTCATTATTATAGTAGTCTTTTGACATTACCACAATTGCTCCACCTTTATCCGCCGGTCTGATCACTACCTTTTTGTTTTCTTCCAGTTATTTTATTCCATTCTTTATTTGTTGAGGGTTTTGTACTCTTTTGATTTTGAGTTTCTCAATATCCTGTGTGACCATTTTATTAAAAACATGTTGTCACGGGCACTGGCTGCAAGGACCTTTTTCTGTCCACATTGATATAATTAATCTCTTTTTGTTGCATTTTGGAGAGTCTGTGTTCTTGAGTGTAAATGTTAAACAATACACAATCCTTGAAAAGGCTGATCTGGAGACGGACTGTCTGGTCACCTAGGCTGCTGACTTAATTGGAATGTTGATTGTGTTATTGTCTTTTGAGTTGTGGCTATAGGGGAGGGGGAAGAATCCATGAGCAGTCCCACCTCATTATCAACCCTTTGTGTTAAATGTATATAAAAAGGCTGTATTCTGTCAAATAAAGCAGTTCAAGTTTATACAAGCTATTTTCGGCTAGACTTGTATTTGATGCAGCTAGAATACCTCTCTCTGATGGTCAGATTGGAGGAAGCAGAATTACTGAAGGAAGCCTCAGCGGAGTGAGGAAAAGGATCCGTCACATTGGTGGCAAGCTGTGGGATGCTTCCTCTTACCTAGGCAAACCCAAACCACCTCCGGGACCCCCTGCTCCTAACAGCGGATGGAACATCACTACGCCATACTCAAGCGCAGCACCTTGAAGGATCTCTTGGAAGCCTGTGGAAAAATCTCCAGCAACAAATCCAAAGCGACTCTCATAACCGAACTAATGGAGATCGACCAGGCCAGCAACCCACCAGCACATACCTCAGAGGGGACAGAGTTCCAGCGTGACGTCCAGTGGCGACTGGCCTTGTATGGTACTCACCCCCCGCAGGAGGTTATCAGTCAGGTGTTACGAGAGGTGTCCCAGCTGCGAATGGCTGAACTCCAGCGGGACCAAGGAGCGTCAGTTATGTTCAACCGGGAAGCTCCAGCGGCGCGCAAAAAGCTACCCTATGCCGCCTTCCGAATGTTTCAAGATGGGGAAGATGAGATGGATGTTTACCTGCAAATGTTTGAGAGGCAATGCGGTCTCCAAGGTGTCAATAAAGCGGATTGGGTCACGCTCCTGGTCAGCCGGCTCACAGGAAGGGCTGCAGAGGCGTACAATAATGTCCCAGACGAGATCAGCCAGGACTATGATCGGGTAAAAGAAAGACTATTGGCTCGCTTCGGCATTACTCCAGAGGCACACCGTTTGAGGTTTCGTAACCTCCGCCGAAAGGAGAGAGAACCGTACACAGAATGGGCTCATCAAATGACCCGAGCAGCAGAGAGTTGGATGACTGGGCGCCAAGCTGTTACCATGGCAGATGCGCTCCAGCTAATCCTCCTGGAACAATTCTATGACCATACCCCACCTGAAGTTAGAGACTGGATAAAGGATCGGCGGCCAGTCACAGTAGATGAAGCTGCCACCCTAGCTGACCAATACGTGGATTCAAGGCGGACGGTACAACCAGAGCCTAAGACCCCAGCTCGGCCTGTCCCCAACATTCCACGGAGCGTTGCCCCTCCACACCAGCCTTCAATCTTCGGTCCCACTCAGCTACCATCTTCACGAGGGAAAGGGGACCTCTGCTACAGATGCAACCAAGCAGGGCATGTTAGGAGGTATTGTCCGCAGAATGTTTCCCAGGACGCACGGAACAACAGGCCCCTTGGACCTGCTCGGGCTGCCGCACACTGTCTGGAGAGAGATGTGACTTACCCAAGTGAGGAGAATATTGGAATTCTACATGAGGCAGACCCTGTGCAAGCTGCCGCTACGGATAATCGTTTGCACCATCGACAAGCTGTGTGGATTAATGGTCGGGCTGCCCAGGGACTGAGGGACACGGGAGCTACTATTACCCTGATACAGTCCCGGATGATATCCCCAGCAGAGCAGACGGGACAGTCTGTGGCTGTGCGGGTGGCCGGGGGAAATGTTATGCGGGTCCCCACTGCCAGGGTTCACCTTGATTGGGGTTCGGGGGCCAAAGAAGTGGAAGTTGGAATAATGCAGAACTTACCCGCAGAGGTTTTGTTGGGCAACGATTTGGGACGTTTAAATTCAGCCTTCTCCCTGGATGTATCCCCGGAAGCCTGCCCTGTTACCACCCGCCAGCAAGCCCGGATGGAGGTGCGCTCCCTCGAGGACGGGACCCAGGTAAGACCTGTCACCCCTGACCTAGACTGTACTACCCAAGCTATTCCTACCCCGACTTGTTCTTCTCCCCAAGACTTTGCTCAGGCAACTCTCAGTGACTCTTCTCTAGCTAGCTATAGGGAAAGAGCAGGATTGGACCCTGGGGGGTTGGAGGGGGAGCGGGTAGAGTGGGTCCAGGGATTACTCTATCGGGTTACTGAGGGAAGGACAGCCTCCCATCCACCCAAGCGGCAGCTGGTTGTGCCGCAGAAGTATCGGCATGACCTGCTGCGCATTGGGCATGACATACCCTTAGCCGGACACCTGGGGATGTCCCGGACCCTCCACCGTCTGACTCAGTCATTTTTTTGGCCAGGGATTACAGGGGATGTCCGACAGTATTGCCGGACCTGTGACACATGCCAGCGGGTGGGTAAGCATGGGGGCCCACTGAAAGCTCCCCTACACCCTTTACCGATCATTGATGAACCCTTTAGCCGAGTTGCCGTAGACCTGGTTGGACCATTGCCCCGACCTAGTCCTTCTGGGAAGAAATATATCCTTACTGTGGTGGATTATGCCACCCGGTACCCAGAGGCCATTCCCCTGGCAAATATCCACGCAGAAACTGTGGCTGATGCCTTGCTCCGGATCTTTGCCAGGGTGGGTTTCCCTCGGGAAATCATCTCTGACCAGGGGACCCAGTTCACTGCTGAGCTCACTCAGCAGTTATGGAGGCTCTGTGGGATAAAGCCCCTACAGAGCTCTCCTTATCACCCCCAGACCAACGGACTGTGTGAGAGGTTCAATGGAACACTGAAACAGCTGCTTAGGACATTTGCAACCTCTCACAGGGATTGGGAGAGATATCTGCCACACCTTCTCTTTGCTTATCGGGAGGTGCCGCAGGAATCTACCGGGTTCTCCCCATTTGAGTTGCTGTATGGGAGGCGGGTGAGGGGGCCCCTAGATCTAGTCAGAGCCCACTGGGAAGGGGGGATTGATCCCCAAGGGTCCTCTATCGTAGCATACGTTCTTGAGTTTAGGGACAGACTGAAAGAGCTGACGGACACTGTCCAAGAGAACCTTCGGGCTGCCCAAAAGCGGCAGAAACGATGGTACGATCGTACTGCTCGGAACCGCACTCTGGAGGTTGGGCAGAAGGTTCTTGCCCTCAGGCCAACCAAGCAGGACAAGTTACAGGCCACTTGGCAGGGACCTTACCGGGTTGTGGCAAAGCTCTGTGACACGACCTACCTAGTGGCTAAATGTTCAGATGAAAGAGGACGGACCTTTCATGTGAACATGTTGAAAGCATACTGGGAACGATCAGGAGAGGTAGCCGCTATATGTGCTCCAGCTGTGGAAGATTGTGAGAATCTTCCCCTGCTGGTGCTCCCGGAGCTAAATAGGATTACTGCAGGGATAGAGTCCATAAAGCTTGATGACCAGCTAGGGCCAACACAGAGAGAAGAAGCTAGGCAGGTCCTTAGCCAGAGAAGGGAAATGTTCTCCACAGTCCCAGGGTACACTACTATGGCAGTGCACCGAGTGGAGACCCCGGGACAACTGCCACTAAGACAGGTGGCTTACCGGATACCTGACACAGTGAGAGAGGGGATGCGTCGTGAGATTAAGGAGATGCTTGAGTTGGGAGTCATTGAACCATCCAGCAGCCCCTGGGCTTCCCCGGTGGTCCTTGTACCGAAGCGGGATGGCACGACTCGCTTCTGTGTAGACTACCGCAGATTAAATGAGTGCACCACCACTGACGCTTACCCTATGCCCCGGGTGGATGATCTGTTAGATCGCATTGCTCGGGGAAAATTCCTGACAACTCTCGACCTATGCAAAGGGTACTGGCAAATTCCTCTGGATGCGGAATCTATTCCAAAATCTGCGTTCATTACCCCATTTGGCCTATACCAGTCTAAAGTAATGCCATTTGGGATGAAGAATGCACCGGCAACTTTCCAGAGGATGGTAGACCAACTCCTCGATGGCCTCCAGGACTATGCTTGTGCATATCTGGACGATATTGCGATCTACAGTGATACCTGGGAGGACCATGTGGTTCACCTGGGTGTCGTGTTAGACCGCATCAAGGCTGCAGGACTAACCCTTAAGCCAGAGAAATGCAGCATAGGGATGTCCGAGGTACAATACCTTGGACATCGAGTAGGCAGTGGACAACAACGACCCGAGCCTGCTAAGATTGAGGCAGTTGCCAAGTGGCCGACCCCCCGTACTAAAACCCAGGTCCTGGCGTTCCTCGGCACAGCTGGGTACTATAGGAAGTTTGTCCCACAATATAGTTCCATCGCTAAGCCTCTGACAGACCTAACTAAGAAGCACCTTCCCCGACAGGTACTGTGGTCCCCCGAGTGTGAAGCTGCCTTCCAACGATTAAAGAATGCACTAACTTCAGCTCCTGTTCTAGCTGCCCCAGACCCAACCAAACGTTTTTGTGTCCACACGGATGCCTCTACATTCGGGCTGGGGGCAGTACTAAGCCAAGTAGGACCTGATGGCAGTGAGCACCCAGTGGCCTACATCAGTCGGAAGCTGCTACCCAGGGAAGTCGGTTATGCAGCCGTGGAGAAGGAGTGTTTGGCGCTGGTGTGGGCTCTCAAGAAATTCCAACCTTATCTCTACGGACGATCTTTTACAGTGCTCACCGACCACAATCCATTAATCTGGCTTAATCGGGTCTCCGGGGACAATGGACGTTTGTTACGATGGAGCTTGGCCCTGCAGCCTTACAATTTTACCATCCAGTATCGGCCAGGAAAGCAGAACGGAAACGCAGATGGACTTTCCCGGCAAACTGAACTATAAGACTCTCCCAGACAGCCCCAAGCTGACCCGTGGTGGATCTAGTTGGGTCTGCCGGACTATGGGACAGGGGGGGGCACTGTCACGGGCACTGGCTGCAAGGACCTTTTTCTGTCCACATTGATATAATTAATCTCTTTTTGTTGCATTTTGGAGAGTCTGTGTTCTTGAGTGTAAATGTTAAACAATACACAATCCTTGAAAAGGCTGATCTGGAGACGGACTGTCTGGTCACCTAGGCTGCTGACTTAATTGGAATGTTGATTGTGTTATTGTCTTTTGAGTTGTGGCTATAGGGGAGGGGGAAGAATCCATGAGCAGTCCCACCTCATTATCAACCCTTTGTGTTAAATGTATATAAAAAGGCTGTATTCTGTCAAATAAAGCAGTTCAAGTTTATACAAGCTATTTTCGGCTAGACTTGTATTTGATGCAGCTAGAATACCTCTCTCTGATGGTCAGATTGGAGGAAGCAGAATTACTGAAGGAAGCCTCAGCGGAGTGAGGAAAAGGATCCGTCACACATGTACATGCTCATTATTAGAAACTTGAGGGTTAAAAATAGACCTATTTCTCAGTGTTGAATGTTCAATTCTTCCTGGAGTGTCCATTCTATTATTTGCAATGTTTGGAGCTTTATTCAGCATGTATTTCTTTATATTTAATCTCCTTGCATATTTTTGAATATCTACATAAGTGTCGAATTTGTTCAGGTTCCTTTTAGGTGCATACTTTAGTCCTTTGTCCAGTGTTAAAAGTTCCATTTTGGTGAGTTCAATGCCACTCAGATTATATATGCCTTCTCCAATTATGTTCTTTTTCTTTTGGACCTTCCGTCCTCCTCTATTTCCTCTCTTGGTTTTGGGGATCTCTCGCCTCTGGTTGGTGTTCTGTTTCGAGGGGGGGTCCTGTCCCTCCTGCGTTGGTCTAAAAAAGACCTATTATCACCATCTTTATAGTCTCTCAATACTTCATATCTGTTATTAGAGTGGTTGGGGCTGTTTCTATTCTCTCTATGGTATTGGTCCTGATAATATTGTGGTTGTTAGTAGTTATAGTCTCTGGTAGTTATAGCAAATGGGAATTGTTGACCCTCTTTTACACTTACAGTAGCTGCGCATTTCACTCTAGGCTTATACTCGAGTCAATAAGTTTTCCCAGTTTTTTTGTGGTAAAATTAGGTGCCTCAGCTTATATTCGGGTCGGCTTATACTCAAGTATATACGGTACATTGGCTGTAGAGACTTGCCTACACAGTTGAGTTTGACAGGCCACACAGGCTCCACATCCGGGGCCAGGGCTGGCCCAAGAATGAAATGCTGCCCCCCCCCAAAAAAAAAAAAAAATATCACGCACACCAAAAAGCCCCCACATTCATTATTTTATATAATGATAACTAAAATTTAATTTATTAGAAAATCAGATTAAAAATGCCATAAATCTATTGCCTATTTTGTAGACGCTATAACTTTTACACAAACCAATCAATATACGCTTGTTGCGATTTGTTTTTAATGAAAAACAAGTAGCAGAATACATATTGGCCTAAACTGACGAAGACATTTTTTTTTATAGCCAATATCTATAGAAGGCTTCCCACCATCCCTGCTATTTCATTTAATACAGTACGTCTTATTTTCAGTCTGATGTGTATTATATGTGAATTTGTGTATCAGAGACCGGTAGTGTCGTAATATTGAAGCCTATTGAGATTTCCATACATTGGAGGATTCCACCATTATTAAGTTATTGATCATTAAGTTAGCACTGCACTTTTTTTTTGTGATGTGGGAACACATAACAGTGCTTAGCGACAGGCCTTTTACTGACACTTTTTTTATTTTACCTCCAGTAGTTTATTGTAAATAGTAGTGTGTTGATTACCTATTATACTAAAGATCGGCATGTGAAATGAATAAACTACAGATTTCAGTTGTGCCCCACCAGGCCGCCCCCCCATGGACAATGTGCCTGGCTGCTGAGTTCATCTCCCCATCCCTGCACTCAGTGCACTGACAGGCAGCAATGATTGGCACTGATAGGTGGCACTGATTGGCACTAATAGAAAGCATTGATTGGCACTGATAGGCAGCACTAATGGGTCCTGATTGGAAGTACAAATGGCACTGATAGTTAGCACTGATAGGTGGCACTCATGGGCACCAATTGGAAGCACTGATATTAGGCGGTACTGATTGGAAAAAACTGATTGGCACTGACAAAGGAGAGGGAGATTCACACCAAGGTCGATATTGACGCTTAGTGAAACTGTGTGTGACACTGTCATGTAATGTAACTGAATGCAGAGAGAGACCAATTGTCAAAATTCAGCCGTGATGTCGGGGGTGGGCGGGACCCAGCAGCTATCAAACACCAGCCAATGGGATGGGATCTATGCGGGCCGCTACGTGTATGTGGCCCACCCCCTTTAAGCAGCCCAATGATTAACTGGTGTTTGATCGTTGCTGGGTCCCGACATCACCGCTGAATTTTGACAGCTGGTCTCTCTCCAATCAATCAATATACGCTTATTGCAATTTTTATTACCAAAAAAATATGTAGAAGAATACATATAGGCCTAAACTGAGAAAAAATAGCTTTTTTTTTTTTTTTAAATTGGGGATATTTATTATAGCAAAAAGTACAAAAGTGTTTTTTTTTCAAAATTTCTAATTTTATTTTTGTTTATAGCGCAAAAATAACAAAAAAAAAAAAAAAAAAAAACCGCAAAGATGATCAAATACCACCAAATAGAAAGCACTATTTGTGGGGGGAAAAAAATTAAAAAAACACGCAATTGTCAGTTAAAGCGATGCAGTGCCGCATCGCAAAAAATGGCCTGGTCATTGAGCGGCCAAATCTTCCGGGGCTGAAGTGGTTAAGGTTAAACCGCTTCTTTTCCAATCTCATTAAGTGGCCCCATGTCTTTCTAGACTTCTAAACTGAATCATTTTCTTCCTACGCTGGGATCACCATTGACATATTAGTAGCACTAGCTCATCTCCTCTCAAGCGTCTCTTCCCCAGTGACAATAAATTTAGTGCTTGTAGTCGTTCCTCATAATTGGAGGGCCTCCAGTCTCGTTATTTTGTTGCCCTTCTCTGGGCTCTCTCCAGTTCCAGCACATCTTTCCTGAGGATTGGTGACCAAAACTGGACGGAATACCCCAGATGTGGCCGAACCAGAGTTTAATACCGTGGCAGGATTAGCGTTTTATCTCTGCAGTAAATTCCCTTTTTAATGCATGCCAATAGTCTGCTAGCCGCAGCTTGACACTGCATGCTATTGCTCAGTCTTCCTTCAACTAGAACCCCCAGATCTTTCTCCATCCTTGATTCCCCCAGAGGTTCTCCCTCTAGTTAACCACTTCCCGACCGCCCCATGTAGATATACGTCAGCAGAATGGCACGTACAGGCAGAATCACGTACCTGTACGTGCCATTCTTCAGGCGGTTGGGGGGTCCGATCGGACCCCCCTCCGCCGGCGGGGACGGTCGGGATCGTGTCAGGAGCGATCCGGGACGAGGGGACGGCCAGTGGTTTCTGGCCACCCCCTCGCGATCGCTCCTGGCCAATGAAAAGCTTCCCCTTCCTGTCTATTGTATAGACAGGAAGGCGGAAGTGATGTCACGCTCGGTGCGCCGGTCTATGTGACCGGAGACGCCGAGCTGTGAACATGTAAAGGTTAGTGCACAACAGTACACTGACACCAGTACAGTAGGCACATATTCCACCCCCCGGTCAGGGCAGTTAGTTTTAGGTCCAAGGTAGCCCCCTACCCCCCCTAATAAAGGTTTAACCCCCTGATTGCCCCTAGTTAACCCCTTCACCCCCTTTTGCCAGTGTCACTAATGCCTCGTACACACGTACGGACTTTTCCCGGCGGACCTAAGTCCAGCGGACAATCCGCTGGACTTTCCCGCTAGGTACGCTGGACTAAAAGCGAACGGACTTGACCACACACGATCACGCAAAAAGTCCGACGGTTCACGCGATGACGTACAGCACGTACGACTAGAAAACGAAAAATACTAGAAAAATACTTGCTACTGAGCATGCAAAACCTGAAACTTTAGTCCGCCGTACTTTGGCCAAAAAAAGTCCGCCGGCCCACACACGAGGGGATTATCCGCTGGACTTCGGTCCAGCGGATAATCCCGCGGGATAGTCCCTTCGTGTGTACGCGGCATTAGCGATCGGTTTTCTGATCGCTGCATTAGTGTCGCTAGGTACCATTTTTTTTTTTTTTTTAACCGCCATGTTTATATAGGTTCATAAATAGGTTTATAGGTCAGGTACCCCCATATTACAACCTAAATAAAGGTTTTAACCCCCTGATTGCCCCTAGAGTTAACCCTTTCACCAGTGATCACTGTATAAATGTCACTGGTGACGCTGGTTAGCCAGTTAGTTATTTCGTTATTTAGGTTCCCCGTCAGGTTTTTATATAGCGTCAGGTACCCCCATATATTACCTAATAAAGGTTTTAACTGATTGCCCCTAGTTAACCCTTTCACCCCCTTTTGCCAGTGTCAGTTTTTTTTTATTACTGTTACGGGTGACGCTGGTTAGTTAGCTTGTTTTTTATACTGTCAGGGCACCCGCCATTTATTACCCAATAACGGTTTAACCCCCTGATCGCCCGGCGGGTGATATCAATTAGGTTTTAGGGTCTAATAAGGTCTGCGTCGCCCCAGGTTAGTGCCAGTACCGCAAACACCCACGCGCAAAGCATACACCTCCCTTAGTGGCACAGTATCTGAACAGATCAATATCTGATCTGATCAGATCTATACTAGCGTCCCAGCAGTTTAGGGTTCCAAAAAAAACGCATTGTTAGCGGGATCAGCCCAGATACCTGCTAGCACCTGCGTTTTCCCCCTCCGCCCAGCCCAGCCCACCCAAGTGCAGTATCGATCGATCACTGTCACTTACAAAACACTAAGCACACATAACTGCAGCGTTCGCAGAGTCAGGCCTGATCCCTGCGATCGCTAACATTTTTTTTGTGGTAGCGTTTTGATTCAGTCGCTTCAGTCAGGAGCTTTTTTACCTGTGAATCTCAAAATAAAAAAAATAATTAGTGTGTTTTATTGTTAAGCATTTTTTTGTTTTCAGGTGCGCCATTCAGTTGCAATGTTTTATTATGTTTTATCAGTTTTATCATGCTTGCTTTTCAGGTATGTAATTTTGTTTGCTCCTAATGCCACGTACATACGGTCAAAATTCCGACCGTGTGTACACGCATATCTTTTGCGGGAGGTTGCCCCCATGATACATAAAGCCGCGACTCCCACGCTGTAGGAGGTGATTTCCACCACAGTTAAAAAAAAGAGCATATATGCCGAAGCATGGGGGCAGCAGGGGGGGGGGGGAGCGATTGGCTCCTAATGCCACGTACATACGGTCAAAATTCCGACCGTGTGTACACGGCATAACTTTTGCGGGAGGATGCCCCCATGCATCGGCATATATAAATGGTGCATGTATGCCCATCATTAGAAGTGGGTGGATGAAGGGAGGTATTCTAATGGTGGGCATACCCACCAATCAATCTCTTTTTTTTCGTTCAGCCAAGAGGCTGCATGAAAAAAAAAAGATTACAATATATGTCCAGTATGTTGCTGGACTTTGAATGGTTATACCAGAATGATGCCTGCAGGTTTAGGTATCATCTTGGTATCATTCTTTTCAGCCAGTGATCGGCTTTCATGTAAAAGCAATTCTAGCGGGTAATTAGCCTCTAGACTGCTTTTACAAGCAGTGGGAGGGAATGTCCCCCCTCCCGGATATAAACCGCGCCATTGGGAAATTGGGAAAGCATTTTATCACACCAATCTTGGTGTGTTCAGATGCTTTGAGGGCAGAGGAAAGATCTAGGGTCTAATAGACCCCAATTTTTTCAAAAAAAGAGTACCTGTCACTGCCTATTGCTATCATAGGGGATATTTACATTCCCTGAGATAACAATAAAAATCATAACAAAGAAAAAAAATGGAAGGAACAGTTAAAAAATAAAAAAGCTAAATAAATAAAAAAAAAAAAAAAAAAACAAAAAAAAAAAAAAAAAGCACCCCTTCCCCCCCTTCTCTTGCGCAAAGGCGTACACAAGCGTTGGTCTGGCGTCATATGTAAACAGCAATTGCACCATGCATGTGAGGTATCACCGCGAAGGTCAGATCGAGGGCAGTAATTTTAGCAGTAGACCTCCTCCGTGAATCTAATGTGGTATCATGTAAAGGCTTTTAAAAATGTATGTAGTTTGTCGCCACTGCGTGTTTGTGCGCAATTTTAAAGCATGTCGTGTTTGGTATCCATGTACTCGTCCTAAGATCATATTTTTTATTTCATCAAAATTTGAGCAATATAGTGTGTTTTAGTGCATTAAAATAAAAAAAAGTGTATTTTTTCCACAAAAAATGCGTTTGAAAAATCGCTGCGCAAATACTGTGTGGAAAAAAAAAATGCAACACCCACCATTTTAATCTGTAGGGCCTTTGCTTTAACATTATATATAGTGTTTGGGGGTTCAACGTAATTTTCTTGCAAAAAAAAAATATGTTTTCATGTAAACAAAAAGTGTCAGAAAGGGCTTTATCTTCAAGTGGTTAGAAGAGTGGGTGACGTGTGACATAGGCTTCTAAATGTTGTGCATAAAATGCCAGGACAGTTCAAACCCCCCCCAAATGACCCCATTTTGGAAAGTAGACACCCCAAGCTATTTGATGAGAGCAATGTTGAGCCCATTAAATATTTTGTTTTTTTGTCCCAAGAGATTGAATAATGAAAAATATATATATATATATATATATATATATATATATATATATATATATATATATATATTTTTTACAAAAAGTTGTCACTAAATGATATATTGCTCAAACATGTCATGGGCATATGTGGAAATACACCCCAAAATACATTCTGTTGCTTCTCCTGAGTATGGGGATACCACATGTGTGGGACTTTTTGGGAGCCTAGCTGCGTACGGAACCCCAAAAACCAAGCACCGCCTTCAGGCTTTCTAAGGGTGTAATTTTTTTATTTCACTTCTCACTGCCAATCACAGTTTCGGAGGCCATGGAATGCCCAGATGGCATAAAACCCCCCAAAATGACCCCATTTTGGAAAGTAGACACCCCAAGCTATTTGCTGAGAGGTATTGTGAGTATTTTGCAGATCTCGCTTTTTGTCACAAAGTTTTGAAAATTGAAAAAAAAAGAAAAAAAAATGTTTTTTTCTTTACTTTCTTCATTTTCAAAAACAAATGAGAGCTGTAAAATACTCACCATGCCTCTCAACAAATAGCTTGGGGTGTCTACTTTCCAAAATGGGGTAATTTGGGGGGGTTTTGTGCTATTTTGGCATTTTATGGCCTTCGAAACGGTGATAGGTAGTGAGGAGTGAAATCAAAAATTTGCACCCTTAGAAATCCTGAAGGCGGTGCTTGGGTTTCGGGGCCCCGTACGCGGCTAGGCTCCCAAAAAGTCCCACACATGTGGTATCCCCATACTCAGGAGAAGCAGCAAAATGTATTTTGGGGTGCAATTCCACATATAACTATGGCATGTGTGAGCAATATATCATTTAGTGACAACTTTTTGAAAAAAAAAAAAAATCTTTTTTATTTTTGTCTTTATTCAATCACTTGGGACTAAAAAAAAAAAATATTCAATGGGCTCAACATGCCTCTCAGCAAATAGCTTGGGGTGTCTACTTTCCAAAATGGGGTCATTTGGGGGGGTTTTGTACTTCCCTGCCATTTTAGCACCTCAAGAAATGAAATAGGCAGTCATAAATTAAAAGCGGTGTAAATTCCAGAAAATGTACTCTAGTTTGTAGACGCTATAACTTTTGCGCAAACCAATAAATATACGCTTATTGGCATTTTTTTTACTAAAGACATGTGGCTGAATACATTTTGGCCCAAATGTTTGACTAAAATTGAGTTTATTAGATTTTTTTTATAACAAAAAGTAGAAAATCTCTTTTTTTTTCAAAATTTTCGCTCTTTTTCCATTTATATCGCAAAAAATAAAAATCACAGAGGCAATCAAATACCATCAAAAGAAAGCTCTATTTGTGGGAAGAAAAGGACGCAAATTTCGTTTGGTTACAAAATTGCATGACCGCGCAATTACCAGTTAAAGTAGTGCAGTGCGAAATTGAAAAAAGACCTCTGGTCCTTTGGCTGCCAAATGGTCCGGGGCTGAAGTGGTTAATAACTGCATTACTTTTCAATATTAAACCTCATTTGCCATGTAGTTGCCCACCCCATTATTTTATCGAGGGCTGTACTGTTCTATATCCTGCTGTGAAGTTATTGCCCTACTTATTTTTGTGAAGTCAGCAAAAAATAAAAATAAAAAAACTTAGATTTAGCCATTTATACCAACCTCTATTAATAATATTAAATTAAACAGAATTGGTCACAGGACAAAGCCTTGGGGTACCCCACTTGTGCACTCAGACTAGTCTGGAGTGATGTCATTTATTACCACCCTTAGGAGATGCCCATGTAACCAGTTTTCTACCCAAGAACAAACCCTATGGCCCGTGCCTACAGACCTCAGTTTGTAGATTAAGCATCTATTGGGAACTACATCAAATGATTTTGCAAAATCCAGATATACCACATCCACAGGCCTTCCCCTATCTAGATGACAGCTCAGTTCCTTGTAGAATATTAACAGATTGGTTTGGCAAGAACATCTTTCGTAAACCCATGCTGATTACTACAGTTTTCATCAGCAATTTTTATCTTTTACTCCCATTAAAAAATGTAATGATACTAGGAGTTTGTGACAGTGCCTTAGGAAAATACTCAGACGTATATACACAAAAATAGATAATATAAATAGCTAAGATTTTTAAAGGGAGTCTGGGTACTGCTGCGTATGGGTATACGTTGGTGAACGTGGAGTAAAAAAACATTGTACAAATAAAAACATGGAGAAAGTTTAGTTTATTCTTGGAGGCAAGTATACTTATGCAACTTTACAAACTGCCAATATCACAACACAGCTTTGAAAAATAATGTATTTAATGCGAATCTACAATAAAATGAACAATTCTGATAAATTCTATTAGTAATTCTAGAAATTACATAAGTTGTAAGTGCTTTTTAAGGACGGAATAGGTAACGAAAGGCACTAGCTTATTTTTTAGAAGCCTCATATCGTTCAGACACATTCTGCCAGTTGATAACATTCCAGATGGCTTTCAGGTAGTCTGGTCTAACATTTTTATACTGCAGGTAGTAAGCATGCTCCCATACATCAATGCCCAGAAGAGGAATAAGACCTGTGAGGAATAAAATAGGAAACTTATTACAAAAGACCATCTGTTTCATGCAAGAACTGGATAGGTTTGGGTAGTTGGGGGGGATATATATTAATACATTTAATATCCTAATTTATATGTATACAAATAAAGGAGGCATCCCAGTGATCAATTATAGAAAAAAAAAAAAAAGGAGTTTGCATATTGCAAATAAAAAGCTCACACTGCTAACAAGTTAATGTTGGCAGTGAACGCTCCCAAACTAGAGAGCAGGAAGGGATTTTTCTACCACTCAATGATTCCTATAAAACTTTAAGATTTCAAAGGGAAGAAGGGAATAACCAGCAGACATAAGGAAAAGGGAAGAACAAGCTGAAAGATTTGGTTAAGTCCAGCATAGTGCAATAAATCAAAATATCTAAAAAAATAAAATAAAAAAAATAAATAAATCAGAAATGGTAGTAGATGTCAGAGTTGGGAGAACGGTTCGGGCCGGGCAAACTTTCAGTCCGAATATTGCCTGTTCAGCAAACAACTGGATTTGTAGGGCATTCGGTGGGTGTTCACCCTGCAATGTACTGCACACTTCACAGTGCATTCTAAGCCCTGATTGGACAAAGCTTTGCCCAATCAGGGCGCAGTGAATAGCTGGTTGTTAAGGAGCAGGTCAGGAAGCTGGCCGCAGCATCCTTAACATCCAATGAGTCAGTAGCTTCCCCACTGATAGCTAAATAAAAAAAAAAAAAAAAAAAAAAAAACACGGCATGGGGGTCCCCCCAAAATTCATACCAGACCCTTATCTGAACATGCAGCCTGGCACCCCCCTCCTGAACCATACCAGGCCGCATTCCCTCAACATGGGGGGTGGGTGCTTTGTTGGGGTGGGGACAAGGGCCTCATCCCCACAACCCTGGGCTGTGGGGGTCTGCGGGCAGGGGGTTTATTGGAATCTGGAAGCCCTCTTTAACAAGGGGGCCCCCAGATCCCCCCTCTATGTGC
Source organism: Lithobates sylvaticus (assembly GCA_028564925.1). Taxonomy (NCBI): domain Eukaryota; kingdom Metazoa; phylum Chordata; class Amphibia; order Anura; family Ranidae; genus Lithobates; species Lithobates sylvaticus. The sequence goes on from CM053028.1 coordinate 162,882,637, forward strand.
ATGAGTATGGGGAAAGAAAAAAAAAAAAAAAACACAATGTCCCCCGATGTAGATCCATCGTCAAATACGACATACGCCGCACCAGAAAGAGAACCAAAAAGAAAAATAAACTGCCCCCCCCGTCAAAACCAGTGCATGTTAGGTTGGCGATGTCACGGGGGGTGTGACGGCGCCAGATGTCCCCACCCTTACTTATACAAGAAATGTAAAGGCGTCGTGATAGACGATGGCTCTACATAGGGGGACATTGTCCACCCACCCGGCCGCATCACTCACCAAGTTCTGTTAATGTGAGAACTACAAGTACCAACAGCCTTTGAGGCTGCAGCTTGTATTTTTCAGTGTACTACCAGTTGAGCACTATAGGTAGTTCAAGCTTCCTGTCAGTGTGTAATTGCCTGCTTGTACGGGGTACAAGCAGACAACTTACACAGGCAGTCTGCCATTGCACCTACGATCTGCAAAAAGATGTGCATTAACTATTTTTTAACTTATCCTTTAATGAATGTGGCCTGCTGGACACATGAGAAAATAGTCCTAATGAAAAAGGCAGATTGTGAAACAAAACTTAAGAAATTTGTGCTTTTGGTAGAAATACATTAATTGAAGTATTTGACTTGCAGAGTGTAGGTCCCTGCAGAGCTGGAAATTAAACAGCTAAGATCAGAAGAAAAAAAAATGTACATCATTTGGAGAGAAAGATGTGGACTCTTTGAGCAAAAGAAGTGTCCCCCACCTGTTGTTCCTTGCAGAGGATCTTGGTTAGCACAGGCGATAACTTGTAAGCGGTTAGATTCTTTGTTATAACCAAGCCAGCCCCATCCGGATCCCTGAACTGCCACTGACATGGTTGTAAGTTTATCTTTAAACTTCTCGAAAGAACCAAAGTCTCTTGTTATGGCTTTCAAAAGTTCACCTAATAAAGACAAACATATAATGACAAACACGTAAATGCAGCATCTAATATACATTGGTAACATATGTAGGTTCTACCTAGAATTTAACACTGGGGTCCACTGCACTGAGGCTTAATTTCCCAATTCAGGGACTTGTGCATTGAGTTTACTAACCAGCTTTTATAAAAGGTGAAACCGCAGTTAAGAAGAAATCCCTCTCTAGCTGAACTATATACATTGTAAGGATTTTAAACTTTATTGCACATAATTATGTGCTTCTGTTTTGACGTTAGTGATATATGCCTCCATCATTTATAAATGGAATGTTCCCGGGAAAGTTAGCCTCGACTGTAACCACATTACCAGTATCAGTTTTAAAATAAATTCTGCAATCTCAGAATTCTTTTGTGCATGTTAAAATGTTAGAAAGTATCTGTATTCTGTTAAGAGTGCCTGTAATTTGAAATTCAGATCTGTGCAGACCTATAGGAAAAATAAGCCAATCACAAACTGAACGTTTGAAATTATATTGTGTCCTGTACATCAGTGGTTTTTAACTTTGCCATAACTGTCAGATATTTTGAAGGCCCGGTTGCTCCAATGCGCTTTGCATTTCTTGTAGTGCCATTTATTCTGAATATATAACTCACTAAAGCAAAAAACACATGTGTTGCAGCATATTGCATTAAAATATTTTGTGGCACATCCAATCTTTGGGACATTTTGGAATACTGGCAGTCTATTAATTTCAATGGACTGTCTCAGCACAATGTGTAATAATGCACTGTACAAATGTAAACGGGCCCTATATGATTAAGAATGAATTGGTCTATTTAATGCTTTTATGATTATGGTATGTTGAATTTGGTATGGAGACTATTGCCGTGTACATACGGCCGGACATTGACAGCAAAGGTCTGACGGAACGAATCTGTCAGACAATTCAATCGTGTGTGGGCTTCATTGGACCTTTGCTGTCGAAAAATCAGACAGACTTTAGATTTAGAACAGGTTTCAAATCTTTCCGACAGACTCGAGTCCGGTCGAAAAATCCGTTCGTCTGTATGCTAGTCCAACCGATGAAAACCGTCGCTAGGGCAGCCATTGACTACTGGCTATGAACTTCCTTATTCTAGTCCAGTTGTCCAGAAGTCCGTTTGGAAAGTCCGTTGGAAAAAATATCGGACCTAGTCTGCCAGAAAGTCCGGTCGTGTGTACACGGCATATCAGTATATGTGATGCTAGAATAAAAAGTAATTCTCAATTTGGGTCTCTTTATATTGAATATATTGAAGAACCTGGACACTCAGCTCATATTGACTTTACACAAATTAGAAGAGGAGATACAGTACATACCATGTCAGCACTTTTATTATTAAAGCCCAAGTTTACCAAAATAAATAAAAATTAGGAAAGAACATTACTTACCTTCAGTGAGATGTGTCCCTTGCGTCCTTGTTTAATAGAAATCTTCCTCCTCCAGTGACCCCCCCCCCCTATTTCCATAAACATCCAGTGCAGCGGGGGTTAATATAACTAAGGGAGCAGTGATAGGCACGATTTAAGAGTATTGGACTATGCCCGCCCTTTCTGCCATTCACAGAAGCCAGTACTACAGCTTCTATGAATGGAACATGAACGATGAATGGGCAATCATCTGCCCATCCTCCATTCTTAGATCCTGTTTTCATAGAAGCTAGAATACTACTTCTATTACCAGAGGAAGTGGGCGGAAATAATTTGGACACTCCTAATGAGTGCCCGTGACAGCTGCCTTAGTTCTTTTAACCCCGCCGCAGTAGAAAATTATAGTGGCAGGGGTGAGGGGCATTAGAGGAAAAAGATTTCTACTAAATGAGGACACAGCAGCTAAAAAGGAGACATTTCACTTAAAGTAAGTATTGGTACTTGTGCCAAGTCTTTTTTTTTTAACAAATGTCAATAGGAGCTGTCAATAGAATGTTCAAACAAATGGATATATGACAATTTTACTAGTAGTACAATTGTCTGTATAATTTTGTCAACATTAACATGGTTAATGTGGATGAATCTTAAGAAGAGGCACTACAAATCATCCAGAGATCAGACGGCATAATGGACCGATATTGTAGCCTGGTGGAGCACCCCTACTATCATGTTTGGGGGCAGTGCCACATCAGAGTTGAAAAATATGAGGTATGTAGTGGAGATACGTAGTGGATACAAGAGGACTATGAAGAATAGGGCCAAAAATGGTCCTAGCATAAGGAGACCAGAGCAAGGTGCAGGCTGACAACAACATCAGTAAACAGACCATCGCTGTCAGCCAGTGGCAACGTGTGCATTGGCCAATTGTACTAGCAGCTCTAAGAAGACAGGCAGCTTGCGGGAGATACTGGTGGGGAGAGAGGAGGAAGAGGAAACAGTTGGTCAAAAAATGACCGTTCCAGATGCCATCACCAGTTACAAGCAAACAAAAATGAAGAACATTTGTGTCCAACATAAAATTGTTATAAAAACCTGCACTATTGTTAATACATATATTAAAATTAATTATAAAGCACTAAAAACATATCAATACATACAGTACATAGTGAATGAAAATGTGCTTGCACAATGGAACCACTGGATGTCACTAAAGTACAGTTAAATCTTGTGATACTAATGGAACTTGGAGGAAAACCAAACAGTAGAAGGATACAAGGTAACAAAAATAGAATATGATCCCAATCAAATGGCTACAAAAATATACTATAAAAATAGTTCTTAACACTCAGACCCCTTTCACACTGGATACGTTTTTTCAGGCGCTAAAGGGCTAAAAATAGCGCCTGAAAACTGCCTCCCCTGCAGCCCCAGTGTGAAAGCCTGAGTGCTTTCACACTGGAGCGGTGCGCTTGCAGGACGTTAGAAAAAGTCCTGCAAGCAGCAACTTTGGAGCGCTGTATACACTGCTCCTCCACTGCCCCTGCCCATTGAAATGAATGGGCACCGCTGCCGAAGTGCCTGCAAAGCGATTCGGCAGCATTTAACCCTTTCTTCGGCCGCTAGCAGGGGTTAAAAGTACCCCGCTAGCGTCCAAAAAGCGAAGCTAAAGGGACGGTAAAGCGCCACTAAAACTAATGCAGAGCAGTGCCAGTGTGAAATGGTCACAGTGCCAGTGTGAAAAGGATTCCATCACAATCCCACTGCATGGACAAAGCAAAATGCTTGGTCTTCTATGTGCCGTTTCACCCCACTATGATGCGGTGGTGTGTGGGCTTGGGTTTTCTTCAGTGCAAGGAAATCCACTGTGCAGCAGCTGGGGTGAACTAAATCTCTGCATTAAGGAAAGAAATCTCTGTCTCTATATAGCGCCTGTCCCATATCAATCCAGCACTATGCCCTACTACAGGTCTTCCCCCCTCCTTCTCTTCCTGCTCTCACTGGCTCTTCTGAGCAGTACACGCCATTGGCTGCTGTCAATTAAATCCTATGAGGAGGGAGTGGTGGCAGGGGTAAGCCACGCTGTGTGTGGGTCTTTGGACCCACACAGCCCAGCTTCGGAGTGCACCTGAATGTGTGCCCCCTTAGCAAGCGGCTTGCTATGGTGGCACAGGCAGAGGAGGATGAGCCAAGAGCATAGGCAGGGGACCCCTGAAGAGGGACCACTCTGTATAATAACAGAGCAAGTACGTATTACTTGCTTTTATTCACAACGGTAAAAGAGGGTATATATGCATTTCTTATCATCTATGACAGACTGTGTAACATGAAATCACACCTTTGACAATTTAAATTTCTCATATTTAAAAGATCCACATATTCTAGAAAGTCCAAGAAGATGCTGTGGTAGAGGTGATGCTTTTGGCTTGCTAGAGGTTATAATACCGGAGATACATCTCAGCTTCCAGAAAGTGGCTTTATCTGGTAAAATACTAACAGGGGCTCTTTTCAGAATACCCAGTGTTTGTCTAGATGTTGGCTAATCTGGGGAGATGGGTACAGCACTTAGACTGTTCACTTTGTCATGTTGAAGTGGTTGTAAACCTCAGACATGAAATATGAACATCTTCTATACTGTGTGCTGATCTCTATCCAAAACACTGAGTGGGATTTCTCTCTGCAGTCTTGTTCCTCTGTTATCCGGATGGATTACTTCTGACAGGTTTTCCTGACAAGAGAGAAAAAGGTGATGGGGAGAGCTCCAGCACACAGACTGTGAATCATATCCTTAGCTCTTCATGTTTTTGTGTACTGTAGAGCAGGATATGTCCCTTCCCTCCAATCATACCTTAAAGCTCTCCTCACTGAGAACTGTACTGTAAGACTTTAGATCCTCGACCCCTGCTGCTACAGGTGATAAAAAAAATAATAATTTGCTGTGTGTTTTTAGAACTGTCTACAAATGAGAATGTTGCTATATATATATATATATATATATATTTTTTTTTTTATTTTATAATATATTCTTTAATGATCTCCTGCACAGGTCGGCCTGTAAGTTCACATCACTTTTTCAGAATATCTAGGGATTCAGTCAAAGTTTTGTTTTTTGAATTTTGCCAAAAAAATATATTAACCAGCCACAAAATCTTTATTGAAAGGAATGCAGGAGAGGGTTGCAACTTGCTCATGCAAGAATGCTATACTGGATACAGCAGTGCTCTTATCCACTACTACCTGCTGTTACATGAGGAAAGTTACTACGCCCATCTCCGTGCCATTCAGCACTCTGAACAGGGAGTGCTAATTTGCTTATATAACAGCAAGTAATGTTGGCTGAGACATCACTAACACAGAAAAACCCTGGATAAGCTTTCAGTCTGTTGCTGGGTAAAAATACATTGCTGGATCACTGTGGATATTGGTAGTATTTAAAGCTGTAGTAAACTGCAAAGAAAAACAAAAAAAAAACCTGCAAGACAATAGCATAATGTGCTAGTACTAGCACATTATGAAATACTTACCTTAGAACAAAGCCCTGCAGTGGCACCCGGTCACAGCTAAGGGAGCTGACATATTCCCTCTGAGTTTCTCCCGGGATCACTGGCTCCGTGAGTGGCTGGAGCTGCGATGACGTCACTCATGACGTCATGTGTGTGGGAGCCCTCCGTTCCGGCAGGATACGCTGGACCTGCAGAGTCAATGCGCCACTGAAGTCAGTGGCTGCATGCAGGATCAATATCTCCTAAACCATGCAAGTTTAGGAGATATTCTTTTTGCCTACAGGTACGTTTTTTATTATAGGCTTACCTGTAGGAAGAAAAAAAAAAATAAAAAAATCACCAACCGCTTTAAAACTAAAGAAAAACAGCGCTGGTAACCTGAAATTAAAAAGCAAAAAGGCAATTTTTAACTTTGTTGCATTGGAATAGGTATGTGCGTGCCATACCTGTGGACACGGGAAAGGACAGTAGTAGGTACTGATAATATAGCAACCCCCACTAGATTCCGTGTCCTGGGCCAAGCCGCTGCTCTGCTGCTTACTAAACACAGCATAGGCACCATTTAGGGAACAATTTCCATGTTATCAATGAAGCAAAATGTTTCGATTGGACAAGGTGGAGATTGTGTGGTCACCCCCAGTCTCTCCACCTCATCCAATCAGACAACGCTTTGCATTCATTGAGAGAATGGAAAGCGTTCCCCGAATGGCGCCCCATACTATTTCAAGTTTGTGGACCCCAACAATGAACTTATTATTTGGTCCCATTTGGTCTGTTAAATATTACAATTAAACGTGTTTGCTATATCAGTTTAAGAAAGTAAAAATGTATTTTTTAATCTTGCCAAAAATCTGTGAGCGAATAACTTCTTGCGCTTTCTACCTGTGCTTTTATAAATCATATTTTGAATGAATGAATGATTTGTATAGCGCTGCAAATGCAAACTGAATCGCCTCAAGGCGCTTGGTCTGTCCTGTGTTGTCCTGCTTATTAGAAGAGGTGGGTCTTGAGTTTTTTTCTGAAGGCCTGATGGTTTTCTTCCATGCAGATGTTGGTGGGATTGTTGTCTGAGGACTACAGAACCACACCCCTCTGTTATGAAAAACTGCAGAGGGACAGAGTTCCCTAGTCCTATCTAATTTCTGTTGTCCTGACACAGAAGGGGAGAGTGTTGCCATCCTAGGACTGAAACTGTGTTACTGGTAGAATAGTCATGTGAAAAAAAATGTAATTAATAAAACTGACAAAAAGGAAAACTAATGCAGCCACCACATCTAAGGACTGGTAAACTGCAATATATTAAGTGTATATTTTTTTAGGCGTAGTTATGCACTGACCTTGGGGTTCTCCTCCACCGCTGGGAGAGAGGTTTGTCCAGAAAATTGAGTGATTCACATGGCCTCCACCATTAAATTTAAGAGCAGGCTGGAGGGAAACCTGAGCAGTAACATCTCCTACAAAAAGTAATGATTATTTGTTAACACATATTACATTTTCTAAACATACACACACACACACACATAAAAGCTGTATATTATGTCCTTATTCACTTTTCTACCAGCAACATTCCTAAACGGTGGCTCGTAGAACAGGATTTTAAATTAATAAAAGCTTATTGGTGAAGGAAACTTTCAGAAGTAGCGTGCGCCACATTAACAGAAAGGACTGTTTCAGGTCTACGAGCGCCGGTTTCTTTTTCTAAACATCCCTTGTGACAGTAATAGGCAGTGACAGGTACTCTTTATAGAGGGTTTTGGGGTCCAAAAGAAATCCCTCCTTTGCACTTAAAAGTATTTAAAAAAAAAAAAAAAGGACAAAATCTGCATTTTTGAATACTTTGGATTTTTTTAAATTGGCGCCGTTTGCAGCCAAGTAAACCTGGAAGTGACGTTGTTGTGATGTTGCTTCTGGGTTACTACATCGGAGACCCAATCAAAGCACCCACTTCTTGTGATAACAGCATAGCGGCTCATTAGCCGCATCAGTTGTTATTACTTGAAAGCCAACCGCCATCTCTAAAGAAAAAAAAAAAAAAATTTTTTTAAAAAAGGGTACCGGGGTGATGCCTCTAGTTGCAGGCATCACTCCAGTGCAACCACTTCCTCAAAATCATGTATAGGTACGTCGTTTCACGTGAAGTGTTTAAAGCAGAAATTTACCCATAACAACTGGATAAAAAATAAAGTTCTTTAGCAAGGACCATGCATTCCACATTAAGGGCTCATTTACACTTGCTTCGGCTTCAAACACACATTAACCACTTCAGCCCTTGGAAGATTTTACCCCCTTCCTGACCAGAGCATTTTTTTTAATTCGGCACTGCGTCGCTTTAGCTAACAATTGTATAGTCGTGCGACGTTGTACCCAAACAAAATTGAGATCCTTTTTTCCCCCACAAATAGAGATTTCTTTTGGTGGTATTTGATCACCTCTGTGGTTTTTTTTTTATTTTTTTTAAAAAGGCAATATTTTTAAATTTTTGCTATAATAAATATCCCCAAAAAAATATATATAAAAAAAAAAGAAAAACAAACAAACAAACTTCTTCCACAGTTTAGGTTGATATGTATCGACATATTTTGGGTAAAAAAAAGTTGCAATAAGTGATTGATTTGTAGACGCTATAACTTTTGCGCAAACCAAATAGGGGATAGATTTGTGGCATTTTTATTATAATTTTTTTTTACTAGTAATGGCAGCGATCTGCGATTTTTATCGGGACACATCAGACACTTTTGACACCATTTTGGAACCATTGTCATTTATACAGCGATCAGAGCTACAAATAGCCACTGATTACTGTATAAATGACACTGGCAGGGAAGGGGTTAAACACTAGGGGGTGATCAAGGGGTTAAGTGTGTCCTAGGGAGGTGTTCAAACTGTAGGGGGGGATGAGCTCACTACAACATGACAAAGATGACAGGGAGCAGTGGATCTCTGGCATGTTGCTAGGCAGAACAGGGAAATGTCTTGTTTATATAGGCATCTCCCCGTTCTGCCACTCCTTACTGCAATCGAGGGCCATCGGCGAACATTGAGTTTGCGGGACCCGCGGGCAGGCTCCCGCAGCGTGTGCACCCCCGATAGGCGGCACATTCAAAAGGGACATACAGGTACACACTTGAACATAATAAAATAAATACAGCACTTAAAAAAACGTGTCCATATAAGTGAAAACAAATAAACCATGATATATAATATGTAACAAAAGTCCATGTGAACCGTGAAAATAATAAACAAGTAAATAGGTACTTCACATCCAAAGTGTAAAGTTGCAGGGGATATTTAACATCTAATAGACAAAGATGCAAGGCAGAAAATCGCAGACAAGTTCCGGAGAGGAGAGAGATTGTGTGTTTATACTAAGTATGAACACCGATCTCTCTCCTCCCCTAGTCAGTCCCATCCCACCTAAGGAACACAGTTAACCCCTTGATCGCCCCTAGTGTTAACCCCTTCCCTAATAAAACAGGTATCTGCACCCAGTTTCGGGAATAGACTCCCGCGGGAGTCACCCCCCGCTGTATCCTGGGTAACACACAGGTCCCATGAGATAGCGGGGACCACTTGCGACGCGCAGCATGACTCGCGCATGTGCACTAGGGAATCGCAAAGTGAAGCCGCAACGATTCACTTCCCGATTCCCTCAATGAGAATGGCGGCGGCAGCAGCCGAGAACCGAGCGATTGCTCGGCTTAGGCATCGCTGGACCCTGGGACAGGTGAGTGTCCATTTATTAAAAGTCAGCAGCTGCAGTATTTGTAGCTGCTAGCTTTTATTTTTTTTTTTTTTTTTTTTTTTTTTATTTTTTTTTTTTTTTTAGGCCGAATCCCTTTTTAAGTATTACTCTAGCCAAAAAAAAAAAAAATAAATAAAATGTCGATTTTAACATGAGTGAGAAAAAGTTAAAAAAAAAAAAAAAAAAAAAAAGGCTCCTTTACTGAAAGTGGTAATGACCATTGGTCACGAAAGGTTAAAAATATTCTCCTATATTAGCTAATAGGACGGAAGATGTTTGCACTACTCTTTCCTTTTATGGCTATTGAATATAATCTACTACTTTCTCTAAGTATTTTTTTTTTTCAAAATACTGTGCAGCCATTTTCATACCTTTGGCCAAAGCCTCAGCATATTTCTCCTCTGCAATATTTAGGTTGTTGACATAGGCAGCATGATGTTTACTGTGATGGAGCTGCATAATCTCAGCACTGATGTGAGGCTGCAGGGCACCGAAATCATAAGGCAAGTCAGGCAATGTATGTTTCTGTCTGGAGGAAGGGCATCCCAATGCAGGAACAAGTTTAAGGCTTGTTCTGTAAAACAAACAAAAACACACAGCTATGCATTTATAGTCTTCATAAAGAGAACAAAAACACCAGTCTAATAAATCAAAAAAGTTATAAACATTATAAACAGATACTTTGCCGAATTAAAAAATAAATAAAGATAAAATAAAAACAGCTCGAACTGGGTCGACGTATGTGGTTAGACCCCCGACAAGGGGAATGGCCTCATGGGGCAGTCCGTACCGATCAGCTCCCCTGGAAGCATTTGGTCCCTCCACCTGGATATTGGTGATATATCCTATCAAGATAATCCGGGGGTGGAAATAGAACCCCCCCCTTTTTTCCTCGCCCACCTGGCTGAGGGGTTGATTTCAGCCCCCACGGGAACACTCCGACCAGAAGCTCCTTGGGTTTTTAGTCCTTACAGGGACACACCCCCCCCCCCCCCGATAGCAAATTTATCTTATGAAGTAATAAGCTGGGGATATGAGTGTTGATTATCCTCAATAATGAGTTGTCATAGCTGCATCTCCCCTATGCAAGCTCCTTGAATGTAATGTTATTGCTTACCTGTATTCGCATCCTCTGTACGAAGCAAGTTTTGTTTGTACTGTTTGTTTGTTATTGTCAAAAAAACCCAAAAAAAATTCTGTTAAAAAAAAAAAAAAACAGCTGGCAAACACTAGGCATGCGTGCGTGGTGACGTCTAGAGCCTAAGCTCCACCCTACGTGTTTTGTCACATTTGATGTCATTGAGGGCACGTGGAACATAGTAACCAGGAGGGTATCAGATCCCGGGACTGGTATTTTACTGCTAAGTGCTTGTTGTTTTTACCATTGCGAGTGGCTAGTCATTTATTTTAATAATAAACTGCATATACAGTTTTACATTATGTTGGCCTTCCCAGTTTTTTTTCATATTCCAGTTGAACATCTAATGTTACTGGATGGATCCTGGGGACCACAGGTGGAGATGTTGAGGCAATACAAATTCCCCTACAGATGGCATATTAATTCACAAGCTTTCATGACTCTTTTAGTACAAAGAGTCCAAATGTTCTGGTAAGAGTCTTCTTTATTCAAGATGGAGGCACACTTGGGTGTTGAGAACATTGGAATAGAAAGATTCCTTCACATCACATTTTTCATGGATTTGGACTTAGTTGGGACTTTTACTTTTTTCTTTTCATTTTTTTTTTTTTTTTTTTTTTAAATCGATCAAAGCACACTAGCCACTTTTAGCACGGCAATGTAGATTTATATATTTTTAATATATCAAAGCATTGCCAAGTTAGCCAGACTAATCTGCAAGGACTTTCATGGATTACATTACCAGAAGTTATTTTAAAGTGGAACTCCAAGCCTATACTGTATGCCCCCACCATGTCAAAGAACATCAACTACTAGATGACACGTTACCTCCACGAAAAAAATAAAAATAAACGCTGAACTCCAGGAACTATTGGCAATGAATACTTACATTGGTCCAGCTTGGCACAAATATGCATAGCGCATACATGATGGGCCACTGGGAAAGCTGGAAATCTCTGTAGTAGTCTGCACTACTACAATGATAATTATGATCTTCTAGGTCCTCTGCATATGGCTTCCCCTCTGCACACTGACTACGGCCCCTTTCACACTTTGTGCGACTTCAAAGTTGCGCGATTTTGCCACGATTGCTCCGCGATTTCAAGGAATGCATGTGTAAGTGGCATCAAAATCGGACCAAAGTAGTGCAGGGACTACTTTGAAGTCGTACTAATATGAATGGCTGTCATTGTAAATCATGGGGAACGACTTGTCCTGCTACTACGCAGTCCCAAATCGTGGGACAAGTCGTATAAGTGTGAAAGGGGCCTACAGGGGGTCGCTCTCTTGGATCTCCAGCCACTAACAAAACGTCCTGTCATTTTTTTTCAATGAATACAAGGGGTTTTCTAATTAGACGAGGTGGGGAGGAGGGGGAGGAGGGATGTTGCCATCATGCTGATCTGTCAAAGAGCTCTGGCGCCTGAAAATGAATCTAGCCGAAGCCAATAGAACCACAGGGCTCCAAGGTGGGGACCAGTCATCTGACACTCCCAGAAGTACCATAGCTCCACCACAGAACAAAGATTGGCAACATGACCGGTACTGGGGGGGTTATTTTATTACTCCCACTGACCCCAGTGCTGGGGGGGTCTTTTATTGCTCTCACTGACACCCGTGCAGGGGGGGGGGTCTTTTATTGCTCCCACTGACCCAAGTGCTGGGGGCAGAGGCGGCTCTAGGCTTTGTGAGGCCTTAAGCAAAACTTAGACATGAGGCCCCACTTACGCCCATAATGGGAAAAAGAATCCAAGTAATAAAAAAATTAATTGTATAAATTGCATATATTAAGAGCTTTAAAGTGGTGGTGTCAGTGCTCTCTAGCGCGGTGCTGGTGTCAGTGCTCTCTAGCGCGGTGCTGGTGTCAGTGAGGGAGATAGCAGTGGAGAAGCCAATCAGCAGGCAGTGCCAGCACCATGGCTGAGGATCAGCACTGGACTGGCACCTCCGGACCCCCGCAGTGGAGCCCTGCATAGGTGGGGGTAAGGGCCAGGCAGAGGGAGGGGTCAAGGGCTCAAGCACAGGTTGGCACACTGGAACACTGGCACAGGACTGCACTGCCATGACTGTGGCACTGATAACCAGGAGTAAGGTAGTGGAGGTGATGGGGTAGTGGGTGGATTTAAAGGCCAGTGGCTGAGGGATGCTGAAGGAGCAGGGATGGGGGGCTGGCTCTCTAGGTCATGCTGGGGGTAGCTGGCTGCAGAAGGGGTTGTGGCATGGTTGCTGTGCCTCTCTCCCTGCAGCTGGAGTCCAGATCCCCCCACCCTGATTGACAGCCCCAGAGAGGGGCGGCCAGACACCATTTCTCTCCTCCCTCCCCCTTCCATCGGCTCCATATACCGCGCTGATGAGGCTTCCTCCCCGGTGGGACCCTCCTCTTTCTCTGCAGCTCTGCTTACCAGTCAGACGCCTCCTCCAGGTGTGCGGGGATCGCTTAGCAGAGTACTCCAGTTGTGGGTGACGGGGGGCAATCTGCTTCTCTGGAGCAGTGGGAATACAGTAGTTTAATTTTGCTCCGGCTGCTGGAATGAGTCTCCTCCCCAAGACAACACAGTGCTGGCCAGCCCGCCTCCTCCCCAAGACACAGCCATGGCCCCCTCCTCTCTCCACTGCCTGGCCATGGAGCTCACAGGCAGCATTAACCCTCTGCTGGTCGGAGCACAGTGCCGATGCAGCAGCATTGTTGTGAGCAGAGGAGGCTCTTAAATTAGGCTGTCGCGAGGCCCCTGTGAGTGCGAGGCCTTAGGCTATCGCCTAATTTGCCTAATTAGAGAGCCGCCTCTGGCTGGGGGGGGGTCTTTTATTACTCCCACTGACCCAAGTGCTGGGGGGGGGTCTTTTATTACTCCCACTGACCCAAGTGCTGGGGGGGGGGGGTCTTTTATTACTCCCACTGACCCAAGTGCTGGGGGGGGGGGGTCTTTTATTACTCCCACTGACCCAAGTGCTGGGGGGGGGGGGGGGGAGTCTTTTATTACTCCCACTGACCCAAGTGCTGGGGGGGGGGGGGGGAGTCTTTTATTACTCCCACTGACCCAAGTTCTGGGGGGGGGGGGGGGGGGGTCTTTTATTACTCCCACTGACCCAAGTTCTGGGGGGGGTCTTTTATTACTCCCACTGACCCAAGTTCTGGGGGGGGGGGGTCTTTTATTACTCCCACTGACCCAAGTTCTGGGGGGGGGGGGGGGGTCTTTTATTACTCCCACTGACCCAAGTTCTGGGGGGGGGGTCTTTTATTACTCCCACTGACCCAAGTTCTGGGGGGGGGGGTCTTTTATTACTCCCACTGACCCAAGTTCTAGGGGGGGGGGGGGGGGGTCTGGGGGGGGGGGGGGGTTTATTACTCCCACTGACCCAAGTGCTAGGGGGGGGGTAGGGGGGGGGGGGGGGGTCTTTTATTACTCCCACTGACCCAAGTGCTAGGGGGGGACTTTTACTACTCCCACTGACCCAAGTTCTGGGGGGGGGGTCTTTTATTACTCCCACCGACCCAAGTGCTGGGGGAGGGGGGGGTCTTTTATTACTCCCACCGACCCAAGTGCTGAGGGGGGGGGGGTCTTTTATTACTCCCACCGACCCAAGTGCTGAGGGGGGGGGGGTCTTTTATTACTCCCACCGACCCAAGTGCTGAGGGGGGGGGGGGGGGGGGGGGGTCTTTTATTACTCCCACCGACCCAAGTGCTGAGGGGGGGGGGGTCTTTTATTACTCCCACCGACCCAAGTGCTGAGGGGGGGGTCTTTTATTACTCCCACCGACCCAAGTGCTGAGGGGGGGGGTCTTTTATTACTCTCACTGACCCAAGTGCTGGGGGGGGGGGTCTTTTATTACTCCCACCGACCCAAGTGCTGGGGGGGGGGGGGTCTTTTATTACTCCCACCGACCCAAGTGCTGAGGGGGGGGGGGGTCTTTTATTACTCCCACCGACCCAAGTGCTGGGGGGGGGGGTCTTTTATTACTCCCACCGACCCAAGTGCTGGGGGGGGGGGTCTTTTATTACTCCCACCGACCCAAGTGCTGGGGGATCTTTTTTTTTTTTTTTTACTATCACTGACCCAAGTGCTGGGGTGGGGAGGGGGGGGTCTTTTATTACTCCCACTGGTCAGTCTAAGCAGTGATCTGGCCCTTTGCTTAAAGCAGAGCACCACCCGTTTTTAAACCCTATGAAAAAAAAAATAAATAAATAAAAAAGTACTCACCTTCCTCGATCCGAAACGGCAGTTTTTTTTTTTTTTTTTTAAAAAACTTACCTTTAGCTGTTCTTGGCATCCATCGCTTCCTGGTTCTTGGTCCCTCGGATATCGGCGGGGATATTACAGCTATTACGTAATATCCCCTAGCCCGCACAGTCTCCTGGGAGCTTGTGTCATAGCTCCCAGGAGTCAGTGCGGCTGCCTGGCCCGAGATCGCGCGAGACTTGCGACGCCGCCGCCGTTGTGAGCTGCTGACCGCGAATGCGCAAGATTAGAATGAATGGGCGTCAGTGAAATCCAGGAAGAGAACGCCTGGAGATTTCACTCGCCCACAGCCAAGATGGGGAACCGCAACAGGTTCTTTCTAAAGTCATATTTTACTAGAAAAAACGAAAAGGCACTACTCCTGCAACCTGGACTGGTGAGTAATTAAATGCCAAAATATACTGTTTATTAAGGGCTTTAAAAAAAAAAAAAAAATAAATAAAACACACACCTTAGGGGCAGTGGAGCTCCGCTTTAAAAAAAAGTTTTAGGACCCCCGACTCCAAATGTAAAAAAATAAAATAAGCTTTTATGTAACACATATGATGAGTTTGCAGTATTCCCAAACTATCTGTGTACAATCCAGGGTACAGTTGGCACTCTGCCCCCTGTGTCCAGGGTACAGCTGGCACTCTGCCTCTTGTATAACGTGCACATTTGTCATCAGTGATCAGACTTTGCTATGACATCGGATGGCACAGTACTGCAGGCTCAGATAAAGCAGGCGGAGGGCTCTCTGTCACCAGATAGCAGACTTGGTAGGAGTACACAGCCCGATCCCGACGGGGATATACTCCAACCCTCTTCATCTTACAACGTGCAGTCACAACACACACACATTCCACACCCCACCAACTTTACAGGACTGCCAGCACTCAC
Source organism: Lithobates sylvaticus (assembly GCA_028564925.1). Taxonomy (NCBI): domain Eukaryota; kingdom Metazoa; phylum Chordata; class Amphibia; order Anura; family Ranidae; genus Lithobates; species Lithobates sylvaticus. The sequence continues at coordinate 162,898,438 of CM053028.1, forward strand.
CTGCCGCACAGGCTCAGTCTGCAAAGCATGATCTACTAATGTGACAGCACGGCTGGGGAGCTAAAGATTACAACTGCAGAGCATCCAATATAACTAAGTATGACAGCCTGACCTTGATCTAACTCCTCCCACCGCCTCCCCCAACTACTTCCGGTGTTAGAGCGGCCACTGCTGTCATCGCATTTCTGCACCTGCTGCTCACTGCCGCTACGGGGCGCTGTGCACCTGTAGCCGAGCAGCAGATGTTTTGCCTGTCATAGAAGTCTATAATTCATAGAACATCACCACGTGTTAGAGGACTTCACCTGTGTTTTTTTTTCTGTTTCATTTTTCATTTGCATCCCATTATTTCATGAAAAATTTACCGAGTCCGTTTGTGTTAAAGGGTTAGTTCCCATTATAATAACATTTCTAGTGCATTCTAGGGGCCAAAATAGTTTTCAAACCATTGTTAGTTGTAAATAACTTAATGTGGAACTTCACCCAAAAGGGTAAATTCCACTTTTCCTCCTCCAAACCCCCCTCCTCTCCCATAATTAGAATGTATTTTTTGGGGGCAAAGCAGGTACCCGATTTTGACAGGTACCTGCTCCCACTTCCACTCAGATCAGAAGTTCGGTCTCTCCTCCTTCCCCCACAGTTTCTTGGGACACATCGCAGGTACCAGGAGACTGCGGGACCATTTGCGAGGCACAGCGCGGCTTGCACATGTGCAGTGGGCAGCCGGCTGTGAAGTGCCAAGGAGTCACAGTCAGCTGCCCTCAGTTAAGATGCTGGCACCTGGACCCGAAGACCAGAAAAGAGCCATGTCGGGTATGGATATCGCTGGATCCTGGGACAAGATTTGTAGCTGCTGACTTTTAAATTTTTGTTTACAGGGTGAATCTCCTCTGTAAAGTGGAGTTACCCCCCCCCCCCTCCCCCCCAGCAAAAAATTAAAAGTCAGCAGTTACACATACTGTAGCTGCTGACTTTTAATATTAGGACACTTACCAGTCCTGGAATCCAGCGATATTGGCACCTCAGCCAATGTTTCCATCAGCTCTCGGGTGCTGCCACCGCCCTTCATGGTAAGGGAAACCGGCAGTGAAGCCTTTTGGCTTCATAGCCGGCTCCCTACTGCATGTGCGCAAAGTGCGCTGCACTTTCTAAATGGCACAGTGGCAGGGGAAAGAGGAGGGGGGGCGAGATCTCTCGGAAGTGGGGACGGGTACCTGTCAAACCCCAAAAGGTACTAAATGTGGCACCAGAGGGGGGGTGGAGGCAGATATTGCATAGTTACATTGGTCCATCCTGGCATGCATATACTGTATATCTCCCCAAGGGGCAACTGGGAAAGCTGACAAGCACTGTGTTGTTCCATGAAGGTCCTCCCAAGGTCTTGCCTCCCATGTTAGTAGATAGGAAAGAGGTTGAAGTTCTGGGGGGGTGGTTGAGTAGCTTGTAGGAGATCGAAGCTGAGGATATGCAAAGCAAAGGGGAGGTTAGTTAGAGCCTGGGGTGTGGATATCGAACATATCCCCGAAGGGGAGAAGAAATGTTGCAGCCAGAACTTCCCAGTGGTGAGTAAGGATTTGGTGGTCTGATCTACTTGTCGCTGTTGAAACTGCTGGTTACCTATAATGGGGGACATTGAGTTGGGAGAATCACCTTGTCGAGATCAAAGGATGAGAAGAGATGGATCTAGGGAGGTAACCCTTGCACCTTTGTATCCCTGCCAGCGCCTGCTCTAGCTGAATCTACTGTGTAGTTGAGCCCTGGGTGCACCACAGTCATATTCATGCCACGTGGACAGCTTTGTAGTAATTGAGGCCCAAAGGAAATGATAAAATTCACTTTTCTTTTCAGGTAGGTCATGGAAATGGAAATTGGGAAGGTCTGAAATTTATACAGGAGTCTATGCAGGATGTTCATTTTTTAAATACTGTTCCAGCCAAACCAGGAAAACAAAGGGAAATCAAATCTCACTATATCCTGGCATATTTCTGTTAGGAGGGGAGGGAAGTTGGCCATGAAGATAGCCTTAGCAGGCCAGGTTAGCTGTAAACCCAGATAAGTGATATATTGGGATACCCATTTAATTGGAGAGTGAGACTCAAAGGGGTCTAGGTTTGGAGCAGGGATGTTCAAGGACAAGGCCTCCCATTTCTGAAGCTTCATCTTAAAATTTGACAAATGGCTGTGGAAAATTCTGCCAACAAGTTAGAAAGAGAGAGGGGAAGAGGTAAGGAAGAATAGTAAATAGTCAGTGTAACCCACCAGTTTATGTTCATCGTCAGAGGATGACAGACAAGAAATGTTAGAGTTGGACCTGATGTGACTAAGAAAATTAGCAGGAAAAGTGGGCAACCCTGGGGTGTTCCATTCCACAATGGAAGATTGTCGTTAATTTTAACAGATGCCGTTGGATATTGAATCCAATGTGATGGAACACAGCAGATGTGCTGATGGACATACTGTATGCACAAAAAAAGGCCTTTGCATTGGTCAACATATCCGGACTCTCTCTGCTGTGTTTTCCTGTGAAAGACTTTTGCTTGGCTGACTTCCCTTCTGGTTCCTGATCCTGTTTGCTGCACCTGACTTTGCTGATCTCTGGACTCCTGTTCCTCTGGCTTGTTCTGACTACCCGTCCTGGTTACCCATCCTGGTTTGCAATAGCGTTACAGACGCTCCTGAATCGCACTGCTCACCTGGAACCTCCCACTGTGGCTACTCCAGTACAACCTGTGTTGCAGGCCGTCTCTGCTGCTGCTCCGGTCTCGGCATTGGCATCCACCTCAAATATTACCTCTATAAGAGGTATGTCTGTTTCTGCTCCCCTTCCCCAGCAATTCGGGGGCGATCCAGTTCATTGCAGAGGGTTTCTCAACCAGGTTGAGATTAACTTTGAGATGCTGCCCCAGGCGTTTCCCACGAACAGAAGCAAAGTAGGCTTCATGATATCCTTGCTTTCTGAGAGAGCCTTGGCCTGGGCAAACCCTCTATGGGAGATGCAAAAACCCATTGTCCAGAGTTACCTAGAGTTAGTGGCTTCCTTTAAGAGGGTATTTGACATTTCCACACGCTCCACGTCTGCTGCCAAAAGCCTGATGTCCATCACACAGGGTTCTTTTTCTCATGGTCTCTCGGAGCACATCAAAGATGAGATAGCAACTCGAGACATACCCACTGAGCTAGAGAAGTTGATCACGTTTGCCATCCTCATTGACTCCAGACTCCAAGAGAGACCCTCTTTTAAGGAGCGCTTGCGGAAGTCTCCTGTACGTTTGGCTCCAATCTTTGCAGTCCCACCCCTGCCTCCCTGTCACGTACCTTACAGCAGAGTCTGGATGCTGGGGGTGGCCTCGTGCACGGTTCCGGTCCCAACACCCCTGGTGGTGGGAACAGGGAGTGCTGGGGCACGAAAGGGTGCAAGTGCCTGCGGCTGGGAGACTGGTGCTTGGAGATACCGGTTCTTCTGGAAGGCAGGTGTATAGGTTGGTAACCAAGACTGTATCCAGTGAAGGCCGAACAAATGGGTGCAGGCACTGCGACATCAAGACAGGCAGGGTCGGCAACTGGCTGGCAAACGAGGTACAAAAGCGGAAGGCAAGTTCGTGGTCAAGAGTAGGCAGAGGTTGGCAACGGGCAGGTGATGAGGTACAAAATCAAAGAGCAGAGATGTAGTCAAGGAATCCGAGCCGAGGTCAATTCAGTAGAGGCAGTCAATAAGTAGGGTTGATCCAGGAAGGTAATCAAGGAAGCCGGGTAGATCAGGAACAAGGTAGCAGGTAATACAGGCAGGAATTCAGGACACAGACTGAAGACGATCCAGCACTGACACCATGTGAAGGCCCTGTTTATATAGGGCGCCCTGTGCTGGGATTGGTGGAGGTGAGCGTCCGTGCGCGATTGCGCATACACGTTCCCACTGACGTGCGAGTGCGTGCACCCGTTCCTATTGGAATGCGAGAACGCGCACACGTTCGCGTTGGTACGCGGGTATGCCCGCACGCTCCAGAGCTCGTTCGGTTCCGTTGGGGAAACTGCGCATGGGTACTGGCACCCGCAGAGTGAGGATTCACTCCTGCTGAACGAAGACGGGCATGGGTAACGTGAGTTCTCTGACATTGCCCCCTCCTTAGGGGCAGCCTCCGGATGCCTCTTTGAAACGAACCTTGAGAGCGGGAACGGTGAAAAGCCTGTATGAGTCTCTGAGCATGAAGGTTTGTCTTTGGTTCCCAGGAATTTTCTTCTGGGCCAAAACCTCTCCATTTAATCAAATATTGGTCCTCTCCCTGCCTTTTTCTGTGGTCCAGGATAGCCTCAATTTCAAATTCTTCTTCCCCATCCACCCTGATAGCTTCCGGAGGCCCCACTTCACGATCCGGGAAGGAATTTGGAACATCAGGTTTAAGTAGGGAAACGTGAAATACAGGGTGTATCCTGAATGAGGCGGGAAGTTCAAGTTCATAGGCCACTGGGTTGACATTTTTCTTGACAGGGAAAGGCCCCAAGTATCTAGGTCCTAGCTTCTTGGAGGGGCATGCCAGTTTTAAATTTGCGGTAGATAGCCACACACGATCACCCACCTCTAAGTCCAACTCTCCCCTTCTCTTCTTGTCAAAACATTTCTTATTATCTTCCTGTGCCTTAGCAATGGTTTCCTTAAGCACCTGGTTGTTGGAGGTAAGGAAATCCAACCTGTTCTGAACAGCCGGTATGGAAGATTCGGGCACAAGTGCTGGCAAAAAGGAGGGATGGAATCTGTAGTTGGAGAAAAATGGTGATTGGTTCGTGGTGGAGTGGATGGAATTGTTGAATGCGAATTCTGCCAAAGGAAGTATTGAGGCCCAATCCTCTTGGGAAAACGAGGAGAAGCAGCGTAGGTATTGTTCCAATGTTTGATTGGTGCGTTCGGTCTGCCCGTTGGTCTGTGGGTGATAGGCTGAAGAGAGGCTACATTTAATACCTAGTGCTTTGCATAATGATCTCCAAAACTTGGATGTGAATTGTACTCCGCGGTCAGAGACGATGTCACTGGGGATTCCATGGAGTCTGACAATTACTTTGATGAATATCCTGGCAGTCTCAGTTGCAGAAGGGGTCCCTTTCATGGGGATAAAGTGTGCCATCCGGGAAAAGCGGTCTACCACCACGAAGATGGAAGAGAAACCTTCAGAGGGAGGAAGCTCCACAATAAAATCCATGGCGATTCTGTCCCATGGCCTTTCGGGGATGGGCAGTGGTTTCAGCAGACCCCACGATTTATTTTTACTGTTCTTATTTCTCAGACAGATTGGGCAAGAGTTGACATAATCCCTGCAGTCTTTAGCAAGATTCGGCCACCAGAAGTGTCTTTGGATTAGATCCACAGTCTTGTGGCCCCCAAAGTGACCCGCCAGAGGATAGTCATGGCAGGCCTGTAACACAATGGTGCGTAGGTCTTGAGGGATGAAAATCTTGTTGCCTTGCCAAAAGAGCCCGTCCCTCTCCTGAAGGTTGGTCCCCGGGGTAACGGTGTTCTCAAGGATGCTTGGCGGACTTGTGTCATGAGACTGGATTGGGTCAGTAGGAAATTCCCTGCTTGTAGTATAGTATCCGGTGGAGACGGGGTTTCAAGTTCCGTGAACATTCGGGATAAGGCATCGGGTTTAACATTTTTGGATCCAGGGAGATAAGTAATATGAAAATTAAAACGGGAAAAGAAAAGAGCCCATCTGCCCTGTCGGGGTCTAAGGCGTCTGGAAGTTCTGAGGTATTCAAAATTTTTGTGATCTGTGACGATCAATATCGGATGTGCTGCCCCTTCCAGGAGGTACCGCCATTATTCCAAGGCTAGCTTTATTGCTAGGATTTCTCGGTCACCTACATCATAGTTCCTTTCCGACACACCCAGCTTTCTGGAAAAGAAGGCCACCGGGTGCATTTGGGACTTGGGTCCTTGGCGTTGAGACAGGATGGCCCCCACCGCACTTTCCGAAGCATCGACCTCCAGAGTGTAGGGTAATGCAGGGTCAGGGTGTTTTAGTACTGGGGCGGAGGTAAATGACCCTTTTAATTGGTCAAAGGCAGCTTGGGCCGCTGTAGTCCACTGGAAGTGGCTTTGCTTTTTGGTGAGCTGGGTGATGGGTGCGATGATTTTGGAGAAGTTCTTGATAAACTTCCTATAAAAGTTGGAGAATCCGATGAAACGTTGTACCCCTTTTTTGTCATTTGGGGGTGGCCAGGACATAATGGCCGAGACCTTCTGGGGTTCCATGGCCACACCCCCGGTTGATATTACCAGGCCGAGAAAGTGAATGGTCTGGCGTTCGAATTCACATTTTTCGGCCTTTGCGTAAAGTCCATGTTGTCTTAATCTGCCCAGAACTTGTTTTACATGATCACGGTGTACTTCTAGGGAGGTGGAGAATATCAGAATGTCGTCCAGGTAGACAATCACAAAGGAATCCAAGAAGTCTCTGAAAATATTATTGACAAAATGCTGAAATGTGGCCGGGGCGTTGCATAGTCCAAATGGCATGACTAAATATTCGAAGTGGCCAAAACGTGTTCGGAATGCTGTCTTCCATTCGCCCCCTTTGCGTATCCTAATTAGATTATAGGCCCCACGTAAGTCCAACTTCGTGAATATTTTTGCAGAGCGGAGTCTCTGAAATAGTTCTGGAACTAGTGGAAGCGGGTACCGGTTTTTAATTGTCACTTTATTCAGATCCCTGTAATCCACACATGGACGGAGCGAGTGGTCCCTCTTTTCAACAAAAAATATTCCGGCTCCCGCTGGGGAGGAGGAGTGTCGGATGAACCCCTTTCTGAGGTTCTCGTCGATATACTCTTTGAGGACCAGGAGCTCAGGTTCGGACAGAGGAAAGATCCGCCCGAAAGGAATTTCAGCCCCGGGTAGTAGCTCGATCGGACAGTCGTAGACCCGATGGGGAGGAAGGGTGTCTGCTTTCTGCTTGTCAAATACGTCCAAGAAGTTGTGGTACACTGGTGGCACCAGTTCTTTGAATTCAGAGTCTGTTTTTAGACAGCCAATGACTGGGGGAATGTGATGGAAAGTTTTGAGACAGTTCTGGAGACAGTAAGAGGACTTAAACGTCACCTCACCGGTGACCCAATTGACCTGAGGATTGTGGGCTTGTAGCCATGGCATACCTAAAATGATTGGAAACAGGGGTGAGGGAATGACATCTAGACGAAGTAGCTCCTGGTGGCCTGGTGATATGCTGGTGAACAGTGGTTGCGTCTCAAGAGTAATAGGCCTGGACTTGATGTTTGACCCGTCTGCAAGCCGTATGGAGAGTTGATGCTGCTTAGGTGTTAATGGAATGCTGTGTTGTAGGGCAAAGGCATGGTCCACGAAGCAGCTACAGGCGCCAGAGTCAATTATTGCCTGGACTCGAAGTGTCCTTTCTGGAAGCTGTAGGGAGATAGGGACAGCAATGTGAGCGGACTTCGTTAGAGACAATGCGTAAGGCACACGAGATGATGGGTTGAACTTACGGGTCTTGTTTGGGCACCCATTGGCGTAGTGTCCGGCTTCCCCACAATAAAGGCAGAGGTTGTTCTGGCGCCGCCGTTGTTTTTCCTCTGGTGACAGCGGTGAGCGGAGTAGGCCTACTTGCATGGGCTCTGGTGCCCCTGGGACGCCAGTAGGTACCTGGGAGACGGGAGTAGGAGGATAGTTAGGGACTCTAGGCAACATCCATGTGGGGCGCGTCATGCTGGACCTCTCGGACCTCCGCTCTCTCAGACGACGGTCTATCTGGATCAGGTCCTCCAAGGAACTAGGGATCCCTACACGGGCCAACTCGTCTTTCAGTGCCTCGGAGAGGCCCATGCAAAATTGGTAGAGGAGGGCGGCGTCGTTCCAAGAGGTGTCAGAACTCCACCGCCTAAAGTCTGTTACATAGTCCTCCACTGGCCGACGCCCTTGCTGGAGGGCATGGAGGTTAGACTCCGCCGTTGAGGCGCGCTGAGGATCATCATATAGCTTGGCTATTTCGTCCAAGAATGAGTCCAGGGTATCCAACAGAGGGCTGGCTTGTTCCAACAGATTGTGGGCCCAAGTTTGAGGTTCCCCGTGGAGTAGTGAGACTATGAACCCCACCTTAGTGCTCTCCAGGGAAAAGGTGCGTGGTTGTAGCAGGAAGTAAAGCCGGCAGGCATTCCTGAAGGAACGGAACTTGCTGCGATCCCCTGAAAACCGTTCTGGAGGGGGCACACGAGGCTCTGTGGGTGGCACCATTACTGTGGGTGCTGATGCAGAGGTTGCTGGTCCGGAGATCCGGGATGCCATGGTCGCCTGATGAGTTGCAGGGCTTGGGGATATGGATTCCACTCTCTGTTCCAGTTGGTGATAGCCATCTCGCAGTCCCTGGACTGCCTGTGTAAGGGCCGCCATCTGCTGGCACAAGGCTTCCAAAGGCGAGACCCCCCCTTCAGACTCCATTCTGGCTGGATCGTACTGTCACGTACCTTACAGCGGAGTCTGGATGCTGGGGGTGGCCTCGTGCACGGTTCCGGTCCCAACACCCCTGGTGGTGGAAACAGGGAGTGCTGGGGCACGAAAGGGTGCAAGTGCCTGCGGCTGGGAGACTGGTGCTTGGAGATACCGGTTCTTCTGGAAGGCAGGTGTATAGTTTGGTAACCAAGACTGTATCCAGTGAAGGCCAAACAGGTGGGTGCAGGCACTGCGACGTCAAGACAGGCAGGGGTCGGCAACTGGCTGGCAAACGAGGTACAAAAGCGGAAGGCAAGTTCGTGGTCAAGAGTAGGCAGAGGTTGGCAACGGGCAGGTGATGAGGTACAAAATCAAAGAGCAGAGCCGTAGTCAAGGAATCCGAGCCGAGGTCAATTCAGTAGAGGCAGTCAATAAGTAGGGTTGATCCAGGAAGGTAATCAAGGAAGCCGGGTAGATCAGGAACAAGGTAGCAGGTAATACAGGCAGGAATTCAGGACACAGACTGAAGACGATCCAGCACTGACACCATGTGAAGGCCCTGTTTATATAGGGCGCCCTGTGCTGGGATTGGTGGAGGTGAGCGTCCTTGCGCGATTGCGCATACACGTTCGCACTGACGTGCGAGTGCGTGCACCCGTTCGTATTGGAATGCGAGAACGCGCACACGTTCGCGTTGGTACGCGGGTACGCCCGCACGTTCCAGATCTCGTTCGGTTCCATTGGGGAAACTGCGCATGGGTACTGGCACCCGCAGAGTGAGGATTCACTCCTGCTGAACGAAGACGGGCATGGGTAACGTGAGTTCTCTGACAATACCCTTTCTTGGTCCGAGTTGTCCATCGAGATACTGGCTCTAATCGACTCTGGGGCTGCAGGCCCGTTCATAGATGGTGCCTTCGTGCCACTCGACTTGCCATTGAGGCTATTGATGGGAGACCTCTACAGCCTGCCCAGGTATATAATGAGAATGCTTCGTTGACCATGGTCGTGGGGGCTCTTCGCCATGAGATAATCCAATTCCAAGTATTCCTCATATTCCTCGTTTCCTGCTGGTGCTGGTTTCTTCTTTGTGAAAAAGAAGAATGGTGAACTGAGACCTTGTATTGATTATAGGGGTCTCAATCGCTTCAAGATTAAGAACGCATATCCGATTCTTTTGATTACGGAGTTATTTGACCGCCTCAAGGGAGCAGCGTTTTTTACGAAGCTTGATTTGCGAGGGGCATACAATCTCATGAGGATCAAGGAGGGCGACAAATGGAAAACTGCGTTTAATACCAGAACAGGCCATTATGAATACCTAGTTATGCCGTTTGGTCTTTGCAAAGCTCTGGCAGTTTTCCAGGAATTTAGGGACGTCCTCCAAGATTTGTTGCAGTTATGTGTGATGGTTTATCTCAGTGATATCCTCGTATTTTCCAAGTCCCTAGAGAGCCATCACACAGATGTCCGCCATGTGCTACAGAGGTTGAGAGATAATATCCTGTATTGCAAATAGCAGAAGTGCGAGTTTCATTGTGAACAGGTTAAATTCCTGGGTTATGTCATTTCCACTGCTGCTTTTCAAAGGACCAAGAGAAATTTGTCTATGTCAAACCTGTCAATGGATTTCATTGTGGAGTTACCCAACTCTCAGGGCAACACAGTTGTCCTTATGGTGGTTGACCGGTTCTCGGAAATGTCTAATTGTATTCCACGTAAGAAGTTGCCCACATCTAAAGAACTGGCTTCCATTTTTGCTCAGGAGATCTCGTCTCGGACAGGGGTAGCCAGTTTGTGTCCAGGTTCTGGTGAGCCTTTTGTGCATAGTTGGGAATTCAGTTTTCTTTCTCCTCTGCTTATCACCCGCAGTCCATTTGGGCTGCAGAATGAGCCAACCAGTCCAGTTTTTACATTGCTACATTTCTGACCACCATAAAAACTGGTCAGACCTCTTAGACCCAGCCACGAGGGTGCATGGCACCAGGTTGAAGGTCAATTGCGGAATCATACGACCGGTGTGAAAGACATCACTAAAATCACGATACTCCTCTGGCAAGGAGGAGAGTGAAGAGGCGCACAAGACCTTAACCGATTTCTGAAAACACGTTTTACTGCATTGTGGCGACTAGGAAAGAACCTCAGCATGATGCAAATCAAAAGAGGGATTGTGCCTCTGTAACCAAGGATAACCAATAACCACCTGTATTTCTGTCTCGGTCTGATTTCATGGTTTCTGACAGAGAACCGGTCAACCACCATAAGGATAACTGTGTTGCCCTTGGAGTTGGGTAACTCCACAATGAAAGGATAAGGCTATTTTTATAACTACCTCACTTACCGTATATACTCAAGTATAGGCCGTCCCGAGTATAAGCCGAGGCCCCTAATTTACCACAAAAAAACTGGGAAAACTTATTGACCCGTGTATAAGCCGAGGGTGAAAAATGCAGCAGCTACTGTAAGTGGAAAAGAGGGTCAGCAAATGCCCATCTGCAGCTGCATGTCCATCTGCAGCTGCATGTCCCCTGTGTCCTGCACAAACCCTGTGTCCCCATTGCAGCCTACCTGTGCCGATCTGTCACCTCCGATCTGTCCACCATTGCAGGCTTGCCTCCTTGTCGGCACGATCGCGATCGCTGGATGTCCTGTGTCCCCCGTTCTGTGTCCCCCGTTCTGTGTCCCCCCCATGCTGATCCGGGCGATCAGCGTGTACGGTGCCATTACAGAATCAAAAGCCGCGCCTCCTCCTCCTCCTCGTCCGTGATAGGAGGAACACTCTGTTTTCCCAGCAGTCAGTGTGCAGTGTTCCGCCTATCACGGACATCCTCTCATTCTCGTCCATGAGATGAGAATGACAGGACATCCGTGATAGGCGGAACACTTACTGCTGGGAAAATTTGTGTCCGCCTATCACGGGCAAAGAGGAGGAGGAGGCGCGGCTTTTAAATTTGGAGGAGGCGGAGGCGCGGCGCAGCTTTTAAAAAGTGAACACTGCCGTCTGTCTGCATGACACGCTGTTCATGCAGACAGACGGTTCTGACTCGAGTATAAGCCGAGGAGGGGACTTTCAGCCCTAAAAAAAGGGCTGAAAATCTCGGCTTATACTCGAGTATATACGGTATGTGCTTACCTATACATAAAATAATTGATTAAAAACCTTTTATCTATATGAATCAAACCATGAAATTAATGTGCGAAAAGGGTAACAATCTAATTTATTTAAACTTACTATTGTACAGAAAAGAAACTTGTATTAATCCGAGGTTAGCAACTATAACATAACTGATACAACCTTAAAAACAATGATGTTACCAATGATACAAAATATTGCTATAATGGTCATACACGTGCTATCAATAGATTAATAATATATTAAGGCAAAATCCTACAATAGAAAAAGTTAAAGAAAAGGTTAAGAGGAATATGAGAATACATTACTTAGGCATTCTTACGTGTGTGGCCATATTGGGTCCAGTCCATGAGGTAGAGAACTAGCATTCCTAAGCTGTTGGTTTTTATGTTGTTAGAATAACCCACTCCTACCAATCAAAACTCAGGGTCACCTCACTGGTTCAGAAGTGGCATTGAATCCTGATTGGCTACCCCTGCAGCCTAATGTTCATTGGTTGAGTTGCCTCAAATTCTGATTGGTTGTAATTTCAAGACCAGTTAAAGATGCATGCTTCCCACACCAAGAGGCCAACTCTGGTGCCTCTGTGTCTGAAAACCTAAGTACCTGTTTAATTATCTCTTGATTTACAACCGCCAGCCCTCTTTGATATAACATAAATTAGCATTTCAAGGACTTGTGATCAAGAAGAGGCACTATGTCTGAAATGGCCATCTCTACCAACAATAGGGTAACTTAGTTACTATGCAGACAGCAGACCAACACGTTGGTGTGTTTGAGATACCAAAAACAGTAAATAGGCCCATCTTCTAGTATACATGTTCCTATAAACCATACACATATATATATGGACAAAACGGGGCATGGTAATCTAACTAGAAAGTCCACACAATGGTTCCCTTGAAGCTCCTTGAGATAAAACAATATGGATTTCAAAATCTCCACCACAGAAATCCATAGACAGGTGGGTCCAGGGCCTCTCTCTATTGGGTATGTGTTGTAGGAGGCCCACTGGAAGGTGTCGCGAAGTCTTACTCTGAGCACACACGGAACAGGCAGCTACGAAGGTGGTTACATCAGCACGTAGACTAGGCCACCAGAATTGTTGGGAAATGACCCAAAAGAGTTGTTTCTTCCCAGGGTGGCCAGCAGCCTTGGGAGAATGGTAAGTCTAGAGCACGGCAGTATGGAGACTCTCTGGGACAAAGCAGTGGTCACAAGGTTTCTCAGGAGGAGCATGGGCCTGAGCAGCAAGAATTTTGCCACCTAAAGGAGAATTGAGACAAGTGCGAACCATAGCCAGAATACGATCAGGAATCCCAGGAACCGGAACCGACTCCAACTTGGAAGTGGAGGAAATTGGTTGTGACAAGGAGTCAGCCCTTACATTCTTAGTACCGGGTAAGAATGAGACAATGAAATTGAAACTTGACAAGAAAAGAGCCCATCGCGCCCTTCTGGGAGAGAGGCGTTTAGACTCAGACAACAATGTGAGATTCTTATGGTCAGTAAGAATGAGAAAACCGACATAGTGGTACCTTCGAGGAGATGTCTTCATTTTTTCAGGGCTAAAATGATTGCCAACAGCTCTCTGTCACCAATCTGGTAATTGCACTCCGCAGGTGACAGCTTCTTGGAAAATGTTCCCCCGGAGCTTCCTAATAAACTACTTTAAAAACCTGTCTAGTGTGTTTTATTATTGACTTTTTTCCCTAGGTGAATGGGTAGGTGTACCATGTACCCCATACTCATTCACATAGGTTGGGGGGCCGGGATCTGGGGGCCCCCTTACTAAAGGGGGCTCCCGGATTCCGATAAGCCCTCCCCCCGCAGACCCCGACAACCAACGGCCAGGGTTGTCGGGAAGAGGCCCTTGTCCTCATCAACATGGGGACAAGGTGCTTTGGGGTGGGGGGGCCGCAGGGTGCCCCCTCCCCCAAAGCACCCACCCCCCCATGTTGAGGGCATGCGGCCTGGTACAACTCAGGAGGTGGGGCGCTCGCTCAACCCCACCCCCTTTCCTGACCGGCCGGGCTGCATGCTCGGATAAGGGTCTGGTGTGGACTGCGGGGGGACCCCCACGCTGTTTTTTCGCCGTAGGGGGCTACCCTCAAAATTGATACCAGGTGACGGGGCTCGCAAGGTGTCAATGTCGCTGATCAAAACGGCGAGATTGACTTCCTTCTCTAGTCCCGTCGTACCTTGAGTCACGTTCAAAATGAACGGACTTTACTCCATGTGTGTAAGCAAGTCTGTTCATTTTGAAAGTCCGGCGGGTTGTCCGTCAGAACTTAGTCCGCCGGAAAGTCTGTTCGTGTGTGCTAGTATGTGGGCAAGTCTGCTCGTTCGGAAAGTCCGGCGGACCACCGCCAGATAGTCCGATCGTGTGTACGCGGCATCATGCCCAATCTCCCACAGAGTGTATAGGGCAGGCTGTATAGTATATACAGGTGGTCCCCTATTTTCAAACATCCGACTTACGAATGACTCCTACTTACAAGCAAAGGGAGACAACAGGAAGTGAGAGGAAATCTACCCATAGGAAGGGAAAACTGATGCTTTATCACCAATCCTAGTTTCCCTAATAACCCAAAATTTTCAAAATCCAATTGTCATTGGGACAGAAAGTGAGGTGAAATCTTCTGAACAGGGGCACAGACTGCAAAACAAATGTTACAGGGGTGATAACCCTTCCCTATGTTATCCAAAAAGCTTAAAAATAGATTTTTTGGCTGGAGCTACACTTTAAAAACGTACCTGTTCCAAATTACAAACAGATTAAACTTAAGAACAAACCTATCTTCTCCTGGTAGATCAATAAGAGAATGTAATGAATCACTAAATTTGAAATGAAGAGTGGAAATAAGTTAAAGGTTATTTTTGGCCACTACCTGCAGAGGCAGGATGTTGTGGAAATAAGGGGTAATAGCACAGGATGTGTCACGATTAAAAGGTAATGAGTGTGTTTTTTTTTTTTTTGTTTTTTTCTTCTCTCTTTTCCTCGTCCCTCTCCTCATATATAGATGGACAAGAGAAGGTAACTTGTCACTAGATATGAGGAGTAGAGACGACACAAGTCAAAGGCTATTAATGGGTATGATCTGCAGAGGCAGCACCCGGTGGACAAAAGGGGTATTAGCAGGAAACATGTCACTTATAAAATTAAATTTCGTCTATGGGGTTTTTTTTTTTTTTTTTTTTTTTTTTTTCTCTCTCTTTCTCCTTATAGAGGGATAAGAGAATGTAACTCACCACTAAATTTGAAATATAGAGATTACATAAATCAAAGGTTATTAAGGGGTATGGCCTGCAGAGTCAGCATCCGATGGACAAAATAGGCATCAGTAGGAAATGTAACACTTATAAAAGGAAATGTTGTATTTTTTTTTTTTTTTCTTATATATGGTCTGCCCTGCTCCTATAGCTGCTCATTTATAAGATAGATGAAAGAGCATGTATAGATCACGAGCTATGCCTATGGAGTTGAAGCGAAATAATGTGATTCTGCTGAAAATTGATGAAAGTCAATGGTATAAAGGGGAGAATCAATGTTGATAGGGGGGAGATTTAAAGAAGGGGCATAGTGTGTAAAATTAGATAAGAAAATGGTCCGGGAGGGAAATGGGGCTCAGTTTTTAAATTATAAATAGGTAGGTCCCGATGGTGGACTGGAGAACCTGCTGGAAACAGGAGGAAGTAGGGGGGGAGACATGGCAGAGAGCTGCCAGCCTCGGGGGACCCCCTAATAGATGGCACGACTTGGGGAAAAGAGTGCCTGGGGGTAAAGGAAATAAGGAAACAGGAAGTGGACTAGAATTCCCTAGAGAGAAGGAGACAATTTTTAAAGGCAAAATATTTCAAATAAAACAAAAGGGGTGGAAAAAGGAGAAAAAATATAGAGACAGTAGATGGCTGATAACTTAAGAATAATGACGTATAATGTCAGAGGATTAAATTCATCTAAAAAGAGGGAGCGCTTGTGGCATGAGATGCGTCATCATGCAGCTGATATTATATACATGCAGGCGACGCACTTCATGCCTGGAACGACCCCCAAACTGCCGAAGTTTGAGTATAATCAGTGGTACCACGCATATTCCCCAAGAAAAGGAGCGAGATGGGTCTCCATTGTATTCAGGCAGACATGCCATATGAAACTTACAGAGATACAGCAGGACCCGGAGGCAAGATTCTTCGCCCGTTCGGCGAGCCCAGAACTATTTGGGCCGCTCGCATCACATTCGTGTGATGCGAGCGGCCCGCAATTCATTGTGCCAGTCGCAGTGCAATGCTGGCTGATGATTGGCCAAGCATGCACTGTGACCCCGCATGCTTGGCCAATCACAGCGCCGGCAGCGAGGAGAGCCATAATTGGCTACAGGCAGGATGCCTGTAGCCAATTATAGCTCAGGGGCTTTAGTACACGCCCCACGGTATAAGAGGCCGCCGCCGCCGCGGCCTCGCATATTGTGTTTCAGTGTCAGCGTGTCAGTGTGCTGCTGACTGCTGACAATATGTGCTGTATTTCTGGGGATTTGTGTGTGCGTGCTGTTAGTACAGCATTTCAGTATCACATCTGGGGGGTGTCTATAGGTTGCCTGTGAAGGGGGGCATGTTTCCTGTGCTTAGAACTGTCCCTGCAAAAAGTGTCATTTTTGCAGGAAAAAAGCTATTTAAAAGCACTCGCGGCTAATGAATTGATGGCTCCCGTAACACAGAGAACTGTCATTCATTGATAAAAAACAAAAAAAAAAGCGTGGGGGTCCCAAATTCAATAACCAGGCCCTTCAGGTCTAGGATGGATATTAAGGGGGACCCCAGCCAAAAAAAATGGCGTAGGGTCCCCCTCAAAATCCATCCCAGACCCTTGAGGTCTGGGATGGATTTTAAGGGGAACCCCAGCCAAAAAAAATGGCGTGGGGTCCCCCTCAAAATCCATACCAGACCCTTATCCGAGCACGCAACCTGGCAGGCCGCAGGAAAAGAGGGGGGACGAGAGCGCCCCCCCTCCCGCCTGAACCATACCAGGCCACATGCCCTCAACCCCCAAAGCACCTTGTCCCCATGTTGATGAGGACAAGGGCCTCTTCCCCACAACCCTGGCCGGTGGTTGTGGGGGTCTGCGGGCGGGGGGCTTATCGGAATCTGGAAGCCCCCTTTAACAAGGGGACCCCCAGATCCCGCCCCCCCCCTTGTGTGAAATGGTAAGGGGGTACAAAAGTACCCCTACCATTTCACCAAAAAAGTGTCTAAAATGGTAAAAATGACAGGAGACGGTCTTTGACAATTCCTTTATTAAAATCTTCTTTCTTCTTTCTTCTGGTCTTCCTTTCTTCATCCTTCGGTTTCTTCATCTTCTCCTTCCGGCATCTTCTTCCATCTTCTTCTTCCATCATCTTCTTCCTCCGATCCGATTCTTCTTGCGCTGGTCTTCTCGTCCTTCTCGTCCGGCATCTTCTTCCATGGCGTCGGCGTCTCTTCTTGGGCCACTCCTCGCAATGGGAGGCTCCCGCTGTGTGAGGCTTCGCTACGTCTGACAGGTCTTTTATAACAGGGGGCACCTGGTGACCCCGCCCCCTCTGACGCACGGGGACGGCATGGGGAATTCCCTATGGCTTTCCCCATGACGTCAGAGGGGGGCAGGGTCACCAGGTGCCCTCCGTTATAAAAGACCTGTCAGACGGAGCGAAGCCTCACACAGCGGGAGCCTCCCATTGCGAGGAGCGGCCCCACAGAAGAACAGACACCGACGCCATGGAAGAAGATGCTGGACGAGAAGGACGAGAAGACCAGCGCAAGAAGAAGTGTATCGGAAGAAGAAGAAGATGGAAGAAGAAGATGGAAGAAGATGAAGAAACCGAAGGATGAAGAAAGAAGATTTTAATAAAGGAATTGTCAAAGACTGTCTCCTGTCATTTTTACAATTTTTGACACTTTTTTGGTGAAATGGTAGGGGTACTTTTGTACCCCCTTACCATTTCACACAGGGGGGACGGGATCTGGGGGTCCCCTTGTTAAAAGGGGGCTCCAGATTCCGATAAGCCCCCCGCCCGCAGACCCCTACAACCACCGGCCAGGGTTGTGGGGAAGAGGCCCTTGTCCTCATCAACATGGGGACAAGGTGCTTTGGGGGTCTCAGACCTCCAAAGCATCCTCCCAATGTTGAGGGCATGTGGCCTGGTACAGTTCAGGGGGGAGGGGGGTCCGCTCTCATCCCCCCCTCTTTTCCTGCGGCCTGCCAGGTTGCGTGCTCGGATAAGGGTCTGGTATGGATTTTGAGGGGGACCCCACGCCATTTTTTTTTGGCTGGGGTTCCCCTTAAAATCCATCCCAGACCTCAAGGGTCTGGTATGGATTTTGAGGCGGACCCTACGCCATTTTTTTTTTGGCTGGGGTCCCCCTTAATATCCATCCCAGACCTGAAGGGCCTGGTTATTGAATTTGGGGGGACCCCCACGCTTTTTTTCTTTTGAGTGATTATAAATAGCTTTTTTCCTGCAAAAATGACACTTTTTGCAGGGACAGTTCTAAGCACAGGAAACAGTTCTAAGCACAGGAAACATGCCCCCTTCACAGGCATACTATTATTAAAGCATTATTAAAATCACTGCTCCTGAAAAAACGTCCATTTTTAAAAAAAACATTTGCATTGATACATGTCCCCTGGGGCAGGACCCAGGTCCCAAACACTTTTTATGACAATAACATGCATATTAGCCTTTAAAATTAGCACTTTTGATTTCGAACATTCGCATCCATTATAACTAATAGGGTTCTAAAGCTTGCACGGACTTTAGGTCCGTTCGCAGGGTTCTGGTGCGAGCCGAACAGGGGGGTGTTCGGCTCATCCCTAATGATGAACAGATAGCAGGTGATATACAAAGTAAAATGATAAGCTATTTTAAAGAAAACAGAACGGGGGAAGTCTCAGAACAAATAGTATGGGAGGCCCTCAAGGCTGTTATAAGAGGAGTATTAATAGCTCACGGCTCACGAGTGAAGAGAGAAAAAAGAAAGGAATTAGAAGGTTTATTAGAAAAGATCTCAGAAATAGAAAGTAAACATAAAAACAGCCTGAACCCCGACGAGGCCAGACAGCTGGAGAAGCTTAGGGCAGATCATACCATATATTTAGATAGGAAGACCAAAAATAAATATAGATTCTATGCACACAGATTCTATTAACATGGGAACAAA
The DNA here is from genome assembly GCA_028564925.1 of Lithobates sylvaticus. NCBI lineage: Eukaryota > Metazoa > Chordata > Amphibia > Anura > Ranidae > Lithobates > Lithobates sylvaticus. The sequence goes on from CM053028.1 coordinate 162,917,199, forward strand.
TGTGGAAAATTACTAGCTAACCAATTAAAAAAGCAACAAGAATCTTCCCATGTTCATAGTATCCAATCAGGGGGCAAAAAGATAGTTGATACAAAAGCCATAGCAAGGGAATTTGAAACATTCTATAAAAGCTTATATAATATCAAAACATCAACACAAGATGGTAATGGGGACGGGTTAATAGAAGAGATCAGGGAATATATCAAGGGCTCCTCACTCCCATCACTACCTTTAGAGGCAGTAGAAAAGATGGAAAGTCAGATAACAGAGGACGTAAGGAAAGCAATAGAAAACCTACAAAGAGGGAAGAGCCCAGGGCCAGACGGATTAACGAGTGCATACTATAAAAAATATATGGATATCTTGAAGAATCCGTTATGCGAGTACTTTAACTAGGTAACAGCAGAAAACCCCCTATCCTCAGAAGCATTACTGGCTTTCTTAACAGTAATCCCAAAACAGGGAAAAGATTTGAGATATTGTGCGAACTACAGGCCTATATCCCTTTTAAACACAGATACCAAGTTATTGGCTAAAATATTGGCCACAAGACTCCAAGAAAGAACACCAGGGGTGGTACATATGGACCAGACAGGCTTCATGCAAGGGAGAGAAATGAAAGATAACACAATTAGAGCCCTAAATATGCTACATTGGATGCAGAATGGACCGAGTAAGAAACCAGGTGTAATGATATCAATGGATGCCGAAAAGGCCTTTGATAGAGTGAACTGGGTCTTTATGATGGAGGTACTAAGGGAAATAGGTTTAGGAGAAAGGATGATGGGATAGGTAAGAGCACTGTATGCAAGTCCAAAGGCAAGGGTTAAAGTGAATGGGGCGTTATCAGGAGGATTTGACATACAGAACGGTACCAGGCAAGGTTGTCCACTATCCCCAATACTATTTTCCCTGGTACTAGAAGCTTTTCTATGTAGAATAAGAGAAAAAGGAGAAGTAAAGGGAATAAAAATCGGAGCCAGAGAATATAAAGTCTCAGCTTACGCTGATGACTTGCTGTTCTCGTTGTCAAACCCGCTAGACTCCCTGGAAGAAGTGATGAAAGAGGTTGGGAGATTTGGTAAATTGTCGAACTTTAAATATTATTATTACCCATTCATGTACCTACAGAAATGTGTGAAGGACTGGAAAAAAAAAAAACTCCCTTATTTGGAGTGAGAAGTCGCTGTATTACTTAGGAGTTCATATATCGGCGGATGTAAAATCATTGTATGAGCAAAATTATGAGCCCCTAATAGCAAAAATAGAGGAAGACTTACAGAGGTGGAGAGGCCAGATGTTAACATTAATGGGAAGAGTCAACACCCTAAAAATTAATATTATACCCAGATTGCTGTATGTGTTATATACGGTACCTATACCATTACTACAAAGGTTTTTTAAAAAGACACGTAAAATGTTTCTGTCATTTATATGGGGAAAAGGAAGAGCGAGGATTGCATATAACATACTTTACAGGGATAAGGAAGAAGGAGGAATCGGGCTGCCAGATCTGGCAAATTTTATAAAGCAATGGCCCTGGTTCGAATACTGAACTGGACAGGGAATAAAAATCTGGGTAACAATTGTGAAAAAAATGGCAGGAAGAAATCTAGAGGGAGCACCCTGGATACCGGTAAAAGATAGGGGTTTATCTAAATGGACATCTCCGCTGACGCGGAATACATTGGCAGTATGGGATATGCCGCGTACACACGAAGGGACAATCCCGCGGGATTATCCTCTGGACTCAAGTCCAGCGGACAATCCCCTCGTGTGTGGGCGTCGGCGGACTTTTTGGCGCCAAAGTCCGGCGGACCAAAGTTTTAAGTTTGGTTTTAAAATTATCCGCTGGACTTGGCAGTCCGGCGGACAATCCCGCCGTTAGTAGGCTAGTCCGCCGGACTTTTTAAATGAACGGACTTGCCGCTCATCCTCCGGGACTGTGACATCACAAGGGGGCGGGGTCACCATGTGACATGAGCATGTGACCCTGTCCCCTTGTCCCTATATAAGTGCCAGCACAGCGCGGCTCTGGCATTCAGGCCAGAGGGAGCGACGTGTCAACATCGGAAGAACAAGAAGAACAAGAAGAACAAGAAGAAGAAAAAGAAGAAGAAGGCGGCGCAGAAAGCGACGACAGCGGCAAGAACAGAAGAGACCCCGGAAGACCCCGGAAGACCCCCGAAGGCGGATCGAGACCCCCAGGCGACGGCGGCGACGACGAAGAAGGTAGCCGGACTTCTCCGCTCGGTAAAAGAGCTTGGTAAATGGCGGAGGAGTCCGGCGAGAAGACCCCCAAGACGGAAGAAGACCCCCGGAGCAGTGCAATAAAATATTTTTTCAAAAGTGTGTGTGTGTTTTTTTACTTTACATTTTACACCTTAGGTGAATGGGTAGAGGTACATCGTACCCCATACTCATTCACATAGGGTGGGGGGCCGGAATCTGAGGGCCCCCTTATAAAAGGGGGCTCCCAGATTCCGATAAGCCCCCGCCCGCAGACCCCGACAACCAACGGCCAGGGTTGTCGGGAAGAGGCCCTTGTCCTCATCAACATGGGGACAAGGTGCTTTGGGGTGGGGGGGCCGCACGGCCCCCCTTTCCCCAGGGCACCCCCCATGTTGAGGGCACGCGGCCTGGTACGGCTCAGGAGGGGGGCGCTCGTTCGTCCCCACCCCTTTCCTGGCCGGCCGGGCTGCGTGCTCGAATGAGGGTCTGAGATGGATTTGGGGGGAACCCCCACGCCGTTTTTCGGCGTGGGGATTCCCTTTAAATCCATGCCAGGTGACGGAGCTAGCGCGGCGGCATTTACTGCCTACGCTAGCTACGTACCTGAAGTTACGTTCGAAATGAACAGACTGCTCCGTGTGTTGGCAAGTCCGTTCATTTTCAAAAGTCCCGCGGACTTTGTCCAGCGGACTGTCCGCCGGAGAAGTCCGGGCGTGTGTGGGCAAGTCCACACGCTCGGAAAGTCCGGCGAAGCCAGCTGGAAAGTCCGGCGGATTGTCCGCTGGACTAGGTCCGCCGGAAAAGTCTGCACGTGTGTACGACTAAACAAAAAAGGCATATATGCCCCCAAAATATCCCCATTAACTCCACTAGGAGGGTACCCATGGTTCCCCCCAGGGGAGGAGAAGGGGGCGTTGGGACCATGGGAATCAGCAGGGAACACAATGTGTCTTAGATATGCCCCACGGGGGACCCTTCTACCGCAAAGTGAGATGGAATTAACACAAGGAAGTGTGAAAATGGCAGGTTGGAGGTACGATCAGATAAAAATTTTCTTTAAGAATATAGAAGCGCAAGTTAGAACCCAGGACTCCCTAACCATATTTGAAAAGGCGTGTAGGAAGGTAACAAAATCAGATCATTTACTATCTCAGATGTATAAATTGGTTAAGAGTGAAGAGATGAAAACGACACCCTATTTTATTAAAGAATGGGAGAGGGAACTGGACTGTACATTCACGACAACACAAATAAAAAAGTTAATAGAGGCAACGTATTCCCTGTCAATAAGCTCCTCAATCCAAGAGATGTCATATACATTTTTGACCAGATGGTACAGAACACCGGTACGACACAGATGTATGCAATAGAAGAAAAGGGGCGTTGGAGAGGATGTGGAGAAGAGGGATCATATCTTCACATCTGGTGGACCTGCCCTGTAATAAGGAAATTTTAGGAGGACATAGCCCCCTGGATCAGGAAGATGTCAGGGGGAAAAATAGAGTTGAAACCAGGCCATTGCCTGTTCCACGGGGCTATGGAATCCAGAAAGGCAAACAAAAGTAGTATCACACCGCATTTATTGAATGCGGCAAAGAGATTGATACCAAGGTGGTGGAAACAAGTAACAGGTCCTACAATGAAAGATTGTAAAAAGGAGGTGGAGGAAATAAGAGAAGCAGAAAAATGGGTATATAAGTTTAAAAATAAACAAGATAGATATGACAACATCTGGGCCGAATGGGGAAAATATGTACAGGAGATAGAGAAGGAAATAAATGCCAATAAATAAGAAAAAATGGGAAGAAAGAAAGGGAGAAGGGAAAGAGCAAAAGAAAGTTCCACAACCTGTAATCCTTATTTTATTTTATTTTTTATGTTATTTAAATGATGTATGGAAAAGTAATGAGGTTAAGAGGTTAAGACATGATATGATGATGAGGGTGAGCTCCTTCCGCCACTGTAATCCCCCCACTCCCCCCTTTTCTTTTTTTTTTCCTCTCTTTTCCGACCTCCCTGAATCCCGCCTCAACTTTGTAATAAGAGTCAAAAAACACATAAGGAGGAGGAGGGAAGAAAAAGGGAAACAATAGAAAGTACACATTTAAGGAAAATAATTTAAAGAAAAGAACACATAAAAAATCCACATGCCGATACGGCAATAGAAGACACAAGGAGAAAAGAAAGGGGGGAAGGGAAGAGGGAAGGAAAAGGGGAAAGGGGGATAGGGGGAGCACGGGCATGAAAGACACGGAAAGAGGAAATTATAGAGAAAAATAGAAAGGATAGACACTCACATAACCACAAATTAAGATAATTGGAATAGAATGCGGATCCACACAAGGGGGGGGGGGGAATAAATGGAGAAGGGGGAGGGAGGGGGGTCCCTTGCTCCCCTTTTTTATTTATTTTTTATTTTTTACTCCCCCCCGGGGTATCGCCTGGGAGGGAAAGAAGGGGGAAACAGAGGTGAGGGGAAGTGGCTGGAGGAGCCTACCCTCAAAAGGAAGAATTTTAAATGTGATTGTCAAACATAAAAGATGTAAAATAATTTGTAAGATGAAAGAAAATGTTAAATAAAGTTGAATTATAAAAAAAAAAAAAAGAACAAACCTATAGTCCCTATCTTGTTTGTAACTCGGGGACCGCCTGTATACTGCTGTTCAGAGTATATAGGGCCTTTTTTTTTGTAATTTGGGTGCGGGGTTACCCTTAATATCCATACCAGTCCCGAAGGGCCTGGTAATGGACTGGGGGGGGGGGCACCGGGGGGGGGCACCCATGTCGTTTTTCTCAATGATTTTCATCTGTATTGCCAGGACCTGACATTACATTACAGCCGCAAGCAGTTTTAACCACTTCAGCCCCGGAAGGATTTACCCTCTTCCTACCTAGAGCGTTTTTTGCGATTCGGCACTGCGTCGCTTTAACTGACAACTGCGTGGTCGTGCGATGTGGCTCCCAAACAAAATTGACGTCCTTTTTTTCCCACAAATAGAGATTTCTTTTGGTGGTATTTGATCACCTCTGCGGTTTTAATTTTTTGCGCTATAAACAAAAAAAGAGCGACAATTTTGAAAAAAACACATTATTTTTTACTTTGCTATAATAAATATGCCCCAAAAATATTTAAAACATTTTTTTTTCTCACTTTAGGTCGATACGTATTCTTCTACATATTTTTGGGGGAAAAAAATCGCAATAATCGTTTATTGATTGGTTTGCGCAAAAGTTATAGCGTCTACAAAATAGGGGATAGTTTTATGGCATTTTTATTAATAATTTTTTTTTACTAGTAATGGCGGCGATCAGCGATTTTTATCATGACTGCGACATTATGGCAGACACATCGGACAATTTTGACACATTTTTGGGACCATTGGCATTAATACAGCGATCAATGCTATAAAATTGCATTGATTACTGTAAAAATCACTGGCAGTGAAGGGGTTAACCGCTAGGGGGCGGGGAGGGGTTAAGTGTGTCCTGGGGGAGGGTTTCTAACTGTCTGGGGGGGTGGGCTGTGTGTAACATCCCACTGATCGTTGCTCCCGATGACAGGGAGCAGATGATTAGTGTCCTGTCACTAGCCAGAACGGGGAGATGCTGTTTACATTGGCATCTCCCCGTTCTTAAGCCCAGTGACATGATCGGGGGTATCACAGCGGTGATCGAGTCCGCAGGTCCCATGGGCACGGTCACGGAGCTCGCGGCAGGCGCGCACGTGTGCACGGCAGGAAGTTCAAAGTAACGTACGGGTACATTACTTTGCCCAGCCGTGCCATTAATATAAACAACACAACCATTAGTCCCTCCACACATGCCAGGGTCCTGGGTGTAATCATTGACTCTGACCTCTCCTTCAGCCCCCATATCCAATCACTGGCTAAATCCTGCCGCCTTCACCTCTGCAATATCTCCAGAATTCGACCCTTTCTAACTAATGACACCACAAAGCAACTCATTCACTCCTTGATTATTTCCCGCCTTGACTACTGCAACTCTCTCCTTAATGGCCTACCCTTAAGCAGGCTATCCCCTCTTCAGTCTATTATGAATGCTGCTGCTAGACTAATACACATCACTAATCGATCCGTGACTGCCGCCCCTCTCTGCCAATCCCTTCACTGGCTTCCCCTACCCCACTGTGTAAAATTCAAAATGCTAACCATAACATACAAAGCCATCCACAACATCGCCCCCATCTACATCACCAACCTCATCTAAAGATATCGTTCAAATCGTCCCCTCCGCTGCTCGCAGGACCTCCTGCTCTCTAGCTCCCTTGCTACCTCCTCCCATGCTCGCCTTCAGGACTTCTTCAGAGCCTCTCCCATCTACTGGAACTCCCTGCCCCATTATGTCCGATCAGCCCCTACCCTGTCCACCTTTAAGAGATCCCTGAAAACTCATTTATTCAGGGAAACCTATTCCACACCCACCTAACAACAACTGTTCTGAGCCACCCACATCAAATCATTCTCTGCAGCTATTACCTTTTGTACCACCACCCTGTCCCTTTAGAATGTAAGCTCTACGAGCAGGGCCTTCCTGTACCTTTTGTATTGAACTGTACTGTAATTGTGTTGTCCCCCCTATACATTGTAAAGCGCTGCGTAAACTGTTGGCGCTATATAAATCGTGTATAATAATAATAATAATGCATGTCCCCCGGGGCAGGACCCCGGTCCCCAAACACTTTTTATGACAATAACTTGCATATTAGCCTTTAAAATTAACACTTTTGATTTTTTACGTTCGAGTCCCATAAACGGTGTTCGCACACATTTTTTGCCTGTTAGCATGTTCTGCCGCAAACAAAAATGGGGGGTGTTTGGCTCATCCCTAGACATGAGGCACTTGGCAGCAGAAGCGCAGCGTGCAGGCACGTCAAATACCCTTTTAAACGAAGCCACAAACTCAGGGTAGCTCAAGACAACAGGTTTTTGTGTCTCCCATAGAGGGTTTGCCCAGGCCAAGGCTCTCTCAGAAAGCAAAGATATCACAAAACCTACTTTGCTTCTGTCCGTGGGAAACGCCTGGGGCAGCATCTCAAAGTAAATCTCAACCTGGTTGAGAAACCCTCTGCATTGAACTGGATTGCCCCCAAATTGCTGGGGAAGCGGAGCGGAACCAGACATACCTCTTATAGAGGTAATACTCGAGGCGGGTGCCTGCACAAAGACTGGCGCAGCAGCAGGGACGGCCTGAAACTCAGGTTGTACCAGAGCATCCACAGTGGGAGATTACAGGTAACGCCATGGCAATTGATCCATGCAGTGATCTTGCTCATCCAATCTGGAAAAAATATTACCAAGTGGATTGACTGTATCTTCTGAATTCATGGCCTTCGCCTACTGTCAGAAACCATGAAATCAGACCGAGACAGAAGTACAGTAAAATCACACTTGTTTAATCATAAAAGTAAAAAGAACAAACGTAGTCAAAACATAGCCAAAGTTCAGGAACCGATAGTCAGCCAAGCCAGAAGTCAGGGATCAAAGTAGTGGAACAGCAAGCAGGATCTGGAGCCAGAAGGGATGTCAGCAAAGCCAGTCTTTAAACAGGAACGCAAGCGATAGTTTCTTGTGATGTGACCAAGATGAAGGCAGAGTTCCTCTAGACTGGACAGCTTAAGTAGGCAAGACTGACGAGCAGGATCATCAACAGCTGAGTAACTGTGGAGAGAGATGGGAGCTGGCAATAAGTCGACAGCTGGCGGCCAGCTCAGAGAAGGTAAGGCTGAGCCCAGCCCTGACATTCTCAAAAATTTCTCATTGTACTCCACTTTAGAAGTTTCCCACTTCTAAGGAACTGGCTTCCATTTTTGCTCGGGAGATCTTTCGCTTACGTGGGCTACCCAAGGTGATTGTCTCGGACAGGGGTAGTCAGTTTGTGTCCCGGTTCTGGCGAGCCTTTTGTTCACAGTTGGGAATTCAGCTTGCTTTTTCCTCTGCGTATTACCCACAGTCTAATGGGGCCACAGAACGAGCCAATCAGTCCTTGGAGCAATTCCTACATTGCTATATTTCTGACCATCATAACAACTGACCATCATAACAACTGGTCAGACCTATTACCGTGGGCAGAGTTTGCTCACAATAGTGCCTTGAATTCTGCTTCCCGACTGTCCCTGTTTATGGCAAAGTATGGTTTCCAACCCTCCATGTTGCCTGACTCATTTGTTCCACAGAGTATTCCTGCGTTAGAGGAGCTTCTCTGTGGTCTCCGCTCCACTTGGGCACAAGTCCAGGACATGCTAATGATAGATACAGACTCCATGCTGACCACAGACGCCTGCCCGCGCCTTCCTACCAGGTTGGAGACAGGGTCTGGCTGTCATCTCGCAACCTCCGACTTTGTGTTTCCTCACTGAAGTTCGCACCTAGATTTATTGTGCCTTTCCGGCCGCAACTTTTTATTCAATACAATTTTATTTGTTCCTATACACCTTTGGCATTTACGTTTTATAAATAAATAGCCCATCAGGTTCTACCTATGGTCTCCTTTCTGGTTCTTTTCCGTGTATGAGCCACAACTATATCACTAAGTGATTTAAAAAGCTTTGGTCGGCAGCAGAAGGATCCTAGAGTCTACAGCCCTGACCAGCATAATCAGCAGAGCCTCCACAGATTGGACGATTCGATCGGCCTGAGAATAATTCTGAGGAAAAGGCCCTGGCTGGGCAATAGCCAGTTCAAACTTTCTGGGAGCTGGTAAGCAGAGAATTCAGATGGTGGTGGGATTCACTACACTAAAGTCACCTTTTCTACTGTGGATATCATCTTAATTTGAACTGTCACTTTTATAGTGCACATTTTTTGTCCCGTTTCACGGATATCTTCCTTTGGACTCTGTTATGTTACGGATCATTAATTATTGTTGTCAATCATATTTTTTAGCTGAATATTTTGGTATCATATTTTTCAGCTGAATATTTTGGTGTTACTTTAAAGTTTGTTTTTGTGAAACACAGCATCACTATAGCTTTGTTCACATTTATTATTTAGTTTAATTTTTCAATGCGCAACCTTTTCTTTTTTCCATCAGATGTACATGTCCCTGTCCTCCTCCCTGATTTCAATAGACGTTTCCCCTCAAGCCTAGTGATCCTCCGAGGGAGAGGGGTCGTTAAGGAGGGGGTACTTTCAGGGCTGGGCTCAGCCCTTACTTCTCTGAGCTGGCCGCTCAGCTGTCGGCTAATTGCCAGCTCCTATCTCTCCACAGGTACTCAGCTGTTGATGATATCCTGCTCGTCAGTCCTGCCTACTTAAACCGTCCAGCCCAGAGGATCTCTGCCTCCACTTAGACAACATCACATTGACGCTTGCCTGCATTCCTGTTAAAAGACTTGCTTGGCTGACATCCCTTCTGGCTCCAGATCCTGCTTGCTGTTTTACTATACTCATCTCCGGCTCTCTGACGTTTGGCTTGTCTGACTATCCGTTCCGGCTCCTGAACTTTGGCTATGTTTTGACTACGTTTGTTCTATTTACTTTTATTATTAAACAAGTGTGATTTAACTATACTTCTGTCTCGGTCTGATTTCTGACACACCCCCCACCCTCAGTCCCCCACGGCAGTACCTGGGCCCCCAAACCCTTTTTATGGCCAATAATTTGCATATAAGCCTTCAAAATGGGCACTTATGATTTTTCAAGTTCGGGTCCCATAGACTTTAATAGGGTTTGCGGTTCGGGTCCAACTCAAATCACCAGAACTAAAGTGTCCCCGTTGGAAGATTTCCCCTCTATTACTTTTCTGGGGACAACCTGGGGATTTTCTTTTACTTTCACTTTCAATGATAATGGTAAACAGGACAAATAGGAAGGGTTGTATCACCTTAATAGGGGGACGGACAGCAATAAAAACTGACAGGTGTTCTAATTCCTCTCCACTCTATCTAAAACTTAAAAAAAAGTTTTGCCTTTAGTTATACTTTAATGGCAACAGTGTACTCTCACCAGTGCCAGTGATACAGTAACCGTGGCCTCACTGTTCAGATGTCAGCTCACCGCTGAATTTCCCTGGAGTGATTCTGGTTCTCAGCACATGGCCACAAGCTTGTGGCAGGTTGAACTGCACACAGGAGCAACAATGTGCACACCTCAGTCTCCTGGCAGCAAAGGGTAAGTTAAGGGAATTCCTCAGGCAGAGGACCACAAGAGACCAGGGTGCATATGCTCATAGCATACAATACTGTAACATTTAGATCCATATTCAGTAAATGAGGGATCTGAATGCTCTAAACTGTACGCCAGCTTGCATGAGCTCTAATGGTGGCCATACAAGCTTTGATTTTTTTTATCTGATTATTGTGCAATTTGATCATGACGATCCAATCCAATCAATTAAAGCGGAGCTCCACCTAAAAGTGGAAGCTCTGCTTGTTCCCACCCCTCCACTGCCACATTTGGCACTTTTTGTGGAGGGGGGGCAGATACCTGTATAAAACAGGTACACGCTCCCACTTCTGGGTAAGATTGCCGGGTAACGATCTATGAAATTTCCGACCCCTCCACCTTCTCCTCCCCCGCTGCCTTCTGGGAGACACACAGCTCCCAGAAGACATCGGGACCATTAGGAAAGCGCAGCGCGCCTTGTGCATGTGCAGTAGGAAACCGGCTGTGAAGCTGCAAAGCTTCACTTCCTGTTTATCTTAGTAAAGATACAGGTGTCTGCCCCTGAAGCCGATGGACGAATCGGCTAGGGGTGCCGACATCAGGAGATACCTGTAAAAGTAAGTGTCCTTATATTAAGGCTGCTTTCACACTGAGTCGCTTTACAGGCGCTATAGCGCTACAAATAGAGCCTGCATAGCGTCTGTAAAGAGCCTCTCTTCTCACTCCAGTGTGAAAGCCAGAGGGCTTTCACACTGGAGCGGTGCGCTGGCAGGACGCCAAAAAAAGTCCTGCAAGCTGCATCTTTGAGGCGCTGTAGGAGCGGTGTATACATATATATATATATATATAGTGCCCCTGCCCATTGAAATCAATGGGCTGTGCCACCAAAGTGCCAGCAAAGCGCACCTGCGTCGCGATTTGCGGGTGCATTTAACCATTTTTTGGCCGTTAGCAGGGGTTAAAATGCGCCCCGCCAGCGGGCGAAAAGGGCCGCAAATATTACAGTAAAGCGCTGCTAAAAATAGCGGCGCTTTACCGCCAACACCCCCGACGCCCCAGTGTGAAAGTAGCCTTAAAGTCTGGACTTTAATTTTTTTTTTTTTAAATACAGGCTGGAACTCTGCTTTAAGTACCAGCTCACACCGGGATCACACAGCAATGTGAAACGCATTCCTGCGTGGTGCAATTTTGCAGCGTATGCATTTGAATTGGCTGAAATCGCAACAGAATGCGGACAAAGTAGTGCATTCGCTACTATTTAAAAAGCACCTCATCCAATCACATGGGATCATGGGATTTGATGCACGCAAAGGTACTGCGTTTGGGGTGTCATTAACTTTACACCGACACATGTGGCAGATTGCAGATATAGTGCATTTTAAACGTGGTTCGGGAAACACACAGAACACGGGTTTCCCACACCATGTTCCAGTGTGAATTGGCACTCAGACAGCATTTGACAAGCGGTAAGGAGGTGCCTTATCCCCTCCTCACCACCTGGTTCAACCCTTTGCTTCCCGTACTGCCGCACCACAACTGCATGCATTGCAAACTGTTGTGGGGTGCTCGAAAGTGACGGCCACGATGTTGCATGTGTACATCCCTGGCCACTCCAGCAAAAAGGGGTTTGCTGGGGTGGGGGGGTGAAAGTGCAGCTCAATCACAGGGTTTTACAACCACAACTGCTAGTGTGAATGAGCCCTTAGACCCCTTTTACACTGGGGCCGCAGCCGAGTTAAAGAGCTGCTTGTTTCAGTGGCGCTTTTCGGGCCACTAGCGGGGCATTTTTAACCCCAAAGAAGGGGTTAAAAACTCAGATGTTGCGGCACTTCGGAAGCGCTGCCCATTCATTCCAATGGGCAGGGCGTTTTAGGAGCGCTAAATGCAACGCGTCCAACCTACCCTAAAGATGCTGCTTACAGGACTTTTCGGAAGGTCACTCTGGAATGAATGGGAGGCAGTTTTTTAGGCACTTAGCAGAGGCTATTTCCAGCGCCTGAAAACCACCCCAGTGTGAAAGGGTTCTAAGTGCAAGATGATTTCCAGTCAAATAATGGCCCAAAACATCTAGAAAAAAATGTACTTGTGACTCTTCTGTCAGCTTCCTCATTAAAGCCCTTTAACACTGAGGCGCTTGAAAACTGCCCATAAAACGTTGAGAGCTTTTCAAGCGGTGTGCTTTTTTTGAAGGTCACGTGACCTAAAAACTGCTTCAAGAACCATTTTAAAGCGCTTTCCAGGCGCGTTTGAGGCGCTTCCCATTTATTTCAATAGAGGAGTTTTTGAGGTGCTTTTTTTTTTTTAGCGCTCCAAAGATGCTGCTTGCAGGAGTTATTTCACCTCCCCGCCAGCGCACCACCCCAGTGTGAAAGCATTTATTGATTTTAAGAGTACGTTCACGCTGGGGGCGTCAGCGCTTTATCGTCAATTTAGCGGCGCTATTTGGCCACTAGCGGGATGCTTTTAACCCCCACTAGCAAATTTTATATAGCGCCTTATATAGTGTGAAAGCAGCCTAAAGCCCCTTTCACACTGGGGCGGGAGCTGCTTTACCATCGTTTTAGCTGTGGGATTCGGACGCTCGCGGTGCGGTTTTACCCCCGCGAGCGGCCGAAAAAGGGTTAAAATCCCCCGCAAAGCGGCCGCTTTGCCGCGGTATTACCGCGGTGTCCCATTGATTTCAATGAGTAGGAGTGGTGAATACACCGCTCCTATACCGCTCCAAAGATGCTGCTAGCAGGACTTTTTTTTACCGTCCTTCACACTGGAGTGAATGGGGCCGTTTTTTTCAGGCGGTGTACAGGCGCTATTTTTAGCGCTGTACCGCCTGAAAACCGCCCCAGTGTGAAAGAGCCCTAAAAGAAATAGGTTTTCGTGAGCTTTTCAGGTGTTTTTTTTTGTGCCAAAGCGCTTCAGTGTGAAGGGGTTCAGTGAGTAGTTCCATATCACAAGCAGGCAGCTAGCACTGTGTACAATGTAGTCAGTCATGGCGTTCCCTCATCACACAGGGTTCCCTCAGAGAGCTGCAGGCCAGGAGAGCCGTTCTCAGTGTGCTGAGGGTGTGAGCGCTGTGGGGGTGTGTTTGTGGCTAACATGGAGGCCGGCCTTTCACTCATTTCCTCCTCCGCCGCCATTTTGTGTTGGGGAAGCACAGAGAAAGAAGAGTACGAAGGGAGAGGACGGGGAGTACAAGAAAAGCGCCAAAGAGAAGAGAGCCTTAGAAGCGTATATCTGTGGTGTCGAAGCCATTAAGTGACTCTGAGGAGGATTCCCCCCAGCCGCTTCCATCCGGTGTGTTGCACGGGCGCTGTGAGGAGCCGTAGCCGCTCGGGTTGCGCAGCTCCCGCTCTAGGTAAGAGGCCGCGCTGAGGACGTTTGTGGCTCTATGGCGGGCTGTGAGAGGGAAATGAGCGCTGGGTGAACATGGCGGAGCGGGCATTACAGTGGAGGTGACCTCCCATAGTCATTGCTGGTGAGGAGATGTATGCTGGAGACATGTGTACTGCTCACTTCACTAAGATGGCTGAGCTTGCTGTACCAGCACTACACGCTTTACCTCACAATTGTCAGGGGAAAGCCTTGGTTTCCTCATACAGGTCAGCTCCTTCCCTGATCTCCTCAGGAGACATTTTGAGTCTATGGTCAGCCTGAAGCTGCTGTTTATAATAAAGAGGCCCTGTCATGTGAGGTTTAAACCTGTCCGCTCTCCACCATAGGAGACACACATGGTATAGGGATGTTCAGTAAAGTTGGGCATACGCCAATCGTTTTACTGCTTAGGAAGTGAATTGGGGGGGGGTGGGGGGCAGAGTCCTCCATCCACACTATAGCAGGGATTGTGGAATCTGACACTGTGCTTGCTGTAGTCTGACACCCGAACGGTGGCTGCATCTGATTGGGTACAGCCACAGATGAGGCGTCAGTTTTCGCTCAGCTTCTTCGATATTTCAGTCGTGGGATGTCGGGTGGGAGGCAGCGCACAGGTCCACTCGCTGAGAGAATTTCCCCAAGATCTGGCTGAGATTTATATAGTGTACGGCCAACTTGAGGCAGCAATTAATAAAAAAAGAAGAGGAAACGTCCCCCTGCAGATGCCTTAATGGGCTAGTATGCACCACATATTGTGGGTAGACTTGGGGCTCATTTACACTTCAACATGCATTCAGCCATTGTTCACATTGGAAGGATTTGACAGGTCAAATGGCATGACAAGTCGCAGTCTATTGCCGGTAATGGCACCATTCCAATTGGTGCGACACCGACTTTGCTGCGCCGCTTTGCAAAAGTAGTTCCTGCACTACTTTTGGCGATTTTCAGATACGATTTCAATAGACAGCCGCACAGATGTCTTTCAAGTAACGCCTGAAATCACGCTGCTTCAAGTGAAGTAGCACAATTTCAAACTAGCCTATTGCTTCCACATGTGTTTTTGATGCTTCAATTGTGCTTTAGGGCTTGTTTACACTTGCTTTAGACAGGGCTTTTTTTTTTTTTAAAGCTCTCTTAACACCAATCAGCTCCTGTCACTAAATAACATGATTAGCATACAGTCCTGTTTACACCTTGCTTTGCTTCTGGCTCGGATCAAAAATTATACCCTATGTCACTTTAGTGGTGCTTCAAAGCCTCCATAGAGATCTATGGCAAAGCTCGCTTGAAGCACCTGCTTCTTTTGAGAGACTTTAATTTAGCTTTGCTTTGGAGACATTGCAGGTATAAGAGATCGACACACAAACGCGCACACGACATCGGCCAAGCTTCAAAAGAGAAGCCCCGAAGCATCATAAAAGCATGTTGAAGCGGGAGGCACTTTAGGGCTAGTTTACACTTGCTTCAAAACGGGGCTCCAGACAGGCTTTGTTAAAGCTCTCTTAACGCCAGTTAAAGCTCATTATTTCAATAAATAAAATGGTTAGCTTACAGTGCCGTTTACATCTTGTGTTTGCTTTGCCCCATGTCGCTTTAGTGGTGCTTCAAAGCGTCTTCAAATCCTCCATAGAAGTCTATGGCAAAGCTTACTTGAAGCACCTTCAGATTTTGAGTCTTAAATTCCGCTTTAGCTTCACTTTTTGTTTTGGAGAAATTGCAGGTATGAGAGATTAATACACACGGGCACACACACCATCTGCCAGCCAAGCTTCAAAAGGGCATCACTGAAGCATCAAGAACACATCATCAAAGCTTGTTGAAGTGTTACGTTGTAGCTGTGCGCTGGCTCTTTAAGACGCTTCCCGCTCCCGAAGCGTGTCCCTGGAGCTGATGCGAGTGCCCGGCAGGCGCGATGACCGCCAGGCACCCGCGATTGCCCATTAGAGAACGGGGATGTGCATGGGCGCGTAAACGCCCAAATCCCGGTTCTCAGGGGAGAGGAGACAGATCATGTGTTCATAATGAGTATGAACACCTCCAAGTCCTAGTCCCATCCCCTCTACAGTTAGAACACACGTAAGGAACACGGTTAACCCCTTGATCGCCCCCTAGTGTTAACCCCTTCCCTGCTATTTATATAGTAATCAGTGCATTTTTATAGCACTGATCGCTGTATAAATGTGACTGGTCCCAAAAAAGTGTCTGATTTGTCTGCCGCAATATCGCAGTCCTGATAAAAAATTGCTGTTCGCCGCCATTACTATAAAAAAAAAAAAAAGGTAATAATAAAAAGGCCATAAACCTATCTCATATTTTGTAGACACTATAACTTTTGCGTAAACCAGTCAATATACGCTTGCAAATTTTTTTTCCCAAAAAAATATGTAGAAGAATACTTATCAGCTTAAACTGAGGCAAAAATTTAGTTTTCTTTAAAAAAAAAATTGAGATATTTATTATAGCAAAAAGTAAAAGATTTTGTGTTTTGAACAGCCAAATCTTCCGGGGCTGAAGTGGTTAAAGTGATTGTAATGGCTCGTTTTTTTTATTTATTTTTTAACAACAAACATACTTGCCCGCTCGTTTTGCACAGAGTGGCCCA
Source organism: Lithobates sylvaticus (assembly GCA_028564925.1). Taxonomy (NCBI): domain Eukaryota; kingdom Metazoa; phylum Chordata; class Amphibia; order Anura; family Ranidae; genus Lithobates; species Lithobates sylvaticus. The sequence goes on from CM053028.1 coordinate 162,933,525, forward strand.
AACATCCTCTTCTGGGGTCCCCCCCGGCGGCTCTCACGGCTCCTCACCGCATCAGATAACCCCCCCTAGGAGAAGCTCTCTCCCAGGGAGGGGGGTTTAACTTGCGAATGCTGGACTCGGCCCCCGGTGCCCGCGTCACTGGATTTGATTGACAGAGCCAATGGCTGCGCTGTTATCAATCTATCCAATCAAGAGCCGGGACCCCGTGGAGAGAGGGAGAGTGCATCTCCGCCAACGGAAATAAGGAGCTCAGGTGAGTAAAACGGGGGGCTGGGGGGCCGGTCACTGCAAGGTGTTTTTTTCCCCTAATGCATAGGATGCATTAAGGTGAGAAAACATGAAGGTTTACAATCCTTTTAATGTGTGTTGAAGCTGAATTTAGTGTAAATGAGCCCCTAATGAAGCTTGGAAGATGCCCTGTGTGTGTGTTGATATCTCATACCTGCAATTTCTCCAAAATAAAGCTTTGAAGATGCTTTGAAGCACCACTAAAGCAACATGGGGTATAATTTTTGAAGCAAACGCGAGGTGTAAACAGGACTGTAGGCTAACCATTTTATTAAGTGACAGGAGCGAGAGATTCAGAGAGCTTTAAAAAAGCGTGTCCGAAGCCATGTTTTGAAGCAAGTGTAATTGAGCCGTTACCCTACAAGTGCAGCCCTCCAGTAATGCGGTGTCATGGCTTCAGGAGCGTTCATCTTCACTTCTTCCAGGTTTGCCTTGTGTGGCTGTGTTGAATGGCCAGGCTGCAATGACGTGACTCCCATGCATGTGCACAGTAGTTGGCAAGGCACTCGCTGGGTCTGCCGCACACTCCTCCGTGTTCTGTGGATGCACGAATTACATTATAAGCTTAAGCTGATGCGGGTACTTTCTAAAATGGCTCAAGCCATTTTAGAGGTGCCTACAGGCAAGACCTTTAATAGTCTTATCTGTAGGGTAAAGTCAGATTTTTTTTAAAATGAATACAGAGTTTAAGCAAAACTTAAGTAATTTAGTCACTTTTTAAACTGTGCCAGCTTTCAGTGGGTTAGGTCCAATGAGATGTATGCCATCTGGAGTTCAGCTTTAAAGCGGTATTAAACTCAAAAGCAATCATTTATTATATACTACAGCTTAACAATTCTTACATGTAGTTGCTGCTTTAGTTATATTTTCCTTTTATTTTCACCTAGCCAGTAAGGGCTTGTTTACACTTGTGATTGGGGGTCAGTAAAATCTCATGGTGGAGCCACTATCTTTACCGCCCATCAACCGCTCCCCTTTTTGCTGCTGATCAGTGGCCGGTGGTGTATACATGCCACGGCAGGAATTATACCTCTATCCTGCTTGGCGGGTGGTACCGCCAACTGAGCATGACCCATTCAAGGAGATGGGGCAATGCTGCAACCACTCATGGCTGTGACGCAGTTGTCCAGTACTAAGGGGGTTAAAACGGGTAGGCAGCTAGTGATTCAATGCCCCCCCTCGCCACTTTTTATTTTAATTTTTTTTTGCTCTCTAAAGAGCGTTCCAAATGTGGATTGCACTTCAAAATGCAAAGCAGGTGTAAACGAGGCCTTAGTTTAATATTTTTTTTTTTAAAGCCCAAACTGTCCAGCAAAAGTAGCAGTTAAACGGTTGAGACAAACTGTATAATACTGATAGGGGTGATTAGTCATCAACTTTTGTTTATTAAGTGTTACTAAACCCAGGAGCCTGCATTCACTATATCTGGTCTCCCCCAGCACATGGAAATGTAATTATTTTAGTAAATATAAACTGCTAAATAACATTTCTTATCAGCAGTATATAGCAGTCTTGTGACTTCTATCAGTGTTTGGTTAAAGCTTGTAGAAAGAGTTTGCATTCTGATTTGATTGTCCTATGAGGCTGCATGACCCCTGACCATCTCTCTGGACAGTGCTGATTGGCCCTTTGCCGATCACATGCATCCTCAGAAGAAAAAAAATAATAAAAATTTATAGCAATACACTGAACTGAGCATGTGCAGAGTGACTCCAAAGGCTCTGTCTTATCAGCAGATGGATTGGGGACAGTAAAAGAAGGGGAGGATCAGAGAAGACAGGATCAAACAGCCTTTATATACAATGCGGAGGATTCACCCCTTAGGTTCCACAGTGAGTATAACAAGCATGCTTTACTGCATATACAGACTGATTTTACCGTTGTGGGTTTAGTAACTCTAAATCTTTTCCCAAAAGTGGATAAAAACTATTTTCTGCTTCGTATATAAAGTGTGTGTTTGGAGTTCAGCTTCAATTTGTTAGCGAAGTCCATAAATCTGCTAGTCTAACACTACCGTCTCCCCACACTGACCATGCTGCTTTACTACTTCACCCAGAATGCAGATACCCTAAGACAGCATGGAAACTGTTACTGACAGGATCACCAGGTGAAATAAAGGAAAAAAAAAACATGCAGCCACCACATCTAATAATTGGTTAGCTGCAATAAATTCCGTTTTTGTTTTTGGGTGATGTGTATGTAGTCAGAAGCCTTGACCCAAATTCATAACAAAATGCTGCAATATGGTAATTGTCGGTACACATGCGATACATTCACGTAGTTCTAGTTTCTGACGCTTTTACTGTATGGCACTATTGTGGGGCACATTCTTCAAGAAATAGTGATATATTAGTGGTAAGAGGAGATAAATAAGACCACTTCCACAGTGAAATGAATAACGCACACGTGTCATTTTTGGAGGCCCCTCATTAAAGTGGTTGTAAACCCTTACATGTACCCAGTGAAGTGACTGGCCTCAGGTGATAGATATGAAACAAACCCTCCTTCACAAGTTGTACCTGTTTATCTGCAGTATTCTCTATATCCATTCAAAGTGCCAAATTATTAAGCTTGTCTAAGATTTCAGAAAATGGGGCGGGGAGCTGAAGTTACTCTGCAGAGTTTGGTAAAGAGAGCTGATATGGGGAAGACCACACACACACACACACACACACACACACACACACACACACACACACACACACACGCCACTCCCCTGTCACCTTTTTTCTATTGCTGTCAGAAGAAGTGATTCATGCAGATAGAGGAACCAAGCAGTTGAGAGAAATGACACTTGGTGCTCTGTATTGAGACATGTACACAATGTAGAGGGATATGCTTTGTTCATATTTCAATTCTGGGGTTTAGAACCACATTAAAGGGGTTTGTAGGCCCTCGTGTTTTTTTTCACCTTAATGCATCCTATGCATTAAAGCGGAGTTCCAGGCCTTTTATGTTTATTAAAAGTCGGCAGCTACAAAGTGTGCTTAATGGAGTGCTTAAAGCAGAAGTTCCACTTTTGGGTGCAACTCCGCTTTAAGGTGAAAAAACTTCTGAGACTGACCAGCCCCGCCAAACCCCCCACCCCCCCCCCCCCTGTTTTTTTACTCACCTCTCATCTGAGCCAGTTTGTTCCCTCAGTGGAGATACGCACACCTTCTCAGCACGGGTTCTCAGCTCTTGATTGGATAGATTGCTAGCAGTGCAGCCATTGGCTCCCGCTGCTGTCAATGAAATCCAATGATGCAATTGTCGGGGGCAGGGCCCAGTCATGCATTCTGCATCTATGGACGCAAATGCTGAACTCGGGAGCGTCCCCCCGGGAGAGCGCTTATCCTAGGGGGTTATACGGTTCGGGGAGGCGCTGATGGCTATGCCGGGGGACCCCAGAAGAGACAGATTGTGGCCACTCTGTGCAATGACATGTATGTATGTGTATATATATATATATATATATATATATATTTTTTTTTAATTAACAAAGAGCCTGTACAATCACTTTAAGGTCTCTTGCACATGGGTGAAAATTAAGTTTGTAGCTGTGTAGTGGGGTGTGTGTGTGTGTTCTCTTTTTTTTTAATGGATCTTAAAAGGGCTGCATTGCTGTCTATGGGACAATGCTTACAGCTTAGTAACAATTTGTAGTGCAGCCATGAGTTCAGAGTTAGTCAAGTACAAAGGAGTTTATACATGTAATTTGAAAAATGGACAGCTAGAAGAGGATGAAGGAGAATTTTTTTTGTGTGTGTATACTTGTGTACAGATGAGGTCTTTACAGAGCATAGCTTGCAGTTTTTACTCAGATTTTTCTGCTGGCAAGATCCTGCATTTATACCTGAATAAGTCATTGGAAGGTCTGTGTACAAGAGGCCCAGTTCATTTGTGATACTTTTCTGGTGTTATTGCCTATGGGAAAAGCCTTGTTTTACACAGGCAGCAAAGGGGTGGTAAAAACATTCAGTTGAACCTAGTAATTTTACTGCCCATGTAAAACATAACATGCAGCTGGAGGGGGTCGTATACTTGTAGGGCTGATATATAACTAATCGATTATGAAATTAATCGATTACTATTTTCATAATCGATTGATCGACCAGTAACATAATGGGGTTAAAAAAACTAAAATGAGCCCTTTATAGTACAAAAAGAGCAAATAATCGCTACTGTAAATATAACTTTCACAGTTCTACAGAAAGAAAAAATAAATAACCCCTTAAGTTAGTGTGATCTGCTTTTTTTTTTTTTTTGTTCACTATAAAGGGCTCATTTTAGTTTTTATTTATTTTTTAACCCCATTATGTTACTAAACGTCTTAGACCTGGTTCACATCTTTGTGTTTGGTTCTTTTTGCTGAAACGTACTACAGTTCATTTACATGGTTTCCTATGGGACACGTCGAGGCTTTTTTTCAGCTGCTGCGTATTTGGAAAGGGTCAGGGACTTTTTTTTTTAATGCAAAACTGTGCTTTTTTTTTGTTCAGTAAACTTCAATGCAGAAGCTGCAGAAAAGCATATAATGCATTTTTGCAGCAATTTGTGTTTTTTTTTTTTTTTTTTTTTCATCTGCCCAACAACAAATTGGCCAAAAAACAGTGTCTCTTCTAATAGTGTGTGTGTGTGTGTGTGTGTGTGTGTGTGTGTATGTATGTATATATATATATATATATATATATATATATATATATATATATATATATATATATATATATATATATATATTATAGTATATCTTCTCTAATAGTGTATATCTCTAATGGTGTATATACAGTATATCTCTTCTGTCTGTTATTCTCAGAGTGGATTAGATATTTTGCTCCCTAACCATATAGTTGGGTATATTTACCACCGCATAGTGATATTTAAGAATAAATTGGCTTTTTTTTATTTTTTTTAAACTTTACATATTAACTAAATTATACACCACAATTTTTTTTTTTTAAGGTTATTAATCGAAACAATAATCCGCCAACTAAAAGATTATGAAAATAATCGTTAGTTGCAGCCCTATATACATGCCACGATGCTTTCCTTTTTTCTTTTGTGGTTGAAGCAAAATTTGTCATGTCATGTTTGACAGGTGGCCCTGCCTGTCATTTACCCATTGAACTCAGTTGGACTGTGCCACAAGCGCAATATTGCAGCATAGTATATGCATGCAAAAATGGGAACGCCGAAGGAGACAGTATCCCTGGAAGTTGCTGCTTTACTGCAAAGGAGCCATAGACCCTGCCACTGGTGTAAATAAGGTCAATGACCTGCGCCAAATTTATTAAAGCTGTTGGAACAGTTTTCTAGTTATTTCGGAGGCGCGTGGCAATCTGATAGTTCTTATGTATGATACTTTTTCATTCTGGTGCTAAGACTGTGACAAATTCATAAAAAAAAAAAACGTTCTCCTTTTAATCTTAAAGGTAAACGTTTTTTCACCTTAATGCATTCTATGCATTAAGGTGAAAAAACATCTGACAATACCGCCCCCCCCCCCAGCCCCCGTTTTACTTGCCTGACCCCTCGACAGTCCCACGCTTGCCCCCGACATCCTCTTCGTCGCTCACCCTGGCCGTTGATTGGCTAGAGTGGATGGATTGAAAGCAGCGCAGCTATTGGCTCGCGCTGCTGTCAATTGCATCCAATGACACAGCGCGCCGGGGGGGCGGGGCCGAGTGATAGAGCGAGCGGCTATATCACAGGAGCGCGCCCGCAAGTGCTCCACACCATGCGAGGGAGCTCGCATTAAGGTGAGCAGTACTTGTAGGGGGGAGCCGAGACAGCCGCCGAGGGACCCCAGAAGACCAGGTTTCGGGGCCACTCTGTGCAAAACGAGCTGCACAGTGGAGGCAAGTATAACATGTTTGTTAAAAAAAAAAAAAAATGATCCACAGGTGCAGCACAGTGCGCCTGCGGGTGACCTGCACCGAGCCATAGACTTCTGTTATTACTTGCAGGTTTGGTGCGCTTTCAGAAAGTGCACCATACCTGCAGGATATAATAAGATTCTATGTTCATCTAACCCACAGGAAAGCCACCGTTGCACTACACTGCACCCGCGTGCTGATAAACCATAGCAAATCAATGTGAAAGCAGCCTTGATCGGACCCTCCATTCACCTCTATGGAGTGGCAGATGTAAATGAACTTGTATTCATTTACACCCGCCTACCTCCAATCTGATCCACTAAAAAAAAAATACAGAAGGGGATCAATCCCCGTCCGTCTGATCAGAGGGCCCATAGACTAGAGCAGACTGTGTCCATTCTGCATACGCGGAGTCAACACGGACCTGTCAAATACCCGCTCTGCTCATTGTGGCCCGCGACCAGTTAACATGCCGCTTAAGTGGCCCTCTCTCTCTTCAAAAGGTTGGGCACCCCTGTCTTAATGCATTCTATGCATTAAGATAAAAACCTTCTTCTGTTTTGTAGCTGCCTCCCCAGCACTCCCTACTTACCTGAGCCCATCTCTCTCCAGCGATGTACACGAGTGTCTTAACCATCCGGGACTCTCTTCAAATGGGATAATTGTGTTCCCTAGTGTTTTGTTCTAACTAAAGCGGGAAGGGGACTGTGTAGGTTCGCCCAGCCGTGCCATTCTGCCGCAGTACAACTGCGGCGGCTGTTCGGCAAGTGGTTAATGTCACAAACTACGTTGTTGGATATCTGTTTCAGTGATGTCACTCACGCATGCGCATTTTGTCTCTTGTTACCGACACACTCAGCAAGACGTCAGTCTGTTCATCTATGTGCCGTGCCTCTGATTGCAGAGCTCCACGGCATTTCAAGAACACCAGGATCTTGTGGGATTGTAACACCCCGTGTGACCAGCTACATCACAGGGGGTGTGAACAAGGACGTTCATGTTTTACCGCGGTTACAAGCATTTGGCTTTGAAATGTCAGTAAACTACAGTCCTAAACAGTCCTGCTTTAAAAAAAAAAAAAAAAAGCCTATAACATCCACTGCCATTAAACTACTGTGACAGACCTTGACTGTACGTGTACACATAAGATAAAAAGAAACGCCCAACTGCTCCTAAACTTGACTTTAGCAGCTGTAGTGTACAAGAGGCCTTGTATGGGATTGCATAGCAACTTGCTTGTTTCTGAGTGTTTAAACCCTGCTTCATATTTTTACATAAAGTAATAAACCATTAGACTAGCCTGAAGCCTAGTGCTTCCCCCCATTACTACCTGAACCCTGGAATTTCACACGCCGCAGACGGGCTCTTCCTCTGCCCGGGGTTCTCGGCTCTTGATTGGATAGATTGATAGCAGCGCAACTATTGGCTCCTGCTGCTGTCAATCAAATCCACTGACCCAGGGAGCAGGGCTGAGTCTGGCATTCGTGTCTATGGATGCAAATGCTGGACTCTGGAGCGTGCCCACAACGTAACCCCCCCCCCCAAGGATAGCGCTTCTCCTCCTAGGGGGGTTATCTAATGAGGGGAGGGACCCCAGAAGAGGACGTTTGGGGCCACTCTGTGCAACACGAGCTGCACAGTGGAGGTAAGTATGATATGTTTGTTATTTATAAAAAATAAGCAATATTTAGATGACACAGACTATTATAACCCTTAAAAGTAGCTCTTTCCTTTTTAGAAAGACCAAGGTGTCAGTGGTACAGTTTCCCACCATCAAAAGGCACTTGTAAACTGGAGGAAACTTTGACAGGAGGAGTTCTGGCCGACCCAAAGCCTCAACAAAATCTGAAGACAAGTTTCTGAGATTCAATGGCTTGTGTGGCTGGCAGCTCGCAGGACAACAGCCTGAAGTACGACTTGACACTGATCAACTTTAAAGTCATTCTAAAGATGAAAACTGGAAAAAAAAGTTATGCTTGCAATGGTTTTGCACAAAACAGCCCAGATTCTTGGACCCCCCCCCCCCCCCCCCCCCCCCCCCCCCCCCCCCCCGTCTGAGTGCCTTTTATAGAAAGCTGTTTGCCATGAGCGCACTTGTGCATGCTCGCTCACTCCCAAGCCAGTTCTGTACCCCTGCAAGGAAGGACAGATGAATAAAAATTTTAGATCTTTGGGTTCATCAGACAGGGTTTTTGTACGCTGTTGAATAGATGAATGGATGATATGTGATACCAACTGTCAAACGCTGAGGAGGAAGCGCAGTGGTCTGGGGCTCGTTTGCTGGATCCAGAGTCGGCGACTTGCAGAGTGGCACACTGAACCAAAACTATTACCGTAGCATTTTTCAGCACCATGCAATATCCTCTGGAATACACTTAGTTGGTCAGGGGTTCATCCTAAATCAGGATGACCCAAAACCTACCTCCAGGCTGTGTCAGACTACCTTAGAAGAAAAGAACAAGTCGTAAGCTTCAAATCATGGAATAGCCAGTGCAGTCTCCAGGCTTAAACCCCATGGAGCTGTACAGAAGGGTCAAAGCAAGCTAGAATTGGAACACATTTCTGGGAACTTCTGCAACAGTGTTGGGAAGAACTTTTTGAACAGTTATTTGATTTCCTTTGTAGAAAGAATGCCCCAGTGGTCAGATGTTTGATTACATTTTGCTAAAGAAAAAGGTTCCATGATTTTTTTTTTTTTTTTTTTTTTAATGTCCAATCGTTTATTTGTACTATGCTTTACTTTCAGAGTTCATTAAGACATTAAACTGCGTACATTTCAATAGAAACTGGAAACAAAAATTTTTTTCTAAAACTTGTAACCTGTAGTGTATAATGAAAACTTCATTGGTTTTATAATAGCTGATCGTATTTGATTCTTTGTACATGTTATGTGCTCGCCACAGTATCTAATTAGAAGGTATCTGTTTAGGCGGCAGAGATTAATTAGGTGGAGCAGCTGTTCTGCTAGTGCACAGGGCACAAAGGACCAAATCATCTCAGATAAACAACCCTGTACCTTGACAACATTCTATTTCTGTCTGGTACAATAATATGCAATCTACCTGACTAAAACTGTTATTAATGAAGCTTGGATTAAGCTATATGTACTCAATTGGTGACTACTTCTGATTTGTCAAAAACGAATCGGGCTCTTTGTAGATCCTTTTTTTTTGTGTAATCTTTGTACTGCATTTCCCACTTAAATGTTTTCAACCAAAGCTATAAAGTTAGCTTTTATTAGGATGCACCTCTGCCGTGGTTAGTGGAATAGGTTTGTTTAGGAAAAACAAAAATAACTTTCACATCTGTATACATGTTAGGAAACTTTATTCCAGATGCATCTGCTCCACATTGGGAGTTCATGTCACATGACGTGTGAAAATCAATGGTTCCCTATGAGGGCCATCTTAACTGGTCCGACTTTGAAAAAGGTTCCTGCACTACTTTGGTCCTAAGCCCATTGAATATCATTGAAGTCGGATCAAAGTAGAATCCTTGTCCTATCCATCCGACATGGTGATTACAGCAGCAGTAAAAGGAAGTTTTGTCACACTGGGATTGTTTTGATTGTGCTAGTACGACTTGTCCTTTGACCAAAGTAGTATCCTGTTCATTTCAAGTCGGATGGATGTAGGACTGATGTCGCAGAGTAAAGTAGGATAACAGTCGTTTGACTGTCGTGTAGTATCATTGTGAACCCAACCTAAAGGCTATTCCAGTGCACTTGCTCATGTTTATTAAAATGAATGTCAAATTGGACATTTTGCTTTTAGTATCGTCACAGGTTGTAATTATGAAACATTGTACCTCCATATCCCCTTAGGACCAGTGGTTCTCAACTCCTGTCCTCAGGACCCAGCAATAGGCCAGATTTTAAGTATTACCATGGGGAGATGCAGACTAGAATACGGCAATCACTGAGCTGCAAATTAGATCACCTGTGATGTATTTCAGTTATCTTGCAAACCCGGCCTTTTAGTGGGTCCTGAGGACAGGAGTTGAGAACCACTGATCTAACAGGCCAGGTTTGCAAGATAACTGAAATGCATAACAGGTGATATAATTTGCTGCTCAGTGATTGCCGTATTCTAGTCTGCATCTCCCAAGATAATACTTAAAATCTGGCCTGTTAGTGAGTCCTGAGGACAGGAGTTGAGAACCACTGCCTTAGACCATGGGTCGTCAAACCTTCTCAACTAATGGCCAGTTTACTGTCCTTCAGATTTTGGGGAGATTTCGTCAGTGGCAGTAGAAAATGCTTCAGTGGTATAATATTGGTCAGTTAGGGTTAACAATGCCCCATAGTCAATGGCATCTGTGAAAGTAAAAAATCATCTTGTACCTGTGGTTGGTATGGGAAGAATGCACACGTGGGAGGAGGAATCGTGCCCCATCATTGGTGTCTTTAGTGGGGAGGAATTGCAGCCCATTGTTGATGTACAGTGATGTGTGGTGAATGTCATATTCCAGGCACTGTGCACTTTAACATGAGGGTCTCATCAGAGGAAGGAAGTTTTCTCCTAGGTGTCAGTGGGAGGAAGAATTGTGCCCCATTGTTGGTGTTAGTTGAAGAATTGCACCCGTCTTTGGTAGTGGGAAGGAGAATCGCGCCCCATCACTTTGATTTTGTGGGAAGAATTGTGCCTCATCGTTTGACAGTGGAATCTCACGCCAAGGGACTACATCTGGTCCAAGGGCTGCAGTTTGGGGACATGCACTAAAAGTATCTAAGTGCCTTAGTGCAGTGCAGGGATGTAAGGTGATTGTCATAATCTAGGCAACACGCACTTGTAAATTTTAACTTGAGGTCTCTACGGGTTTCTCTAATACCACTTTCACACTAAGGTGCTTTTCAGGCGCTTTCACGCTAAAAACAGCGCTTAAAAAGCTCACAAACTTCCATTAAAATCAATGAACGCTTTCACACTGGGGCAGTGTGCTGGCAGGGCTGTGAAAAACTCCCCTCCCCATTGAAATGAATGAAAAGCTCTTCAAAAGCGATCAGTGTTTTTACTGGCAGTTTAGAAGCGCTTCAGTGTGAAAGTGGCCTATGGCTACTTTCACACAGAGGCGATTAACGGGCGTTTTTAGCATTAAAAATAGCACCTGTAAAGCGCCTCTCCTGTCACCCCAGTGTGAAACACTGAGTGCTTTTCACAGTGGAGCGGTGTGCTTGCGGGATGTTAAAGTCCTGCAAGCAGCATCTCTGGGACGATTTAGGAGAGGTGTATACACCGCTCCTAAAGTGCCCCTGCCCATTGAAATCCATGGGCAGCGCTGCCAAAGCGATTTGGCAGCGGGGCTACACGGGCGCTATTAACCCCTTCATTTGCCACTAGCGGGGGTTAAAAGCGCCCGCTAGTGGGCTGAAAAACAACAGTAAAGCACCACTAAAAATAGAGGCACTTTACCACTGACTCCCCCACTGCCTCAGAGTGTGAAAGTGCCCTTAACCGCTTCAGCACCGGGCCATTTTTTACCCTTCCTTACCAGAGCACTTTTTGCGATTCGGCACTGCGTCGCTTTAACTAACAATTGCGCGACGTTACACCCAAACAAAATTGACGTCCTTTTTTTCCCACAAATGGAGCTTTCTTTTGGTGGTATTTGATCACTTCTGCGGTTTTTATTTTTCGCGCTCTAAACAAAAGAAGAGCGACAATATTTTTTACTTTTTGCTATAATAAATATCCCATTTTTAAAAAAAAAAAAAAATTTTTTTCCTCAGTTTAGGCCGATACGTATTCTTCTACATAGTTTTGGTAAAAAAAATCGCAATAAGCGTATATTGATCGGTTTGCGCAAAAGTTATAGCGTCTACAAAATAGGGGATAGATTTATTGAATTTATTTATTTATTTATTTTTTTCGTGATTGCGACATTGCGGCGGACACTTCGGACACTTTTGACACATTTTTGGAACCATTCACATTTACACAGCGATCGTTGCTATAAAATTGCATTGATTACTGTGTAAATGTGACTGGCAGGGAAGGGGTTAACACTAAGGGGCGCTGTAGGGGTTAATGTGTGTCCCTATAGGAGTGATTCTAACTGTGGGGGAAGGGGACTCAAAGGGAGAAGACCGATCATGTGTTCCTCCGTACTGGGATCACATGATCGGTCTCCTCTCCGCTGACAGGACGTGGAGCTGTGTGTTTACACACACAGCTCCACGGTCCCGTTGTTTTAACGGGCAATCGCGGGTGCCCGGCGGACATCGCGGCCGCCGGGCACTCGCACCGGGTCCTGAGCGATGCCGCGGGCGCGCCCCCCCCCCCCCCAGGCGGCCGGGAATTCGAGGACGTCATATGACGCCCACCCAGGATGAGAGATCCACCTTGTGGGCGTCATGACAGCGGGCGGTATATAAGTGGTTAAGGACTATTTTTATTTTATTTTTAACATTTTTGGAACCAGTGACAACACAGTGATTGGTTCTAAAAGTATTCACAAGCACTGTACTAATGACAGTGGCTGGGAAGGGGTTAAACATCAGGGACAATCACAGGGGTAACTGTGTGCCTAACTTGTTTACATGGGCAGATCACAGTTCTGTCTCTTGTTCCCCGACGATTGTCAAAGCGCCGGCGGATATCGAGTACATGACACTCGCCAATCAGCTTTCGCTGTGTAGGATGATAGCAGAAGCCTCCTACCTGGAACTGTCGGAGCACGTGGAGAGAGAGAGAAAAATGGAGCTTCGCAGCGACTGATGTTAACAGACGTTAGTGGGTGATCATCTGCTAACGTCCGCTGTCCCATAGCGATGCATTGATGTCCGTTTTAATCCTTAAATGGATGGATGGAAAAAAAGGACGAACGATCCGCACATGTGAAAGGGCCCTTATTGGTTTTGTAATCGTCACAATTTTTAATTTCGTTTCATCTGTTGGACTGTAAATAGTAGACATCTACCACGTTACATAATTGATAAGGTGACCTTGCTTTTAGCAATGTAACCTCATCATCATTCTGCCTTTAGCATGCCACCTATATACAATGAATTGGCATTATCACCTGTATCCATTTAGTGTGAAGGACATCCCGAAAGTGGAAAAGCTATAGCATTTATTTATTTTCCCCTAGCTTTCTTCACCTTTTTTAAAGTGTCACCTCAGGGTCACTTAGACCCCTTTCACACTGAAGTGTTTTTCAGGTGCTACAACGCTAAAAATAGCGCCTGAAAAAAGCGGGTCCTTTCACTCCAGTGTGAAAGCCGGAGGGCTGAGGGGGGGTTTAAACCTTTTTTTTTTGGCCGCTAGCGGGGGTTAAAACCGCCCCGCAAGTGGCCGAATACTGCTGCTAAAACGACGGTGAAGCAGCGCTATATTTAGCGCTGCTTTACCGTCGTTTACCACTGACGCACGCACCGCCCCAGTGTGAAAGGGGCCTTAAAAAAAAAAATTAAATAAATAAAATAAAAGATTAATCCAATAACGGCCTTTTCACACAGGCTGTCCAGTTTTTCAGGTGGCGCTGATCGGACCTTTCAGTCTCCTCCTATAGAGCAGGGGATGTCGGCGGACACCTGTTTAGCTGACACCAGCCGCTATCCAATCCTGCCCACCAAAACCAGACGGATGGTGGTAGTTTTCATACATCTGGTGGATCGGATGGAAATGGACAGGCGGTCTGTTTCTATCCCATTTCCCCATAGAGGAGAGCGGGACTGTCTGTGTTCGCTCTGCACAGCGGAGAGGACAGGACCTGTCATCCGCTGAATAAGTGGAATCCACTGCATGGAGGTGCCCATTTGAAAGGGGCCTATGAGTTGCTATACTTGCCTTTTGTGGTTGTCTGTGTCTTGAAATGCTGCCGATTCAGTGATCCCAGGATGCTGATGCTATTTTGCATTTCCAGGTGTGGAATACATACTTCTCCTTGGAGGATGGGGAGTGGCATTTGACCTATCTGATTAGTCGGATACCTGCAGCTGCTGGGAAGACGTGACCCAATAGTGTTACAAAACTCAGGCTGCTGGAAAGATCTTTTACAATCTACCATAAACATGACTAGAACTGTAAGGAAAACCCACCATATGTGCATTTTAAAATGGGAAGAAGTACTAGGGTTGTCCCGATACCGATACTAGTATCGGTATCGGGACCGATACCAAGCATTTGCACGAGTACTTGTACTCGCACAAATGCTCCCGATGCTTAGCCGATACCTTGACAGCGGCAGCGGGCGGTGCGGAGGGCGGAGTCAGCGGGCGGTGCCGAGGACAGAGTCGGGCGGAGCGGAGGGCGGAGTCAGCGGGCGGAGCGGAGGGCGGAGTCAGCGGGCGGAGCGGAGGACAGAACAGTACGGAGAGTGAGTACTCCGTGTCTGCGTGTTCCCAGCAGGGATGTTACTTGATCGGCGACCGGAGCCGTCACATTCAGTAATGCAAGTGACGCTCCGTGTTGCCGTTACATGCCACGTGGTTGATAATCCCGATGCCCATCTTGGTACACCCTGCACTCACTCGGCCTCCATAAAGCAGCAGCGGACATCTTGTTACACCCAGCCCATATAGTTGGGGCTGGGTGTAACAAGATGTCCGCTGCTGCTTTATTGAGGCTGAGTGCTAGGTGTACCAAGATGGGCGTTGCAGAGCAAAACTAAATCCTCTTGCCACTGCCAGCCATAAATCAGTGCCATCCAGCCAGTGCCCATGCAGCCAGCCATCAGTCAGTGCCACCCATCAATGTGTGCCACCCATCAGTGTTTGCCACCCATCAGTGCCCATGTGTGCGTGCCACCTATCAGTGCCCATGTGTGCGTGCCACCTATCAGTGCCCATGTGTGCGTGCCACCTATCAGTGTTTGCCACCCATCAGTGCCCATGTGTGCGTGCCACCTTTCAGTGCCCATGTGTGCGTGCCACCTTTCAGTGCCCATGTGTGCGTGCCACCCATCAATGTGTGCCACCCATCAGTGCGTGCCACCTATCAGTGCGTTAAGATTAAGAAGATATCATTAGTCTGTATTGTGGTTTGAAAACTGTCACATACAAAAAGTATCGGTAATCGGTATCGGCGAGTACTTGAAAAAAAGTATCGGTACTTGTACTCAGTCTTAAAAAAGTGGTATCGGGACAACCCTAGGAAGAACCCTTGCTCTTTGATTTGAACATATATAAAAAAAAAAAAAGTGTGAACCCGGTATTGGAAAAAGTGTTACATACTTGTGGCCTCATTTTCACTTGGGTTAATGGGCAGTAAAAATATGTGGATAAGCAGCGTTAAGCTTAGTACACACTGCTAGTTTTTTTTTTATTTTTTTTTTGCTTAAAGCGAAAGTAAACCCATCGATTTTAACAGTTTAAAAAAAAAAGGCATGCCGGGAAAGCTAACTGCACATTGGCTGTGCTCTCAACAAAACTGTCAAACCATCCAATGGCTGGTGTCATAGCGGATCACATGTGCAGCACCGTGGCAGTTGAAGATTAAACAGAGGCAAAGATGGCAGCTTCCTTGGCTGAAAATGATAGGGGAGTTTACTTCCACTTTAACCCAGCGGGCTGAATGGAAAAAAAACCTGACGGTTCAGGAGGAGCCGCTGTACCAACAATCTGATGTTAACCACTTCAGCCCCGGACCAATTGGCAGCCAAAGGACCAGGCCCCTTTTTGCGATTCGGCACTGCGTCGCTTTAACTGACAATTGCGCGGTCGTGCGACGTGGCTCCAAAACAAAATTGGCGTCCTTTTTTTTTTTTTCCCACAAATAGAGCTTTCTTTTGGTGGTATTTGATCGCCCCTGCGGTTTTTATTTTTTGCGCTATAAACAAAAATAGAGCGACAATTTTGAAAACAATGCAATTTTTTTGCTTTTTGCTATAATAAATATCCCCAAAAAATATATAAAAAAACATTTTTTTTCCTAAGTTTAGGCCGATAAGTATTCTTCTTCTACATATTTTTGGTAAAAAAAATCGCAATTAGCGATTATTGATTGGTTTGCGCAAAAGTTATAGCATTTACAAAATAGGGGATAGTTTTATAGCATTTTTATTAATATTTTTTTTTTTTTTACTAGTAATGGCGGCGATCAGCGATTTTTATTGTGACTGCGACATTATGGCGGTCACATCGGACATTTTTGACACATTTTTGGGACATTTGTCATTTATACAGCAATCAGTGCTATTTAAATGGCACTGATTCCTATGTAAATGACAGTTGTAGTGAAAGAGTTAACCACTAGGGGGCGGGGAGGAGTCAGTGTGACGTATGTGTGTGTTTTTTTTTTTTTTTTTTACAGTAGGGGGCGTGGCTGTACGTCTGACGTCTTTGATCGGCGTTCCCGATGACAGGGAACAGCCGATCACTGACAGTCAGTGTAGGAAGCGCGGGGAGAGGTTTGTTTACACAAACCTCTCCCCGTTCTTCAACTCCGTAACCCGATCGCGGGACACCAGCGGCGATCGGGTCCGCTGGTCCCGCGGCCAGGGTCACGGAGCTCCCGACCGGGTCGCGAGCGCGCCGCTGGCGGCGCGCGCGCGACCCACAGGCAGGCACATGCACGATCACGTACGGGTACGTGATTTTGCCTGCCCGTGCCATTTTGCCGCAGTATATCTGCGTTAGGCGGTCGGGAAGCGGTTAATACAGCCATCTCCCCTGCTGTTCTCTTGTGTTCTGACAAGGGGACGGCCACCACGCCATAACACTCCAATCAGTGCTCTCAGCTATTGGCTGAGACTGCTAACCTGGAGTCGGTCGGCAGACTTTTTTCAGTCGTGCCTCTTCAACGGAAGCTGGCCCGGCTGCAGTACACACAGGCTGAATGTCTGTCAGTTTCTGCTGAGTTGGCCGATGCCCCCCGACATTCGGCCTGTGTGTACTAGGCTTTACTGACCCTCAACTACTTCCTGTTAAGCTGCAAAATGCAGTGGACAGGGATGTGCATATGCCATACCTGTGATGCTTTGTAGCCTGCCAATAATGCTCCTCGCTTTGGCGTTCACCTGAATGAGGCCATTCAAAAACTGTGTGTAGTATTTTGTAGAGGTTAAAGCAGGAGGTGAGGAAGCAACAGAATGTAAAAGCCTTCTGAAGAGTGACCCACTGCGAAGTGGGCTCTCATTGAAAGGTTCTGACTTTTTGGCTACTTTGCGGGTGTCCTTTTTTTTTTCTTTTTTCTTTTATAAATTGTGTGCTTCAAGAGTTTATTTCTTGGGAATTTAATTATTTTGGCATAACTTACTAATTGTGATTTTTGTTAGGCTACGTTCACCCTTTTAGGAAAATGGTGTATGTGGGTAAGGGTGCCCTTTAGGTCAAAACGCACTATGCAGTTTGGTGAAATGTTGTCTAATGCAAATGTTTTTCCTGTAGGCTTTTTTGCACCCCCAAAGAATCCTAGTTTAGAAACTTCCATTCTGTGTCCTGCATTATTACCCGGACATGCCAGCTGTTAGTTGATTGCCTCCAGTATGACAGGAGTGAGACGCATGCGCAGTGCACTCTCTCCCTGTCAGCAGAGCTGAGGCTGGACTACTGTCATCTGGGGGGTGGGGCTTATTTTCTAGAGCTTCACTAAACATGGCTTTCCCTAGGGCTTTCCTAAAAAGGTGAACTTGGCCTTTATAATACTTTTTTAGTTTTTGGCCTGCTTTCTTTTTTTTCTTTTTTTTTTTTTTTTAAAGGCAGCATTTTCAAGGCAGCGAGTACAAAGCGTTTGATATTGTGACACTTTTCAAAGATATAAGGACTGAGTACCAGAGTTCCAACTTATGTTTAGTATTTGAAAAGAAAAGTGTGTTTGTACTATAACATTTTAGGTCTCCATGCCTTTGAATATAGCTGGCTGTAGTTTTTTTGTTACAGCTGTAATTATTAAAAACATCTCTAGTCAGGCTTCTGTGCTTAGCACTATGTATACAGCCGGAAGTGGGAACTAGTTTACCTGGTGCTTTGTTTCATGTGAGATAAACGTCACTAATACAGAGCACAGTAAATTTGTGTCCCCCTTTCCAGTAGTACACATAATGAGGGTTACCTGGCTAATGAGGATATTCCAGGTCGCAAAGGAATTTTTTTCTGACTTGCTGACGGGGACTTCTTGAAGGTTTGAACTCAAGTCTGATTTGATTATGCCTTATTAACATCTGATTTCATTGTTCAGTAATCTGAGGTATCTTTGTTTCAGGTCACAATGACCAACGAAGAACCCCTTCCCAAAAAGGTCAGTTCAAGTTTGTGTTTTTAATTGTTTCTTTGTTTTGTGTCTTCTTTTTTTTTTTTTTTGTCAGTTAAAAGTTTAAAAGTAATTTCATTGGTCTTTTCTTTCAGGTTCGCCTTTCTGAAGCCGACTTTAAAGTCTTACCAAGGGAAGAGTTACTTCTAAGGTAAAGAATGATCTATGGCACTTAAAACAGAATTTCATTCTGGGGGAAAAATTTAAGTCAGCAGCTACAAATACTTTAAGACTTTATTAAACATGCACTCACGAGCCCAGGGTCCCAGCTCTGTCTTTACCCAGGCTGGTTCTTCGCCGTTTGTCGGCGCTGCTATCTTGGATGTGGGAAGCTGGCTGTGACTTACTGGTGCTTCACAGCCGGCTCCATACTGCATATGCACAAGACGCACTGCACTTTCTCAATGGTTCTGTAGTCTCCTGGAGTTGGTGAACTTCCGCTCTGCTCACCTAGGCGAGCAGAGGTGGGTGGGGGCAGGTATCCGTCAATAATGGGTAATTAAAAAATGCAGAATTTTTCCTTTTTCATGATAAGTTCCACTTTTAAAGTGGTAGTAAACTCTTTCCCATAAATTGTTCCCTCTTAAAATCATTAGTAAACACTGTACAAATTGCTGTGTGTGGATGTCTCCTAACCTGCTCCGTTTGCTTGTAATTTGTCCAGTTCACTTTCGTGATGTCGGTGGCGCATTCGCATAATTTCCCGATTTATGGCACGTTCATTTTGCCATCAGTCCATACATTACTATGCAGTGGCTCAATCATCTCTCTGCGGCGCTGTCTCGAAATCCAGCAAGATTTGCTGGACTTGCAGCGTCGCAGGGGGGTGTAAACCTCAGCCTTTTACAGTACACAGGAGCGGAGATCAGTTTCATCACAGAGCGGACTGCGCATGCACAAGATTACAGAAAATGAACACAGAAGGGGTGGAAGTATAGGGCACCCCGGACTCTGAAGGGATTAATTAGCATGGTGCCAGCTTCTCGGGTAAGCAAGAATTTAAAAACGGCTGAATAAAAGTAAGAAACATCCAAAAGGTGTTATTAATAATGCAGAATGAGTTGGAATGCTTTCCTTATTAAGAAGCAGCATTTGAGGGACAGAGTTTACTACCGCTTTAAGACTGAAGCTCGATAGATTTACTAAAGCATTTTCTGAATTGTTCTTTAACACTAGGCGGCCTGCCGCCATATTGCGGCAGGTCGGCTCTCCTGCGCAATTCGCAGTGGCTGTACGTCAGCCCTTTTAAACGACTATAGTAGGCTCGTGGCCGCGATGTCTGCCAGCCATGCGTGATCGCGGGCACGAGAGCCAGAACGTGTGTGTGTGTGTGTAAACACAAACACACACACACACACACACACACACACACACACACACACACACACACACACACACACACACACACACACACACACACACACACACACACACACCCCCCTATTCTGTCAGGAGAGACAGATAGTCTGTTCCTACTAGATGAACAGCGATCTGGCTCCTCCTCTAGTCAGACACCCCCCCCCCCCCCCCGCACAGTTAGAAACAAACACACGAGGGAACACATTTAACCCCTTGATTGCCCCCTAGTGTTAAACCCTTCTCAACCAGTGACATTTACACAGTAATCAGTGCATTTTTATAGCACTGACTGCTGTATAAATGTCAATGGTCCCAAAAATGTGTCCGATCTGTCCGATCAGTCCTGCTAAAAATCACAGATCGCTGCCATTACTAGTAAAATAAAAAATTTATAATAAAAAATGCCATAAATATAGTCCCTATTTTTAGACGCTATAACTTTTTTGTGCAGACCAAATTTTTTGAATATATATCGGCCTAAATTGAGGGAAAAAAAGGACAATTTTGTTGGGTAATTGTCAGTTAAAGCGACGCAGTGCCGTATCGCAAAAAAATGGCCTGGTCGTTAAGGGGCAAATCCTTCTGGGGCTGAAGTGGTTGAAGTCTAGAATTCTCCTGTAGGTGAATCAAAAAAAAAAAAAAAGCCATTTTGGTTAGCAAAAAATGTGCTGTGCTTTTCATATACAAACAGAGGAGGAAAAAAACATTTTGAAGCTAGAAGTTTGTATTTACATATTGATTTCTGTGGGTTCAGGGCCTTATGGGTTGCTTGCTCAGGAAGTTGAAAGAAACACCACTAGGTGCCTGCACATGCCTCTGCTAAACAAGCCGTAAACCACCTAAACAATATTGGGGCTAGTGGTCTTCCATAAATTGCTGTTTGTGTAATGTGTGTGTTGTGTGTTTTTTTTTTTTTTTTTTTTTTTTTTTTAATATGAAACTGTCGTTGTATGGGGCCCTTTACACCAGAGGTTATGTTATGCTCTATTGAAACATTTAAAAATGACCCTCCAGTCAATATTACGCACCACAGCACATTGTGATGCGTTGTAGCAAGTTGCACCAAGCTGCACCACATAAAATTTGAGATCTGTCCTACTTTTAGTGCACATCAATGCAGGACTGTGGTGTGAACTGAAGCAATAGGGCATTAAGGATATTTCCTTGTCTATGTATTGGGCAGTGCTCCCTAAGGCCAGCCATAGACTAGTCAAAAACCGAACGTTCTGTCAATCGGACAACAAAAAGGGCGCATACAATTGTGCCATTGTTTGTTTATTTTGTTTTTCTAAACAAAATCCAGCATGTTGGATCAGACACTTTTGATTGCCGCACAAAAATCGCGTGTCGCAGCTGGCACACTAATGCTACGGAAAACGAACGGTCAAGAATTTTCGTCAGCTTTACAGTTGAATGGCCTGCTTAACTCTGCCCAGTGGGACTAGTGTAAATCAGCCCTAGAGCCGACAGCTGACTAAACATGACCATGGTTATGTTTGGCCAAGAAGGATACCAACTGTACTTGCATTTGAAACCCTTAGATTTTGAAAAGTTGTGCTTGCATGGACTTCTGAGACAGCAGCTATGTCTTTAAAAAAAAAAAACTAAAGAAACCCCCCCCCCCCCCCCAAGAATCGTGTACTAGAGTGAATGCCATGAAACGGGACTGCGGGCAAATCCACAGGTCAAAATAGCTATCTATATTTTCAGAATTTTTTTGCCGATTTTATTATATTGACATGAGGCAGTTTACTTAAATTTAAACCTACTAACGTTTTTTTTTTTTTTCTTTCCCTCTATAGGTGGAAGCAATATGAGGCTTACGTCCAGGCCCTGGAGAACAAATATACTGATCTGAATTGTAAGTTTGTTAAGTCTTGTTAAAAAAAACAAAAGAAACAAAACTTTTGCGAAAAGAAAGCGAATGTAAAGTGGACCTGTACTGAAGTATAAAGGGGAACTGAAGCCTGAAAGCTGTGCTCTAAAAAGGCAGAGGCAAAGGGTTGTTCAGTATTGCCTGTGGTTTCCCAGCAGCTAAAACTCCTCCTCCCCCCCCCACCCCCACCCCATTACTGACTTTCCATGCCTTTTTTTTTTTTCTGTACTGTGGTTATGTGGAGGCAGCCATCTTGGTAGAGGCAGTGCTGTGCTAGCTTTTATGTCAGAGCCTCCAAAAAGAACAACCCTGAGCAGCGCAGTAGTGATACCACCAAATCTCAAAGACTAGCAGTCAGAGGCAGCAATCTCACATTACAGGCATACATCTGTGCAGTGCCTAAATAAACTTGCACAGTAGGAAGTGCACTAGCACTTTTTTAGGAGAAATTCCAGACAAACCCTACCTTTTGTCATAGTACAGCTTAAGCATAAATAACTTCTAACTTTTCCCTATAACAGAGCAAATCTTCATATGAGAATAAAATCTTGGCCCAGTAGCGCTAAAGGATTCCAGAGTGATAGGACAGACTGTCAATGCAAGACCTAGACTGCAGCCCTCCTAAAGTGGAAGTAAACCCATCGATTTTAAGTTTCACAAGTTACATTCCCGACACATGCCGGAAATGGAACTGTCAAATGGTTGCGCTCTCAACCAAACTGTCAAACCATCCAACGACTGGTGTCAGAACTGAACACGTGCAGCTTCATTGCAGTTGAAGACTCCAACAGAGGCCAAGATGACTGCTTCCTGGCTAAAAAGGATTGGAGGGTTTACTTCCACTTTTTAATATCGGGGAATCTTGAAAGGCTAAATACAGAATTAAAGAAAAAAGGCGCAAACACCTAGTCCTAGAGCATTATCAACAGCACTTTATTACAGAAGAAAGAGTACATAATCCTAAAAATAACAGCATTGTATGTGTACCAAGGAACCAAAGTGTCTTGCCCCTGATGGAACTCTTGTGGCTAAAGTGAATGCCAAATTACCATCTGACATGTTTTTGAGGGACGTACCCTCTTTTTCATAGTAAAACTTTACCCTGCTCGAGGTACGTCCCCCAAAACCCATCAGCTGGTAATTTGGCAGTCCCTTAAATCACAAGAGTTCTATCTGGTACAAGATGCTTCAGTTCCTTGGTTCACATGCAACGCTGTTACCACTTTTGCTTTTCGTAAGCATGTGCTCTTTTTGTCCTGTAATAACGTGCTGTTGGTAATGTGCTAGGCATTTGCGCACTCCTTGTTTTATTATTTTTATACAGCAAATCTTCACTCTTCCACTACCAAGCTGACCTGTCTCCCATGGTTTCCTTAGCACAATGTAATATTATGAAGCAAGACGGTAAAGAAATTGACATGGCATTATTCAGGATTTATATGCCATGGGAGCATGTACTGTAGGTCTGTACTTGGCTGCACAGAACCTGTCAGTAGTTATGTTAAAGCTAGTTCCACCCAAAAATGGAAGTTCCGCTTTAGCGACGGTGACCCCCTAACATGCCACATTTGGCATGTCATTTTTTTTTTTTGGGGGGGGCGGAAACCCTCCTTTTAGAGGGTTCCAGCTCCCACTTCCTCCCAGGGCACTGCAGCGCCAGAAGTAAGTTCACCTCCCTCCCCCCCTTCCCTCTTGGCAATCATCTGAAAAGCAGCTGCAGAATCTGTACTGTAAGTGATTTGTCATTTACGTCCTATCTTACACTGTTTAAAGGATATGATTGCTTGAGTCTAAAGCCTGGTGAGATCTCCCCTACTGAGCTATTGTGTTCTGACAGGGGCACCCCTGCCATTGGCTGAGAGCACTGATCGGGTGCCAATCGGCAGACCTTTTCTGTCATGCCCCTTTGACTGAACCCGGCCTGGCTGCCGTACACGCGGGCCGAATGTCAGCTATTTTCTATTGAACCGGCCATTTCGGCCTGTGTATGGCCCTTTAGTTCACTTTAGGATAACTTGATTGCACTTTAGAGTTTGCCCTGAATTAGATTAGCTCCACAGACCTTGATCTCTCCATGTCCTTCATTTCTTTGAGCAGTTGCCACTTGCAGTATTTTATTTTTTTTTATTATTTGCTCTCTTTAATCTGAACTCTAACCTTTTTTGTCAGGCTACGTTTAAAAGCATTTTACATTGGCTAGGAGCATTGTGCTCAGATTTGCATTTTGGAAGAGCAGGCATTTTATTTAGACATATCGATGAGCTCAGCTTTTGCAGCGTGCTGATCGTGCATTTTTGTCTACAAATTGGCAGCAAGGAATGTTGCACCTCATCCAGGGACACAAATATAACCACCTCTGCTGTTTTGTTTTCCTGTACTTCGAGAGCGGTCAACATGGGCATTAGCCTGTCTGCCTTTTGTATGTACCCATCTACAGATCAGGAATGAACATGGAAAGCATCTACGCCACATACCTGTAGTATTACATGCATTAAATACTAGGACCATGAATGGTTTCTGTACTGCACTTCAGTCTTGTGATCACTGGGGAAGCATACGCTGCTAAGTCAGCCCACTGCAACTATTTATCAAATTCTTGCCCATCACATGTAATGCCAGTTAGAGAAACATGGAAAATTTGATCCATTTCTTGTTCTAAGTTTTGATATACAGGCATATGTAAACTAAGTAATATTTTATACTGGTCTCACCATGCAGCAACTGCTCTGAGGAACAAAGGCAATAGGTTAGATTTATTAAAACCCATTATATTCCTAGGATTAGTAAATGAGTTAATGAACATTAAAATTTGTTTTTGATTGCTTGAGGCATACATACTTAAAGTAAATGTATAGTCTTCTTTTTTTTGTCTGTATTTTTAGATAAGCTTGCGAAAAAGATACAGCACTTTGTAACAGTTATAGGCAGGTGTGAAGAAATTCTGTAAAGTAAGAATGCTTTTTATATATTTTAATTGTTTTTTTATCAATTTACAAAATGCAAAGTGAGTCAACGGAAAAAAAATCCAAATCAAATGAATATTGGGTGTGACCACCCTTTGGCTTCAAAACAGCATCAATTGTTCTAGGTACACTTGCACGGTTTTTGAAAGAATTTGGCAGGTAGGTTGTTTCAGAGACCATGGAGAATTAACCACAGATCATCTGATGTAGGTTGCCTCCAATCCTTCTATTTATGTAATCCCAGACAGACTCAATGATGTTGAGATCATGGCTCTGTGGGGGCTAAACCATCACTTCCAGGGCTCCTTGTTCTTTTATCCTGAAGATAGTTCTTAAAGACATTGGCTGTATGTTTGGTTGTCCTGCTGCAGAATAAATTTGGGGTCAATCGCACACCTCCCTGATGGTATGGCATGATGGATAAATATCTGCCTGTATGTCTCATCATTGAAGACGCCATTCATCCTGAACAAATCTCCAACTCCATTTGCAGAAATGCAGCCCTAAACTTGCGAGGAACCTCCCCTCCTTCACTGATGCCTGCAGACACTTATTGTACCGCTCTCCAGCCATTCGGCAAACAAACTGCCTCCTGCTACAGCTAAACATTTTAAATTTTGAATCCTCAGTCCAGAGCACCTGCTGCCATTTTCTGTACCCCAGTTCCTATGTTTTCGTGCATAGTTGAGTCACTTAGTCTTGCTTCCAAGGTGTGGCTGTTTGGCTGCAATTTATCCATAAAGACCACTTCTGGGCAGACTTCTCCGGACAGTAGATGAGTGGTGTGTACCTGGGTCCCTCTGATTTCCTCCAGTTCTGTGCTGAGGGCACTGCTAGACATCTTCTAGTGTTGAAGTGAATTAATTATGATTTGTCTTTCATCTGTTGCATTAAGTTATCCTGTCCGACTACTGAATCAACGGTCCTCAATGTTGCCCGGTTAATGGTGTCCAAAAAGTGATTGATTGACTGGCCCCCACAGAGCCCTGATCTTAACATTATGGAGTCTGTCTGGGGATTCCATGAAGAAACGGAAGGATTTGAGGCAGCCTACATCCACAGAAGATCTGTGGTTCTCCAAGATGAACGACTTGACTGCTGAGTTCCTTCAAAAACTGTGTGCAGCGTTCCTGGAATGATTTATGCAAGCTGTAGTCACACCAAATCATTTGATTTTGGATTTCTCTTACTTTTCCAATTTTTTAATTGATAAAACACTTCTATTTCCAAAAGAATTCTTAATTTACAGTTTTTTTTTTTTTTGTTTTTTTTTTAGGCAGTTGTAAAAAAAAAAAAAAATATAAAAATGTTGTGCGTGCGCTTGATGTGGATAATCTTACCAATATTTCATGTTTTTATCATACATTTACTCATGGGCAGCAATATTTGCTCATAGGATTCATTTTTTTTCCTGCATTGCCCTGCTATATTTCATATCGGGTACTCCTTTTTTTATTACTTTTTACAATGAAAGTGTAGTCGTTGACCAGCCAGCAGAAATCAGTGCTTTAGTGTGTGTGTGTGTGTGTGTGTGTGTGCTATCTTAACAGTTGAGTAATTGCACCAACAAACCCAAGAGCACGGTCTAGTAGATCTATATAAACGCCTGATGGTGCTGCCTGCATGTTGGCCCTCTGTATGTGGCCAGGCTGTGAAAATGTCTCACGTGGTATCGCCATGCGCCATGTGAGAACTAACCTGTTAATATGACAATTTTGGAAAAAGAAAAAAAAAAAAATCTTCTTTTTGCAAAGAATTGTGGAAAAAATAATAAAACGTGAAACCACTTGCCATGCCTCTTACTAAATACCTTGTAATCTCTACTTTCCAAAATGGGGTCATTTGGTGGGCATTTGTACTTTCCTGACATTTCAGGGCCTCAAGAAATGAAATGGGCCGTCGGTACTTCAGGTGTGATTAATTTTCAATGATTGGAACGATACCTTTTTAGGGTCAGTTCACACTAAGGCAACATGACCCCTTGCAGCTCAACTGCCTCAGGCGACCTGCATCCAACTTCAGCGGCGGCTTGCAAAATGACTTCTGTATAGAAGTCAATGCAAGTCACCTGAAGTAACCCCAAAAGTATTACAGGAACCTTTTTTTAAGTCGGAGCGACTGCAGTCGCTCCTCCTATTAGAACGGTTCCATAGTGCAGAACGGGGTGCGACTTGTCAGGAGGCTAAGTCGCCTGACAAGTCGTCCCAGTGTGACATGGCTCTTAGACTCTAACTTTTTAAAAAGACCAAATAATATACACTGATTTGGGTTATGTTTACCAAAGATATGTAGCAGTATAAATTTTGGCCAAAATTTATGAAGAAAAATTACTAATTTGCAAAAGTTTATAACAAAAACTAAGAAAATGCTTTTTTTTTTTTTTTTTTTAAACTGAACTCTGGGCACATAGTAAAGAATGTTATATTCATTCCAAAAGCAATTTATTTTTTTTATTGCAATTAATGCATGTACCTTTTAAAGGATATCTAAAGGGTCGGTTGTATTTTATTTTATTTTTTTTAAACCCTTTCACGCCTAAGCCTATTTGACATTTGTTGCTTACAAGTTGCAATATTTATTTTTTGCTAGAAAATAGCTTGGAACCCCCTTAACATTAGCGCGCGCGCGCTCTCTCTCTCTGCACGTCAAAGTATCACCAAAAACTACGCTTCGTTTCTTTTTTTCTTTTAAAAATTGGCAGCCGAGTAAACTGGAAGCGACGTTGTTTCCGTGTGTTTACATAGGAGACTGGAACAAAGCCATTTCCGGCTTCATTCCAGTCTTACTATAGCTGGCAGAAGTGCCGGATCGTGAATCGGGTCTCCCAGTGGGGCGGGAGGCTTGGTAGGGGGGATGTACCCCCCCCCCCTCGCTCTTTCGGGTTAACGGCTGACCAGCTTTTAGGCACATAGGTTGTTATCCCTAAAGAGCCGACAGCCCACTTAAAAAAACGTACCACAGGCATCATCCCGGTATAACCCCTTAAAGCCGAGGCAGCATATGTGCATACGGTTGGCGCTAAGGGGTTAAATAACAAACACGTCATACTTGCCTCCTCTGTGCAAGGGTTTTGCACAGAGTGGCCCCGATCCTACTCTTCTGGGGTGCCTCAGTGGAGCTCCTCCTCGAGTGCCCCGTTGGAGAGACGCTCTCCCTCGGGGTATTCATGCGGGCGTGTTCCCATGTCCTGCTCCTGCGTCTATTGACACAGACAGCTGGACTCTGCCCTGTCCCCGTCTCCCACTTCATTGGATTTGATTGACAGCAGCGGGAGCCAATGGCTGCGCTGCTATCTATCTAATCAGGACCCGAGACGCTGGCTGGAGCTGGTGTGCATGTCACCATCGCTGGAAAGACCGGGTTCAGGTAAGTAAAAGGGGGGGGCTCTGGGGGGCAGCTGCAGCACAGGAGGTTTTTCACCTTAATGCATAGAATGCAATCAGGTGAAAAACCTTGGATTTACAACTCCTTTAACGTCTTCCTCTTGTAATCCTTTGTACAGAAGAGCTCTTATAGGTGCGGGGTCTTTATTTTGAGCTGGACAGTATTCTGCACCAGTAAAGCTCTGCTGCATTCACATGTGCTGGCACTGAACCTGCTTATAGGAGAGCTAGGGGGGATCGTATCAGTCCACTGCTGCTCCATTATTGTCTAGTCATATTTTTGGTGCAAGTACATACATGACTGTGCTGTATTGTTAAAAGCTTATGTCATAATTAAAATAAATACATATGCAGTACTTCTCTGCAATACATGCACAATTCCCTATTTTCTAATACCCCTTTAACCACCTGAGACCCAGTATACGTCATATGACGTCTTTTTGGTCTCAGGGGTATATCTGAATGATGCCTGTAGCTACAGACATCATTCAGATATTGCCGGTTTCAGCCGGCGATTCCCTGCACCATAAGAACGATCATAGCGGCTGTTCCGCCGCTTGATCGTTCTTACGGGCGGCGGGAGGGGACGCCCCCCCCCCCCGCCGCCCTCCGGTGCTTTTACCGACTCACCGCTTCCATCGGTGAGTCGGACTCGGGATCCGCCGGCACCGGATGATGCACATAGAGATTTCCGGCGGACCAGATGGTCGCCGGAGTCTCTATGATCGTTCGGAGGCCGGGCGCGATGTTATGACGTCACGCTCGGCCTCTGCATTCAAAAAACGGCGCCGCCTCCGCTGGGAAGCGGTGATCGTTTTTTTTTTTTTTTTGATTTTAGGCTTCCCAGCCTAGAGGTGAGATGTGGGGTCTTATTGACCCCATATCTCACTGTTAATAGGTCCGATCGTGTCATATTCCTATTACAAGGGATGTTTACATTCCTTGTAATAGGAATAAAAGTAATCAAATATTTTTTTTTTTTTTTTTAAAGTTGTTGAACTAAAAAAATAAAATAAAATGAACAATAAAAAGAAAAAAAAAAAAATTTAAAGCGCCCTGTCCCCGCGAGCTCGTACGCAGAAGCGAACGCATACGTAAGTCCCGCCCACATATGAAAACGGTGTTCAAACCACACATGTGAGGTATCGCCGCGAACGTTAGAGCGAGAGCAATAATTCTAGCCCTAGACCTCCTCTGTAACTCAAAATATGTAACCAGTAAAAAATGTTAAAGCGTCGACTATGGGGATTTTTAAATACCAAAGTTTGGCGCCATTCCACAAGCGCATGCAATTTTGAAGCGTGACATGTTGGGTATCTATTTACTCGGCGTATCTTCATCTTTCACATTATGCAAAAAAATTGGGCTAACTTTACTGTTTTGTTTTTTTTTAAAGCAGGAAACTGTTTTTTTTTGAAAAAAACTGAATTTAAAGCGGAGTTCCACCCATTTAAAAGTCGGCTACAAAAAGTGTAGCTGCTGACTTTTTTAATAATCGGACACTCGCCTGTCCAGCGATGCGGGCACATGAAGCTTCGCTCCCCTGCGCAGCGCCGACATTCTAACAGTGGGCGACCGGCTGTGGCTTCACAACCGGGCACGCACTGCGCTTGCAGGAACCGCGCTGTGAATGGCCGGGCAATCTTTTGGGACCTGTGACGTGTCCCAGAAGATTGCAAGGAGGGAGGGGGGAGAGGTGATCTTCCTTCTGGCGCCAGGGGAGGAAGTGGAAACTGGGTGCCTGTAAAAACTGCTATACGGTCCTACAAGTATAGAAACATACCGGGTTGATTTGTTAGAAATGCACTCCAAAAGTAGTTCCATAGTTGCAGCATACATTTTCATTTTATAACATCAGCATTAGTGAGGCAAACAGTAGTTATATTTGGCAATGCAAAATCTCCTTTCATATTGTGATTGCTGCTCGTTTGCTGGTCATCTTTCTATAACTCCCCAGATTTCCTTCATGTTCTGCAGCTTCTCCTCTGCCATTTTTTACTTTCATTTTCTAAGGTCTACCTTTCCCATGGTACCTTGCTGCCGATAGTTGTGGTTCCTGCACTGGTGCCAACTTCTGGAACTCTTTCTCTCAACATTCCTGTAGATTAGAAGGCAGGCTCTGTGAAATGTGACATAACTGTGCCTACCCACAGGGCATAGTGAATGTATCACACAATTCATAGAAGTAAATCTGTAAGTTCACTAATTTCAAGATCGTTCAAATTAATAAAAGCAGATTAGGAATGATTGAAATACAACATGGAAAGGAATATATTTTTAAATTTTGACCATAGATAAGTTTTTAGCTTTGTGGTGGACTAAGTTGTGTCAACCCTGCTTATCTTTCTGAACTATTCAACCAGTCCCACTCTCTGAACTTTACAACATATACTAATTATTCTGTAGTCCTAGATCAGTACTGGAAGGACTTGGGGCAAGATGTGTTCAGAGGACACAGGACAGCTTGGAATGACAGTATCTCAAACCAATATCGTAACAATATACAATCTACAGGCCACTAACTACGCTTCACAAACTACATTTTGGGGCTTGTTCAAATTGTGGTTTCCTGCACTGCACAAAAATGTGATCCCCTTTGAAGATGCATGTGAGTGCAAAGTGGAACTTTAGTCAGAATATTAAGTCCTGCTGGATCACTTCTGGATGGCCCCATTTGTAGGTACAGGTGGTCCCCGGGTTACAAACATTCTACTTGCATACGGAGGGAGACAACAGGAAGTGAGAGGAAATCTACCCATAGGAAGGGAAATTCACTCCTGTAAGAGTTATGGGGAAAAAGGTGTCTCCACTAAAGCTTTATCACGATCTTTGTTTCCACAACAACCCAAAACTTTCAAAATCCATTTGTCACAGGGATAGAAAGTGAGGTGAAATCTTCAGAACAGGGGCAGAGACAGCAAAACCAATGTTACAGGGGTGTTGACCCTTTCCTATGCTATCTAAATAAATAAATAAAAAAATTATTTTGGCTGGAGTTAAAAAATGTACCTGAACAGGTATAGTTATGTTACACATTTAAAATAAGTGCCTATGCTGTTTAAAATCCAGTAATACTGTCTCATCCTGCTCAGCACATAATCTCTTTTTAAGCACGGCTGAATTTGTAGAGGCCGATCTGCTGACAGCCTAAAGAATTGCTATTGTTCAGAAACTCTGGGCTTCTGCAAAATGGCAGCCTCTGGCAAGAAGAAACGGGAAGAATGCTGGAGGCAATTTACAGCACGCACTAATTTTGGTAGCATAATTAATGTTGAATGTATATTTTTTGCTAAACAACATTCTTTATCATGTTGTTATGGGTAAAGTCGCACTTTAATTCTGTCAACCCTGCCCCCCACCCTTTGCATCTGTTAAAACGCATGGTACCAATAGTACCATGCATTTTGGTGTGTGTTTCACATGCAAAGAGCAGCCTATTAAAAAGACAGTACCCGCAAAAATAAAATCGCGTGTGCTCTGACGCACCTCCTGGTAAGAATGAGCCCACAGACTTGTGTGACTTGAGATTATGTAAAATGCTGAAGAATGTCTTGACTGAAAAAAGGTTGAGAAACGCTGCCCTAAGGTATGTAAGCAAATGTCAAAAGAACTGTCGACTTGCAATCATCTAGAAGCGGTTTGTTATTGAATAGAGCCAGGCATGGCTACGTGAAATCAGATGGTACTGAGGCACAAAAAAAAGCTGCGAAAATGCCATCTGCCTGTAGATGAAAGAAAACTGCAGCAGCAGACTTGGCCAAATTTGAATCATGCCCTTGCTATAGGTTTAGGCCATTCATGCTTCTCCTGACACCTGACTGAAACTCCCAGAGATCACACCACCCCATTCTGCCTTGTTGCTAGGACATCGCTAAGAGACTTCAGTATGTTACTGTTCACCCCCAACATCACAGAAGAGAGAGCATGTGGGATGGTTTGAATCAAGAGCTCACTCAAGTTTTAGTGGAGGTCAACAGTAACACCTGAGAGTATGTTAGCGATGTCCTAGCAACAAGGCAGGAGGGGATGATGCCATCTATGTGAGTTTTTCAGTCAGGCTTCAGGAGGTAAGTAACTGGCCAACACTTACAGTATAGCTGCATTTTTTATTTTTTTGGTAAAGGTGAACTTTTAATTTGAGGTGTAATTGTTAGACTTAGGCTGATCATACATAATACCATTTTCTTCAGTTTCCTCTTACACTTACCTTCAGCTATGTAGTACAAGGGCCTGCCTGATTGCATACAAATTGAAAGTGTTCAGGTTTGACCTGAAACCTAATATGATACTTGTGTTTTTTGCTGGCTTTTAGGAAATTGTAGAAATAACAAAATGTTGCTTATCTTAAACTATAGTATCTACAGAAGTGTATCATTTACATCAGGGCTTGGAATCTAGGAGCCAGCTAAAAAAGTTAGGAGCCAGATTTTTTTTTTTTTTTTTACGACAACGACTGACAGGTGGCACTGGGCACCGTAGGATGTCCTCCCAGAACCGCCCTCGGGAACATCCGTGACCGCCAGGTCCCGAGGACCCGGCGCATTGCGGTAAACGGACGCCAATAGCGGCCGTTTACCACGTGATCGCTCTGTCAAATGACGGTGCGATTACATGTACACAAACTGGCGTCACGCCATGACGCCGGTTCCTCCCTCCCCTCTCTGTATCGATCAGTACAGTGAGAGGGGGAGAGATGGGACCAGCACTGTGGGCTGGATGTGTAGTGCCCACAGCGCTGGTCAGTGACAGCTACACTGCCAGCACTGTGCAATACTTTGCCAATACATTTTAATAGAAACAAAGAATTTTTTTTTTTTTTTTTTTTTACTGAATTTTCAGTATTTTTTGATTTATAGTGCAAAAAATAAAAAACCCAGCGGCGATTAAATAGCACCAAAAGAAAGCTCTATTTGTGTGAAAAAAAGGACAAAAAATTCATTTGGGTACAGTGTTGCATGACTGAGAAATTGGCATTCAAAGTGTCAGAGCACTGAAAGCTGAAAAGTGCCCAGTGGTTAACATTGCATTAGCATTCTTAGAGGTGTTGCAATACCAACGGCCACCACAAGATGGCGCCATAGAATGATTTCAGAAGGCCACAAAGCCGCGGCCTAAATTTCTGGCGGGCGCGGCCCGATGCGATCGCGCGGCGGGGTCGTTGTCCACAGGTTGACACAGTACCGCAGCTGTGTCGCGCCAGGACCCCAAATCTAGGCGCAATTGCGCCCGGGCGACCAGGGTTTGTCGAGGCCTGATTTACATGCATTTTTTTTGACAATGCTTGTTTATTAATACTGCACTGTTCAGTGTGCATAAAAAAAAAAAATGGCACTAAATAAATTTTGTTTATTATACAAATTACCTCCACAAGATAAAACAACTTTTTAATATATAAACTAGGTACTGGTATTGGTGCCGATACCGAGCATTTGCATGAGATTTTGCTGACAGTCGCTTCTGTGTCTCTCCCCCCCCAACTTCATGAAATTTGAGCTGGGCACATATATCTGTAGTGTTTTGTTATCTCTCTTCAAAGCCCTATGTCCTGTAGCTATCCCCTGCTCCGTTCTTCTGTTATTAGCCTGATAACTCCTTACAAGTTCTCCATCACATGTGATAAAAGCATCCAGAGTTTTGTGTTGGGGAGGATGCTATAAATTAGCAGAGCCCTGAACTATTCAACGATCAGATCTGAAAGTGTGCGCCTTTTACTCCAATCAGCTGTCTTGGCTGTATGCACAAATTTCACTGCAGTGCTAACCTGGAAGAGAAAATCTCCTAACGCAATCTGAACTTTCTCAACAGTCCAGAAAGCTGAAGATGGCAGATATACATGTAAAACTTATGTAGGGAGATTTGTTTCATCCCTGTGTATAATCTGAGGTGATTCACTAAACTGGGTATATGTGAGGGTTTTACAGCACATATATTGCAAAATTTGTGATTTCTGTTAGGCTGGCCAATCTCAGCTGGTTCAGCAGGAACTTGCCGAGATTCGAACAGTTAATGGGCAGGCTGAATGTGCCAAGCTGATCAACTTGGGTACGACCAGCCTGCCAAATTCTTTTATGAAGATTATCAGTAGCGGCTGCTATAGCAGTTAGCAATAATCACTGTCTTCTCCCGGTGGGGACGATATGCACTGAAATTGAGATGTCTGTGCTCGGGTACTTTTGGCTTGTAGGTGTGTGTAGACCGAGATATAGAACACAACACTTATTATCAAGGGGTAGAACTGCTTGTTAACAGTCTGCAAACTATCATACATGCTTTTATATATTCCTAGCAAACGGTTGCTAAAAAAAAAAAAATCTTTGCATACATTTCCGTACATGTTCAAGCCAATTGCGTCAAATTGATCCTTCTCTGGCCAGTCCTTTCTCTACTTTGCAGATGGCCAAATACTTATAGGAACCTTGTTCCTCTGTTATCTGCATGAGTCACTTCTGACAACTTTTCAGGACTCTAAGAGATGATTGGTGATGTAGGAGGAGAGCTACAGCCTGTGATTGACGGACGCAGTTGCTGTGTCCCTTCCCTCCCATCAGGGCTCAGATCCTCACTTCGCTCTGCAGCGTTAGACCTCATATCTCCACTCCCTGCTTTTTCAGAGCTGAGAGATGCTGTGTAACTTGTGCTTGTAGAAGGCTGTAGAGAACAGAGGGCTGCAGATAAACAGTTGCAGCTTATGTAGGATGATTGGTTTCATCTGCATATCCCCTGATGCTAGTCACTTCACTGGGTACATGTAAGGGTTTTCAGCTACTTTAACCCATTGTTACTGTATAGTGATGTTGAGCTTTGGTGCTTTTGTGGTTGAAACTTGCCCCCCTCCCCCTGTATCTGTTCAAGGTCCAGAATTTTATAACGCTTGTCTAAGAGTTTTTATAGAGCGCTTAAAGGAGTAGTCAAGACAAAGCTCGATTGCACTCCTGTGATCCATAGAAGTACAGCCAATTTGTTTTGCACTCCTGTGACCCGTTTTCAGCAGAGTGTGGACTGAAGTCCGCTCTCTACTGACGTCACAGATATCGGTGCCTGGACTGACAACCCCGCTCAACCTCTCAGTGAGCCGCTGAGACTGAGCCGGCCGCCCCCACCACAGTTCAGCACTGCGAGGAGGGAGAAGAGCAGAGAGCTGTGACTGACAGTCTACAGCTCGCTGCTCGGGGACTGTCAGAACCGATCCATCGGCGTTGTTCAATCACCCAGTTCTCAGTGCAGAGGCGCCGGGGGACAGATCCTGCATTCACCGAGGGCAGTACGAGATTTAAAAAAATAAAATATTAAACCCATACTACTTTTAAGTTACTTCTGCAATGCTCAGGGAAGAGAGCTCTGAGGTGATCGGAGGGAAGGGGTACACCCCCCTTCACCCAGGATTAGAGCTGAGACTGCCAATCAGCTGGAGGTCCCTTCAGTGTCACTTTTTTTTTTTCCTCCCCTTTCTCTTGTGTCAAGAAAACTTGCCAAGAGTTATTAATGCCAGTAGCAGAGGAACAAATCGGCAGACAAAAGTGACTCTTCGTGCACTGGATTGATACAAGTATAGTATACACTATATAGAGGAATATGCTTTGTTCATGTTGCATTTCTGACCACTTTAACCACCTCCTGCGTATTGTAAAATGACGGCGGGCGGGATCCCGTCTCGTTCTGGAACATCCTATGTGTCACCGCTCTCGTGCAGCAATCGCTGGCGTGCTGTGTCCAAGCCGTGACCCCGATCTTGTTAAAGGGCCGATGTTGCTTCTCTTTACCCATGTGATTGGCAGTGTCCAACCACAGCCGATCACATGTAAACACAGAAGTTAATTTTATTGGCGCTCCGCGCCTTACACTGACTGTGTATGAGGCGTGGAGGGCCGATCAGCGGCATCTCTTTGCAGGGGAGACCTGTACAGGTAATTGGGGCACTGATCATTAGTACAGCCCCAGCAGTGCCCAGGGTTGATGCCAGTCTGTACCCATCAGTGACGCCAGTCAGAGCTGTATTTCAGTGCCGCCTATCATTGTCCATTGGTTTATGTACAGTTTACCAGCCAAGAATTTGAAGCAGTAAAAAAGGTTTTTGTGTTTTTTTTTTTTTTTTTACATCTTGAGGTTTAAGACCCCTTTCACCACTGGAGGCTAAAAAAATAGCACCTGTAAA
The DNA here is from genome assembly GCA_028564925.1 of Lithobates sylvaticus. Classification (NCBI taxonomy): domain Eukaryota; kingdom Metazoa; phylum Chordata; class Amphibia; order Anura; family Ranidae; genus Lithobates; species Lithobates sylvaticus. The sequence continues at coordinate 162,969,589 of CM053028.1, forward strand.
GTGCCTGAAAAATGTGTATACATCGCTCCTAAAGTAACCATGCCCATTAAAATCAATGGGCAGCGCCGCCAAAGCACCTCGTCAGTGGCGCTTTTAACCCCTTATTCGGCTGCTAGTGGGGGTTAAAAGCGCCCCGCTAGCGTCAGAAAAGCACCTCCTAAACCAACGGTAAAGCGTTGCTAGTTTTAGCGGCGCTTTAGCGCAGACGGCCCCATGCTATCAGTGTGAAAGGGCTCTAAATCTCTAAAATATTTGATCATTTTAAATTTTTAAAAAAATTCTACTCTGTACAGAAGCTACACTGTTTTCTATTCTGGTAATGAAACATATCTACTATCAAAAAATGTAATTGTTCTTTGTTGCAAACAGAAAATTAAAATGCAAATCAAAAATGTTTCAAAATGTATTTATTGGTTGAACTAGATGGACTTGTTTTTTAATTTTTTTCCAACCTAACTACGATTCCTCTATTTTAATTCCACGGTTTTAAATGTTGATTGTAACTATAACTTTTAGTGTTAGATTTGTCTTTCCAGCATGATACATGCCTTTCTTTTGTTTTCAGCAAATGATGTGACTGGACTTCGAGAGTCTGAGGAAAAGTTAAAGCAGCAACAACAAGATTCTGCTCGGAGGGAGAACATATTGGTGATGAGGCTGGCCACTAAGGAACAGGAGATGCAAGAATGCACAGTTAGTAATTTGAGTCTTTTTCGGTACAACATTTTGATCAGCAGTTAAATTTGGACTCGAACATCATCTATAAACACCGGGTTATATGTTGATTTAACTGGACAGGAGAAGTGGCATGGATAAGCTGCCAAATACATTACGGAACAAGTCCAGTTGAATGTGACTTACTAGCTGGGTTATAAGTAAAAAAATGTTTGTAGCTGCAAACATACATGCAGTGCTGTGAAGCATATTTTCTGTGCTATATTGTAAAATGTATACGTTTTATATTTTAATGGAACACCTTGCCTATACAAACGTTTTTCTTTTCATCTCCTCTGTTTTCTCTTGCTTATCTTGATCTTTTTAAAACAAACGGGTCAGACTAGAAATGAGAGCTGCTATTCTTTTGAATGTACATGATGCAGGGCTGTTAGAACTATCCTTTTGATCTTTACTATTTAGTAAGGATCTGGAATGAACGAACGACTTGGAGGAAATATGTGCTGATCGAGTGGCAGGACCTCACCTGCACATGCTTATTTCAGCACAGAGGCTCCTTGCACACTAGCTTAAAAAACAAAAAACACCACCCTTGGCAGAGAAACGTACATTTTGAGCTTTTTTTTGTACTAGCATTTGGCATTTTTCTTCTGCCAGAAAAACACTCAAAAGCGCAAAACAAAAGGTGTTGTGTTTTTTGTTTTTTGTTTTTTTGTTTTTTTCTGCCTCAACACTGAGCGTTTAAAAAAAAAATTTTAATAAAAAAATAAAAAAAAAACACACCTAGACAACCTAATGTGCATGGACACATAGGAGAACATTAGTTGCTTCTACAAGTAAAACATTAAACACTAGCGTGCATGGAGCCTAAAGCTGGCCATGCACTAGTTAATATCCAAGAGAACATTAGTTCGAAAACTCTTATGGATATGTTCAATGACTTCTCAAATGTCAAAATGAGAACAACTTTCATTGTTAGAAATGTGTTTATTTCTTTGTGGTTTAATGTTCTGGTCGCTGTGGTTGAAAACTGTTTGTTTGACCCCACTAACAATTAGAAAAACGAAATTTCTTTAAAATGTTACTTTCCTAACAATTTTACTAGTATAAGGCCAGCTTGAGAGGTGAAATATTTGTAAAGATACCAGTCCCCAGAACATGCGCCATTCATGGACAAATAATCCGTGGTGACTTCTATATTCTGTCGTGAATTTGTGTTGTACATATATACTCGCTGAGCACTTTAATAGAATCACCTGTACACCTGCTTATTCATGTAATTATCTAATCAGCCAATCGCATCCTGGCAGCTGCACAGTGCATGAAATTGTACAGATGCTGATTTAGGCGCTTCAGGTAAACTTTACATCCAACGTCCCAATGTAAAAATAAGTGATGTTGACCATGGTGCCCAGGTAGTCTGCTTTGACTATTTTAGTAACTGCTGATCTGTGTTTTTATATTTTATTTTATTTTTTTTTTATTTTTTTTTTTAGTCAGTCTCTAAATGCTACTTGAAAGTGAAACAAAAGATATATACAGTGAACTGTAGTTCTACAGGCATAAATGCCGTATGGATCAGAGATGTAAGTGGAGAATGGCTAGACAGACTGGTTTGAGTTGACAGGCCACAGTAATTTTAGATAACAACCACTTTTAATCACTGGTGAGCAGAGAAGCATTTCAGAATGGACAGCACTGGGCACCCTTGAGAAATATGGGATAAAACGATTAAAGAACATGTTTGGTTCCACTCTTGTCAGTGTTGTACTGAGACACATGGATGGTAGGGTCAGAATTTTGCCATTAACATGAATCGTGGACCCAGCCTTTCTAGGGTCAACAATCCAGTCTGGTAATGTGGGGAATGTTTTCTTGGCACTTGGTCTGTCCATAAAAAGAAATAATTTGAATGCTGTAGTCTCAATTTTTCTGACAATGTGCATCCCTTCATAGGCAAATTTTTGTATACTGCAGTGTCCCTAATAAAGTGCTGAGTGAGTGTATACAAGCCACAGAGCCTAGGCTTTACTGCTTACAAATTGAAAAAAGAAGCGTGACGGCAGGAAAAGACCAAGTCGTTTATCTAGTCTGCCCTTCTTTTTTTTTTTTTTTTTTTTTTTTTTTTTTTTTTTTTGGTATAAGGCTATTTTAGACCGGTAGACTACACCAGCGGATCCGTTTGCACAGTGGGTAATCTGTCCCCTGACCCCCGCTGGGCAGGCCGATGACTGACTGGTCTGGTGTACACAGCCCGCTTTCCTCTATGGGTGGTTGGATGGTAACTGACCGCCTTGTCAGTTTCCATCTGTCTGTCTTCTGATCCAATCCCCGTCTGTTAGTGGATAGGATCGGATGTTGGATGGTAATGGACCGTCTTGTCAGTTTCCATCTGTCTGTCTTCTGATCCAATCCCCGTCTGTTAGTGGATAGGATCGGATGTCAGCAGGTGTCAATGGACACATGTCCCTTTTCACTTGCTGCTCCCTAGAGTGCAATGGATGGTCTTCATAGTTAGTAAGGTTGAATAAAGACATCAGTCCATCCAGTTCAACCTGAGTGAGTGTCTACAATTGTCCCCATCCCTGTACATTGCACACTCACATCAGTCCCTACCCTCAAGGAGCCCACAATCCAAGGTCCCCATTCATATACTAGGGCCAATTTTTGGACAGAAGCCAATTAACCTACCTGCATGTCTTTGGATTGTGGGAGGAAACCGGAGTACCCGGAGGAAACCCAATCTGGTCCGCTTGCAAAAACTGACAGGTGGACCTGATCGATCTGCCTGTCTGTCAGTTTGTCCCACGCGGGTGTAATTTCATTAAGGCCTCGTTTAACAGGCGTACAAGACTTAATGAGTTCTCTAGAATGCATGGGGAGGTCCATTCAGCCACCTGCCTGTCACTTATTTCAACAGGCTATCTGCACAAAACACCTATGTATCCCAGGTCACTGAAGACAGTAATCCTTACACCACTGTGAAGGGCCGTGTCTGTGTGAATGAGGCTTTACTGTTTACTGATGACCTACATCTGCTGGAAGTCTGTTCCAAGCATCAAATACTCTTGGTAAAATCCTTTCTTAGATTAGCTTTGAACTTTCCTCTTGGTAGCCTTGACGTTGTGTCCCTGTGTTCTTGATCTTTGCTTCATATTGAAAATTACTGCTCTCTTGGACCTTATTCACACCCTTAATTTATTTCAAGGTTTTAGTCATGTCCACTTCCTTCCTCGAGACTGTATGTTTACGTTTCTACAGTCTCTCCTGAAGTGTTTTTTTTCCCCTCAGACTTTTCAGTTTCTGTTGCTTGTCTGGACTTTTTTTGAGGTCCCTAAAACTGGACACTGTGCAGGCGGTCCTTAGGTTACAAACATCCGACATCACAAAATAAGGAGACAACGGGAAGTGAGGAAATTTACTCCAAGGAAGGGAAATTCACTCCTGTAAGAGTGGGAAAATGGGAAAAGTGTCTCCTGGAGCTTTATCACCAGTCCTTGTTTCCACAACAACCCAACATTTTCCAAATCCAATTGTCATTGGGACAGAAAGTTGAAATCTTCTGAACAGGGGCACAGACAGCAAAACAAATGTTACAGGGGTGTTGACCCTTCCCTATGATATCCAAAAATCTTAAATTTTGTTTTTTTTGGGCTGGAGCTACACATAAAAAAATGCCTGTTCCAACTTGCATACAAATTCAACTTATGAACAAACCTACAGACTTTATCTTGTTTAACCCCCGGGGACTGCCTGTATTCTAAATGAGGTCTTACTGAAGATAAATAAAGGGGAATTGGGACCTCCTACCTCCAGCTGAGGACCCCTCTAGTGATGCAACCTAGAATTCGATTTGCTTTCTCAATGCCAGACTGCACTGTTTGTGGTTATTTCAAATAAGCATTCCCTAATCTTTTCCCTCTAGTTCTGACACACCCCATACCAACAATATTGTACTCGATCAGAGGCTTTTTTTTCCCCCCTAGGTGCTTCACTTTGCATTTATAAATGAAATGCAGATTCCATTCCTTTGGCCAATCTTCCAGCAATGCCAAATAATGTTCACATTACTAACACTTCCAGGAATAAAAACCCTGTTGCACACCTTGGTGTCTTCAGCAAAAATACACCTTGCCCAACAAACCTTTAGCTATATCACTTAAAAAATGAATAACTAGAACCATACCTAGTACATAGCCCTGTGGTGCACCCCTAGTGACTGGAGTCTGTGTTTCCACTGAACCATCAAAGAGTAGAGACTTGGCTTGTGCGACTTTTTTATGAGATCATTGTGGAACTGTGTCATAACGTTGCTGGAATTTAAATAGGCCTTGTCTACAGCATCACCCTTTTCCAGAATGTGTAATATAGTCAAAAAATTCATCCAATCAGTCTCGCATGATCAGCTCTCAGGAAAACGCACTGCTTTAGGTCAGCAAGCTTTATTTTTTGATCCTTGTTCCTTTTTTATTTAGGAATCTTAACTACTACTGATGTTTAACTTGCTGGCCAGTAGTTGCCAGCTCATTCCTTACTACCCTTCTTGTGGATTGGTACAATAGCTTCCAGTCATAGAACACTTTTCTCTTTTTACATTGATTGGTTTATAAAGGTCAGTTTATCGTCCAATATATATACCTTGAAGTTCTCTTAGAACTCTGGGATGAATCCGGAGCCGTTGCTTTTTTAGGCTTTGGAGCTGAACTGTATCCGAGCACCAATCATTTTTAATCAAAGCAAACTCATCCATGTCTCCACGCTTTTTTTTTTTTTTTTTTTTTGTGAAATCACTTTTGAAAAACACCCTCTAGCATTTCTAACTGCAGCCATCTTCAGTAAAGACAAATGATTAATTTTAGCATTTTCTTCCTGGAATCCATCTTCCCTTAGCTCAGGCAGGAGGGTGTCCTTAGCTGAGAAAGCCCCTCCTCCAGTTCAAAGGAAAAACTTGCCCATGAAAACTCATGGGATGTATGACATAATTTTGACCTAGGCCAGAAAGCTGCTAAAATGCCAGGAAAGAAAAGTTTAAAATTGATAAATGGAGTATACCTTTCTCGCCGTTTACTAATACTAGCAGCAAGAAGAAAATAGTCAATGCTGATTGAGAGAGTTTTTTTATTTCTCTTTAACCACTTGCCGACCACCGCACGCCGATTTAACTGCGGCAGAATAGCGGGGGGCAGGCAAAAGGGCGTACCTGTACGTCACTTTGAATTTGTCGCCTAGCGGGCGCGCGGGTCCCTCAAACTCTGTTCGCCATCAGAGAGGCAGAACAGGGAGATGCCTATGTAAACAAGGCATTTCCCTGTTCTGCCTAGCAACGTGACAGGGGATCTACTGCTCCCTGTCATCGGGAGCAGTAATATGTCATGTTGTAGTGAGCCCATCACCCCCTACTGAGGGAACACACTTAACCCCTTGATTGCCCCGTAGTGCCAGTGTTATTTATACAGTAATCGTGGCTATTTGTAGTGTGTGTGTGTGTGTGTGTGTGTGTGTGTGTGTTTGTGTATATTATACATTTGGGTGGGGGGGGGGGGGATATTGTAGCAAAAAGTAAAGAATTGCCCTCCTCCCCCCCAAATGACGCAGTGTCTAATGGAAAAAAAATGCTCTGGTCAGAAGGGGGGTAAATCCTTCTGGGGCTGAAGTGGTTAAGCAAATTGGTTCATCTGCAACCCTGCCTATGACCAATTGGACCCCCCCCTCCCCCCAACTTTTTTTTGTTGGTGTCATTGACCTCTGGGAAGAAGGAACAGCAGTAATTGTTTGCTACATTCAGGTCTCCTCAACATAAGTGTTGTACCCAATTTTTATTTTTTATTTTTTATCCTGAAGTATCTTTTGTTCTTGAAACTAATGTTTATCTAGTTATCTTCTTAACCCAAGTTCACACTAATTTGGAGCCGCGTTTTGCACGGGTACAGACGTTCATTTGAATGGGCTGCCGTGCCCCCTGAAATGCAGGGTAAATCATTTTTAGAAATTTGTAGCCTGCCCTGGAACCACCTGTGCTGGCAGTTTCCAGTGTGTGCTGCATGACATTAGGATTGACACTTGCACCTGGCCGTGGGCACCACCCACACAGATGTGAACCTAGCCTAACGGATTTAATCATTTCCATCTTTCTGTGCTTTAGAAACACTTCTAATATGTTTTTATACACATATATTCATCATCTTTCAATGCCTCCAAAGTATCTATGCTCCTTAGCAGAGTTTGATAATTCCATTCAGTGTTTAACTATTGAAGTTGCCCATAATTAAAACGTCCCCCTTCACTGTAGTTTGCATTTGACAAGCAAGTTTTCGGAGGAGTTACTGGATCAATTCTCTTAGACATATTACAAAATCGATCTTTATACTTGACAACAATACAGTAATCAACGCTAAAAAATATGCACTGTCACTGTTCTAATGACACTGGCAAGTCAACATCATGGGCGATCAAAGGGTTAAATTTGTCCCTAGTAAATGCTACTGTGGGGGAGGTGCTTTAACTGTGGGAAGACCGAGATCCATGTTCCTGCTTAGCAGAAACACACAACCTCTGTCTTCCCTTGTCGCAGAATGGCGAGCTGCCTTGTTTACTTAGTCTGATTGGCATTCTGCCCTAATCGGAAACGATCGGTGGGTTCTGGTGGAAATCTAGTCCACCGGACCCGCTGATTGGCTCCCGCTGTGTCCAATCACAGCGGGAGCAGGTCGCCATCGGCAAGCGCGTGCGCCACAGATACGGAAGTGAAAATCGCGTACCTGCAGTAGATGTAAGTGGGGCGGTTGGCAAGGGTTTTAAATACAGTTGTCATTGCTTATGAGGCACAACTAACACATTTCAGTGCACACAGACCAGCCAAAGGCTTATTTCAATGTGATTGCAGGAATTTTCTGCAGAGTGATGGGTAGTTCTCTTACGATGTTTTAAATACTCGTGTTAATGGTTATGTTTTTGAAAATGGCACAAATCTTTTAAGATTAAAAAAAAAAAAAAGTAACTGTGAACCTGCTTTCTTACTGCTGGACATTTTATTACAAACCTATATATTGTACAGTCTTTTTTTTTTAAAGCAAATTGCAGCTCACTAAGAATAATCTTTATTTTAGTACAAAGTCGTGAGTCTACTTGTAGTATTTCCTCATTCTTTAAAGCGGAGTTTGACCCAAAAGTTGAACTTCCACTTTAAGCACTCCTCGCCCCCTGACAGGCCACATTTGGCAGGTCATTTTGGGGGGGGGGGGGGTACCTTATTTTTAGTGGGACTTCGCCCCCCCCCTTTTTTTTTTTTTTTTTTTTTTTTTATTATCCTTCCTCTTTTTCGTCGGCTAGGCGCCCCCTCCCTGCCAGCGATCTTCTGGGACACAACACAGGTTCCAGAATATTGGCTGGCCAATAGCAGTGCGCGCCCGGCCGTGAAGCCATAAGCTGCCACGGCTTGGTGCCCGCAGTTGCTATGCTTATGCTGGGGAGATGAGCGAGGCTCCGGGTGACCGTATTGCTGGACCGTGGGACAGGTGAGTGTTTATTAAAAGTCAGCAGCTATGCTTTTTTTAGCTGCTGACTTTTAATCAACTAATAAAAACTTCAAATGCCTCCCCTGAAAAGGCAGATAGTTGCTCTTTAAGGCTCCATGCACACTGGCTTGAAAATTATTTCTTTAAAGAAATGGGGAAGAGTTGCTTTTAAGATTTCTTCGTAAATAAATTTTTTTTTCCTATACGACTGCAGATGTGTGTTTAAAGCTGGAACTCTGGACACACCAATTTCATTGAAATATATTTCCCAGTAGCCAAAAATTGTATGAATTCACTTTGTGTGCCAAATGCCTTTTGCAAGCCCAGTTATTACATTGCAGAAGTTTGTGGCATCACTATTCTGCACACTAAAGACTTCCAGCAGAAAACTACAGGATATGGGTGGACAAAAGACTATGTACCCTGCACAAGATCCAGTAGCAGTGACTGTTCTTGTTAAAAGCAAAACCAAAAGTCCCCAAGCGCTAAACTATGGATCATTAGCAGGAAGATCAAATCGATGGTGAATGGGCAACAGGACCCAGTTCAGCTGACGGAAAACATCTGGAAATGTAGCTAGCAAAGGATTGGAAGATAGTCGACGCTCGATGGGTCAATGGAAAATATTGCAAAATCATGGGGGCCCACAGTAAATAAAAACGGATTTATTCATTCATTGCATATAAAAACATATGAGTAAGTACCAATACAAGGTGAAATATTATGCAGAGCCTACGATACCGCGGCAGGTCTCCATGGCAGTGAGGAGCCAACGACATCCAATGTGCCAGTGGTGGGGCACAGGGGGCGCCAATGACCGTGCTTTCCCAGATGGAATGTGAGGGAAAGCATGTGGGGGGATCCACTTGCTGCAGGTGGAACGACAAGCTGAAGAAGCTCAAGCTGCCACAGAATGTAGTGTGGCCACTGACAGCCTGAATGAGCATGCTGCTGTAATGGCTTCGACACTGTTCGTGGTGACGGATCAGCTGACCTGAGCTGGAAGCAGAGAGAGCCACGCTGTGGGTGGAATGTGTTCGGTCATTGGCGCCCCACCGCTGGCACATTTGGATGATGTTGGCGCCTCACTGCCATGGAGACCTGCAGCGGTATCGTAGGCTCTGCATAATTTTTCACCTTGTATTGGTACTTTATTCATATGTTTTTATATACAGTGAATGAATAAATCTGTTTTTATTTACTTTGGGTCCCCTTGATTTGACAATCTTTTTCTATTAATCCATCGGGCGCTGACTATCTTCCAATCCTGTTCTTGTTCAAAGGAAGCTCCTGCACTAGTAAAGGCAAATTCCACACTGGGTTCGTGTACTGATCTGGAAGAAATGCATAAAGCGTTCCAAGATTTAAGTAAACCATACACATGCCTCTTGTATTTCATCAATATATCCTTATCTGGCAGTTCAACTTTAAAACAATCTGCAAAACATTTTGAAAAAATATGTACGATGTACGAATATGTAGATTTGCAGTCCTTTGCAACATTCTGCTAATTAGACCATTTTATGTTAAAGAGGAATTCCAGGTATGGAAAGTTTACATTGTTCTAGCTTTGACTACTGTAACCATTTTTATAAACCATACATAGCTGATGCCCCTGGTAGCTGGAAATCACTGAAGCATACACTATTTCAGTGATCTCCACTAGCTCCTAGGTCCCACACCGAGCGCATGTCCTGCATTCTGAACGCAGAAGGTCGCCTGCCTGGAATGGGCACGATTCAGAGAATGCATTGCATTTTCTTAATTATTGCAAAGCATTCTCGGATTGGACAAGGTGGCATGGTGACATCACATTTGGGACCTCATCCAATCAGAGAACGCTTTTTATTCAATCAGAAGATGCCAAGCCTACTCTTAATGGCACACATGCTGAGCAGTGGAGTAGCTGTCTCTACATCTGTGATCTCCATCTTCCATGGGCATCAGCCAGGCATGATATATTCATGGTTATATTGCTCCAAGCTGGTCCAATGTAAACTCTTACATATACTCAGGTTATACACAGAGATGAAACAAATTCTCCTACATAAGTTGTACCTTTCAGTAGTCTTCTCTTCTCTACATCCATTCAAAGTGCAGAATTTATACAGCTTGTCTGAGAATTCATAAAAAAAAAAGGGGGTGAAGAACTGAAATGACTCTCTGCAGAGCTTAGTGGGGAGAGCTCTTTAATTGCTGATTGGAGGGAAGAGGCACACCCCTCTGCAAACGGGAACAGAGCTGAGGCTGTCGATCAGCTGGACCTCCCCTGTCACTTTTTTCTTTTTCTTCTCTTGGTCTCTGGAAAACTTGACAGAAGTGACTTATGATAAGAGGAACAAAGCATGGAGACACATGACACGTATGGGTTGATTTACTAAAACTGGAGAGTGCAAAATCTGGTGCAGCTGTGCATGGTAGCCAATCCGCTTCTAACTTCAGCTTATTCAGTTAAGCTTTGACCATACAATCTGAAAGCTGGTTGTTTGTTTTTTATGCAGAGCTGCATTCAGATTTTACACACTCCAGTTTTAGTATATCAACCCTTTAGTGCTCGTAATTGAGACAAGCTCACAATTTTTAGAGAGATATACTTGGTTCATATTTCATGTGTAAGGTCTATCAACCATCTTGTTGCAGTCTTGGCATGCTGGTAATTTTCACTTTGACTTCTCTGCAGAACCAGATTCAGCACCTCAAGCAAGTGCAGCAGCCCAGCGTTGCCCAGCTGAGAACTACTATGGTTGACCCGGCTATCAACTTGTTTTTCCTCAAAATGAAAGCCGAACTGGAACAGACTAAAGACAAACTGGAACAAGCCCAAAATGAACTGAGTGCCTGGAAATTTACGCCTGATAGGTAAACAAACCAAATACTTCCCAGTCAAGACTTCCCTGACAATCCCACTGCGAGAATACTATGGTGGGATGGCCAAGTACTCGTTTTGCACACCAAGACTCAGACTCTTGTGAGCCAAAAAAAGCACCTTTCTTACATTATCCAGCTTATATTGCTTAATGTAAAACTTATCAGATGAACCTTGTATTTCAGCTTTTTATTTTCCTCCCCTCATTTGCTTCAGAGGCCTGAGAGCGTCGGACTATTCCGAAGAAGCAGCCACATCCAGCAGTGTCCCCAGTTCTAGAACACTTAGACACTTGCAGAAATGGTTCTGAGTGAAGAAAATTACAGGGGGAAAAGAAGTCTTATGTGTCTGGCACGTTGTGTCAGCAGCCATTTTATGGAGGAGAGAACCTAGTATTTTTTTTTTTTTTTTCTTTTTGGCATAAATTTCATGATTTGAACATGCTAAATCCCCATAAAATGTTTTTAAAGGTGGAAATTTCCTTACGTTTACCTTGAGCCTAGTGACTTCTAGACATTTTAAGGCTGTATTTCCAATTAAGACTCTGGACTCCATGATTGTTCAATGAACTGTTGAGCCCAATCAAATGGTGATTTTTGTTTTAAAAGGGGTTGTAGCCTTTGGTGCATAAATGTGATCCATCACACTAGTGTAGTGCATGCTTTTGATCTACCAGCCAGTTTGTTTGTTTTTTTTTGTTTCTCCTATACAGCTGGTAATTAGTTTGCTTCAAGCATACTTTTGGTTTATTCAGTGGACTTTCAGTTAAAAAAAAAAGTGTGCATTTTTGGGGAAGGTGATATAATCACTTTCATTGGAACAAAGTTTAAGACCTGAAAATACGTGTTTTTTTTTTTTTTCTTTGGCTTTTCTGTCAGTACTAGACATTTTATACAGTAGATTTGAAGAGCATGCCACAGACTTAATTTTCAGGCTTGTTGATGATGATTATTCATATTGATTTGCCTACATTTTAAGTCTTTATTTATTTTTTTATTTTTTTTTTACATCATTTTTTTTTTTTTTTTTCCATTCGTACCTCTTTGGAGTTGCTATGCACTTTTGGTAAAATATCTGAAGTTCCCCTGTTGGAATAAACAAGACGTTTTTTTTTTTTTTTCTTATAGTAAAAGTATTTTATATTTCCATTTTGGAAATAATCCATAAAAGGGGATTTTTTTTTTCAAAAAAAACAAACCCAAAGGAACATTGTCTGTAGACATTTCTATTGAATTAGATCTTCTGTGAAGATGTTCAGGTACATGAGATTTTGTTATTTCCGTATAACCAGTAACCGCAGTCTTTTCATAGGTTCTGTTTGCATTTATTTGTCCTTTTTTGCTTAACCATGATGTGGGAAATAGTAATATATTTATATTTTTGGCATGTAAACTATTTAAACCAAATACTGACTATTTTTGATAATCAGGTAAGTGAGTTCAAAACCTGCCGTACTCCGTACATGTAGGTTGTTATGATTTAAGATTAGCAGGTTGCTGAAATGTAAAAAACAAAAAAGGCGTTTCTAAAGCAAAACTGTTGTGTTTTTAATTTACAATAGGTTCTTTTTTATCAATTAAACTGTTGAAGTGACTGCTAATGTGACAGTGCAAATATTGTGTTTCCTGTTTAATTACATTAACCCAGAAAAGTTGAAATAAATTAATTTGGATGCAGTTTATTGGATACCTAGTGACATATGTTGTTAAATTACTTTTTAAATTAGGTTAAAGTTCAAGATAATTAGCCTCCATCCTGGAACAAGTATTGCATGTTTTGATAAAAGCTATCAACTTTGAATCCTCTTGTGATTTTGGGATCTCTGTTGACAAGGTGAGGTTGTCCAGGCATAGCCAAGGTCTGCACATCCTTACACGCTTTCATCCTTTGTATGTTCTGAGAAATATAGCCCGATGATTTGAGATGACGTTGCATTTAAAGCAAAGTTGTCTTTAGTGGGAGTTTCTGAGAGAACAAGTGATTCAACTTGCCAGCTTTTACCAAACCCAGAAATATCAAGTTTGGTTTGCCAGACCCCTCAATTCTGGGTGAGAACAAAAACATTCTAATGGTACATGTACATGGAGGGATTTGTAAAGAATTTATATTATTATCCTTTGATAGTGACTTAATTGGGAGTATAGTCTCAAGTAAAGGGTTTAGCTACAATAACAAAGTGCCATCATCCAAATTGATATATAGAGAAGAGATGAGGGTGGGAAAATAGGGTAGTTGCTGAAGCTGACCATATATTGGTTCCCAACCTCAATAGATGTGATGGACTATCTCTGTACTTATGACTAACAATGCAATTAGTATAAAAATGATTTATTACATATAAAAAGGACATACAGGGTACATTTAAAAGAACAATATTGATTTTTTTCAAAAAACAAATACTCAGGGTTCCCTCAAGAGGTATCTGATAAAGTATATTTTAAGATTGGATTTTCCTCTAATAGTTTTGCGGTGCATTTACCGCTTCTTAAGGAGGCAAAATCCGGGAGGTCAATGGACAAAAGAGGAACCAAGATGCCTAAAAAAGGGGTCCCCCCGGAGGACAAGGGGGTTGTGTGCGGGTATAGTTCTGGAAGCCAGCAATGTCATTTGTAGAAAAATGAGCCACCTGGCGGCTCTTTCTCTGAGGGGATTAAGAATCTCTCATCCACGGACAGATTTCTTCTGCTAAACATTTAGCCTTGGGCTGCATTAACTTCTAGGGTGGCCTTATCAGTATACCACCTGATGCTTTACTTGCAAGCCCACAGAGAATTGCTGACCTTAATACATGGGTTAAGCTCTCTGGGTTCCTGCTTCCGACCTGTCCATCCAAACCATCAGGATAATTTCTCCCTTTCCCCTGGAGTTTTGAAATCTTTCTACAAATGACATTGCTGACTTCCAGAACTATACCCGCACGCATCCGCGCCCCCCCCCCCCCCCCACTGTCCGCCCTGGGGGAACCCCTCTTTCGGGCCTCTTGGTTCCACTTCTGTCCATAGACCTGCCGGATTATTCCTCCCGAAGAAGCAGTAAATGCACCGCAAAACTAGTAGAGGAAAAGCCAATCTTGAAATATTCAACAGATACCTCTTGGGGAACCCTGAGTATTTGTTTGTTTTTAAAAGAATTTTTTCAATATTGGTTTTTAAATGTACCCTGTATGTTTGTTTTTTTGTTTTTTTAAATGTAATAAATATTTTTTATACAAATTGCTTTGTTAGTCATCAGTACTGAGAGAGTCCATCACATCTATTGAGGTTGGGAACTAATATATGGTCAACTTCAGCAACTACCCTATTTTCTCATCATTTGATGGTGGGGAAACAAGGGGAGGGTGCATCTTGCATTTTCCAAGGATTGGTATTTTAAGTCAACTAAAAATCCTTCACTTAGTGCCTTATTTTCCATCAAAGTTTTCTACTAGGTTTAATTTAGTTGCAGCATTTTTTTTAATGTTTATCTGTTTTGGTAAGTAGAGTATGGTTGACAGGTGATCTTAATGTCATTTATAAAAGATATGCAAGTTATGGGACACCTAATACTCTTCAGTTTTAATCTCAGAAATGTGTATTTGTCTCACATTTAGTGTTTTGTTCTAGAAGTTGAAGTATTGCAAATGTTAGCAACATGTACAGGAATATAAATTACTTTTGTAAAGTGATAAATGCCACATGATCTGTCAAGAAAACTTAAATGTTTGTCTAACAATGTAATTGATATGGATCTTGAACTGCCAGAGAATTTAACAGGCTATTGTGCCTATAAAACAGAACAGGGAAAAGGAAGTCCTCTCAAACAAGTAAGTTGTATTTTATGCTTCATGTCAGATTACTTGGTAACACATTGGTAGAAGTTTGTGTGTGTGTGTGTGTGTGTGTGTGTGTGTGTTTGTGTGTGTGTGTGTGATATATATATATATACATCCTAAATTTGAAGAGGAATATTGTTGTTATGGCAGCAGCTAGCTGCCAAAACTCTGTATCCTCTTCGGCCGGCGGTACGCTTTCAGATGAAAGTGTTCTCTTGGGGTGAATCTGCCGCAGATCACTTTTATCGGCGGGGGGAGAGGGACCCTCCCGCCATGCTCCGGTGCCCTCCGTCGCGTACCGGAGGCGATCGGATCCTTTCTCCTCCTCTGGTATGGAGACAAGTGAGGGGACGATGGCCCCCACCTGTCTCCTTTTTTTTCTATTGCATTTTAGTGTAAATATGAGATCTGAGGGTCTTTTTGACCCCAGATCTCATATTAAAGAGGGCCTGTCATGCTTTTTTTCTATTACAAGGGATGTTTTTTCCTTGTAATAGGAATAAAAGTGACACAAATTTAATTTTTTTTTTTTAATTTTTTGTTTTTTAAAGAACAGTGTAAATAAGAAAAAAAATCCCCATCCCGCCGAGCTCGCATGCAGAAGTGAACACATACGTGAGTAGCGCTCGCATATGAAAACGGTGTTCAAACCACATGTGAGGTATTGCCGTGATCATTGGAGCTAGAGCAAGAATTCTAGCCCTAGACCTCCTCTGTAACTCAAAACATGCAACCTGTAGAATTTTTATAAATGTCGCCTATGGAGATTTTTAAGGATAAAAGTTTGTTGCCATTCCACAAGCGGGTGCAATTTTTGAAGTGTGACATGTTTGGTATCAATTTACTCAGGGTAATGTTATCTTTCACAATATAAAAAAAATTTTGCTAACTTTACTGTTTTATTTCTTAAAAAAAAAAAAAAAAAAAAATTTCCCCAAAAGTGCGTTTGTAAGACCACTGCACAAATACGGTATGACAAAGTATTTTATTCGCTAGGGTGGTAGAGAAAAAATGTCTAATGTTTGGGGGTTCTACATAGTTTTCTAGCAAAAAAAAAAAAACAGTTTTTAATTTGTAAACAACAAATCTCAAAAAGAGGCTCGGGCCTTAAGATTTGATAATGAGAACTAGAAGTTGATCGGTTTACATGCACAGCTGCTCCAGCCTTTGTAAATTCCTCCTGTTGTCCTCCATCCTTTTCTAGCCAAAGCATCCGGAATACAGTTTGGAAGGCAAGTAACCTTCTTCTTTTTTTTTTTTTTTTTTCTGGTGGTCTTTATTTTTTTGAGGTGGGGGGCTGCAAGATAAACCATATGGTGCATTATTTTCATGCATGGTCTGCTTTAAGAGCTGATAACATGAAAGTGGAAATTCATTGGTAAGTCAGTGCTATTTGTGTTTGGTGCATTTGCCTGTGTTGACTGTAAATAGATTGTTGGCATTAAAATAAGAGGATTCTATGAGGTGTCCCCCCTCTTGTGGTCTCTGCCATGTTTTAGGAAGAATCTGCATTGGCATATACGTATCCTAGTTTTATGCAAATTGGCTTAAAACAAACTATTAAAAGAATAAAGTGGCCTCTGCGGCACGCTTAAAGTGGAACTTCACTAAATGGATAGGAAAAAAGTGTCATATTTTACCTGAATCATCTGCCCTTAAGATTGCCATGGCCAGATATGCTGGCGGTTGCTTTTCAAAGTGATTTCTCAACAAAAAGCATAGCGTCATGGATGAACGAGGGGGTTTGCTATGAATATAAAAAATGAATTAAGTGCTGTGTGTTGCTTAGATGCAGTGAATATCTGCTTTAACTGGACTGAGGGAATTGCCATTAGGCGGACCATGGACGTCCTGAATTTTGTCCCTTTACCCTGCGAGAAATCAGGAAAATTACTTGATTCCCCCCATCTATGTTTTATCGTTGTGTTCAGGCAGTCATGGCTGCCAGTTATTGCATCTGATGGGATATGATTACTGTTCAGCGGATAATATTTTACCCGGCCTAGACAAATTTTAAATCCTTTTATATCGTGCTTGGGTGGTGCTTGCATGACCACCCATGGCTCAAATGGCTCCTACTGAATTGTTTGAAATGCAAGACGCCTTTTGGAGGTTTTAACAGGCCCTTACCCTGATGTCAGACCATTTGATTACAAAGCAGAGAATTTGCAGCCATCTTTTGCTATCTGCTCTAAGCAGGACTGTTAAACTTTTAGGCCCCTTTCACACTTGGGCGTTTTTCAGGCGCTACAGCGCTAAAAATAGCGCCTGTACAGCACCTGAAAAAATCCGGCCCTATTCACTCCAGTGTGAAAGCCGGAGGGCTTTCACCTTTCACACTGGAGCGGTGCGCTAGCAGGACGGTCAAAAAGTCCTGCTAGTAGCATCTTTGGAGCAGTGAAGGAGCCGTGTATTCACCGCTCCTATACCGCTTCTACCCATTGAAATCGGCGCTTTGCGCGGGGGGGGGGGGGGTTTAACCCTTTTTCGGCGGTAGCGGGGGTTAAAACCGCACCGATATCGGCCGAATACCGCGGCTAAAACTACGGTAAAGCAGCCCTAAATATAGCGCTGCTTTTCCGCCGCTCCCGCCCCAGTGTGAAAGGGGCCTTAAAGTGGCAGACAGGATCACTTTACAAATAAAATGTGTAGATTTGAGAAGCAAGATTATTCAAAGTATGCAGTTCTTACTTGATACGTTTTTTTTTTTTTTTTTTTTTTTTTTTTTAAAAAGCTTCATAATACGTGCTAGCATTTTCCGGTTTCAAACTGAAATTTCTGAGTAGTAGTAGTAGTAGTACTATTATTATTGATTGTTGTCTATCGGATAATCTTTTTTTTGTATGGAAATGTCTTTTAGAGTCAGAAGGTATTATGCTTTTAATATACCATGCTTCTTGAAAGCAAGGATTCAACTTCTAGTACATGAAATGTTCAACCTTTTGTATATGGCTGGTTTAATTAAACACTTCTGCAAGTGACTGAATTGTGCATAGTAAAAACATCTGATCTGAGGTATTACAAATGTTTTATATGCCGGTTATGTTTGTTTTCATGTCATCCAAGTTCTGAATTTTTTTTAATGGCAACATTCTATAGAAATTTCTGAAGGTAAACATTCTGTGCTATACTGTAACATAACTTTGTACCAGTATTTTTAAATGTTTTAAGTACTGTTCAATTTAATGGACTTATTTATTGTCCTGTCAGGTTTTTAAAGCTAAAGTTCACCTTTTGGGGAAAAATAATGAAGGCACATCTTGCGCAACCTTATACAGCTTTCTACCTGTACCTCTCTATGGACTTTCTGTTAAAAAGCTGCAGGGCTTGTGATTGAAGTAAGTAGGCGCTCATTAGCGCTATCACACTTTGAGAACTTTGTAGTTTCTTCATTCACTGAATGCTGTGAATGATTGAATGATGCTGTGTGAGCGAATCCCTGCACAGCTGCACCAGTTTTGAAATGTGATAACAGTGTGTAACATGCTTCTAAAGGTGAACTTTTAACTGTAAAACACTGTGCACATTATCACCAAACATTTTCCATTACAGCAGTAGTGTCTTTTGCTGAACTGTTTTTGAGGCACCATATAAGCAAACAAGTTGTTGACCTGGTTTTTTAAAGCCCTCTTTCATATTCAAGAGTCTTAATTCCAAAAACTTTGTTTTAAAATCAGGGTTTAGGTTCAATTTAACAGTTGAAGTTCTGTCTTAAGAGAAAATGCATGTTTCATGCCTTTACGTTTGCTAATCAATCAGACTTTCTTTTGGTTGTATTTGATCATCTCTGCGTTTTTTTTTTTTTTTATTTGGGCGACAATTTTGGGGAAAAAAAACACTATTTTGTACTTTTTTGCTATGATATCCCCATATTTTTATTTTTTTTAAAAAGCAAATTTTTTCTTCAGTTTAGGCCGATCTGTTTTCTTCTACATATTTTTGGTAATAAAAATCGCAATAAGCGTATATTGATTGGTTTGCGCAAACGTTATATTGTCTACAAAAATAGGTGAAAGATTTATTGCTTTTTTTAATTTTTTCGCGACTACGACACTATGGCAGACCGGACACTTTTGACATATATTTTTGGGACCATTGACATGTATACAGCCATCGGTGCTATAAAAATGAACTGATTACTGTGTAAATGTCACTGGCAGGGAAGGGGTTAACACTAGGGGATGATCAAGGGGTTAACTGTGTTCTATCGGGGGGGGGGGGATGGAACTGATTAGAGGAGATGACAGATCATTGTTCCTAGCTAGTAGGAACACACTATCTTAATCTCCTCTCCTCACAGAACAGGGATGCGTGTGTACACACACACACACACACACACACACACACACACACACACACACACACACACACACACACACACACACACACACACCCCTGTTCTGGTGCATGGCCGGTGGTCATCGCGACCGCCAGCCATGCGCATCTCCACCCGCGCAGTGCAGCGCTCGCCTGCTATCCCCGCTTAAAGGGCTGGCGTACAGCTACGACAATTTGCGGGAACGTGCCGACCTGCCGCAGTATGACGGCGGCTGGTCGGCAAGCAGGTAAACCATTTTTATTTTACTAGGGAGCTGCCTTTTCAGTCTAAGGCTTGTTCACTGTTGTCCCAACTACTAGGGCCACTCTTTCTGGACAAGGAAAATACTGTTTGTTGGATGTTGACTTGAAGGTGAAAGTCAGGCCTCACTAACTAAAAAGTGAACCTAAACCTTTAAATGGAAACAGTTAAAAGTCCCATGGTCCACACCCAGCCCCAAATACAAATGTAATAGACGTTGCCAAAAGACAATATAAATAAAACCACAGCTCTTCCTGGCTAACCTGTGCTTTGGGAATTTATTGCCTAACACATAAAACTTAGTAAATTGATGTCCAGATAATCTCTTGGGGAAATCGATTTTCATATTTGGCATCAGACACTTTTTTTTCTAAGAATTCTGCATCCATTGACTTTCTGGTCGTCTAATTCATTTAAAAAAAAAATAGTTGCATCAATAACAACCTCAATACTACTTTTAGCATAGGTAGATTTTAAAGATTATATAAAATGCTAAGACTGACAAAAGATGAGATAAGAGGAAGGATTTTATAGCTAGTAATTGTAATAGGTCATTTTATGTTTTCAGATATTCACAATGAGGGGTTTTCTTTACTGGGCCCTAAAGTTCCACGATCGATGCTATATCTGTGCTAACAGTGTTTCATTAGTGACTGTAAGTTGTGTATCTGATATAACTTGAAAGCCGTTTCTAATTTTTATCACTGCAATAAGTGTCATGATCTCCACGTAAATCCTGCTAGTATTGGCTAGAGGTTCCTGCAGTGACCAAACAACCCCACCATACCTAAGCCAGAACATGCCTTGCATGACCTCAAGAGGGCAGCTCCATCTGTATTCTATATCAAGTAGGTCTTCTTTAAAGAATGACAGCAGATAACCTGATGTCAGTTTATTATGGCTAATATAGTGTGGTCTGGCTGAGCAGTTAATTATAGTGATTTGTAGATAATTCGATTTACGGTAAGTTTAAAAAAATAAATAAAAACACCTTGACCTAATCCTTTAGGTTTGCATTACTTTATCTTCAGAGCACCCAGGTACCTAAAATCCGGATCTTGTATTATGCAAATACTGCCTGTCACTCCTTCCTGTTGACTAGGGTGTCCATCGCATTAGACAAACCAAATATCAACCATGAAAGTAGTGGGGTCATATTTGTATAATAGAAGATTGAAGATGACCAAGTGCTCTAAGATAAACCGAAGATGCAAGCAGGCACCTGGAGATGTTTGCACTATGGACCTGGGACCACTTTACAAGGTAAGGTGAGCCCACAGGCTTACTTTTAACATACCTTTCCCTTTTTTTGATCATTTTTAGATTCCATTCACATCAAACTGGGCTATGAAGGCTTTGAATCTTGATTCCTGCTGTTGGTAATGCAGCTGTTTTACATTACAGCTTTAATTTGCTAGTGGATTCAAATACAGAAAAAACATCTAAAGCAGCCCATAGATTATGCAATTTTTTTTCCTTCCACCATGGGTGGAAGCAAAAAATATTGCTTGATTTCTCTATCGACACAGTCGGTGTTGATGGGGCAATCCATCATGCAATGCTATTGGTTTCTGCCAGCGGGGAGCCTTGCATGCTGGCAGCAAGCTGTGATCGCATGCAAAAAAGTGTTCCATACAACATGCCTGCCCATAAATGTATTTGAATCTGTCAGTCAATTTTTTTCTTGTATGTTGAGTTTACACCAAAAAGTACTCCAAGTGTAAGTGCACCTTTACACAGCCTACACATGTTCATTGTCTGTCTCCCTCAGTTGCACAGCAGTGGCTAAGCTCAGCCCTGGCAACAGAGAAGAGACACACTGCATACGCTTGCTTTTTAGCAGGAGAGCGAGTGCTCTGGCTCTTTTAAGTCTGAGGGACATGTGCCCAATGTTCACTGCATCCTGCTATCTAGGTTGATGCTTGCCTACGTAGTTGTTTTTCAGACAGGCTTTGGAGAAATCACACTCAGCTCCACAGATATTACATTGAAAAGCAGCTGCTTCTTCAAAACCCTAGTGTTTATTTTTAATGTAGCGGGGATGCAGGAATGCATGGGCGAATTTGCAGTTAAGGTGAACTAATTCTTTAAATAAATCTGAGAGGTGACCTTACACTGGAACCCCTCCCCATCCCAGCCAGTCCTGCAGTACCAGATTGCTGCGATCCCCCGCTGTCGGACACTGAAAAGCCGTTTCACCGGTCAGGAGATTTAAAACCCGCCATGGCTTAATCTTGTGTCTATACCTTAGCCAGTACAGATTACATGGATTTGAATTGGTCAGCACTGTCGCATGAACGGTGCTGACCAATCGGAAGCGGTCAAGCCCATACAGTCAGCACTGCGAGGAGAGAGAGGACTCAATTCCCCCGGACTGGTGAAGCAGCATTTCGGTGTCTGACAGTTGGGGATCGCAGCAATCTGATACAGCGGGACCGGGTGAGATGGAGTGGCGGTCCAGTGTAAGGTCACCTTTACAGACAGGTAAACTTAGACTTTAAAGAATTAGTTCACCTAACAGTAACATTGCCCATGCATTCCTGCATCCCCGGTGCATTTAACAAATAGATACCTCTGAGCTGAGCGTGACTTCTCCAAAGCCTGTCTGAAAAACAGCTATGTAGGCAAGCACCCAACTAGATAGCAGGATGCAGTGGACATTGGGCACATGCCTCTCAGCTTTGCAGGAGAGTGAGTGCTTTGGCTCCTTTAAAACCTACAAGTATGCAGTGCTCTTCTCTTTTGCAAGGGCTGAGCTTAGCCACTGCTGTGCAGCTGAGGGAGACTTGGAGACACTGAACATGCGTGGGTTGTTTAAGCCAAAGCATTCACTCCTTTAGAGCTGAGGGGTGTGTGCAACAGCCAGTGGGGAGAGGGTGGCATGAGTCTCCTACCTAAAAGTTTTTTTTTTATTTTATTTTATTTTTTTGGACAAGCTTGTCAGAGGCCGTGCATGGCATTGAGAAAGAGCTTCTTAATCAACAAAACCTTAGCAGTGCTTTTGAATGTATTGAGGATGCTGAAATGCATAGACAATTGTATTGGCAAGGTGAACGAAACCCTTTACATGTACAGAGAACATGGTTTGGGTTTAAAATGGTTGCTGGAATTTGTTTAGGCCTGTGGTAGGATGTCCTGTCCCTTTATGTTTTGTCTTTTAGATATAGCCTGTTGCTACTCCAGTTGGAATAATTTTATATATGTTTTTTAGTGCCCATTGTCCTTCATTTTTAATTGGCAGTAGAGGCATGTATTAGAACTTTTAACTTTTAAAAATCTCCGTAGGCGACTTTTCATAATTTCTACAGCTTACCCATTTTGAGTTGGAGGACATCTATGGCTAGAATTATTGCCATTGCTCTAATGATCGCAGCAATACCTGTGGCTTGAACACAGTTTTCATATGCAGGCGCTAGTCAGTCAATGCCATGGAGCCGAGTGGGGGGCCATCTTCCCCTCACTTGGCAGCCAGCCAAATGGAAGAGAGGACCCGATTTTGTCTCCACCACTAGCGGCAGCTCTGGTAAGCGACAGAGACCACCGGAGGGGGGGGGCCTTGTTCCGCCCTCCTGATAAGTGACCTTGCGGTGAATTTTATCTGAAAGCGTACCGCCCACTGAAGAAGAGTACACCGGAGTTATGGCAGCTATAACAATATTCCTCTTCCAACAGCCGCCGTATAATGGCGGCGGACGGTCCATAAGTGGTTAATGCAGTACTGCGGGTATAGGCGCAGCAACACTTGCAATTTTTAGTTTACTTCACTTTGTGGGAACACAATTAGTTTGGATGCGGCCACCCATTATTAACCCAGTTATACATCATTTTAAGGTAGCGCGGGATAATTGAAATTTTTGTTTTTTGTGGCTCTACTAATCACAACCCATCCATCACTTTGACAAGGGAGTGTCACCAAGGCAGTGGCTGGTAGAAATAGGAGGAATCCTGTCTATCTCTAGAGACAAGTCTGTATTGGGGGGGGGGGGGTTCTATGGAATTTAGGTCCATAAAAACAACCCACAAGCTAAGCCCATTTGTACTATTTTTTTTTAAGGCGTGTAAGCTAAAGGAAGATGGCAATTAATCAGAATCTGCACTCCCTATCACTACGAGCAGTTGTCTTCTTTAGTATGAGCAGCTCAGCATGTTAATAAAAAAAAAATTGCTATATTTTAACTAAGGTACTTCAAGTATGTTTACAGTGCAATCATGTAAAAAGGCCCCAAACAAAATAAATGTAGTTTTGGTTTGATGATCTCTTAAACATTCACAATATCGAGTTGAACAACAGTTTCAGGAACTCACTGGACTGGGTAGGGAAATGGAGATTTTTGGTCTTCTGTGATCTTGAAGTTTCAGTCTGATTTTGTAGGAAAAAGTATCTCAGTGAATGTAATTGGGTATTTTTATATTTTAATTTGTAGAGATTTTTTATTTAGGCTAGTGGCAGTGATCTGTACAAAGAATACATTATTGTAATGTAATTAATAATGTCCACTTAAATTTTAATATTTTTATGCATGAGAGATGTAAGGCAAATGGCACTAGCTCTACATTTAAAAAAACAGTGTCAAAAACCTTCGCTATTACCACTATAATAAATTGTAGATAGTTTTTATACCTTTCATATATAATTATGGAAAATGGAAATTAGGGCTTTAGGCTCCATGCAAAAAAAAAAAAAACACTGGCTAAAAATGCTGGTAAAAGCTTTTTGTAGTAGAATTTTGGCAACAAAAGGAAAAACAAAAAACTCAAATTCTTTTGGAAGCGTTAGAAGTGTTTCTGCTGGAAAAACACCCAGAGAAACTATTTTTTTTCAAAAAACGCTAATAGCCTAAAGTTGTGTGCATGGACACATAGGATAACACTATTTTTAGCTTCTATAAGCAGAAAAAAAAATGCTAATGGCTTCTAGTAGCTTAGAAAAAACGCTAGTGTACATGGAGGCTTAACCTGCTAGCTCAAAAAGAGCCCACAAAATATGAAAAATCTTCATGTTTACCTCATTACGTTTTTTATTATTATTTTAAACGCTAGACCATCAGGCTCGGTTCACACAGGGGCAACCCGACTTGCAGTGCGACTTTGCAAGGCGATTTGGAGGCAACTTCAGCGAGACTTTAAGTAACTTACAACTTAAAACCTCCAAAGTTGCCTCCAGGACAGGCGACTTTGGCTGTGGCCAATCGGAGAATAATCGGCTCTCTGGGAGGGAGGGGTTTGCCTGGGTAAACTAATTTATTTTCCTGTAAAGTCGTTTCAATATAGATGGCGATCCGACTTGGAGGCGACTTCCATTGAATTCTATGGGTATAAGTCGCCTTGAAGTAGTACAGGAACCCTTTCTGAAGTTGGAGCGTCTTCAGTAGTGTACATTAAGACGGCTCTCCTTAACTAGAATGAAATTTCTGATGTCAAGCGACTTGAGGCCTGACAAGTCGGATCCTAATTCACGGTAGTGTGAACCGAGCCTAAGAATTTCGAACATATTTACTATATTATGTGTAGGGTTTTAGCAGAGGGTTGCCTACACCGATAACCACTAGTCAAATGTCCGTCCAGGTTTCTGTGTACACGTTGACCTTTGCCTCATCCATTTTGACCTGCATTTCCATATTTGCTGTTTAATGTGAGGAGTGACTTGACTTTTCTCTTCTGGAAGTGATGTTTTGGTTTACATATAGTTGCCAAAATCTACTGATGATTTTCACATAACATTTTACACAATCTCACTGAAGGTAACCTCTGCTGATGCAAGTTCTATGAAATGCTCAGCTTGAATTGATTACTTTTTTCCTTGGGTTTGCTTTTCTAATAATACGTTTTGTGTATTCTTAGGGAGTTCTTTAATAAAGTGTTTGGTGAAAGGTTACTAAATTCTCACTTTTCCTGGCTAACGGCCTATTCTCACACACACTTCCAAATTTTGATGCACAGCGATGTCAAACTCTTAGCAGTTTACATGGGTCCTAACTTGTTGATGCTGTTAAGCACTCAGTTGCTGGAAGGTGGTGTGAGGTCAGGGAGTCGTTAGCCTAAGCCTAGGTTCACACTGTAGTGATTCGGGAACTAGTGCTATTGCAGCGCTGGTTCCTGCTTTGCATCTCTCCAGCAAGCAGTTCACGCTGCCCTCTGCGAACTGCTGTGGATGTCAATATAATGTTAATGACACCCCCAGAACAATTCACAGTGCGCACTGTGGAGATTCGGACAGGAATTGGATTACATGGTTTTGAACACCCATGCGATCCGATTCCAGTGTGGGGTAAAAGTCCCTGCAGCTTTTTTTATGGGAGTTCAGCCATACAACTGTATGGCTGAACTCGCATTGCACAGACATCGAATGCGCAGTGCAGGTGCGAATCAAATGCGAGGTCTGTGTCTGCTATAGTGTGAACCCGGGCTTAAGCCCCACACGCGGGCAGAAAAAAAGGCTGCTGCTAGGGGCATCTAGAGTTTTTATACCTCTATGTTGTCCAATGTGCATATGCATTTTAGAGCAGCATTCAGAGGCATAAAAAAATTCCCCAACCCTGGGTTCAGAGGAGTTTTCTAGTGTAATTTACGCATGTAAACATGTCTAAATGCATGTCTAAATGCATGTTTATGCACATATTTATTCTTGTAGCTTGAATAAATTTATATTTTTATCAGTAGAATGAGTTTACACTCGTACGCATCTAAACACAATAGGCATGTCTGTGTACGCACATAAAAACTTCTTGCCACATATTTGGAGCATTTTTTTTTTTTTTCTTACGCCCATGTGTGTGAGCCTATTAAAGTATTGCTAAATACGGGGTCCAATATATATATTAAGTAAGCCAATGCAATTCCAATAATTTAAGACTGAACCTTCTTACTCCCAGCTGGTTCTTTGTATTGTCGTACAACCATGAGAATTTGTCAAACCCATCTTGATTTTGTGCAGGCAGTTAAACACAATACATTTCATTGACAAATGAAAGCAGTTAATTGTGACAATTGACAAGGCTGAAGGCCATATTCATGAAAATACATTGTAAAAACACTGTTGCAGAGTCGGCTCATGGTGAATTGTGTGCTGGCTTTCTGAGCTGTGTCCTCGGCTGTTCCAAAGACATGATAGAATCTCCACAGTGAAAGGCCTCTTGCACACTTGGGTGCTTGGCCCCTGTGCATGACACTCCTGCCTTTTTAGGTGTGGGTGGAAGGCACAGGCACACCTTCAAGCCCTGCTGCCGGGAGTCTGTAGAATGGAGTGGCTGCCTGCTCTAACATGCAGTCTGCATTCGAAAATCCAGGCCAACTGTGTCCCTGAAGGCTGAATTATGGTCCTGTGGAGGACACCATAACCAAGGTAGTCATTTTTCTACCAAAGAGAGGTTTTGGGTGGATATCAATGATTTGACTTACTCTACACAAGTACTACCTTTTGGAGGTTGTGGTTTACCAATTTTAAACGTTTTTTTTTTATTTTCCAGCTACTGCGACATTAAAAAAAAAAAAACGTCGCAAACTGTAAATTTTTTAAAAAAAAGGGTAATATGTCTTCAGAATTTATTTATAATTTACCTGTACTATGTGGGTGGCAACTAAACATGTTTAATTGCACATGTTTTTATTGACCTAATTTACCCCTAAGGCTGCAGTCACACCTGAGCGTTTTGTCGCCTGAAGCTACAAAACGCTAGAGGGGAAAAAATACATTATTCTCTATGGAGATGGTTCTCATCTCCACTCCAAAACGCCTGAAGCCCTACGCCTGAAGCTCAAACAAGTTCCAGACCCTTTTTTGTCGCTCGAATTGGGCAGATTTGGGCGTTTTTTTACATTGGTGACCTTTTGCTCTGCACAAAATTTGCGGTAAAAACGCTGAAATTCGCGCAATTTTCTGCCTGAAAAGCTACGCTCAGGTGTGAATGCAGCCTTAATCAAAGTTTTAAATGTGGTTTACATGCTAAAAACACATTTTTACTTGACTGCAAGATCTTTCTTGGATTAAGGCTGTATTTGATACAAGTGCAACATATGGAGTGCTGGGTGTAATTTTGCGTTTTAAAAGAATTGCAGAAGGAAGGTGAAAATCCATATATTTAAAACCATAAAAATGAATACATGAACTCTAACGCTTGCGGCGTAATTTCTAAAACCGCTGTATGGAAATGCGCAAAGGTCATTTGTTGAGTACTTTTTGTGGAGAGAAACAAGTAGGAGTGTCGCTTAGGATTTGACATGGAGCCCCAGTTCACATTTGTGCTTTTTATGATGCAATTTCATAGTGTAAATTTGCATGACAAGTAAAATAGAAAGGCTTCCTTTTGAGGGCATTCAGATGCAGGCACATTGCATTTGGTTTCAGAAAAAGGGTCAGGTGCGATTTAAAATGGCACTTTATAGATTAGAATGAGAAGTAATTGAAACTATTGAGAAAGTAATGCATTTTTGCTTCTAATTGCCATTTGTACTGGTCTTCATGGCAGAGCCAGGAGGTGCTATGTGGCATAGAGCCTGCTGGTAGCGTTTGTGGTCCAGCCGCTGCATCAGCTTTTTTCTGGCTGTGCTTCCCCCAGTCCATCTCATCAATGAAGACCTTTGTGGATAAGCGGAGCTGTTGTTGGTGGTCGGTTTTGTCTGCGTTTTGGATCAGCCTGCGGTGTCTGTGTCTGCAGCTTCTCTCTGGTGCATTTCATGATCCATCTATCAACACAGCTCCCTGCTAATGAGTGTTGATTGGCGGCTTTATACATCGCTCTGGCGGCTGACAGGCTCCTCTCAAGAGTCCAGTGTGAACACCTGCTCTTTCTCCTGATCCCCTCTGCACATGAGAGAGAGATCCACAAACACTGCAGTAAAATCACATCAAAAACGCACTGGTATTCGTACACAACCACATGTGAATCACGCTTCAAAACAATGCGATTTTACATCGAATATATGTGAACCTAGGCCTAAACTTTTTTAATGGTCTTGGCACCACTATTTTCTTTTTTGATTTATTTATTGATCAAGTTAAATTGTGTATAACCTTTAACAATAACCTATTATTTGAGCCCTTGTGGTCTATTTAATATACCATTGAAAACATTATTTTTGCCAGAAATCTTTTTGGCTGATGACTTTTTGCCAATGCTGTTATCCGTTAAATTGGTCTCGGCTATCTCTGAGGACTACAGAACCCCTCTGCACTGTTATGGAGAGGAAGAGAGGTGGTGCTCTAGAGTGATAACACTGACCTATCAATATGTCTGGCCAATTGTAAAGTGTGTGTGTGGTGGGGGGGGGGGGGATTGTGGGGGAGATTCTGGAGTTCACAGGTCCTTGCGGGACATGCAAAGCTGAGATGCAAGTTCTGAAAGTTTCTGCTATTTGACTAAAATGTCACCCTAGAGCCTTTGTTGATGGCATCAAGTCCACTTTAAAGGTGATGAGGTTCCCTACTAGTGCACAAATATGCTCATTAACCGCTTCATGCAAATTCATGTACCTCTACATCATTTGGTTGAAGTGATTTGTACCGGAGTCATGCCTGCAGATGCAGGCATCACTTTGATACTGTTTTTAGAGCCTATAGTCAGCTCTCTCATAACCGATGCAGCTAATGAGCCGCTTGGCAGTTATTAGGAGCAGGAGGGGAAACGCCTCCCGCCGCTCTGCCCGGGAGACCAGAGCGAGCGTCCGCCGGCTGTGTGGAGTCCCGAACAAACCTGGAAACGGCTTTGATCAGGTCTCCAATATAAAAAAATGTAAGTAACATCACTTCCGTTTTTTTTCTCGGCTGCCAATGGCGCCAATTTAACAGAAGTCAAGAGTACCTGTCGCTGCCTATTACTGTCACAAGGGATGTTTACTTTCCTTGTGACAGTAATAAAAGTGATCAGATTTTCTTTTGTCTAAATGGACAGTGTTAATTAAGAAAAAAAAAAAATGATTTAAAGCTTTCCCGCGCACTGTAAACAGTGATCAAATAACACGTGATGTAGCTCTGTGATAATCGGAGTGAGAGCAATAGTTCTAGCACAAGACCACCTCTCTAATTCTAAACAGGTAACCATTAGAAATTTGTAAACGTCGCCTATGGATATTTTTAAGTACCATAGTTTGTTGCCATTCCACGAGTGCATGCCATTTTAAAGCATAACCTGTTGGGTATCTATTTACTTAGCGTAACATCATCTTTCACAATATACAAAAATAATTGGGCAAACTTTACTGTTTTCTTATATAATTTTAAAGTGTATTTTTTTTTTTCCCTCAAAAAAATTGCGTTTTGAAAGACCACTTCACAAATACCATGTGACATAAAATATTGCAACGGCCACCATGTTCTCTAGGGTCTTTGCTAAAAAAAAAAAAGATATAGGTTTGGGGGTTTTAAGTAATTTTCTAGCAACACAAATACTGATTTTAACTTGTAAGCAGTGTCAAAAATAGGCTTGGTCTAGCTTTGCAATTGCTCATTTTACATTGAGACTTTATGGGAATGAACCTGTAGTAAATGTAATGTACATGTCCAAACGTGTTCAGATTTGTGACCACCATGTAGTGATATAATATGTAGTTCGTTCAGGCAATTCATGTAACTACACCGAAATAGAAGGCAGCATGTCCCCATTGTTTCTAAATGTTAAGCAGTTTAAAGGAAACTTGTATTGGAGAAATATATGGGTTGCTAGCGTTGATCTTTGTGAAAATGCTTGCTTGGCTGTAGTGATCTGATAGGCCGTGATCATCATCAGATTACCATGCCTTTCAGGTCCTTGATTTAAAGTATTTGTGATTGGCAGGTAACATTTTCATGACATCAGTATTGACAGCCTGTGTATTTTTCTGTAATTTTTTTTTTTTATTATTATTATTTTCTCAATGAGTGCTCAGGGCCATGTTTTGGAGCTGCAGAGTTTGGTTCTTAACCACTTCAACTTGTTTTTTGCGATGCGGTACTGCGTTACTTTAACTGACAATTGCGTGGTCATGCGACACTGTACCCAAATAAAATTGATGTCCTTTTTTTTTTTTTTTTTTTTTCCACCCCCCACAAATGGAGCTTTCTTTTGGTGGTATTTGATCACCCCTGCGTTTTTTTTTTTTTTTTTTTTTTGCGCTATAAAAAAAGACCAAGAATTTTGAAAAAACAATCTTTCTTTTTTATTTTATTTTTTTTGCTATAACGCTTATCCCCAAAAAATATAAAAAAATAAATTTATTCATCAATTTAGGCCAATATGTATTCTGCTACATATGTAAAAAAAAAAAAAAAAAAAAAATACCAATAAGCGTATATTGATTCGTTTTGTGCAAAAGTTAGAGTCTACAAAACGTGGGATAGATGTATTTTTTCTTTTTTTTTTTTTTTGCTAGTAATGGCGGTGATCAGTGATTTTTAGCGTGATTGCGACAGGCAGATCGGACATTTTTGACACTTTTTTTTGTGACCAGTGACATTGTTGCAGTCATCAGAGCTAAAAATGCACTGGTTACTGTATAAACGACACTGGCGGGGAAGGGGTTAACACTAGGGGGCCATCAAGGGGGTTACGTATGTCCTAGGGAAGTGTTTCGAACTGGGGGGGAGGGGACTGACTGGGAGTAGAGAGATCACTGTTCCTGATCACTAGGACAGATTCCTGTCAAAACAGGGATCTGCTTTTATACTGGCAGATCCCCTGTTTTGGCTCTATGGAGCGATCACAGGTGGCCGGCGGATGTTGCGGCCGCCGGCGACATGCCACGGGCTCCTACTATGGCTGTTGAACTAAATGCCGTTCCTGTATGGCGATTCACGCAATAGAGCAGCCGTGCCGCAGTTTAGCTGTGGCGGCTGGCCGGCAAGTAGTTAAATAGTCTGATGCATTCCAAACGGGGATAAAGAAATAAAGTGAAATGCACGCAACCACAAACTCCTTGAATTCCTTGTTTTGGTAAAAATCTAATTTGATTGCAGTAGCCTTTCTAAGTACATTTCTTACAACTCTTAAGTCCTAATGGATGCTTTGTTTGCCTGACTAGATTTGGCATTTGGTTCCTTAACCACTTGCCAACAGGGCACTTTCATCCCCTTCCTGCCCAGGGGAATTCTCAGCTTTCGGCGCTGTCGCACTTTGAATGACAATTGCGCGGTCATGCTACACTGTAACCATGTGAAGTTTTTTTTTTTATAATTTTCTTCACACAAATATTGCTTTCTTTTGGTGGTATTTAATCACGGCTGGGTTTAAAAAAAATATATAAAAAAAAATTGTGTGTCATTAGATTTTGTAAATTAGTAATTTTTCTCCTTCGCTGATGAGGTGGCACTGATGAGGAGGCACTAATATGTCGCACTTATGAGCATTGATAGGCGGTGGCATTTGTGGTGCTTTATTGTAATCGGGGCACTGATGATCAGTGCCCTGATTACAAGTCTTGAAGTCCCCTGCGAGGAGATGCTGCTGATCGGCTCTCTCTTCGCTTCACACTGTCAGTGTGAGGCGAGCTAATTACCGGCATTTCCGTGTTTACATGTGACCTGCTGTAATTGGACACAGCCGATCACATGATTAAAGAACCACAGCTCTTTACAGATGTTAAGCTGCTCAAGCTCGCAGCACGGCGGCCGCACCATATTTTTAGGACACGGCGCTGCAAGCCCAAGCAGCCGTTCTGGGACGACATCATATGACAACGTCCCAGAACGAGAGCCACACCGCCCCTCTGTCATTTGATGGCAAGCAGTTAAAGAAATTAAAGTGATTGTAAATCTTTTGTGTAGATGTGTGTATGTATGTATCTGTGTGTGTGTGTGTGTGTGTGTGTGTGTGTGTATAAAATATAGTTTTGCACAGAGCAGCCCCGATTCTCCTCCTGGGGCCCCCTGCCGGCGCTCCAGGCCCCTCTTTCCATGGGGGCACCTGTGCAGGCTCGCTCTCGAGTCCCACTGCTGAATCTATTGACGCAGTGGGACTTGGCCCCACCCCTGCCCTCATGGCCAGTGGCTCCTGCTGCTATCAATTTGTCCAATAAAAGTAGAGTGACAGTGGCTGGAGCTGCTGCACTTGTGCACATCACTGGATCTGATCAAGCTCCGTTAAGCAAAAGAGGGGGGTCTTGGGGGGGGGGGGGGGCTGCAGCACAGAAGGTTTTTAGAATGCATTAAGGTGAAAAACCTTAAAGTGGACGCGTAAACCCGATTCATGAAATTGGACCTAGGAACATATATCTGTGGTGTTTACTTAACACTCTCTCTCTCTCCATAGCACTATATCTGGAGTGTTTCTGCTGTTTTGCTCCTCTGTTATCAGCATGATGACTTCTGACAAGTTATCAGAGATGGGAGATAAAAGCAGCCTGAAATGTGTGTTGTGGGAGGTTGCATTCAAATTGGCAGAGAGCTTGTCTTGTTCACAGCTCTGAAAGTATCTTTGTTCGTTCTGCCTACGTGGTGGGGGGGGGGGGGGATGTGCGCCTTTCCTCCAATTAGCTGTCTCCCAGTGTAAGCCCCAAAACTCCACACCTGATGCTGAATGAGGAAGTGAAAATTCTAACCCGATGTAAGAACTTGGACCCCTTTCACACTGAGGCAGTTTTCAGGCGTTTTGATTCTAAAAAGGGTGCATATAAAGTGCCTGAAAACTGCCTCAGTGTGAAAGGGGTCTAAGAGTTCTGAAAAGCGTTTTTTGAAGTGCCGCAACACTGGCACTTTTAACCCCTTCGGCCACTAACAGGGGTTAAAAGCGCCTCACTAGAGACCGAAAAGCACTGCTAAAACAGCGGTAAAGCACCGCTAAAAGTAGCAGCGATTTACTGCTAATTGACCCGCCGCCCCAGTGTGAAAGGGGTCTAAAGAATATAGCAAGTTGAAGACTGCAGCTATACATGTGAAACTTATGTAGGGAGATTTGTTTCATCTCTGTATCTTCTGAGTCTGTTCACTTCACTGGGTATAGGAGAGGGTTTACAACCACTTGAAGGCTTCACAACAGCTTTTTATAATGCAGGGCTTTTCATTTAAGGAAATTACTACATTGAATTATGGTCTGTTTCCATTGTGTAGACTGAATTGTAAGTTTGGCAAATAAAGTGTAATATGCCCTAAAGTGTCACTAAAGGCCAAACTTCTTCTCCTTCTCCTCCTTCTCCTCCACCTCCTCCTCCTTCTCCACCTCCTCCTTCTCCACCTCCTCCTCCCTCCTCATTTTTTTTTTTTAGGCCATAAATGAAGCAATTTTCTTACCTTTCACCATAGGTGGAACAGGCTAGTTGTACACTAGTCAATCGATAAGATTGACTAGTGTACAACCAGGGTGCCCATTCGTGGTCAAAATTTGGTCAGTTCAGTATGGCGTTCAGCCAGTTTGATCCATGTATGGCCAGCTTTTGTTTTGGATGGGGTGGAGAAGTATTGGAACACTTATCAAGTTTTATTACTTTCTCTGCCCACTTTAGGGAGACTGACCCTCTCTCTATTTGTCCTGTTTACTTTTATTGTTGAAGGTGAAAGTAGAATACAACATTTTGGGTTGACAACGGAACAGCAATAGAGGGTAAATCTTCCAATGGGACACTAGTTCTGGTGACATGCCGGGATTTTCTCACTTCCTGTTCCACAACCAAAACAGGAAGTGAAATCTCTCTGATGGCACACATATGGCAAAATAACAGACATGGGTTATAGCCTTCCCTTTATCCAAAAATTTAAAAGAAAAAGGTTTACCCTCTTTAAGGGACACTTTTTTAAGTATTTTTACATATGTTTCCTCATACTGTAAAGGTTGAAAGGCCCCTCCAGGATATTAACTGAAAAGGACAGCAGAGTAAAGTGTTTGGACCACCTGGAGGCAAGTGTCATTTTCTGACTTGTGGTGTACAGCGCATAAAAGTACCCTTGGCTTAATTATTCTGGTCTGCATGCTTTCTATCCCTGGAATTGTCTACTGCTTTAGTCACTGCAGTGGAAAACTATGGGGCCACAATTTACTTACCCCATTAATCTGAATGGTCAAAGTAAATTTATGGCACATTGAGCTGAAGTGTTGATTTAATGGTACTGTTGTGCTCTCTGGACATATATATATATATTAGGGAATATAACTTGGAAAGTTTAGCAAGAAGGTAGGTGTACACCTTTCAGTTATCTCCTGATGGTCTTTCTAGTTATCTTTCCCAAAGAACTCCTTTAACAAAATATAATTGTCTGTCTTTTCTAAAATGGTTTAGACAAGCTAAAATTACATTAAACTGGCTGCAGCTGTTTTGCTCTTGTAAGTTAAGTGCCATTATTCCTTGATCATCTAAATCCTATTAAAGACCTTCTTCTAGTAATGTGATATTGGTGTTTTATCGGCTTTGTTGCATTGGCATTTATCACTCTACAAATGTTCCTAATTTTATTCCAACAAATGTTTTCTTCTAGATATTTTAATCCTACATTTTAAAATTGAACCATCGCCTTGTACAAGGCTATTAAATTTTTTGAGTAACAAAACATTTGCTTCTGAATAGTTGTTTGTAATTTGCATGTTAAACTCAGTTCTCGAATTCAACGACCTGTGTAAGGTAACGTCTCCATGTTTTGACAAACTCTTTCCTTTACAGCCAAACGGGCAAAAAGTTAATGGCGAAGTGTCGAATGCTTATCCAGGAGAATCAGGAGCTGGGGAGACAGCTGTCCCAGGGTCGCATTGCTCAGCTTGAGGCAGAATTGGCGTTACAGAAAAAGTATAGCGAGGAACTTAAAAGCAGCCAGGATGGTAAGGGTTATATTGTTGAATACATAAAATTGTGTTACTTGTATGTTTTATATTTTTTTTATTTTATTTTGTACCTACTATTTTTGAAGCTGACATTAAGGCTAGGTTCAAACTGTTACAATCTGATTTTTTGATCCAACTTTCAGTGCGATTATGTAGTGGATGCAATGTTGATGCAGCTTGGAAATGGTTTTCTATAGTCTATGGGGCCAAATTGTGCATAAATTGCACCAAATTAGTACAGGAACCTTTTCCAAAATAGCCCTCTGAGTTGCATTGATGTGAACAGGCACCATTCAAAACAAAGTAATTTTTATTATCATGCAATTCTGTGCGACTCAAGTTGCATCTAGTGTGAATGAAGCCTTTAAGAGCCTCCCTAAAAATGTAACTCAAATTAGAAACTATTAAAATTCTGATGTATTTTTTGTTCAATATGTTTACGTTTTTTCATGTATAAAGCATATACAAAAAATAACAGGGGAAAAACAACAATAACCGAATATAGTATACTGCACACTGCAGCCCAAGGTCTGTATGTGGCCCTTTGCTTGCCTTTTATCTGGCCCTTGAGGCACTATTCCTCCCAATGACACTAACATAAGGACATCATTTCTGCCACTGATACTAATGATGGGGCACTATTTCTCCCACTAATATCAATGATGGGGCACTATTCCTCCCACTCATATCAATGATGGGGCGCTATTCCTCCCACTAATATCAATGATGGGGCACTATTCCTCCCACTAATATCAATGACGGGCACTATTCCTCCCACTAATATCAATGACGGGGCACTATTCCTCCCACTGACGACAAACAATGGGGCACTATTTCTTCCGTTGACACCAATGAGGGGGCACTATTCCTCTCGCTAATACCAACGATGATGCCCTACTCCTCCACCTACTGACCACTAACCCTAAGGTTCTGTTTTAGTCCTTTCAATTAAAGATTTTGACACAAAGGTAAAAGACCATATTACTAACCGTAATCAAAAGACAGAAAAATGTAAAATTAAGTAAAATCTCCATTAGACAAAGCATATGCAGAAGGATAACACTAAGCAAAACAAACCAGAGGAGAGTGTCCAGGTACCGTTAATTTTGAAAGTGAGAGGGGTGTACCAATAGTCCGATTAGACGTAAGGAATCATATTTTCAATACCCATAGTCTCACTCGTATAACAACGGTACATTTCCATATTTGATGTAACGCATTGCGGTCTGTTCCCAGACTGAAGGCTGACAACCCTCGATATGCTACGCAAAAGCATGTTACCTGTACCTAATGCTATTGTAGTAATAGACGTGTTCCCTGGTTTGAACCTGGAGTACCCTCGTCACATGTGCGAGGACGGTCAACCCCTAGAACAAGCCTGTTTGCTGAGTTGTCAAAAGGAGGAAGTGTAGTTACCAATCGAGAAGAGAGGCCAGAAAAAGGTAAAAGAAAAAGATAGGGGGCGGGGTTGTGCCACGCTTCAACTTTTACAGGCCACTAAACAATGTAAGCAGGTAGTGTCCTGGGATCAGCAGCCAGATATTTGATCCACTGGTCCCATACCTTCTCAAACAGCTTAATTTTTCCCTTTTTTTGCAGATAAATGCTCATTTATCATGATCCAGGGGAGTTTGTGTTCGAGCTGATCAAACGATATGACTGCCGAACTCCAGTACCTGGCAATGATGTTTTTAGCAGACACAAATATAAGTAGTGAGTTTTCTCTGATATCTCGGGGCCTCCTACACCACACTGCCCAGTAAAGCATGTTTCGGGGATTTGATCAGATTACCTTGTGGGGGGAAAAAATTTAAGTTGTATACTTTTGATCCAAAAATGCCTCACTTTAGGGCACTGCCACCAAATGTGGAACACTGTCCCCTCCTGACCACAACCTCTGAAGCATATCGGAGAAGATCCTGGGACATAGGTCGCCAGCCTAACCGGTGCCATTGTAAGAGCACTTTATAGTTTCCCTCAATGGATGGTATAAGCGGGAGGGGGGTGGGGGAAGAATCTGTGTTATTCCATGCTCAAACTATCACAAACCATCCTCTAGGGAGATAGATGTACATATACAAAGCCCAAGGTGACCACTTTTTTTCAAATTGTATGATTTTGTCAGTCAGCACCCTCTACAATTTCTCATGCACCATAATCCACTAGAATGTTTGCTATGGGTTAGACACTCTCTCTTCCAAGCACCCACGATTGTACAATTCTAGTATATTTAACCACTTCAGCTCCTGAAGGTTTTGTACCGGAAGGTACGCGATTTTGCACAGCTGTGCCGCCCTGCCGCATTATATGTACGGTTATATGTACAATATTGTCTTAAGAGATCAAATGTAACGATGTACTGTAAAAGCAAAACAAATAAAAAAGAGAAAATTTAAGGGGGGGGGGTGGGGGGGAGGAGAATTTTCCCAAGTTTCAGAATTAGTTTAGCAACCCCCATGAAAAAAAACTATTATGCATCGTAATTTATTTTGACATCTGCGACTAATACAATATAACCCTTATTTATTTACATTGCACCAGTTTTATATATACATCGATGCCATATTTACCTTTCAGTTGCAAAAAGTGGTTCTAAAGGCAAGACATTTACCTCAATGCATTCCCTGCATTAAAAAAAAAATGCCCAGTGGTTGTTTCACTCGCTTAATTCCCTATATACTTACCTGAGTGCTATCTCGATCCAGGGCTGTCCCCATCTGCGGTGGCATTGGTCTCTTCCTGTTTCCTCACAGGACACAGAGGCAGCAGCACGTGCCTTTGACTCCTGTCAATCAAATCCTGTGAGGAGGGAGTGGGGCCGGATTAGAGCCACATTGTGTGTTCCTATAGAGGCACACAATTCGGCTCAGGAGCCAGCCCAGTGTGCCCCCATAGCAAGCGGCTTGCTATTGGGACGCAAACACAAGAGGGGGAGCGCTGGCAAATGACCCCAGAAGAGGAGGTTCAGGAAATACTATTGCACAGAGCAGGTAAGTATACAGTGAGGGGAAATAAGTTTTTTGATTCCCCTGCTGATTTTTTTTACATTTGCCCACTGACAAAGAAATGATGTCTCTAAATTTTATGGTAGGTTTATTTTAAGTGAGAGACACAAAAGTTATACATTTTTTTTATTTTTTTTTAAATGAGTGAAATAAGTATTTGATCCCCTATCAATAAGTAAGATTTCTGACTCCCGTGTGTCTTCTATCCAGGTAACAAACTGAGATTAGGAGCTCTCTCCTAAAGGGAGTGCTCCTAATCTCAGCTTGTTACCTGTATAAAAGACACCTGTCCACAGAAGCAATCAGATTCCAATCTCTCCACCATGGCCAAGCCCAAAGAGCTGTCCAAAGATGTCAGGGACAAGATTGCAGACCTACACAAGGCTGGAATGGGCTACAAGACAATCGCAAAGCAGCTTGCTGAGAAGGTGACAACAGTCGGTGCGATTATTTGCAAATGGAAGAAACACAAAATATCAACCTCCCTTTGTCTGATGCTCCATGCAAGATCTCACCTAGTGGAGTTTCAACAATCATGAGAACGGTGAGCAATCAACCCAGAACTACACGGCAGAATCTTGTCAATGATCTCAAGGCAGCTGGGATCATAGTCGCCAAGAAAACAATTGGTAACGCACCAAGCCAGAAGGACTGAAGTCTTGCAGCGCCCGCAAGGTCCCCCTGTTCAAGAAAGCACATGTACAGGCCTGCCTGAAGTTTAATAATGAACATCTGAATGATTCGGAG
Source organism: Lithobates sylvaticus (assembly GCA_028564925.1). Lineage (NCBI taxonomy): Eukaryota > Metazoa > Chordata > Amphibia > Anura > Ranidae > Lithobates > Lithobates sylvaticus. The sequence continues at coordinate 163,008,499 of CM053028.1, forward strand.
GAGAACTGGGTGAAAGTGTTGTGGTCAGATGAGACCAAAATCGAGCTCTTTGGCATCAACTCAATTCATCGTGTTTGGAGGAGGAGGAATGCTGCCTATAACCCCAAGAACACCATCCCCACCGTCAAAAATGGAGGTGGAAACATTATTATGCTTTGGGGGTGTTTTTCTGCTAAGGGGAAAGGACAACTTCACTGCATCAAAGGGACGATTGACGGGGCCATGTACCATCAAATCTTGGATGAGAACCTCCTTCCCTCAGCTAGGGCATTGAAAATGAGTCGTGGATGGTTATTCCAGCATAATGACCCAAACCACATGGCCAGGGCAACAAAGGAGCGGCTCAAGAAGCACGTTAAGTTACTGGAGTAGCCTAGCCAGTCTCCAGCCCTTAATCCTATAGAAAATATGTGGAGGAACATGAAGGTTCGAGTTACCAAATGTCAGCCTTGAAACCTTAATGACTTGGAGACGATCTGCAGAGGAGTGGGACAAAATCTTTCCTGAGATGTGTGCAAACCTGGTGGCCAACTACAAGAAACGTCTGACCTCTGTGATTTGCCACCAACCACGGTCATGTTTTGCGAAGGGGTCAGATACTTGTTTGACTCATTAAAATACAACTTTTGAAATGCGTTTTTCTGGATATTTTTGTTTTGTCGCTCACTGTTAAAATAAACCTACCATTAAAATTAGTCTGATCATTTCTTTGTCAGTGGGCAAACGTACAAAATCAGCAGGTGATCAAATACTTTAATTAAAATATTTTAAAGTATCCTTTACAATCACTTTAAATTGTCTCTTCAAAAACAATATTGATTTGTCGCAAAACAATTCTATCCCAACTCAGATGATGTTGTAGGGTAATTGGTTTTAACATCCAGACCACAGTCTGTTTAGCACAGAGTTGAGCTCTTTAATTCTTATCTGCAGCCATTCCAGAAAAATTCTATTTTTATTTCTGATGTCTAGTTATATTGTGAAATGTATTTATTACCAACGTTTTTATTTTTTTTTTATTTTTTTTTTTTTATATATTCAAAATCGCTTCCAGTATACCCTATTGACAACAGCCAGTAGTAGATTGTTGTCCATTGTGTGCAGAAGCTTGTGAGTTAGAACAGTACAGCCACCACCACCTCCTTCTCCATCCACAATCGTATATTTACACATGTAGTGAGTGGAAAGATTGTTTTCAGAAATCTCTCCCCAGACCAGTCCCTGTATTTCCTCTCTGCTGTGAGCTTGACAAAAGCCAGTTCTTTTTAAATTTGCATTTACATGAAAGCAGTAAAAAGTAAAGCATTAACACGGATATTACAATTTCTGCCAAAATGTTCAGCTGCAACACATGGCATTTTCTAGATGACTATATTTCAGCCTTTTTTTTAATTTTGCATGCTTGGAATGGAATGAGAAATGGACTTTGATGCAAAACTCAGCCATTATGAAACCACCCAATGTGAGGTTCAATGCTATGCTGTAACATTCCATATAATTATTTGTCCTTAGAGTAATAGATGTTTTATTATAGATCTAAAAAAAAAAAAAAAAGCTTATGTGACAGTTTGTATAATGGTTTGATTTGTATTTCTTTAACTATAGGCAGAACTTTTTAGCTGAAAGGGGGAAAGATTGGATCACCTTTCAGGTTTTTATTGCGATCAGTGTGTCCATGGGGCGATTCACCCTCTTTTTTACGTTGTTTTTTTTTTTTTTTTTTAACCGAGTAAAAAGTAACAGAAAATGCCACATTTTGTTATGTCACCAGAGCAGGAGTAAAGCGAAAAGCTTCCAATGGGGGCACTAGTTCTGGTGATCTTTGGCGACAACCAGTGATCCTCGCTTTGGAGGATTTTCCTCTCACTTCATGTGTTTTTTTCTCTTTTTTTTTCTTTGAGACGGGAAGTGAAGAACTCTCCTCAATGGACATAGCAAAATAAAACTGTCAGGTTTTAACCTTCCCTTACTCTATCAAAAAAAAAAAAATTGATGTTTTACTTTTTAAATATGGCGTTATTAATTTTGTGCCTTTTTTGGTTTTTCATAACAGAGCTCAATGACTTCATTATTCAATTAGATGAAGAGGTGGAGGGAATGCAGAGCACTATTTTGGTCCTACAACAGCAGCTGAAGGAATCCCGACAACAGGTATCTCAGTTACAACAGCAGCAATCTCAAAATTCTGCTATCAGGACTCCAGCAGAGCCCAAGGAAGAAGGAGAATCTAGCAGTAAGGAATGTAGTCGCTTATCAAATGGACCGAGCAATGGAGGCTCTTCTCACCAGAGAACTCACAGTTCTACAGGGCTTTACAGAGAGAGTAGTAATGCAGAAGATGACTTTCCTGCATCACCAGTGAATGAGGGCAAATTGCCAAACCATTCGGAGGAGAGAACTGGTAGAGGTGGAGGAAGCTATATGAATCAGCTTAGCACTGGGTATGAGAGTGTAGACTCGCCCACTGGAAGTGAGAACTCTCTAACCCACCACTCTAATGACACAGACTCCAATCATGACTCTCAGGAGGAGAAACCAAGGAGTGGGAAAGGCAGCCGAACTGTAAGCTCCCGTCACGTTCAAAATGGCTTGGACTCAGGAGCAAATATGCAGGGCTCTGTTTTGTAAAGATAAACAAAATAAACTATTTTTTTTCCCCCCTTTTTATACATCCTTTAATTTCAGAACTAATACTGTCCAGTGCATATTTTGTCATAATTTTTGCCTTTTGAGTTTTGTTTTCATTGTCGCTTACTGTAATACCTCTGCCAATTTGGATGTTTTAACAGATAATTACATTGAAAGTTGTGAATAAAAAAAATTACATTTGTTTAGATTATTTTTATGTAAAGTAATGAAAAGCTGAACTAATTTACAACTTTGGAAATATTTCACATAAATGATGTCTGTACAACGTGTTCTTAAAAACCTAGCTGTGTAATGGCATTCCTGCCCATGTTTTCATCTTATCTAGACATTCTCAACAATCTCATGGTACTGTGTGGGTTTGGCTGCCAAAGTTTGCCCAGTGACATAGCTATACCACAGGTTGGACTATTAGAGTCCCTTGGTAGTTTCAGTGTTAACATTTTTTTGCTCTCTTCAGTAAAAAAAAAAAAACATTTCTTCATGGCTGATTTTTCTCCTTTAGATGGCTGAACGTTAGACTTGTGTGCCGTTGCTCAGTTTTCAAACTGTTGTACTTTGTTTATGCATATGACTCTATGACTCCAATATTACCTTGCCTGTACTGACCAAACCAAAATAAAGATTTTTAATGTCACATTTACACAGCCATTTTGTGCATTCCGTAACTGAAATGACTGAAATTGTATACCCAAACAACTAGTGCTATTATGGCACCTAGTTTAAGTAGGTGATCCGTTTCTAAAATTGCTTCCGCCACTGCAGGCAGGACCACTTTTATTGCAGCTTTATTTATAATATGCAAATGAACAGGCCCCTTACCAATTATGAGACGTCTACATACTTGGAGATGTCTATAAACGTTTTGTCCCTTTTTATGTATGGTATGTTAATACAATGTGATGAACAATTGTTAAATGCATCGTATTCTGGGAAGTATTTTTACTGCCATGGCCAACCTCGTCCTGGTTAAGTATTCTGTATTTCTGAAAATGCGTTGCCTGTTTGCCATGTCGATCTAGGGGTTCCACTACTTTGACCAAAAGACTGCACACTAAGGTTTCTGACCTTTTTTGATTCCTGTTGTTTTAGGCCATTGACTTATTAAAATGTTAAAGCCAGAGGTAGCCAGGCAACAAGCATGTGCAGGAGAAATGTCATCCCACATATTTCTTTCAGTACAGAATTCCTTTAACCACTGAGGACTTATACCCCCTTCCTAACCAGACCAATTTTCAGCTTCCAGTACACTCACATTTTGAATGACAATTACTCAGTCATGCAACACTGTACCCATATGACATTTTTGTTGTCTTTTTATTTCTTTTTTTTTTTGCACTAATTGAGCTTTCTTTTGGTGGTATTCAATCACCACTGGGTTTAACTTTTTTGCGCTATAAATGAAAAAAAAAAAATGAAAATTTTGTTAAATGCATTCTTCGTTTGTTATAAAATTTTGCAAATTAGTAATTTTTTCTTCATAAATTTTGGCCAAAATGTATACTGCTACATATCTTTGGGAAAAATAACCAAAATAAGTGTATACTATTAGGTCTTTGTGAACGTTAGTCTACAAGCTATGGTGCTAATCACTGAAAATTTATCACACCTGATGTATTGGTGAGCTATCTCATTTCTTTAAAACACTAACAAGCCAGGACAGTACAAATGGCCTCTTTCTGGAAAGCATTCCAAGGTATTTAGTTAGAGGCTTGGTGAGTTTTTTTGAAGTTGTAAGTTTTTTTTTTTTTTTTTTTTTTTTTCCCACAATTCTTTTTTCACAAATCTGTCATATAAACAGGTTATTTCTCTCACATGGCATATGCATACTTGCAACTGTACCCCAAAAACACGTTCTGTTACTACCGAGTATGGCGATACCACATGTGAGATTTTTTTTCACAGCCTGGCCACTTACAAAGGCCCAGCATGCAGGGAGCACCGTCAGGTGTTCTAGGGACATTTAATTTCTTGACTACCTTACACTTTTGAAGGCCCTGGAGCACCAGGATAATGGAAATGCCCAAAAAATGACCCCATTTTGGAAAGCAAACACCCCCAACACAAAGTGTGAGACATAATGAGTCTTTTAAACATTGACCATGTGTAAGATTTTTCTAATGCAATGGAATGTGTCAAAAATGACACCCCAAAAAACATTCTGCTACTCCTGAGTATGGCGATACCCCATGAGAGACTGTTACACAGCCTGGTCACATGCAGGGAGCACCGTCAGATGTTCTAAGGACATAAGTTTCAAATCGAATTTCCTGACTACCATTACACTATTGTGAGGTACTGATGTGGCATGGATGGGCAATGTGACACGGATGGGCATGGATGAGCCTGAATGTGGGCACTTCAGATCCAGCTCACAAGCACTGCTTCACCGGCTCCCGCCTCTCCTCACAAACTGTACCGATGTGTGAGGAGAGAGCTGAACTAGACGTGCTGGTTTGTTGACAAGTGAATGAAGGAGCAATCGCATAGTAAAGGGCCGCTGTCCTTTACCCCAAATCTGTGGTGTGCCGGGTCCTCTGGACCAGGCCATCGTGGACAATTCCGTGTGCGTGCCATAGGGGGTGCGCGGGAGGCACGAGTTTGGAAGGATGTCCCTGGACGCCCTCCCAGAACTAGCCAGCCACGCTGTAGCTGTCATTTGGCTATGGCCTGGTCGGCAAGTGATTACATAGTTGGGTAAACCTGCATGACAAAAAAAAAGCTGGGTGTCATTGCTAATCTCTTCCCAAAAGTTTCATTGACTATAATGCTGGCTTTTAAAGTAGATCTAAATCCTAACTGGATGACATTGTCTGCTTATCATAATCGTACAGTACAGGCAACAAGACTGGTATTCAAAGACCATGGATTATATGCTTCCACCTTTAAGTGATTGGAAACTGACAAACATTTGCTAGGTAGTAGAGCGTACCTACAGTTAGGTCGACGTATAGTTGGACATCGGCATAATTTTTATACTTTTGGCTCTGTATGCCACCAGAATAAAATTTAAAACAAAATAATCCAAATTTAATTTCAACTGCAGACTTTCAGCTTTAATTCAAGAGGTTGACTATAAATGAATATCAAGTACAAATTTTTGGAACTGCAATCATTTTTATACAAATGTAATCATAAAGTTAATTTTTTTAATATTTTGAGAAACCTTTACTGGCAATAACTGCCTGACGTCTGGAACCCATGGACATTACCAAAAGACTGGGTTGCCTCCTTTCTGATGCTTTGCCAAGCTCGAACTTCAGCGGCTTCAGTTCTTTTGTTTTTCTGCCTTTTTTTTTAGTTTTTTTTTGCCTTTAGGAAGTGAAATGCATGCTCAATTGGGTTGAGATCAGGTGATTGACTCAGCCATTGCAGAATATTCCACTTCTTTTCCTTCAAAAGCTCCTGTGTTGCTTTTGCAGTGTGTTTTGGATCATTGTCCAACAGTACTGCGAAGCGCTGTCTAATCAACTTTGCTGCATTGGGCTGACAGTATATCACCAAACACTGCAGAATTAATTTGGCTGCTTCTGTCACCTCATCAGTAAACATCAATGACCCAGTGCCACTGAAAGCCATGCGTGCCATAATGCTGCCTCCACCATGTTTTACATATGTGTGCTTTGGATCATGAGCTGTTCCAAGCCTTCGCCACTTTTTTTCTTCCTGTCATTCTGGTACAGATTAATCTTACTTTCATCTCTCCAAAGAATGCTTTTCCAGAACCGGTTTTGTCTAATCTGGCTTTTCTATTCTTCAGACTTATGAATGGTTTGCACCTTGTGGTGAACCCCTCCTGTATTTGCTCTTGTGAAGTCTTCTCTTGATTGTGGAATTTGACGATGATACGTCCACCTCCTGGAGAATGTCCTTCACTTGTCTGGATGTTGTGAATGGGTTTTTCTTTACCATAGAGAGGATCCTGCGATCATCCACCACTGTTTTTCGTGGACATACAGACCTTTTTATGTTGCTGAGCTCAACAGAGCGTTCTTTCCCCAGAATTGTACCAAACTGTTGATTTGGCCACTCTTAATGTTGCTGCTATCTCTCTGATTTGTTTTTGAAGCCTTACAAAGGCTGGTTTCATAGACAGCTCCTTTGAACGCATGATGTGTGCTCAGCCATTGATTGCAAATACCACACTTAGGTGTCCTTTTATGAAACTGAGATCAGCTGCGATCCCAAGTCTCACAGCTGATCTCAGGTCTTTACCTGTGTATGAAACTGAGGTAATCAGATGAGAACAGGTTCTCCACTGATTACCTCAGCACAGTGAGAATCTGTAACTGACTGTCACAGAAACGGCCAGTGTATGAAGGTGCGATCTCAGCACCTCACTGGCGATCTGTGACAGGATTCTCACTTTCTGATTCACCATCTCAGAGGTGGAGAATCAGAGAGAGAAGCGGGAAGCTGCCTCAGTATTCTGGAGAAAGCAGGAAGTCTTTTGACTTCCTCCTTTCACTCAGGAGCAGCCATACAGTGAGAGAACATCTTCCCCACCATTACACACCCCAAAACAAGCAGGTTAGCAATGTTAGCAGTGTGTGTGTATATATATATATATATGAGATATTTCTATATCTATCTATCTATCTATATATAAATAGATAGGTAGATATACACATTGAAATAAACACACACACACACGCACACACGCGCGCGCGTGCTATATGCTTAGATAGATAGAAATAGATAGATAGATAGAAATAGATAGATAGAAATAGATAGATAGATAGAAATAGATAGATAGAAATAGATAGAAATAGATAGATAGATAGATAGATAGATAGATAGATAGATAGAAATAGATAGATAGATAGAAAGAAATAGATAGATAGATAGATAGATAGATATAAATAGATAGATAGATATAAATAGATAGATAGATATAAATAGATAGATATAGATATAAATAGATAGATATAGATATAAATAGATAGATGGATAGATATAGATAGATATAAATAGATATAAATAGATAGATGGATAGAGATAGATAGATAGATAGATAGATAGATAGATAGATAGATAGATAGATAGATAGATAGATAGATAGATAGATAGATAGATAGATAGATAGATAGATAGATAGATAGATATAGATATAAATAGATAGATGGATAGATATAGATAGATAGATATAGATATAAATAGATAGATGGATAGATATAGATAGATATAAATAGATATAAATAGATAGATGGATAGATATAGATAGATAGATGGATAGATAGAGATAGATAGAGATAGATAGATATAGATATAAATAGATAGATGGATAGATATAGATAGATATAAATAGATATAAATAGATAGATGGATAGATATAAATAGATAGAGATAGATATAGATAGATATAGATAGATAGATATAGATAGATATAGATAGATATAAATAGATATAGATAGATATAAATAGATATAGATAGATACAAATAGATAGATATAAATAGATAGATAGATATAGATATAAATAGATAGATAGATAGATGGATAGATATAGATAGATATAAATAGATATAAATAGATAGATAGATAGATGGATAGATATAAATAGATAGATAGATATAAATAGATAGATAGATATAAATAGATAGATAGATATAAATATATTTATATATATATATATATATAATGTCATAGCATATATATGTGTGTGTTTATATAGATAGATATAAATATATATATATATATATATATGTATTATTCTACCTGCATTTAAATGCTATTATTAATGTCATTTTTAATTTATTAGTAAATAAAATTTTGTAAACCCTGAAATATGGTTTTACCCATGGCATGTTCCATTAGGCTACTTTCACACTGAGGCGCTGGGCGTGCTGGCGGTAAAGCAGCGCTATATTTAGCGGCACTTTACCGTCGTTATGTCGGCGCTTTTCGAACGCTAGCGGGGCAGTTTTACCCCGCTAATGACTGAAATAGGGTTAAAACCGCCCGCAAAGCGCCACTGCAGCGGCGCTTTGCAGGGGGGTTTGGAGTGCTGCCCCATTGTTTTCAATGGGAAGAGGCGCTTTAGGAGCGGTAAATACACAGCTCCTACAGCGCTCCAAAGATGCGGCTTGCACATTTTTGGACATTTTTCAGCATCCTGCAAGCACTCCAGTGTGAAAGCCCGCGGCTGTTTGAAGGCGCTTTGCAGGCGCTATTTTTAGAACTTTAGGCCCCTTTCACACTGGGGCAGTTTTCAGGCGGTACAGCGCTAAAAATAGCGCCTGTACACCGCCTGAAAAAACCGGCCCCATTCACTCCAGTGTGAAAGCTGGCGGGCTTTCACACTGGAGCGGTGCGCTAGCAGGACGGTCAAAAAAGTCCTGCTAGCAGCATCTTTGGAGCGGTGAAGGAGCCGTGTATTCATAATTCAAATTGAAATCAATGGGACAGCGCGGCAATACCGCCGGCCAAGCGCCGCTGCAGCAGCGCTTTGCGGGCGGTTTTACCCCTTTTTCTGCCGTTAGCGGGGGTTAAAACTGCACTGCTAGTGGCCGAAAACCGCCGCTAAAACGACAGTAAAGCAGCGCTAAATAAAGCGCTGCTTTACCGCCGACGCCACTCCCACCCCAGTGTGAAAGGGGTCTTATACAGGGATTTATCAATTATGAAATATATTTTATTTTAATTTATTAATAAATATTTATACTTGTATACTTTATTAAAATTATTTTTTAATGATTATAAATGTATTTTACATTTATATGAATGGTGTATAGCTGCATTACATATGTGGATTACATTAATTTACTATACACCATTCACATTTAAATAGGCACATGTGTGACATTTAAATATTGATAAAAAACAATGTTTTATAATAATTAGGTTAATGTATATTGTGTAGGGGGAATTTAACTTTATTATTTTATTAATATGTAGGGGAATAATGTGTTAATTAGTGTTTAACTTTTGTATTTTAAATCGCCTCAGACTGTAATCCCGCTACATCTCGCGAGATTACAGTGTGAGGAGAATTTCTGAGGAGTTCCCGGCGTTTGTAGATCGCTTCTCAACTCAACATGAGAAGCGATCTACAGACAATCATAAACAGGCACTCAGGGGAGAGCGATCTCCCCTGAGAATGCCTGAGAAATGAATAGCGGTGTTTTACCGCACTTTAATAAAAGGACACCTTAGAATCAACTCCAGACCTTTTACATACCTAATTGCTGAATAAATAACAAAGGAGTAGCCCACACCTGGCCATGAAACATCTTTTGATTCAATTGTCCAATTACTTTTGGTACCTTGAAAAAGGGGATTAGCTGTTCTTAAGAACTGTAATTCCTTATCCCTTCCTCTGATTTGGATGTACATACCCTCAAATTAAACCTGAGAAGCTTGCACTTTCAGCCCATATCCATTATATAACTATAGCTTGAATATGTTTTTGGTAAATACCTGAAAAAAGCTAAAATCGTGCCTGTGTCCAAATATATATATATATATATAATATATATATATATATATAATATATATATACAGGGCTCAAAATTTCAAGTCCTTAGCTACTAGCCAGGCCTCAAGGGTTACTCGCCACCAATTGCCCCGCCCAACCCCTGCCCTGCCCTGCCCCTAAACCCGCCCTCATAAATTATCTCATTAAATGACACTTTAATGTTTTATGCAATTAAGTTATAAAAATATTACCAACTTTATCCATGCCTGCCAATGCAGCCTGTGCCCCCCCCCCGTGCCGTGTGCAGCCTGTGTCCCCCCCCGTTGTGCAGCCTGTGTGTGTCCCCCCCCCCGTGTGCAGCCTGTGTCCCCCCCCCCGTGTGCAGCCTGTGTCCCCCCCCCGTGTGCAGCCTGTGTCCCCCCCGTGTGCAGCCCGTGTGCAGCCTGTGTCCCCCCCCCACCGTGTGCAGCCTGTGTCCCCCCCCACCGTGTGCAGCCTGTGTCCCCCCCCCCACCGTGTGCAGCCTGTGTCCCCCCCCACCGTGTGCAGCCTGTGCCCCCCCCCCCCACCGTGTGCAGCCTGTGCCCCCCCCCCCCCCCCACCGTGTGCAGCCTGTGTCCCCCCCCACCGTGTGCAGCCTGTGTCCTCCCCCCCCCCACCGTGTGCAGCCTGTGTCCCCCCCCCCCACCGTGTGCAGCCTGTGTCCCCCCCCGTGTGCAGCCTGTGTCCCCCCCCCGTGTGCAGCCTGTGTTTCCCCCCCCGTGTGCAGCCTGTGTTTCCCCCCGGTGTGTGCAGCCTGTGTGTCCCCCCCCGTTGTGTGCAGCCTGTGTGTCCCCCCCCCCCCATATGGTGCAGCCTGTGTGTCCCCCCCCATATGGTGCAGCCTGTGTGTCCCCCCCCCATATGGTGCAGCCTGTGTGTCCCCCCCCATATGGTGCAGCCTGTGTGCCCCCCCATATGGTGCGGCCTGTAGGTCCCCCCCATATGGTGCGGCCTGTGTGGGATGGTGGGAACCCCCATAATGGGCACAGCAGGTGTACAGACCCGGGAACTCAGTACAGGGATGGTGAGAACCCCTCATAATGGGCACAGCATGAGTACAGACCTGGGAACTCAGTACAGGGATGGTGGAGACCCCCCATAATGGGCAACGCGGGTGTACACTCAGCCCCAGGAACTTGGCACAGGGATGGTGGGAACCCCTCATAATGGGCACAGTAGGTGTACAGACCTGGGAGCTCAGCACAGGGATGGTGGGAACCCCTCATAATAGGCACATCAGCTTACAGACCCAGGAACTCAGTACAGGGATGGTGGGGACCCCCCATAATGGGCACAGCGGGTGTACACTCAGCCCTGGGAATTTGGCACAGGGATGGTGGGAACCCCTCATAGGCACAGTAGGTGTACAAATGATAATAAGTGATGGTTTTGCGTTAATGTGCACCAAAGGTGAAATGTGTGAAAAGTATATATAGAAGTGTAGGCATATATCATAAACTGATGGTCACTGTCCCGTGACACACATATATGAATCGGCATACACTGAACGTAATCAATAAATAAATTACATCAGTAAATTAAATTAAATTGTGACATATAAGTGACTGAAAGTGCAACAAGTGCTAAAAACAACACTAAAATAATCACAATAAATAATTAATAGAACTCCTAAAAAAGTCTATACATAGATATATTAAAGTGCAAAAGTGTGAACCACAGATAGGAGATGGATAAAATAATAAATAAATATAAAAATATATCCGCAGGTAAAGTTCATATGGAGGTATATATTGATAGTAATGGAGTGCAGGCTCTGGTAGTCTCTTAAAATATAACACACAGTGGTTTTCTCTCTCCAAAGTGGGGTGTTGGGTAGTGAGGACCTATTCCTAAAAAGTGCTCGCCTCTCACCTCCAAAATGATAAGTATGGGCATCTAAAACGGCACAGGCAGTCAGCTCCACTTCAATATTCCCACTTGGGTGGCTCCCAAACCGACCCTGCTTCTGCTAGATTGGCTCCTTACACGGTCTCTCCCTTCCCTGTTAGCCTTGGACACAGGGATATCCCTCCAGATTCTTGAATGCGATAAACACTGCGATCCCGCAGTAGTGACTCGCTCACGGTAGCGTGGGGGTAAAGGCAAAGACAAAACCAAAGGGAGCCCAATCGTGAAGTATGTCTCAATAATACAGATTTTTAATAGTAAATAAATGCTTACATTTAAAACGAGGTACAAACAGCAAGGCAGATGTTGGTATGCGCTCCGTTCTACAGCACTTCCGGTGTCCTACGTCCGGCCAATCCCTACGCGTTACGTCACGTGCTCGTGACTTCATGACTGATGAAGTCACGAGCACGTGACGTAACGCGTAGGGATTGGCCGGACGTAGGACACCGGAAGTGCTGTAGAACGGAGAGCATACCAACATCTGCCTTGCTGTTTGTACCTCGTTTTAAATGATCGCAGTGTTTATCGCATACAAGAATCTGGAGGGATATCCCTGGATATCCCTGTGTCCAAGGCTAACAGGGAAGGGAGAGACCATGTAAGGAGCCAATCTAGCAGAAGCAGGGTCGGTTTGGGAGCCACCCAAGTGGGAATATTGAAGTGGAGCTGACTGCCTGTGCCGTTTTAGATGCCCATACTTATCATTTTGGAGGTGAGAGGCTAGAGAGCACTTTTTAGGAATAGGTCCTCACTACCCAACACCCCACTTTGGAGAGAGAAAACCACCGTGTGTTATATTTTAAGAGACTACCAGAGCCTGCACTCCATTACCATCAATATATACCTCCATATGAACTTTACCTGCGGATATATTTTTATATTTATTTATTATTTTATCCAATTTATTTATTATTTTATCCATCTCCTATCTGTGGTTCACACTTTTGCACTTTAATATATCTATGTATAGACTTTTTTAGGAGTTCTATTAATTATTTATTGTGATTATTTTAGAGTGTTGTTTTTAGCACTTGTTGCACTTTCAGTCACTTATATGTCACAATTTAATTTAATTTACTGATGTAATTTATTTATTGATTACGTTCAGTGTATGCCGATTCATATATGTGTGTCACGGGACAGTGACCATCAGTTTATGATATATGCCTACACTTCTATATATACTTTTCACACATTTCACCTTTGGTGCACATTAGCACAAAACCATCACTTATTATCATTTGTTATCACGGGATTGTGTTCACCCTTAGGTTTTGCTGCTTTTTTAGGGATCTATTTCCACATACAGCATTAGTGCTGGCACCTTACATATATATATATATATATATATATTTTTTGTTTATGAAATTAATTTATTCATCTATATATAGTTTCTAGTTCATAAATAGCGCGAAGGACACCCATACCACAGTAGGTGTACAGACCTGGGAACTCAGCACAGAGATTGTGGGAACCCCTCATAATGGGCACAGCGGGTGTACAGACCCGGTAATTTGGCACAGGGATGGTGGGAACCCCTCATAATGGACACAGTGAGGCTGCAATTGATGGCCACGGTTTTACCTAGCAGTAATGATACATAATCACCTGATAAATGGCTATTTACAGCCCTGCATTACTAAAAGTAAAATTTTTCAGTTTGCGCCCCCCCAAAAATTTTGAGCACCAGCCGCCACTATTTACAAGCCCGGATGTGACGTCGCGGAAATCTCTTTGATCCTGATGGGGCAGCGGCTGATTCTTTCTCCAGGTCCCTGATGGCACGGGAGAGTCCGGAGAAGCACTGGAGGGCGGCAGGAGGAGGGGGATGCCTCCTCCCGTCGCCTGTAAGAACAATATAGCGGCTGAACTGCCGCTATGATCATTCTTACGGTGCACAGAATCGCCGGCTAAAAAAAGAGGATCTCTGAATGATGCCTGTAGCTGCAGGCATCATTCAGATATTCCCACTGAAAGTCAAGGACGTCATATGATGTCCTTGGGCTGGAAGTGGTTAAAGATAAAAATACCCCTAGCATACTCTGCCAAGCTGACTAAGATTTTCCTTAGACGCCAATGTTAAATGTTACAGGAGCAGTGCTATGCCAAGCTGACCAAGATCTCCCAGGAGCCAATACAAAACTGGAAATGTCGTATGCGGCCATGGCCCCTAAAGGAGGAAGTGAAATCGGATACAGGCTTAAATCGGGTAACTGAACAGAAAAAAAAAAATAAAGATTGTCAATTCATTTTAACCACCTAATGACCGGGCCTATTTTTCAAACTTTTTGTTTACAAGTTAAAATCATTTTTTTTGCTAGAAAATAATGTTTGGTGGTTCTAACACCCTAGCCTAGAGAATAAAATGGCGGTCGTTGCAATACTTTTTGTCACACCATATTTGCGCAGCGGTCTTACAAGTGCACTTTTTTTTTTAATTAAAAAATAAGAGATTAAGTGGAAGGGAGGGGAGAGGGGAGGGCAAAATACGTTTTTAGGGATCTGGGGGAGAGAGGAGGGGAAGAGAGATAGGGGAGGGAAGGAAAAGAGAGATAAATTGGTAGAAAAGACAGCTGGGCATGCTGGAATATATAGGGTTTTTTTTTTTTTTAACAAGGCCTGGCCGGGAGGAAGGGGTCAGGGGCAGAGCCACTCGGCCATTCTAGACCAAACCCCTAATTAGGTTTGCACCCACAGGAACCATCAGGGTAGAGGTTCAACGTTGGGTGCCTCTCTTAGGGGGATCTGTAAAGGGAGGGGGGTAATTGGGTTTTGAGGGTAGGGAGGGGGGGTTCTTCCTTTTTTTTTTTTGTTTTTTTCCTCTCTCCCCCTTTTACCTCCTCTCTCTCCTCCCCCCTGCCTAAGATGGAGGGGGTAAGGGTAACCTCCATAAATGCGAAGGGACTGAATGTCCTGGAAAAACTGAGGCTGCTTCTTAATGATTTAAAGCGTTACTGTACAGATGTAGCATTTGTGCAAGAAACACATTTTAAGACGGGCGGACTCCTATTTTTACAGAATAGGTTTTTCCCTAGTGTATACCATGCACATAATCAGGAAGCAAAATCTAAAGGAGTGTCCATACTGATATCCAATCGGATACCCTGGTCCCTTACGGATAAACGTGTCTCCTGATACTGTTGGACCTCAGTGCAGCCTTTGATACTGTGGACCACAATACGCTACTCATCCGCCTTACAGAGGTAGCAGGAGTCACCGGCTCAGATCTACAATGGTTCGGATCCTTCTTAGGAAATCGCTCTCAGACGGTGAAACTAGGACCCTTCACATCTGAAACCGGGGCAATCTCCTGTGGAGTCCCTCAAGGATCACCCCTGTCGCCGGTGCTCTTCAAC
Source organism: Lithobates sylvaticus (assembly GCA_028564925.1). Lineage (NCBI taxonomy): Eukaryota > Metazoa > Chordata > Amphibia > Anura > Ranidae > Lithobates > Lithobates sylvaticus. Next base: position 163,023,870 of record CM053028.1, read on the forward strand.
ATCTACATTCGCCCACTCCTCAACATCATCAGAAGATCAGACCTGTGCTTCCACTCGTACGCCGACGACACTCAATTATATTTTCGTATCACCGGACAAAAAGACCATCATCAGCAATTAGGAAAATGCCTCACGATGATAGACGACTGGATGACTACTAGCTCCCTCAAACTAAATGAATCAAAAACAGAACTTCTTATTCTACATGCAAATCATAACCCCCGAACCAAGATCCCTTGGACACCTCCTACCATCTTTGGACGGACCATCACCACTAGGACCAAGGCCAAGAGTCTCGGAGTAATTTTTGACTCAGAAATGTCAATGGATGCCCAAATAGGATCAGTAGTCAGTGGATCACACTATCTGCTCCGCCTGCTACGCAGACTCATCCCCTTCATTCCAAAGGAGGACAAAGCAGTGGTAGTTGGAACAGTCATCAATTCTCGACTGGATTACGCTAACTCCCTTTACATAGGATTACCCCAATATCAACTTGCGCGCTTACAACTTATCCAAAACACGGCGGCAAGACTGATAACAGGGAAAAAACCCTGGGAATCCATCTCCCCATCCCTGAGGAACCTACATTGGCTAACCGTAAAGAATCGGGTCGCATTCAAGACCCTCTGCCTCACCCACAAATGCACACATGGAAACGCTCCGCAATACCTTTGCGAGAAAATAAAACACTACACACCGAATCGCAGTCTTCGATCGGCTAATCAAAATTTGCTCCTCATTCCTAAATCCCGCTACAAATCAAAGGGGGAACGGAGATTCGCTGTCCAGGGACCACGGCTATGGAACGCTCTACCAACCGACATCCGCATGGAAGAAAACCATCTGGCCTTCAGGAAGAAACTCAAGACCTACCTCTTCTAGAAGCTTGATAACCAATCGCCAATACAGCGCCTTGAGGCGATTCAGTTTGCATTGTAGCGCTATACAAGTTATTCATTCATTCATTCATTCAACGAGTGGATGTGAATGGACGCTTCCTATTTCTTAAAGGCTGTATTGGAGGAGTGAAAGTGACACTGGCTACGGTATACTCACCAAATACGCACCATGATGCATTTATAAACAAAATTTTGACTAAATTAGTAGATTTCGCAGAAGGTAAATTGATCCTTGGAGGGGATTTCAATATATCCTTAGATCCCAGAGTAGACACCTCATCGGGACTTTCATCTACCCCTGGTGGGGTTAGGAAGGGTATCCTTAGGAAACTGCAGGAGATGCAGCTGGTAGATGTATGGCGGATTTTACATGGAGGAGAGAAAGATTACACTTTCTTCTCTAATCCTCACCAGCTGTACTCCCGTATTGACTTATTCTTGGTACTACATTATTTATTAACGTCGGTCCTAGATGTGACTATAGGAAATATAACATGGTCAGACCATGCCCCAGTTACGTTGCATATCTCCCTGTCTGGTGAGGCTTACTCCCCGGGACGTCGTTGGCGCTTAAATTAAAGCCTCCTGCAGAACCCGGGAGTCCGGGAGGATGTATTGAAGGAAATGATAGATTACTTTCGGACGAACGACATCCCGGGGAGTGACCCGGGCATGATATGGGAGGCACATAAGGCAGTAATGCGGGGGGTCTTGATAAAACACGGCTCCCGACTGAAAAAGGAGCGAGAAAGACAGATAATAAAACTATCAGAAGAAATACAGGCCCTGGAACTTCAGCATAAAAAGGAACAGATACCATTATTAGGGAGGGATTTAGCGAATCTGAGGAGACAGATGACAGATCTTCTTCGGTACAAAGCTAAAGCGGCAATACAGTCGGGAAGGAAAGTAATGTACGAGTTAGGAGATAAATGTAGTAAAGTATTGTCAGGGAAGCTTAAAGAAAAGGAGAGGACACCCTATGTACCCCCATATAAAGGGAAGGAAAGGACAGTTAATTTCATTACCAAATGGCATAGCTCAGAGGTTTAAAGAATACTATTCCTCTTTATACAATTTGACACCACCACGCGTGCCTCTGGCCACAATGAAAGACTATCTCTCCTCGGGAGGTCTTCCTAGATTACCCTCCCCAGTTTGTAACAGTCTGGAAGCCCCAATAACTATTGAGGAATTAAATACGGCGATAAAATCTGTTAAACATGGGAAGGCACCAGGACCTGATGGATTTACGATACAATATTATAAGAACTTTTTACCTCTGTTGGGTACATATATGATTAAGGTATTTAATGCATTTGGCCAAACTGCTGCACCCCCTCCGGATACACTTATGGCGCATATATCGGTAATCCCGAAGGAAGGGAAAGATCCGTCAGAGTGCGACAGTTATCGGCCAATCTCATTATTGAACGAGGACCTAAAACTTTTTACTAAAATAATAGCCTCCCGTCTTCAACCGCAACTACATCAGTTGATGCATTTGGACCAAGTAGGGTTTATTCCCTCACGTAAAGTACTCAACTTGATATATTATGCTAATAAAACAAAAACTCCCTGCATTTTCTTGAGTGTGGATGCGGAAAAAGCGTTCGACCAAGTTAACTGACAGTTCATGTTTGAGGTACTGAGATACATGGGTGTGGGGGAACATATGCAACGGTGGATTTCCGGAGTATGTTCGTCCCCACGGGCCCTGATTAAGGTAAACGGGGTATTTTCAGACCTGATAAAGATCTTGAATGGAACACGCCAGGGATGTCCTCTTTCTCCCTTGTTGTTCGCTCTCTCATTAGAGCCATTATTGAACGAAATTCTGCAAAATCCTGATATTAAGGGCCTTCAAATAGGAGAGTGTGAATATAAAATCTGTGCTTACGCAGATGATATGCTGTTCTCTGTGTCTAGCCCACATATCCCACTACCAAATCTCATGGAGGAAATTGAAAGATACGGAGAGCTATCAAATTAAAAAAAAAAAACTATGCAAAATCGGAGGCTATGGGGATTGCACTGCCTTCAATGACACAGCAATCTATACAACCCAATTTTCATTATAAATGGGTGACTACAACGTTTATTAGATAAATGGCGACAAGGGCTTCACTCGTGGTGGTTTGGCAATCGTGGTAATATTATTAAAATGAATATTCTGCCAAAATTTTTGTATCTATTTCAGGCCCTACCTATAGACATCCCAAAAGCTTTCTTTCATAAAGTAGATACTCTCTTTACTAAGTTTATTTGGGCAAATAAACGACCAAGGATTAGCAGAAACCTTATGAAAATACCTAAAGGCCTAGGGGGTTTAGCAGTTCCAGATATATTTAAATATTACCAGGCAGTACACATGGGTAGAGTGATCGATTGGTGCCGACACACAGAACATAAACTCTGGACAGAAGTGGAACAAAAGTTTAGCCCGGTGCCTCTCCGAAGAGCGCTGTGGTGTTATGAAACGCTACCGGAATCTCTTAAAAGACATCCACTTATTGGCCCAACACTGCGAGTAGGCTTTAAGATCTGTCAAAATCCTAAATACTCGTCAATAAAGTCGCCACTACTCCTGATATTGGGAAACCCTAGCTTCAGGCCAGGTATGGGAAAAGGGGCATTTCAGGCACTTATAGAAAGGGGATGTATTCAGGCATCCCATTTTTTATACTCTGAAACCTGGCCTACAGTCGCTTCGATGACACAACGGGGGTAGATTCAAAGTGAACTTTTGGCAGGCACTACAATTACGTCACTAAATCATTAGGACCGGCGATAGACTACAGACGACAAATTACGACGTTTGAATTATATTGTGAGGAAAAAGAGCCCCTCGCCCAGACGATCTCTAAGATATACGAAATGTTAAGTGCGCCCCCAGAGGACTTAAAGATACCCGGATTAGGGAAATGGGAGAGAGACCTAGGTAAGACCTTTACGTCAGTGCAATATCAGAAGATAATATATCTTGCGCTTAATACATAGGTCTGAACCCAGGAGTCTAATTACAAGGTACTCACGCGGTGGTATTATACCCCGGCAAGACTCTGTAAGTTTTTCCCCGGGGCTTCGGACCTCTGTTGGCGCTGTAATAAGGAACGGGGGACACTAATCCACATATTTTGGACATGTCCAGAGATCAGACAATACTGGCTAGAAGTACGAAGGATCTCCCAAAAATTTACGGCATTCCTAATACCAGATGACCCTGCATTTTTTTTATTACACTGTACACAAATACCTTCACAGATATATAAAAAAATCTGTACTATGCCATTTGGTAAATGCGGCTAAGGCTGGTATCGCTCTTTGTTGGAAAGACACTAAGCCACCTTCTATTGCAATGTGGCTTAATAGGGTCCGGAATGTGGGGGCTATAGAGGACTTAGTTCTCTCGGCCCAAGACAGAAAAGAGCAATATACTAAAACCTGGACTGCCTGGAACTTATTTATATACTCAGAAGAAGGGAAGAAACTTCTAGGGAGTACATTAGGAGAATGAGCCCGCCCGTCTTTGAATACTTCGGATGCTTTTGAATAATATATATATTCTGAATATTTTGGATTGGCTGAGCTCCTCAAACTCTTGATATTAACAGGGAGGTAGCTCACCCTCCACAGGGGAGTGGAACGGGGGGGGGGGGGGAGAGGGACGGGGGGGGGCATTGGAGAGTGGAAATTAGTATTATTTTTTTTATGATTTGGAAGGTATTTGGGATTTTTTCATTTTTCATTTTTTTTTATTTTATTTTTATTTATTTATTTATTTTTTGTTGCTAGAAAAGATAAAATAGAAGGGAGGAATAGGAAGAATTAGGATTGCATATCAGGAGGAGACAAGAGTTAAACAAGATAGGGGGGAACAGGTGTGGTCTATATGAAGAAAATGTAAACTCACTGAAGGTCATAAAGGGAGGATCAGTAACCCTGTTTAAACTGTAATGATATACATATCTCTAGGGCTATATATTGTAATATTTTCCTTGTTGTATTTTTTCCCTTTTGCACAAATAAAGAAATTGAAAAAAAAATTAAAAATAAGACAACAGTAAAGTTAGCCCAATTTTTTTTATATTGTGGAAGATGATGTTACGCCAAGTAAATTGATACCCAACGTGTCACGCTTCAAAATTGCGCCTGCTCGTGGAATGGTGACAAACTTTTACTTTTGAAAATCTCCATAGGCGACGTTTAAGAAATTCTACAGGTTGCATGGTTTGAGTTACAGAGGAGGTCTAGGGCTAGAATTATTGCTCACACTCGAACGATCATGGCGATACCTCATGTGTGGTTTGAACACCTTTTCATATGCAGTCAGAACTCATGTATGCGTTCGCTTATGCAAGCAAGCTTGGCGGGATGGGGCGCGTTGAAAATATATATATTTTTTATTTTTTATTTTACCTTTTATTTTTTTATTTTTACACAGTTTTAAAATATATATATATATTGTAAACATCCCTTCTAATAGAAAAAAAAGCATGACAGGACCTCTTAAATATGAGATCTGGGGTCAAAAAGACCTCAGATTTCATAATTACACTAAAATGCAATAAAAAAAATCTCCCTTTAAAAGCTATGGGCGGAAGTGACGTTTTGACATCGCTTTCCGCCCTGCAATGGTATGGAGCTGGGTGGGGCTCTTCCCCTCACTCAGCTCCATACCACAGAGGGGACAGGATCCGATCGGCGGCTCTGTTAAGCGGTGGATCACGGCGAGAGGGGGAGACCCTCTCCCGCCACAGATAAAAGTGATCTTGATGCAAATCCGCTGCTGAGACCACTTTTATTTTTATTAACGCCCAACATGGGCAAAGACAATCATACAACATCGTCATAATAAACAGCAGCATGGAGAGAGGGAAAAGAAGCCAGGTTTCATATTTACATTTGATCTTACAGTTTCGTTACAGATAGTACACAATTTTTATCTTAGGTTGGTATTAGGCGGTGAAGGATACCTTAATTACATATATACATTACATATATACATTTATCCACCTAAGGGATTGAGTAAGGGACCCTGGGCTCCTTTTGTCATCCTATCTATTTCACTCTCCTTTCTCCTATTTCCTTCCCCTTTCTCCATTTCCAACATCTAGCTTATGAACTATTAACTATTTGTGTGCTTGCATTAGAAAATAGAGGAGGGAAGATGTGAGGGAGGTAGTCACGGGGGGGGGGGGGGGGGTAAAGGGAGGGAGCTAATTAACCAGAGGATGCAGGGATGGAGATTATTAGGGTTGGGCAGACTAGTGCCCTCGTTGATTCAGGACGGTCTTGAGGTTCAGACTTACTAAGGTGTCTGTTCTATCAGGAGGCTCTGAGGGCAGTGCCCTCTGGGGAGAGAATTAATTGTTTCCATATCTTCCATGTCTTGTTATATTTCTCTTTCGTTCATTGACGAACACAGCACCTTAATCTTGACCTTAGGGTTATATCGCCACCTTTAGGAGAGGACTAGGCAGAAAACATAGAAAAACAACACAGTACCGCCCAGGGGGCGGTCCTACTGGCTATTACCCCTCACTCTGCTCCCAGCAGCTCAGTTTTTTTCTGCCTAGTCTAAGGACCTGGCTCCCTGTGGGGACCAATGGTCCTTGGAATATTTTTCTTTTTTGCTGTTTTTAGTTCCTGTGATCTACAATCAACAGCTGGGCTGGGTTACAGGCTAGATAATATAGATCCTGGTAGTCTCCCCAGCCTGGCCATCGAGCGCGTGCAGACCTTAGCTACGCGCTGGGTTGGCCGCGACAGGCCTCGTTCTGGTCCAGGGGCGGCCGGTGAGCTATATGCTCCGGTGCACACATATGACCAGGCTACTGCTGTCCCAGTCACAGTGTGCTAACAGCCACCCCGTACTGCTCGTGTGATGGGTCTTTCTGTGGCAGGAGGGGTAAGTATGGTTTCACCTGTTTAGGCAGGATGGAGCAGCTGGGCATTCCCTGGGAGGTTGACTAGGGGGTCTCTCTCTCTTCTCTTCCTGCCTCTTTCCCTCCTCCAGCACAGCGCAGCACCTGGGTCAGGGTGGTGAGTCCTGCGGGGGGCCACTCAGTCTGTGGCAGCTAGGGGGGTGGACATTTTTTGTTGCTTGCCTTAGGTCCCTAAGGGTGACAGGCGAGAGTGGGTCAGCATGGCGTCAGAGGCTGGCGCTTCTTCTCCAGACACCCCCGTTTTAGCAACCGGTTTCCCGGTACCTGCAGTGCCTATGGACGCTCTGTTGGCGGTCCTGGAATAATTTGTTGCCAGGGTAGAAGCGGCGTGCGGGCGCAAGGGGGGTAAAGAACGCCCACTCCTCCCCCCATCTTCTGGGGAGAGCTCTGATTTAGGGTCCCGCTGTGGCAGGCTGCCCCTGTTCTGACATTTCAGAGGATGCGGACCAGGACCATTCAGACAGTGAGGCTCCCACAGTCCAGAAAGAGTAAGCAGCCACGCCGTAGGCAAGGGCCCTCTTTTTCCGCTCAGAAGTCGTCAGGTAAGCGCTCCCAGTCCGGCAAGGTGCCCGCTGAGGGACAAAAGCTTTGCAAGCCAAACAAACCTGCGAGCAAATCAGCTTCCGCATGAAGGTTCGCCCCCATCCGACTCTCGGGTGGGGGGGTCGCCTTCGGGAGTTTGCAGTCCGGTGGACCTCTCTCCTTTCCGACCAGTGGGTTTGCGAACTGGTTGGGTCAGGCTACAAGATTTTCTTTCTTGCCCGCCAAACTGATTTTTTCCCTCCAAACTTCATCTCCCTCTGGCTCGTTGGGAGGCCCTGTTTAGGGCAGTACAGGACTTACTACTGCGTGGGGTGATAGTGCCTGTACCAACATTGGAAAGGTTTCAGGGATTCTACTCCAATCTGTTTGTAGTCCCGAAGAAGGAAGGGGTCCGTCCGGTCCTGGATCTCAAGGCCCTCAATTGCTTTGTGAAGGTGAGGTTCAGGATGGAATCGGTTTGTTCCGTGGTCGCTGCACTTCATCAAGGGGATTTCTTGGTGTCTTTGGACAACAAGGACGCAGACTTGCATGTCCCCATATGCGTCAGACACCAGAGGTTTCTGCGTTTTGCAGTCGGGGATGAGCACTACCAATTTGTAGCTCTTCCCTTTGGCCTAGCGACAGCGCCAAGGGGTCTTCACCAAGGTGCTGGCCCCAATTCTGGCGTTGCTGAGACAACCAGGGATCGCGATTGTAGGTTACCTGGACGACCTCCTCCTGAGAGCAGCTTCTGCCTCAGAATTAAGGGAGGATGTGGCGATCACCATGCAGACTCTCCGGGAGTTTGGTTGGGTGTTGAACCTTCAGAAGTCGTTGTTGGTGCCGACCCAGGTGGTCTTCACTGCGTTTTTGCATGCGAGTTCTGGGCCTCATGGTAGCCACTTTCGAGGCGGTACCGTATACCCAATTCCACACTTGAGTCTTGCAGAAAGAGATCTTGTCCAAATGGGACAAATCTCCGACATCCCTGGATTATCAAATTCGGGTGACCCAGCTAGTCAGGGCTTCGCTTCTCTGGTGGCTGAGGTCTCCGGCTCTTTGGTCCGGGAAGTCGTTCCTTCCTCTTCATTGGACGGTGATCACGACGGACGCCAGTCTGACCGGCTCGGGGGGGGCGGGTTGGGGAATCCAGTCTGCCCAGGGTCGCTGAACGCAGGAAGAATCCCGTCTGCCGATCAATGTGCTGGAGCTTCGGACGATCAGGCGGTGCCTTTCCACATGGTCGCAGAGGCTGCAGGGGCATCTATGGCAATCATCAAGGAGGGACAAGGAGCTCAGCTGCAGCTCTGGAGGTCTCTCACATCCTACAGTGGGCAGAGCGGCGCGTGCCAGCTCTGTCAGCCGTATACATTCCGGGCATAGAAAACTGGCAGGCGGACTACCCCAGTCGTCAGTTGCTGCACCAAGGGGAATGGTCACTGCATCCGGAAGTGTTTCAGCTCATTTGCCTAAGGTGGGGCATGCCGGATGTGGATCTCCTAGCCTCTCGGCTCAATCGGAAGGTACAGAGGTTTGTGGCCAGGTCAAAAGATCCCTGGGCGGATGCGTCAGACGCGTTGGGGGCATTATCGGCTGATTTATGCCTTTCCCCCACTCAGGTACGCCAACATAGTTCGAATGGTGGCGGATGTTCCTTGGCGGCTGCCGATGCGGGAGGACCTGCTGTCGCAAAGTCCGATACTTCATCCTGCTTTACTGTCGCTGGTTTTAACGGCATGCTGTTGAAAGCCAGGTGCTCAGGGACCGCGAACTGTCTGCTTCGCTAATTTCCACTATGCTGAGGGCGCGGAAGTCTTCATCCCGGAAGATTTATCATCGCACGTGGAAGGCCTACATCTCCATGTGTGAGGAGATGGGGTGGCGTCTGCGTACATATTCAGTTTCTAGGATCCTGCTGTTTTTGCAGCGAGGAGTGGAGCAGAAACTTGCATTAAGCACCATTAAGGGGCAGAAATCAGCTTTGGTGACTCACTCATTGGTGCGTACGTTTGTTCAGGGGGTTCGGCATGTGGCCCCTCCGGTACGACCGTCGATGCCCCCGTGGGATTTGAATCTGGTGCTCTCGGTGCTTCAGAAACCGCCGTTTGAAAACATTAGGGAGATCCCCTTGTTGACACTCTCTCAGAAAGTAGTCTTTCTAGTGGCTATTACATCTGTAAGGCTGGTTTCTGAGTTGCAAGTCTCCCTACTTGATCCTCCACAAGGATAAAACGGTGCTGCGTCCGCAGCCTTCTTTCCTTCCAAAGGTTGTTTCAGCCTTTCATCTAAATGAAGACATTGTGCTCCCGTCCTTATGTCCTCGGAAGGAAGTCGCTTTACATTCTTTGGATGTGGTCCGGGCTCTGCGGGTGTACCTTTCCGGAGGTCGGACTCTCTGTTTGTATCCGTGACTGGTCCGAAGAGGGGCCTGGCGGTTTCGTCGGCCACCATTTCTCAGGGGATCAGACAGATTGTGGTTCCAGCCTTTGCCATAAGGGGGCGGGCGCCTCCCTTGCCTGTCACAACACATTCTACCAGGGCAATTGGTGCCTCCTGGGCTTTCCGACATCAAGCGCCCATTTCCCAGGTGTGTAAGGCGGCGAATTGGTCGTCCGTTCACACTTTCACCAAATTTTACAAGGTTGATGTGGGCGCACCTTCGGATGCGTGCTTCGGCCGCAAGGTTTTGCAGGCGGCCATTTGAGGTTGCGGCTCCTCTGAGGAGGAGTTCTTTGGAGTTTGTTTTCTTTCTGTTCCCACCCCTCATTTTTGACACTGCTTGGGGACGTCCCTAAGGTCAAGATTAAGGTGCTTAAGCCAAAAATAGTTGTAGTTTTTATTGTTCTTACTGTTTTACTGTATTTTATGCTATACTGTAATGTTTTATTGTTAACCATTGTTTGCTTTGCAGGTATGCCAGTCTTCTATTTTACTGTGCTGTTACTCTGTTTTATTGTTAACTGTTGTTCACTTTGCAGGTACGCCATTCAGCTGCAGCACTGATTTGTTTATTTTGACAGCAGCAGGGTTTGCTCTCACAATACATAAAATCAGAGAATCCAGCGCTGTAGGAGGTGATTTCAAAAAAAAGGCATATATGACGAAGCATAGGGGCTGGGGGTGGACAGAGGGCAGATCGCCCCTATGCTTTGGCATATATTTTTATTCACTTTTCCTGGCAGAGATTTCTTCATCCACATTGATCAATGTGAATGGAGGAATCTGGTAGGTTCTTTTTTTTCGTTTAGCCCATGGGCTGAATGAAAAAAAAAGAACAGTGCATGTATGCCCATCATTAGAAGTGGGTGGATGCAGGGCAGTATGCTAATGGTGGGCATACTACACACTTTTTCGATTTCACATCGATCTGTGTGACTGGAGGAATCTGTTAGGTTCTCTATTTTTGTTCAGCCCACAGGCTGCATGAAAAAAAAGAACATTACAATATATGCCCAACAAGGACCAGCAATGTACTGGTATATTGTTGGAATTTGAGTGGTTATACCGGAATGATACCTGCAGGTTTAAGCATCATCTTGGTATCATTTTTTTCAGCTGGCGGTTGGCTTTTATGTAAAAGCAATCCTAGTGGCCCCCTTCACCACAGTACATGGTTTTCTCTGACTCTCCTGTCCCACCGTGGAACCCGAGAATGCAGCTAGTGGTTCTGCTAGCTGACCATAGAGCTAATCAGAGACCAGAATGGCTCCAATCATCTCTATGGCCTTATAAACGGGAAGCTACGAGCATTTCATCACTTCGGTTTCGCTAGATATAAACAGCGCCATTGGGAAAGCATCTTATCACACCGATCTTGGTGTGGACAGATGCTTTAAGGGTAGAGGAGAGATCTAGAGTCTAATAGACCCCAAGTTTTTCAAAAAAGAGTACCTGTCACTACCTATTGCTATCATCGGGGATATTTACACTCCCTGTGATAACAATAAAATGTATTTAAAAAAAATGAAAGGGACAGTGTAAAAATAAAATGAAAACGCCAATTAAATATTTAAAATAAATGAAAGCACCCCTGTCCCCCCGTGCTCATGCACAAAGGCGAACGCAAGCATTGGTCTTGTGCCATATGTAAACAGCAATTGCACCATGCCTTTGAGGTATCACCACAAACGTCAGATCGAGGGCAGTAATTCTAGTAGTAGACCTCCTCTGTAAATCTAAAGTGGTAATCTGTAAAGGTGTTTAAAGGCTTTTAAAAATGTATGTAGTTTGTCGCTGCTGCACGGGCGTGCGCAATTTTAAAGCATGTCCTGTTTGGTATCTATGTACTCGTACATTTGGGCAATATAGTGTGTTTTTGTGCATTAAAATTCAGAAAACAGTTTTTTTTCCAAAAAAAGTGCATTTAGAAAATTGCTGTGTTAATACTGTGTGAAAAAAAAATTGCAACACCAACCATTTTAATCTCTAGGGCCTCTGCTTTAAAAAAAAACTAGTAATTCAAAGTAATTTTCTAGCAAAAAAATAATAATTTTTCATGTAAACAAAAAGTGTCAGAAAGGGCTTTGAGAGGGTGATGGTTGGCATAAGCTTCTAATGTTGTGCATAAAATGCCAGGACAGTTCAGCCCCCCCCCCCCAAATGACACCTTTTTGGAAAGTAGACACTGCAAGCTATTTGCTGAGAGGCATGTTAAGTCCATGGAATATTTCATATTTTGCCACAAGTTTCAGGATTTTTTTTTTTTTTTTTAAACAAACTTGTCATTAAATTATATATTGCTCACAAATGCCATGAGTATATGTTAAATTACACCCCAAAAATACATTCTGCTGCTTCTCCTGAGTATGGGGATACCATATGTGTTAGAATTTATGGCAGTCTACCTGTGTACGGGTGCCGAAAACCAATCACCGCCTTCAAGCTTTCAAAGGGCTTAAATTGCTCATTTCACTTCCTCACTACCTATCAGTTTCGAAGGCCCTGAAATGTCAAGATGGCACAACCCCCCCCCCCCCCCCCCAAATGACCCCATTTTGGAAAGTAGACACCCCAAGCTATTTGCTGAGAGGCATGTTGATTTTTTTTTTTTATATAATTTTCCCGAAACTTGGGGCAAAATATAAAATATTCCATGGACTCAACATGTCTCTCAGCAAATAGCTTGGGGTGTCTACTTTCCAAAAAGGGGTTTATTAGTTAGTTAAACCCACAAGTGCTTTTTTTTTCACCACTACTATTCCCTTATACTGACTTTTGAAATGTAGAATTTAGATGAAAGTTTTAGCACTGGGAAAGACTTTTTGGAAGATAAAAAGTTTATTTTATATACAATTATATACAGTATCTAACAAAAGTGAGTACACCCCTCAAATTTTTGTAAATATTTTATTATATCTTTTCATGTGACAACACTGAAGAAATTACACTTTGCTACAATGTAAAGTATATGTGTACAGCTTGTATAACAGTGTAAATTTGCTGTCTCCTCAAAATAACTCAACACACAGCCATTAATGTCTATTTTTTTTTTTTTTTTTTTCTTTTTTTTTTTTTTTTCCACTTCAGAAAGAATATTCGTGGGTGAGTGTCAGCTATGCCCGCATCTCCATCCCTCTAATTGTCTTAGCATCATTAGTGGATTGTTTCATTCTCCCCTTTTTTTTTTTTTCCCCCCCTGGAGTTGGGGGGGATAGGGGTCCTGAGTCGGGCATCCATGAAATTTACAAAACCCAAAAATACATATATACATCTGAGATCCCACCCAGCCTCCACTCCCCCTCCGCTTCCTTTATCCTAAGTCCCGTTCCATCACTCTTCCAGTTAACCCCCCCTGGGGGTTTTTATTTTTTTATTTCCCCCCCCCTCCCCCCTATCCCCCCGTGCCCCCACCCTCCCCATCCCCGTCCGCTGTTTTGTTGTTGTAAGGTGGCCCTTTCTCCCCAATGTCTTCTCCTGCCCTTCGGGTCTGCCTTTCCGCGGCTAGATCTCTTTTCGGCTTCACCCCCCAGGGATCATCGGTTGTCACGGCTGCACTCGCAGAGCCTCCCTGTAGCTCCAAGACCTCTTGAATTTTCTCCAACTCTCCCATCTAGCCCTCGTTGCCTCTCTGTCCTCCTCCCCGGTGTACAACACACATTCCATCATGTAAGTGGATTCCACTGCGTCAACCCATTCCCATAAGGGTGGGCTTTCCTTGTCCTTCCACCTCCTTGGAATTACCCTTTTAGCCGCGTTAAGCAGATGGGGAATCAATGAGCCTTTATATTGTTTAATTTCCTTGGATGTGGCATGCATAAGTACCACCCAAGGGTCATTTTTTACCTCGATCGTTGTTATTTCTTTTATGTATTTTAGGATAGTCTCCCAACATTTTTTGATTTTAGGACACCCCCACCATAAATGACCCATCGTGCCCCTTTGATCACACCCCCTCCAACAGTTCGCAGATGTATCCGCCTGGAAATTGCTGACCCTGTCCGGGGTTCTATACCACCTAGCCATGCACTTAAAGTTTGTTTCTGCAGTTCTCGCATCTACCGCTGACCCATGTGCTAATTTTAAAATTTTCTTACTTGTGCCTATTTCTAGTTGTGTTCCTAGTTCGCTTTCCCATTTGGTAAGGTATGGCGGCATCTCCGGTCTATCTCTTTCTAATAACAGTTTATATATTCTGGATATTCTTTTTTTTGAACATTCTGCCGTAAAGATTTTCTCTAATTTTGTTAGATCCTTAGCCTCCCTTAAAGGGCCAGGGAGAGAGCCCACAAAGTGGGTTAGCTGGCGATGCCGCCATCCATCTATGGAAAAAGCCTCATTATTCTGTAACTCGTGCAATGTCATCACCTTCCCCTTACTAATAACTTCCCCTAGTCTCGTGCAGTCCTTTCTAATCCAATCACCTCCTAGTTCCTTTAACCCTGGCGGGAAAAAAGGATTTTCTTTAAGTGCTATAAGTGGCGAGTTATAATTTTTGTTGAATAGTTTATATATTTTATCCCAGATTTTCAAAGTCGTGATAGTGATTATGTGTGTTTTTTCTCCCAGTGTCCGGCTTTTCGGAGGATTCCACACAATCTTCCCCAGCCTAGCTTCACTCAGTGCTTCCTCCAAACTAACCCATCTTTTAGTGTTACCTGTTTTACCCCATTCTGCGATTCTCAATAGTGCTATAGCATGGTAGTAACTTTCTATGTCTGGGACCGCAAGACCGCCCTGACTTTTGTCTTGTTTTAGAACTTGGAGGGAGATTCTATGTTTTTTGTAATTCCATATGAAATTCATTATAATAGCTCTTAGTTTACCGAGGTACTGTTTTGGGAGAGGGAGGGGAGCATCTGGAATTTATATGTGATGACTGGTAAGATCATCATTTTTACCGAATTAATCCTGCCTATCCAGGATAGGATTTTCCCCTTCAGCTCTTGGCATTTTTTTTTTATGTCTTCTAGGAGTGGGATATAATTTATTTTGTATAATTTCCTCGGGTTGTTGGCCAGTTCTATTCCTAAGTATTTTATCCTTTTTTTCCAGACGAAACTAACTGTTTTCTGTAGGTTCTGTTTCTCTATTTTATTGAGGTTAATATTAAGGATAAATGTTTTTGAGGCATTGATTCTAAAGTTTGTTAGTTCCCCATATTCCTTTAAGGTTTCAAGCAATATAGGGATTGACTTCTGGGGTGAGCTTATATAAAAGAGGACGTCGTCCGCGAAGGCCGCAAGTTTGTGCTCTTCGCAGCCGACTTTACAGCCTTCCACCTCTGGGTTTCCGCGAATTGTAGCTAGCAGCGGTTCCAAAGATAGGATAAAAAGGAGAGGGGAGAGTGGACAGCCCTGCCTGGTACCATTAAACAGTTCGAACTCCGCGGAGGTCGCTCCATTGGCCTTGATGTTAGTTTTCGGATGTTTATATAGGGTTTTAATTTTTTGGATAATTCTGGGTCCAAAACCCATCTTCTGTAGAGTGTTGAACATGAACCCCCAGTCTACTCTATCGAACGCTTTTTCAGCGTCTATCGAGAGAAGTAGACTGGGGGTTCTCGAGTCTCCCATCCTCTGTATGGCTAGCAATGTCCGAATCCCATTGTCCCTCCCCTCTCTGCCCGGGACAAACCCGACCTGGTCCGGATGGATCAGTGTGCCCAAGTGCCCCTTTATCCGATCCGCCAGTATCTTTGCGTATAATTTTGTGTCGAAATTTAATAAGGAGATGGGTCTGTAGTTCGAGCACACCGATCCATCCTTCCCATCCTTCCTCAAAAGAGTGATCGTGGCTTTTAGGGCCTCTTCGCTCATATCATAGTCTATCCCTAGTCCATTCATATATCGCAGCAATCTCGGTATAAGAATCTCTTTGTACGTTTTATAATATGAGGCCGTGAAGCCGTCCGGACCCGGGCTCTTCCCTATTGGAGAGTTGTTGATGGCTGCTAAGATCTCCTCCTCAGTTATTGGCCTCTCAAGCTCATCTTTCTCCTCCTCCCCTAGAGCCATTAGCCCTGCTCTCTCTAGGAACTCTGATGTTTTCTGGTTATTTCCAATGCTGTCGTTGTTTTCTTTGGTTTTCACCTCGTAAAGTTCTTTGTAATAGTCTCTAAATGTAGAGGCTATTTCACTAGAGGTAAACTTCATCTCCCCGTTTCTTGTTTGAATTTTTTCAATAAAATTTCTGTTTTTTTTTTTTTGTAATTTCCTTGCTAAGTATTTCCCTGGCTTGTTGCCCCATATATATTGTTCCCTAGCCAATTTATTGAACTTCTGTCTTACTTCCTGTTCAGCTAAATCTTTCAATTCCTCTCTCTTATCTGTAAGCTCTATGTATATGCTCTGGCTAAGTGCCCCCCCCCCCCCCAGATTTGTGCTTTTGCTCCAGGGTTTTAATCTCGGCCATTAGAGCTTGCGTTTTTCCCTCCCTCTCCTTTTTTTTCCATGAGGCTTTAGCTATCAGGAGCCCCCTAATGAACGCTTTATGCGCGTCCCACAGTTGTGCTTCTGAGACCTCTCCATTGTCATTGATTTGAAAGAACCATTCTAGCTCCTTTTTGATATAATCCCTAATTTCTTTGTCATGTAACAATTCTGGATTAAGTTTCCATCCGCTAGAGGGTTGTTTGTGTTCGGGGAACCTTAGCCTCATGGATACCGGCGCGTGGTCCGAGAGGGAAGCAATTCCAATTTCGGTTTCTTTGACCCTTTCCAGTATGCCATGGTCTATTAAGATGTAGTCCAGGCGAGAATACATCTGGTGGACAGGGGAGAAGAACGAGTAGTCTCTCAACTGCGGGTGCTGGATCCTCCACACATCCAACAGTTGGTCCTCCGATAGTTTTTTTTTAATCCGCTTCAGTTGTATGTTGCCCCTCCCCGTGCCACCAGACGTACTGTCCTTCGCGGGGTCCATCACGAAATTGAGGTCCCCCATCAGGATCAAATATCCTTTCCTGAAGGCCCTTAGCTTACGCAGAATTGCTTCGAGGAATAAGATGGGTTTGGCGTTGGGGGCATAAACATTGGCCAGTGTAAGTTCTACCCCTAGGAGAGAACCCCTAAGAAACAGGTACCTCCCCTCGGGGTCCGTCATTCTCTCCTCCACCATGAAGTCAATGTCCCTCGCAATCCCAATAGCCACTCCTCTTGCCCTGCTCGAGATAGTATCTCCATAAAACCAATTTGGGAGAGCTGGAGAAAAAAGTCTAATATTTGAGGAATGTGCCAGGTGAGTCTCTTGCAAGAACACTATTCCTGCGCCATATCTCTCTGCTTCCTCCAAAATTTTAGATCGCTTGCCGGGAGAGTTTAAGCCTTTCACATTATATGATAAAAATTTGATTTCTATGTCCTTCATTTATTTTTTGGGATTTTGTTTTTTTTTTTTTTTTTTTTTCCCTCTGATGTATTGATGGAGATAACAGCCCCACAGCGGACGTGGTTTCCTTCCCCCCCCTCTCCCTCCCTCCCATCCCCTCCCCTCCCTTCCTCCCCTCCCCTCTCCTCCCCCCCCTCCTCCCCCTCTCTCGCCCTCCCCCCCCCCTCCCCCTTCTCTCCCCTACCTCTCCCCCCCCCTCCTCTCCCTCCCCCCTCTCGCCCTCCCCCCCCCCCCCTCTCTTGCCCCAACTAGGGTCCCCGGGTCACTGGGGGCCATTCTTTGTGGCTTCCCCAAGGCTCCGGATTCCTGGTGAGGTGGAGTTCGTTTAGCCCTCCCCTCCCCCTCCGCGGCCCGAACTCGGGGCGCAGAGGGGGAGGGGGTAGGGCCGATTTGGACAGAATTCATTTACAGCTACAGGTGAACATTCGCCCCTCTTCCCACCCCCCCGCCCCCCCCCGGGGCCCCCCAGGCCCTCCATTTCAAACCACCCCTGCATATCCGGGACCAAGATCCCGAGTTTTGTACAAAATCCCTGCACTTCTTCCGGGTACCTCAACCTGGCCGTACTCCCCTCTTTTGACCCTATTAAACATGAGGGGAAACCCCAATTATATCTTATGTTTTCCCTTTTCAGGATTTCCAGCAGGGGTTTCTGATGTCTCCGTCTTTCGAGTGTTCGGGCCGATAGATCTGCATATACTTGGATTTCAGCATCCTTATGCAATATAGGAGACTTATTTTTTATTTTAGCCCACAGGTCCTCTTTTTCTTTAAAGTGGCTGAATCTGACAATTATGTCCCGGGTCCGCTCTGCGCCCCCCCTTTCGGGCCTTCCTACTCGGTGTATCCTTTCTATATGGGGAAAGTGATCTGGGTCCTTGCCACTTATGGGGCCCAGGATTTCCCAAAGTTTTCTTTCCAGGTCTTCCCCTCTCTGTTCCGGGACAGCGCGCAGCCTCAGGTTTTGCCTCCTATCCCTGTTCTCTTGGTCCTCTATTTTGTAGAGGGTGTCTCTCTGGGTGAGATAGGCGCCTTTCAATTGCGTTTTCAACTTCGCGATTTCCAATTCTATAGAGTCCGTTCTCCCTTCCACCACTTCAACCCTGGACAGCAAATGGCCAATATCCTCCCTCAGGGAGTTAATTTCAAGTTTGATTACGTTTTCCAGGCGTAGCAGCATCGCCTCCATTTCAAGTTTATTGGGGATGTGGGCTCCTATTTGTTGATCAACCCCCCCTACTAGGCTCAATCTCAGTCTCCATTGTGAGGTCCGCTCTGGAGTCGTTGATTTCTCCTTCCGCCCCGCCCCTACTTTCTGGGGAAACTCCAGCCTGGGTTTCTTTTCCCGATGTTTTTGGGCTTGCGCCCTGTCTTAAATAGTGTTTGATTGTACTTGTATCCCCTTTGCTGCCTTTGATGGTTGCTTTCTTAGGCTGTTTGGCTGACTCTTTGCTCATGTTGGCCTTCTTGGTGGGTCTGATTCTCTTCCCCAGTCTTATTGTACCCCTAGGCCTCCTGGGCCCTTTTCCACTGCTTTACTTTTAATGGGATCCTTGCTTTAAGGCTGTCTTATACTCCCTAGTAGTATAAAAAAAAAAAAATTTTTTTAGGCTTACGGTCTGTGCCGGGGCCGTCTGGGGTGCCTAGACTGGGCCCCTCTCTATGTCTCCCCTTCACCAAATCAGTATCTTGTAGTAGTTTAAGACCGGATTGCCCCTTTAAGTTCTGTTTGATCTACAGTCAGGCAGCCTTATCCGCCTCTCCAAGTCCTATCCGGGCTTCTTGGGGGTCCTATTTGTTGCTCAAGCCCCCCTGCGCTTTGAGGCCCGGGGCTTTCTTCTGGGTGTCCCTCTAGTGTGTGCAGTCGAATTTGCGGGGAGAGAAAAAAAGAAAAAAAAAAAGCTGGGGGGGACCTTTTCTACTTACAGGATCTTTGCCTGGGTCAAAGACACGCGCACAATGGCTGAAGCTATTAAGTTTAAATGAGGGGGTTTATTCGCCCTTCCTGCCAGTTATCTTCAACAATAAACAGTTCGCCCCCTTTCGTTGTCCTACCAATTGGCTCTACTAGTAGAGTCAATAGATCTTTACGATATGTTACGAGGGGTCATTGATCTTAATGACACGGGCGACATACAACGCATGTAATTTTATGATTTGACCATAGTTTCATCTTTAGGAAAAAAAACCTGGAAAGTAAAACATACAGAATCTGCGGTATCGATCTTATTTGGATATCTGACGTCAGGCTAAGCCACAGTGACCAATAGGTCTTCATACCTCGATACCATTCAGAGTCACTTTTTCATTCCATAATGCAGCATTTGGTGTGTGAAAATATATCTTCATGGGCCCCAGTCAGAGTCTCACTTTCATTCCATAATGCAGCTTTTAATGTGTGCTAGTTGATCTTCCTAGACCCCGATCAGAGTTTTACTTTCATACCATAGTGCAGCTTTGGTGTATGACAATAAAAATTCATAGGCACTGATCGGAATCACACTTTCATATCCTAGTACAGCTTTTAAAGTGTATGGTGTCTATAAGGCAAATTCAGGGGTTTTCATTACGGACCATTTTCCGCCTTTGAGAACTGTAATGTCCATAAACTTCCCAGACTCATGTTTTTTTTTAAACCCAATAGACATCCATAGGGATATTTGATACTACACAGAGGGTATTACCCCCATCCGAGGGAGGCCTGGGCACAATAGGTCTTGGGGTATGTTTATTCACATTTGAGCAGTGATTTGCACCTCTCCCCTTTTATTCCCCTTCTATGCCTGAATCCTCGCTAAGGTCTACCTGACACAGAGTGATAACAGGTACAAGTGAGTCTTTCCCATTCCTAAGGGTGCAGAGACTGGATTCTGGCTACCGGTCCTATCTGTGTTCAGGGGGTCTTTTAACCTGCCCACCAGAATCCGCCAAACCAATCTGCCTAAAGGGGAGAAGAGAGGGGAGACCAACCGCAGCCAGGGGGAAAAGAAAATGCCAAAAAACCAGCACAACACAAAAAAAAAAGAAAAAACCATACAGAGCAAAAATGTCCTAACACTTTGTTCAGCTTGGAGCCACGGTACCGTGGTTGTGTTACTCTTACCTCCAGCAGATGCACGGTCAAGGGAGGGTATGTTACAGCCTTACTCACGCTTGTCGTTTTCCTAAATTCATTGAGGTTTTTTGTTCCACAGCGGTTTGAAGATCCGGAGCACTATACCCAGGGAGGCAGGTTGGAGGGGGGGGGGGGATGGGAGCGGAGAGCCGGAGCCACGGGTCTCGGTCAACGCCACTGTTTTGGCGTTCGCCTTGCTGTCTTTTTATGGTGTGGCCCCTTCATCCTGCGGTCCTTCTTTCCGAGGGGGAGAACGGGGATCCGCCGGCACTCGTCCACGGCTCAATTCCGCGTCCTCCCTGCGCGTCTGTCCTCCTCAGCCCTCAGGCTCTGACTCCTCCCTCCGAGCGGACGCTACGTCCGCACGTCCATCTGAGCCATTAATGTCTAAACCGCTGGCAGCTAAATGAGAATACACCCCTAAGTGAAAAATGTCCAAATTGGGCCCCAAGTGTCAATATTTTGTGTGGCCACCATTATTTTCCAGCACTGCCTTAACCCTCTTAAACGTGGAGTTCACCAGAGCTTCACAGGTTTGCCACTGGAGTCCTCTTCCACTCCTCCATGATGAAATCACGGAACTGGTGGATGTTAGAGACCTTGCGCTTCTCCACCTTCCGTTTAAGGATGCCCCCCAGTAGGGTTTTGGTCTGGAGACATAAAAGAAAAGAGAATGGCACCCTGTAAATACAGCATGTTTTACAATATATTTAATGTGAATAGATTAACAAACACTCACGTGGGAGCAGTAATTTTACAGCGTTATAAGTATACAGTTGTTCATCCTCATAATCGCCGAATGGTAAAAAATCACGGGCCGGTGGAAACGATCATTGATCCTGTAGCTGTCCGGTCGCACTGCATGCATATAGCGCTTCCGGGGGCTGAGACGTAGATCGCGGATACTCCGTGATGTCGTGGTGTCGTCACATCCGGGAATGGGGTCGGCAGGCGGTGCATCTCGCTCGGAGCATGTGTGCTCCTTTCTCAGGCTTTGCAAAGCACGCATGCTTGTGCATCATCTTTAGAAGAGGCTTCCTTCTGGGATGACTTTTGTGAGATACTGTATATAGTTGTATATAAAATAAACTTTTTATCTTACAAAAAGTCTTTCCCAGTGCTAAACCTATCATCCAAATTCTAAATTTCAAAAGTCAGTATAAGGCCCCTTTCACACGTACGGTCCGTTCAGGTCCGCCGGTCAGTTTTTTAGGTGGACCTGAACGGACGCTCCATAGACCTCTATGGAGAGTCGGATGTCAGCGGTGACATGTCGGCTGACATCCGACCCGCTCCGATCCGAAAAAGTGTGATGGAGGAAAACCCTATTTTTCCATCCGTCTGCGGATCGGATCGGGTGACGACGGACTCTACGGTCCTTCGTCATCCGATCCCCCATAGGGGATCCCCCACAGAGTGCAGAGACAGACCTGTCATCTTCCTGCACAGCGGGGGATCGACGGAGCGATCCCCTGCTGTGCAGAGCGGGCTTCGTACACGGACACGTCCGTGTGAAAGAGCCCTAAGGGAATAGTAGTGGTGAAAAAAAAAAAAAGCACTTGTGGGTTTGTTTTGTATTATAGCAAAGTTTAATTTCTTCAGTGTTGTCACATGAAAAGATATAATAAAATATTTACAAAAATATAAGGGGTGTCCTCACTTTTGTGAGATACTGTAGATCAGATCAAAATGAGGGACAAATGAGGAGGAAAGAGGGACTTAGTTTCCAAATCAGGGTCAGTCACTCGAAATCAGGGACAGTTGGGAGCTATGAAACTAAACGCGTCTAAATGCATCTAAACATGTCTGTAAATGTGGCTTTAGGTATAGTTTTAGGCTGCCTTTTTAATGCAAAGGCGTCCAGTTGAAGAAAATGCATGAATGAGGCCTAAAAAGTGAGTGAAAGCCTGCTTTATAGGAAACAGTCCTCCACATGTAATAAATGATAATCCTGATGCTGTTCAAAGTATACCCCCCTCCAGGCCAGTAGGTGGCACAGTTGCTGTACTCAGTCATCCAGGAAGGGCTGGTAGGCTGGTGAGACAGTAACGTGAGCTGGAAGTGCTGGCAGAGCTCAGATCATCTGTTGGTGTGAGAAGTGTACAGAGCAGAGGAAGGAGCCCAGTCCTGGAGGATGACTTCTATACAAGACCCCGTAGTCATTGTGTCTGCTGCCCGCACACCTATAGGTAACCAGCAACCCTATTCATTGCCTGTATATAATGTGTTCCCAGCCATTCTGTGTAGATGTGTGTGTGCTGCACATTCATCATCTATCTTCCTGGTGGGTGTATTATTATTATTCATAAAACAGATTCGTTTTGCTGGGAATGCAATATAATCTGTATAAATCCAGATCTAGGATCTGTCCCTTGTACTGTAATGGATGACACCCCAGGAATTGCTCTATAATGGGTGTGTAGGAAGGGGGTGCACATACTTTATTTGGGGAGACATTGAATCCTAATGTCTGCTCTGTTATTGTAGATCACTGTTGCAGATTCTTGAAAACATCGATAACTAAAGGAACACACACGCACACATTGCAATCTCATTGTATAGCTCATCACACATTGTCATCTCATTGTATAGCTCATCACACATTGTCATCTCATTGTATAGCTCATCACACATTGTCATCTCATTGTATAGCTCATCACACATTGCAATCTCATTGTATAGCTCATCACACATATTGCAATCTCATTGTACAATTCCCTTTAGATCTGTCAACAACTATGTAGTACAAGGGACCTGCCTGATTGACTGACTGGATAGCTTAAGTTTGTCCTCATATTACATCGTTTTGGTAAATTTAAAGTTGATTGTACAGAGATTGTATGGTGACACTTATGCCGCATACACACGGTTGGACATTCCGACATAAAAAGTCCGATAGGAGCTTTGCGTCGTATATTCCGACTGCGTTTGGACTTTTTACTTTGAAAATTCAGACGGACTTAGATAGAGAACATGTTCTATATTTTTTCCGATGGAACAAATTCCTATCGGGAAAACCGCCCGTATGTATGCTGTTCCGACGTTCCAAAAATGACGCATGGTCTGCAGCAAGTACGAAACGTCGTACGTGTTGTCCCATCTTACATTTTGTACGTCACTGCGTTCTTGGCGGCCTGAATTTGGTGTGACCGTGTGTATGCAAGACAGCTTGAGCGGAATTCCGTCGGAAAAACCTTCAGAGTTTATTCCGACGGCAAAACTGGTTGTGTGTACAGGGCATTCGATCTACCAACACTTATGTAAGTGTTTGCCTAGCTGGATACTGATAGATTAGGTAGGTCCTCATATTACATTGTTTTGGTAATATGCTGCATTAAAGAGAGAGGCTAAAACGCAGATTCTACTGATTCTTGTTGGTAGCCACCCCAGATATTTGGCCATCTGAATGTAGCCTTAAAGCCAAGTTCTACCCAAAAGTTGAACTCTCGCTTATATGCTTCCTCCCTCCAGTTATGGTTGCCACCTCATCCCTTTAAACCCAAACACCTATGAATTACACCGGTTCTGTGGCTGATTACGGTGGTAATTAAACTCGGTGCTTTATCTGCATTTAATTAGCCTCAGAACCTGTGTAATTCAAAGGTGTTCGGGTTTAAAGGGATGAGGTGGCAACTCTACCTCCGGTGTCACATTTGGCACCTTTCAGGGGGGGGACGTGTCTTTGACCAGTCTGCTTCCGAAGACCTGATCTCCCGGGAGTCCTCCTCCTCCTTCCCCCGCCGCCGGGCCGATTAGAAAGTGCAGCGTGATTCGCGCATGCGCAGTAGGGAACCCACTGTGAAGCCAAAAGGCTTCACTACCAGGTTCCCTTACTAGGAATGGCGGTGGCAGCACCTGGAAGTCGATCCGAAGATCGGCTGGGGTGCCCACATTGCGGGCTCCCTGCACAGGTGAGTGCCCTAATATTAAAAGTCAGCAGCTACAGTTTTTTTAGCAGCTGACTTTTTAAAAAAAAATTTCACCCAGGCTGGACTTCCTCTTTAAGTTCATTATATGAAGATTATACAGTCAGATTGTAACTTGTATGATAACTTAGGGCTCGTGCACATTGGCAGAAACAAATGGCGCTGTTAGGGGCATCGGCCTCTGAGAGCAGATCTAGGTTATCTAATGTACATATGCCCTTTGTGTCCTTTATGGGTATATTTTAGAGCAATGTTCAAGAGGCATTGAAAAAAAAAATGCCCCAGCCTGCGTTAAGAGAAATTTCCAGCATAATTTATGCTTATGCGCGTACATTTATTCTAGCCAATAGAATGAGTTTATGCTCATACACATATAAACGCAATGCGGGCATAAATGCACAGCATTAGAGGCATTTTTTCTGGCATATTTGGAGTATTTTTTCATACGTCTGTTTGCATGAACCTTTATACACATTATGATCTGCAGAGCTCAAATACCACAATTACTCTGTTCTCATCATCAAATTACATATTACATAATATGCCCATGGGTACATTTGCCCTTACGGTGAGCCCCTGGTGCTGCACATAGACAGGAATAGTTGCAGGTGGCTGTATGTAGCGATGCACAGCTAATTCCGTAATGTGGTGCATACTTACAGGCATATTGTCCCAATTGTGTGGAGTGAGTTACAGTCATTACATCTCAGCCCTTGAACCACATTACGCAAGTAGCAGCGCAGAACTGCATACGGCACCTTCAACCTACTTATGCCTTATGGGCAGCTGTGCATAGCACCAGGGGCTCCCAGACACTAAAATATGCCCATTTGTTTAAACTGTGCAGAAGAAGGCACGGATGCGCATGAGCCCTAAATATATTGGTATTTTATGTGAAATCGATTTTTTTCTTTCCAAGCGCATGAGCCCTAATGCCCTGTACTTATCCCCCGACTTTCCGACAACAAAACTGTGGATTTTTGTTCGATGGATGTTGGCTCCAACTTTCTTGCATACACGCGGTCACACAAATGTTGGCCAACAATTACGAATGTAGTGACGTACAAGACGTATGTGATATCTCCATTATGAACGCTAGTTATATCTCCGGCTCGTACTTGATTCCGAGCATGCATGGACTTTTGTTCAATGGACTTGTGTACACATGATCGGAAAAATTTGAGAACCTGCTAGCCAACATTTGTTGGCAGAAAGTCCGACAACAAATGTTCTATGGAGCATACACATGGTCGGACTTTCTGCCAACAAGCTCACATCCAACATTTGTGGTCGGAAAATCCGATCGTGTATACGGGTCAGTAGAGGTTCAATCTCACTGTACAATTTTGGGGTTGATTTCCAACTCGTCAATTAACTGCAGCAGCCATAGGTATAAGGCTTAGTTTACACCTTCAGGTGCAACTGAGCGCGCACGTGCGTTCCCGCGCGGTTTCAGGGTGTTCAAGTACGTCACGTGTAGGGCAGCCCGTTCATTTCAGTGAAATGTGGAAAAAGGGGTCCCTAAAGGCTCATTCACACCATAAGGTGCATCTGAGTGTGTGTGTGTGTGTGTGTTGTTGTTGTTGTTGTTTTTTTGCGCATTTAGGGCAGCCCATTGATTTCAATGGGCTGCCCAATGCGCATGAAATGTGCAAAAATAGTGCTGTACCATGTGTTTTGATAGGCATATTTGCCAGTTGGGGTGCCATTAAGAATTATTGGTCTGTGCGTCTGCAGAAGGCAACTAATTTTCCTGCACTGCATCTGGCCTGAATACGGCTGTTTTCACACAGTCTTTCCGATCAAGTTGGCCTGTCGGTTTTACAGGTGGACCTGATTGGACCCTGCAGTCTCTTCTATGGAGCGGCGGGTGCCAGCGTACACATGTCCCCTGACACTCACCGCTATCCGATCCTGTCCGCCAAAAACAGCGAATTGGATCGGATGACAGTCGGTTGGAAACAGAGAGGTGGTCCGTTTCGATCTGATTGCCCCATAGAGGAGAGCGGGGCTGTGTCTGTGATACCTGAGCAGGCAGAGGCAGACTACAGACATGCCGTGTGACACCAGCCTAAGGCTGGCCATACATGGTCGAATTTCGAAAGAATTTTCTTTTGAAAATTTAAAAATTTGTGTGTTTTGAGATCCGATGGTGCCACCATTGATTTTTCAAAATTCGGCCAACCAAGCCTTCAATTTCACCTCCTGTTGCTACAGAAAAGAATTTCCGTGGCTGGGAATCTTCTTCTTTTCTTTCCAGGAATTTTTCTTTTCTTGATTGCCGCACGAAAATCGGCTGTTGCTGCAGCCCACTAATGGTGTGAAATGCGAACGAAAATTCTTAGATAAGATTTTTGAAAGAAAATTCTTTCGAAATTCGACCCATGTATGGCCTGCCTAAACCTTTAGGCCCCTTTCACACTGGGGTGGTGGGTGCGTCGGCGGTAAAGCGCCGCTATTACCGTCAATTTCGCGAAGCTATTCGGCCGCTAGCGGGTCACTTTTACCCCCCGCTAGCGGCCAGAGAAAGGGTTAACTCCACCAGCAAAGGGCTGCTGCAGCAGCGCTTTGCCGGCGGTATAGCCGTGCTGCCCATTGATTTTAATGGGCAGGAGCGGCATACACACCGCTCCAAAGATGCTGCTAGTAGGACTTTTTTTAGCGTCCTGCCAGCGCACCTCTCCAATGTGAAAGCCCTCGGGGGCTTTCACATTGGAGACACAGGAGCGGCTCTCTCAGGGCGCTTTGCAGGCACTATTTTTAGCGCTGTATCGCCTGCAAAGCAACCCAGTGTGAAAGGGGTCTTATCGGATCCGATCGGATTATGTTGTCGGAAAATCCGATCATGTGTGGGCTCTAGCGGACTTTGAGAGCAGCATCTAAAATTTTCCGACAACAAAATCCGATCAGACTTTTTCCGATCGTGTGTAGAGAATTCAGACGCACAAAGGGCCACGCATGCTCAGAAGAAATTTGGAGACGAAAGCTATTGGCTACTGCCCTGTACGTAGTCCCGTCGTACGTTTTGTACGTCACCTCGTTCGGAATGATCGGATTTTCCGACCGTGTATGTGCAACACCAGTTTCAGACAAAATCCGTCGGAAATTATCCGACAGATTTGGTGATCGGAATGTCCGACCTCGTGTACGGGGGGCTTACTCTTTTCTAAAAATGCGCTGCAATAAACCACCTGGTTTGGCACGTGTGAAGACGCAAGTGTTTGCAAATTAATGGCACCACCACGTGTCTGCTAAACGGAAGCGCGTTTCTTTGCGCGTAGGGATAGCGTGTGATTTAACGCACATTCCTGGAATGCATTGATGTGAACCTAACCTAAGTGATTAAGTACATGGAGATTGGGAGGTATTTCTAACACACATCAGATTTCATTTTTAGATAAAACGTAGAAATCTGTGAAATTTCTCCAGAATTTGGTATATAGAGATCATTGTAGGGTCACAGTAGAAAATGTAAACAGAGACAATGAAGAGCACATGCTGCATAGTCATCTATTCACATACAATGAGCTTCCAAGTAGCCTGCTGCTGCTGCTGCATGGGTCTGGGGTTCATGAATATTCATGACCTCAGTGTGGAGTGAAGGGAGGAGTTTTCTGTGATGACAGACCTACTTTCTTTTGCTGCTGATTGGCTGGCTAATGTAGAACCATATATGCTGGTTGCAGTGTGATAGGGTAGCTGTTCAGCTGTCATCCCTCCCAGCATTCTGATTGGCTGTGAGTGTAGAACCATATCCCAGGTCCAAGCTGTCAGTCCATGCCTCCTCTGCATACTGTCAGTGTGATTGGACGATCAGTCTACTCCACTGATCGTATCATGTTCTTTTGTCCCGAGTCATAAGGGAAAGTCCAAAGGCAAATTGTCAAAGCAGCCGTGTATAACATCAGTAATGTTTAAACACATGAACTGTGCTATCCCTACACAACCTTTTATTGGCTCTCCTTAAATAACCTTCTTAGCTGTCCTTATACAACCTTTCACAAATGTGTCTTTATAAAGCTGTCAGCTGGAACATTTCATATAGCTGTATTCGCTTTAGATTATCAGTCAAACTTCAGTTTTATCTTTGTGCTTCTGTACAGTTTTTAATTGATTACCCAAATAAGTAATCCCAATTACATATAAATGTGAAAAAAATCCTCTCGCTATTATGTAAGGATCAACCAAAGATTATCAATGTATACAAAAGCAAAATAGAGCTGCTACCACTGAACAGTAAATACATCACACTAGTAATATACATAAACAAAATAAATGAAAAAATAAATAAATACAAATAAAGTAAAGGGCTCTAAATAATAAAATATCAAAATGCCCAAGATGTATACATCAAAAAATGACAGCAAATATATCAAAAGTGCAAAATATAGTGTTGTAAAGACTACAAAAAAAAAAAACATAAAAAGGATCCAATAAACACTATATTACAAAAAAAACACTATATATATATATATATATATATATATATATATATATATATATATATATATATAATATATATATATTATTACAATAAACACTATATTACAAAAAAAGTATTGGGCCGCCTGCCTTTCCCCCCACATGAACTTTAATGTCATCCCAGTCTTATGCCCCGTACACACGGTCGGAAATTCCGAAGGACAGTGTCCGATTGGACTATGTTGTCGGAAAATCCGCCCGTGTGTGGGCTCCATCGGACTCAATTTTTCCGACAACAAAATCCGATCGGACTTTTTCCGATCGTGTGTCGAGAATTCCGACGGACAAAGTGCCACGCATGCTCAGATCAAATTACGAGACTAAAGCTATTGGCTACTAGCCTCTACGTAGTTCCGTCGTTAGCAACGAACGACACCGCGTTCAGAATGATCGAATTTTCAGACAACTTTGTCCGACCGTGTGTATGCAACACCAGTGTCAGACAAAATCCTTCGGATAAAATCCGACAGATTTTGTGGTCGGAATTTCCGACCGTGTGTACGGGGCATTAGTCTGTAGGGTTCAATATTGAGTTGGCCCACCCTTTGCAGCTATATCGGTTTCAACTCTTCTGGGAAGGCTGGCCACAAGGTTTAGGGGTGTGTCTATGGAAACGTTTGACCATTCTTCCAGAAGCGCATTTGTGAGGACAGGCACTGATGTGGACGAGAAGGCCTGGCTCGCAGTCTTCGCTCTAATTCATGCCAAAGGTGTTCTATCAGGTTGAGGTCAGGACTCTGTGCATGCCAGTCGAGTTCCTCCACCAAACTCGCTCAGCCTGGTCCGTTCTTTGTGCACTGGTCCAAATCATTTGGCGGAGGGGGGATTATGTTGCGTGGTTGTTTTTCAGGGGTTGGGCTTGGCCCCTTAGTTCCAGTGATGGGATCTCTTAAGGTGTCAGCATACCAAGACGTTTGGACAATTTCATGCTCTCAACTTTGTGGGAACAGTTTGGGGATGACTGTGCACCAGTGCACAAAGCAACATCCATAAAGACATGGATGAGTGAGTTTGGGGTGGAGGAACTTGAGTGGTCTGCACAGAGTCCTAACCTCAACCTGATTGAACACCTTTGGGATGAATTAGAGCGGAGACTGAGAGCCAGGCCTTCTCGTCCAACATCAGCACCTGACCTCACAAATGCTCTTCTGGAAGAATGGTTAAACTTTCCCATAGACACACTCCTAAACCTTGTGGACAGCCTTCCCAAAAGAGTTGAAGCAAAAACAAAAGTCCCATACACAATTTATGATGTGAGGTCAATCAAAATAAAATACGGTAAGTAACACCAATTTTGCAATTCAGGTTTAAATTATTTGGATCTTATTTATATGGTGCTGTTGCTTTTGTACAGCTTTGTAAAGCTGAACGCTAGAATTCTTTTGTATTGCCATACACCATCAACTATGTAGTACAAAAGCTTGCCTGATTGGATACTATATATTTGTGGTAAAGCTAAAAGAGATTTCAGGAGATTATACAATGTGTGGCGAACTTTATGTTGGCCCAGCTTGGCACCATGCAAGTATGCATGTCTCATACCTGATGGGCCACTGGGGAATCTGACAATCAGACCCCTTTCACACTGGGGTGCTTTTCAGGCATTTTAGCGTTAAAACTACTGCCTGTAGAGCCCCTCACAAGCCACCCCACTTGGGAGGTACGCTTACAGGACAGGAAAAAAAAGTCAGCATCTTTGGGGCAAGCTTTACAAATTCTGCGCTTTGAATGGATGAAGAGAAGACTGCAGATGAACAGGTACAACTTATGTAGGAGGATTTGTGAATACTCTGTGTATCACCTGAAGCCAGTGACTGCAATGGGTATATGTAACTGTTTACAACTACTTTAAGCCAACACACTCTCATGCATGCCATAGCAGGTGGTAATGCATCGTGACTGATCACTTTAATGTGAATGAGCCTTAAGTGTTATCTGTCACCACATTGGTCCTTCCCCTGTCATTTGACTAATGGTCATTATGCATATTGGCATATTTCCTCTCTGTTAGGTTCATTTAATGGAGCCCTGTCCACTCTCCCGGTTCATACCCTGGGCACCGTAGTGATCGGTGAAGTTCTGAAGAGAGCGGACATTAAACCAGACGAAATCTCCGAAGTTATATTTGGACATGTGTTGACATCAGGTAATCTACTTTGTCTAATGTTCTATTTACAATGTATCCAATTTATTGTGTCTAGAGAGGAAATGTATTATGCAATACCTTAGGCTAGGTGCACACCTGCCCGTATGCTTTTCAGTCATTATTTTGGTGTGTTTTTGCAGTTTTTTTTTATTGGGGGGGGGGGGGGGGGGTGTCAGGACAAGATTGTGAAGGGGGGGGGGGGAGATGTAAGGGGCGGGATGAGGTAGGAATGTAAAGGGGGTGAGGACAGGAATGTGAAGGGGGGGGTGATAGGGATGTGAGGGGGTGATATTAAGGGGGCTGTGGAGGGGGAGGGGGGGGTGATGTGATATGAAGGGGGCTGAGGACAGGAGAGGGGGGATGGGGGGTGATATGAAGGGGGCTGTGAACAGGATGGGGGATGGGGGGTGATATGAAGAGGGCTGTGGACATGAGGGGGAGGGGGGGTGATAATAAGGGGGCTGAGGACAGGAGGGGGGGTGATGTGATATGAAGGGAGCTGAAGACAGGAGGGGCGAAGGGGGCTGAGGACAGGAGGGGGGGGAGGGGGGTGATCGGGATGTGAGGGGGTGATATGAAGGGGGCTGAGGACATGAGGAGGAGGAGGAGGGGGGGTGGTGTGATAGGAAGGGGGCTGAGGACATGAGGGGGGAAGGGGGGGTGATGTGATATGAAGGGGGCTGAGGACAGGAGGGGGAAGGGGGCTGAGGACAGGAGGGGGGAGGGGGCTGAGGACAGGAGGGGGGAGGGGGGTGATAGGGATGTGAGGGGGTGATATGAAGGGGGATGAGGACATGAGGGGGAGGGGGGGTGGTGTGATAGGAAGTGGGCTGAGGACATGAGGGGGGAAGGGGGGGTGATGTGATATGAAGGGGGCTGAGGACAGGAGGGGGGAGGGGGCTGAGGACAGGAGGGGGGAGGGGGCTGAGGACAGGAGGGGGGGGGAGGGGGGTGATAGGGATGTGAGGGGGTGATATGAAGGGGGATGAGGACATGAGGGGGAAGGGGGGTGGTGTGATAGGAAGTGGGCTGAGGACATGAGGGGGGAAGGGGGGTGATGTGATATGAAGGGGGCTGAGGACAGGATGGGGAAGGGGGCTGAGGACAGGAGGGGGGAGGGGGGGGGGTGATATGAAGGGGGCTGTGGACATGAGGGGGAGGGGGGTGATAATAAGGGGGCTGAGGACAGGAGGGGGGTGATAGGAATGTGAGGGGGTGATATGAAGGGAGCTGAAGACAGGAGGGGCGAAGGGGGCTAAGGACAGGAGGGGGGTGATCGGGATGTGAGGGGGTGATATGAAGGGGGCTGAGGACATGAGGAGGAGGGGGGGTGGTGTGATAGGAAGGGGGCTGAGGACATGAGGGGGGAAGGGGGGTGATGTGATATGAAGGGGGCTGAGGACAGGATGGGGAAGGGGGCTGAGGACAGGAGGGGGGAGGGGGGTCATAGGGATGTGAGGGGGTGATATGAAGGGGGCTGAGGGCATGAGGGGGAGGGGGGGGTGGTGTGATAGGAAGGGGGCTGAGGACATGAGGGGGGGAGGAGGGTGATGTGATATGAAGGGGGCTAAGGACAGGAGGGGGGTGATAGGGATGTGAGGGGGTGATATTAAGGGGGCTGAGGACATGAGGAGGAGGAGGGGGGGGGGTGGTGTGATAGGAAGGGGGCTGAGGACATGAGGGGGGAAGGGGGGGTGATGTGATATGAAAGGGGCTGAGGACAGGATGTGGAAGGGGGCTGAGGACAGGAGGGGGGAGGGGGTGATAGGGATGTGAGGGGGTGATATGAAGGGGGCTGAGGACATGAGGAGGAGGAGGGGGGGGGGGGTGGTGTGATAGGAAGGGGGCTGAGGACATGAGGGGGGAAGGGGGGGTGATGTGATATGAAGGGGGCTGAGGACAGGATGGGGAAGGGGGCTGAGGACAGGAGGGGGTGATAGGGATGTGAGGGGGTGATATGAATGGGGCTGAGGACATGAGGGGGAGGGGGGGTGGTGTGATAGGAAGGGGGCTGAGGACATGAGGGGGGAGGAGGGTGATGTGATATGAAGGGGGCTAAGGACAGGAGGGGGGTGATAGGGATGTGAGGGGGTGATATTAAGGGGGCTGAGGACAGGAGGAGGGAGGGGGGTGATACAGATGTAAGGGGGTGAAATAAAGGGGGCTGAGGGCAGGAGGGGGGTGATAGGGATGTGAGGGGTGCTATTAAGGGGGCTGAGGACAGGAGGGGGAGGGGGGTGATGTGATATAAAGTATGAAGGGGGCTGGGGGAGGGGGGGGGGTGATGGGGATGTGAGTGGGTGATATGAAGTAAGAAGGGGCTGGGGGGAGGGGGGGGGTGATGGGGATGTGAGGGTGTGATATGAAGGGGGCTGAGGACAGGAGGGGGAGGGTAATGGGGATGTGAGGGGTGATATGAAGGGGGCTGAGGACTTGAGGGGGAGGGGTGATGATAGGGATGTAAGGGGGTGATATAAAGGGGGCTGTGGACAGTAAGGGGACAGGAGGGGGCTGATATAGTGGGGACAGAGACAGAATGTGAAGGGGAGGTGATATTAATGGGTGGAGTGATGTGAAGGGGGGTTGAAGACACTGCTGTAAAGGGGACAGAACTGTGATGTGAAGGGGGGTTGTGATGTGAAGGATCTGAGGCAAGGCTTATATCATTGCTACCTGTGTTCTGTGCGTAGGCAGCCCGATTATTTCAATGGGCTGTCTTACATGCAGGAACACAGAAAAAGGAGTCCCTGGCCTTTTGTTTTTAAATTGTACTGTACCAAGATAGTTTAGTGTTCAGGAAAATATTTGGACCTCCTACTGAATTTCAGTTACTGGACCTCTTGGAATTTTAATTCAATACCCTTGTTATACAGATTGGGCTTCTCTATGCCAATAGACAAATCTTGCATGGCCTGTGCATTCACCAAAAGCCGCAAACACTATAATCCACAGTGGGATCTGCTTAGGACTCTTGCTCCCTGGGCATTTAGCCCCTCTGCATCAAATCCTGGTGTTTTCGGGTGTCTGGGAGGCACAGGTGCAGTGCCCAGCCTGGTTGCCAGCATCCTGTGAAGATACTTGATGGGCTGAAATACATCAGTGACCAGATTCTGTACCAAGTGGCACTTGTATGTCCGTGTATTCAGGGAGGTATGCCCAGAACACAGGAATTCTGCATATAGCCCAAAACATGTGAACCACTTGGTACAGCATCCAACCAAGTCCAGTCATTTATTCTTGTCGTAGATTTTTTAACAACATCTTTGGATATTCAGGGCTCCATTTGAAAGCTGTTCTCTCAATTTCTGTTCTGCTGATAACGGTCTTGCCAGACAGGAAAGAAGGAAAAATCTGTAACCGCGACACAGACAGAAATGTGACAGTTTAAGCTTTCTCCTATTCTACAAAAAAAATAAAAATTTGTATTGCTTTTGGAAAGTTCTCTTTACTTGCTGTCTAGCAAAACATGTCTGGAAATGAGAAAACAAACTCTCCAACCAAACCCTGGATTGCAGTAAAAACCTGACAGGGGTTATAACCCTTCCCACCGCTTTATGGAAAAATAACTGGACATGACCTGTAATTACTGCGTGCCACCTCTGATTGGCTTTATTGCACTACTTAAAACTAGAGCGATCT
Source organism: Lithobates sylvaticus (assembly GCA_028564925.1). Taxonomy (NCBI): domain Eukaryota; kingdom Metazoa; phylum Chordata; class Amphibia; order Anura; family Ranidae; genus Lithobates; species Lithobates sylvaticus. The sequence continues at coordinate 163,058,375 of CM053028.1, forward strand.
GTGATGAAGATCCCCATCCCATGTACTTTTACAATTGTGCCATCACCATTATTGGTGACTTCACTAATAAGGTGCATGGGGTAGATACCAGGCACAGAATATCCAAGGTTTTTTGTGGTACAATGGGATGTGGCATTCAGACACCTGCGAAAATGTTTCCAGCAATCTAGACAAATGGTCTCATTATTTATGCCTATAATTGCTAATATTTGATCTTTTTAGTTACAACCATTTTCTCCCTGCTTCTGTATATTCTTATTTTCCTGTGTCCTGCAGGTACTGGACAAAACCCAACTCGTCAGGCTGCTGTAGGAGCCACAATTCCTTACTCTGTTCCTGCATGGAGCTGCCAGATGATCTGTGGTTCAGGCCTAAAGGCAGTAAGCCTTGGAGCTCAGTCCATACTCACAGGGGAGTCTGATATTGTGGTTGCCGGTGGTATGGAGAACATGAGTCAGGTATGAAGGTTCTGAAAAGTTTTCTCCATGATGAACTTGTGACTTGGGGTTTTTATGTATAGAAGTAATCTACTTGTATAAACGTTTCTGCTTTACACCCTGACATAGAGACATTTCATAAGCTTATTGAGAAGATTTTGATTAAAGAATAAGTTCACCTTCAGGAACATGTTACCTGTTCCCGCTCTTGCAGCTCCCCCTCTTACCTGTGACAGTGGGCTGGGGATCTTTAGTCACAGAGTTCTGTGAATGACTAGACTACACGTACCATCAGCCTTTGGGGCTGATGGCTTACAGTTCTCAATAAACTATGAGGGCGTTGGTGGGCATCGTTGTAGTTCATTGATTCTTCCTGAACTGAAGTAACTGTATGCCCGTATTAGGGGTACAGGCAGACATCTACACTGACGGTCTGCTGGATCGGATATTGCCCATTCTATTACCTTCAAAAAGATGTGCATTTATTATGTTTTTTTTTGTTTTGTTTTTTTAAAGGTTTTACCTTATTCTTTAAAGATGGCAGATTATCATGGACTGCTGGACAAGCGCATACCGCGTGTATGTGCATATGCAGCCAAATATTTCATTACTGGCACTAAACAAGTGGCTTTGATTCTGAACCTACAACAAGATCCTAAACTAGGCTTATTAGAAATCATTAAATATTCTGATATACACTCATATACTGACCCTGCCATTATTGGATTGTATTCCTGTCCAGAAAAATGATTGCGTTACGTTGGATCTCTCTACGATCACAATGTGGCTAAACCAGGGCTTGAAAAATTCCAGGCGCCTAAAAATTGCATCCTGACACCTGGGCTTTTGTCAGCCCCAGTGTAATAGCATGGGGGAAGGCGGGCGCAACATTCAGAGGGTAGAGAAATATGTCCCGCGGCCTGTGCCATTCTGAGTGTGCTTGGGGTTAAAGGAGGAGATGGGCAGGACTGTGAGGAGCTGGTTAGGGGAGATGCAGGGCTGTAGGGAAGTAGGAGGGGTGGGCCAGGGGAGGAGCGGAGTTGACAGGAGGAGCGGAGCCCCTGGCTGGAAGTGTCCCCTGTGCGGCTTTCAATGACACCATTGTCATTGAACTCGAGCCTCCCTCTCCGGGCTCCTGGAACTCCTTCTACAGGGTCACTGGGTGTGGGTCAAGGCCAAGCTGTCTAGGGAGACTCGCAGCCTCACCTTGGAGCAGGAACCGACGGCGCTGAACAGGCTTAGCAATGGCCTCGAGCCAGACACCCCCTTGCAGGGGACCCTCTGGGTGCTCTGGTTCCACCCGCATGGGCTGTGACTGCGGCTCAGAGCTGGGTCTGGGCAGCCCAGGAGCCCTCTTGTGACAGAATCCCCTGTGTGACATGGTTCTTACTGAGTGAATGAAGGATTAGTGTGACAGCCCTGAGACAGGTCACTAACAGCAGCTTCTGACAGATTCCCTGTAAAGAGCAGCGGTGATGGGCAAAGTACAGTAACCTATAGTGGTGGTAAGTTAATCTTTAGCTTCAGGAGCTGGTATGGTACATTTAGGTGAGAAAAACTACTTATGTTCAACTAATCTTGAACACTTAAAGCTTCACTCCAGATAGACATAAACATCACTTTAATGTCATTGTGTATAATAAAATGTATTTTTACATCATACTAGGATAATTACCAGTCTTGAATCACTCCTCTTCTGCACATACAGCCCCATGTCAGACCTTCCAAACTCCTCCTCATCAAATACTGCCTTGTGTCAGACACCCCACACTCCTCTCTTGTACATACTGTGTACCATCACACAGTCTGCACTTCTCTTCTCTACATTTTGCCCCATGTCAGACCCTCCATACGCCTCTCCTGCACACATGGCTAATGCTAAAATTCTTCTTTTAGTTTTTTTTTTTTTTTCCAGTATTCTCACTCTTGCCTGTTTTGGAACCAGAACACTTTTGCTAGTAGTTATATAGCAGAGTGACAAGCAATGTCAGCGTCAGTGGAGGAAAATAATGTATTTGCCTTATAAAAAGGTTATACTTAAAGCGGAGGTTCACACAAAAAAATGGAACCTCTGCTTTTTGGAAACCCCCCCCCCCCCCTCTCCGGTGTCACATTTGGCACCTTTCAGGGGTGCAATACAGGTATTTGCACCCACTTCCAGGCATAGACGCCGCTTCTCCAAATCCACCCCCCGCTGTCTGTTGGGAAACACATGGATCCCAGAGACAGCAGGGACCATCCGGATTACACAGCGCGACTCACGCATGCGCAGTAGGGAACCAGGCTGTGAAGCTGCAAGGCTTCACTTCCTGATTCCCTTACCGAAGATGGCGGCGGCAGCACCTGAGAGCCGAGCGACAGATTGACTTCGGGTGCCCTGGACAGGTAAGTGTCCGTATTTTAAAAGTCAGCAGCTGCAGTATTGGTAGCTGCTGACTTTTAAAAAAAAGCGGGACTTCCGCTTTAAAAAGGAGCCCAGTTTCAGCACAGAGGAAGCAGGCCCAGACATGTGTCCATAAAAATATAGATTTAGCTCAGTTTCGTTCTGTAGTTTTAGTTTTTTCCAGCAGGATGAGGTGGAGGTGGTTTGAGGTGACCCATGCTAATTCAGCAACTTTACTAAATCAATAGACTGAGCAGCCAACGCCACGTGTAAGAAATCGCACGCTTGCCTTGACTCTTGCAAGCTACCCTACCCACACCACCTACCTCCTGCTAACCCCCCCAACCTACCTACCTCTCTCCCCCCACACATTTCCCTACCTCTACCACCCCCACCCCCACTTACCTATTTCCCTCTACTACCTGCCTCCTCCTCCTGACAGCCACCCGTGACCTGGAAGTGCAGGCGCTGAAGAAGGTGGGACGGAGGTGACCCTGGAAGGTGAAGAGCCTAGGCACTATGCCATCCACCTCCCTCAAACCAGTATTCGGGGAGTGCCAAAAGTCCATGGGTTAGGGGGCGCAAATTACTTGCCTTGCCCCGGGCACTGACAACCCACCCACTAGTCAGCCCATTCACTGTTGGCACCAAGCGTGAGCAATTCCTATTGCCCCATGCCCCTAACATGCAGTTCTGGCCGCTGGGCAGCTGATTTAATTTTAACATCTAAAAACAAACAAAAATAAAACTTAAGCTCTGCTGCTCACCCGCAGAAGAGCTCATTTTTTTTTTTTCTACTTCCCATACCAGCAGCTCCATGTATTCTCCACCCCTTTCCCCCTTTAGATCCACTGCTGGTGTGCGGAAAGGTTCTCCAACTCTCCCCTTTCATTTGGCATTAGTCATTGCACGTCGTGGTTCACTTCTCCTTGCCAGCCCCCGCACGCAGTGCTGGAGACAAGCAGGGAGGTGAGAGCGGAGTTTAGCTCACACAGAAAATAAAGCTTTTTTAGTTTAAAAAAAAAAAAATCGCTCCTTATTTTTTTTAGCGGGCTCCTAGATTCAAAGTAAATTTGTCAAGCCCTGGGATTAACTCAATACTTCACTCCATTCAGAAAAACGTGGAACTAAACTTAAAAACGACTCTCCTACTCCAACTGTCCGATGCCGTGAGATCTCTCGCTAGTGCCCAGCTTCTTCCGGATGCCAGTCTTTGGCCATCTTGATAGGCAGGTGCAAGATGACATCACTTCCATGCTTGTGCAGGAGTCATTCACACCCGCACACTGGCAGTGCTCGGGAAATCCAAACTGAGCTGTGTTCTTGCATTAATAAATGATGCTATGCTTTAGCTGATTTATTGCGTTAATTAAAAATTTCTCCTGCTTCCACTAATTTAACACTATAAAGAAAGCAATGGTTGAATATATACAAACGCACGTTACATGTTATAGAATGCTGTCTGTCAAATACACACGAGACACCAAGTGACGTTTGCTGTACCTGTTTTATCTCTTTATGATCCGACTGATATTGCACTATATGGTTTCCTAGAAACATTTTAGATTTGTTCAGTATTAAAGTGATATTGGAGGCAAGTTTTTTTTATTGTATTTTTTAAATAACATACATGTAGTGCTTACCTACTCTGTGCAGTGTGTTTTTTCACAGAGCAGCCCGATCTTCCTCTTAGGTCCACTGCCGGTGCTCCTGGCTCCTCTGTCCTGCCAAGTGCCCCCAGAGCAAACAGCTTGCTATGGGGGCATCTGAGCAGGCTCGCATCCGAGCCGCTGCTCTGCGTGTCAATTTAGACACAGAGCTGAAGCTCAGCCCCGTCCCCTCTCTCTTCTTATTGGCTAACTTACTGTGATTGATAGCAGCGGGAGCCAACGTCTCAGCCAATGAGGAGGGAGAGTTCTTGGAGAGCCTGGGGATCAGCCTTTAGAGCCACTTTAATATTTTTTTGTAGCCAAGCAGTGCTTATGTGGGCCCCTTTTGAAATTAGAGATGTATTTTTAATAACTCGATATCTCTGCATAGCTTTTCACAAATTGTATTTGACAATGTTTAAATGGTTGAGGTTGCAGTAATTGCCCATATACCAATAAGACATTACCTTATGAACTTCCACCCAGTGGCAGTCCGTTCATTAAGGGCGCACGGACGCCACCCCCTCTATCACGCCATGCCACCCCCCTATCCATGGCCGCCTCCGACACCCCCTTGGCACCTGAATTACAGTGGCGGGGGGGGGGTGTTTTTTTGAAGCACCTGATTAGAGCCATAGGCTATAATAGGCTTTAAAATAGGGTGGACTCAGAGCGCAGAGCATTGCGCTTGGAGCCCAAACAGGTGTGTTAGAAAAGTGAATATTAATTTGCTTTTCTAACACTGAACCGCCTCAGGAAGCGTGGGTCTAATACCTGTCACCCGATTGTCTGAAAGGACGTTGGATGCCTAGCTGGAAGAACGAAGAAATGCATGGAGGACACAGCTCACCGATGCCTGACCCGCTGCCCGTGTGCGCTGTTGCGTTTCTCAAACCATTTTTGCAGTGTGGCAGGGTGCATTAACCTGCTGAAAGAAGCCACTGCCATCTGGGAATACTGTTTCCTTGAAGGGATGTACTAGTCATTAACAATGTAGGTGGTGCATGTCAAAGTAAAAGCCACATGAATGGCAGGACCAAGGTTTCCCAGGAGAACATTACCCAAAGCATCACACTGCCTCCGCTGGCTTTACTTCTGCCCAAACTGCATCCTGGTGCCATTTCTTCCCAAGGTAAGCGACACACATACACCCAGCCATTCACATGATGTAAAAGAAAACGGGATTCATTGGACCAGGCAACCTTTCTTTCATTGCTTCCCGTTCTAAAGCTCAAGTGCCCATTGTAGACGCTTTTGGCTGTGAATACGAATTGGCATGGCCACCCGGATGGGTCTGCGGTTACGCAGCCCAGTACACAACAGCCTGCAATGCCCATTTTTTCTGCTTGCAACGCATTAACATGTTGCTGCCTAATTTATCCCACTGACTTTCAGATGTCATTGTAACGAGATAATCAATGTTATTCACTTAACCTGTCAGTGGTCATAAACGTATGGCTGATCCATGTAAACCTTGACCTGTATCTAAAGGTCTTTCTAATCTAATCTTTCGCCACAACTGGCCTTTGTAAAGGCTATTTTGCAATGTGTCCTCATACAAGTGTAAAAGGTCACAAACGCACTCATACAACACAGATGACACAAAAAAAAAAATCATTTTTGATTGAAACTCCTCTATAATGCCCTGTAAAAGCTGTTAGTTCTAGAAATACAATTTTGGACATTACCATCATTAGGCCTCAGGCTCTTCTTCCCAGGTTCACACCATAGAAGCAAACATACAAAAAAAGGACACATCCCTTAAAGCGGTAGTAAACCCTGGGAACCCCCCCCCCCAAAAATAAAACCCAGCAAGATAATGGCATAATGTGCTAGTATGCATCGCATATTAGCACATTATGAAATACTTACTTTGGAACGAAGCACCCACATCGGTGCCCAGTCACTGCTGAGAGGGCTGACGTTCCCCCTGCGTTTCTTCTGGGTTTGCAGGCTCCGACGCTGTGAGTGGCTGGAGCCTCCATTCTGGCAAGAAGCTCTGAAGTTCCGACACCATACACCTGACATCCAGAGCGTATGCTCTGCTGACGTGAGCAGCTGCATGCAGGATGAATATCTCCTAAACGGTGCACGTTTAGAAGATATTCATTTTACCTACAGGTAAGCCTTATTATAGGCTTATCTGTAGGTAAAAATCACAAAGCGGTGCATACAACCACTTTAAGGCAAACTATTCCAGGATATTGCATAAAGCTGCAGACACAGAAGGTACACCATGCACAGAACTTCCCAAGAAAAGCTGCTGTCGGCTAATGTCAGAGAGCTGGTCCAGGCTTTGCAGGGATACCAACTATAATTCCGGGGATCCATCCAGACACCTGATGGGCAGCTGGCTCAACCTTTCAGTGCATAGCTGAGAGCCCTCCCTCCCGCCCTCTCCACAGTCCAGTGCTCCAGCAAGCGCTGGAGGGGCAGAGCAGAGAGCTGGTGACTGACAGTCAACGCTCTGTGCTCAGAGTGGAGCTGTGAACTAAGCAGTCGGCAGTCTTTGATCAATTGGTTGTCGGTGTAGAAGCGGCGAGGGACAACTGCAGCATTGGATCACTACTGCAGCAGGCTAGGTGAGTATAACTGTTTGTTATTTTAATTTCCCGCACTTTCCTTTTAATTATTTGGGATTGAACAGACATCTTTGCAAAGCAATCTTGATTATCTGGAGCACATGGCACTTGTGTGTCAACCAGGTCATCATTTCCTAGACCCCAGTGGTCAGATACCAACAAGGAAATCTCCCAACATGTGCCTTTCGGTATGTTGGGTGTAACATTGCAAAAGAGAGCAGAGGTTACAGCTAGTACAACATTGATGAAGGGCAGAGCAGAGAGGTAGGCAGCACATGAAACTTGAGAATACAAAGCTAAATGTGTACTAGAACTATTATTTAATTCTTATTATATATATTTTATTCTTATAGAAAGCAGAGAGAGGCGAGTGGAACTCTTGAATAGGAGATTAGACAGGGAGATGGAGCATGCTCACTGTGGGTGTAAAGCTAATGTATACAAAAACCTTCCATTGCCACGTACAGGAATTGTCTCTTTTTTTAATATTATACAGGATATGGATTCATACTGTATATACACGGATAATAACTAAATCATTCTTTTTCAGTCTCCTCACTTGGTCCAGATGCGAGCAGGTGTAAAAGCTGGGGATGTCCCATTACAAGACAGCATACTTTGTGACGGTCTTAATGATGCCTTTTACAAGTACCACATGGGAATAACTGGTAAGCTGATTGCAGACCAAACTTTTAGGGTTGATTCACACACAGTGCGATGAGAGGCATTTTACAACTTTGTAAAACACCTGTCGCCTCCTATTCACTCTGCAACACAGCCCAGAGTTGTCCTGCAGCATGCTGCGATAAAATGTATGACAACACACATTGTGTATGCGGTTTCACAGGCATATGTTGTGTATATATGTTAAAGCTCAACTGTAGGCAGATAAAACAAAAATGAAAGTAGTATTAAACCCTAAAGAAAAACATTTATTATATTGCAGCAATTGTTGAGATGTGGTGACTGCATTCGTTTTCTTTTTTAGGCTTTCTTTCCTTTACTTTCATGTTGTGATCTGGCCAATAAGTCTGTTTGTTTTTTTTCAAAAGAACAAGCTCTCTTCCAGATGTATTCATTTACAGGGATGAGACAAACCATTTGCCACTGACAGGACGAACAGCTTTTATTTATTTTATGTAAAACCTGTATTCTAAAAGGAGAAACGTTGTTTGCTGTACAGATTAGAAAGTGCGAGCTGAGGTCTGGCTTAAATTTGTTAGTGTATCTAAAACTGCTAGTACATATAACTACCCTCCTCCCAGATTAACCGATTCAGGACAGCCCACCGCACTTATACTGTGGCAGGGCGGCTCTGCTGCACTGAATCACGTACATGATTTTGTATTTCCGGTTAAGGGGCATGCGTCCGCTGCCCCAGCTGTGCTGTCATTCACTACAGCACAAGTCGATCAGCGGGTCCTGGCCAATGATTCATGACAGAGGAGAGCCTGTGTTCATGAGAGCCCTGTGTTCATGAACAACACAGGGCTCTCTACAGACAGCAGCGATGTGCTGTTTTTTTTCTCCCTGCTAAAATTCAGCACATTGCTTAGTAAAAACAGCACACGGTAAACATTGGTATGGCACAAATTTAACCACTTGATTGCCCCTAAATGTTAACCCCTTCTCAGCCAATGTCATTAGTACAGTGACCGTGTTTATTATTAGCACTGTATTAATTCCAGTATTTACCTTCATTTGTAGATACTATACAGTGCCTTTTAAAAAAGTATTCGTACCCCTTGAAATTTTCCACATTTTGTCATGTTACAACCAAAAGGGTAAATGTATTTTATTGGGATTTTATGTGATCGACCAACACAAAGTGGCACATAATTGTAAAGTGGAATATGAAAATGATAAATGGTTTTCAAAATATTTTACAAATAAATATCTGAAAAGTGTGGTGTGCATTTGTATTCAGCCCCCTTTACTCTGATACCCCTAACTAAAATCTAGTGGAACCAATTGCCTTCAGAAGTCACCTAATTAATAAATAGAGTCCACCTGTGTGTCATTTAATCTCCGTATAAATGCAGCGTACAGCCTCTGCATTCTACGGAGACTATGGCCAGCGGGAGTGGAAATTTTCCTGGAATCAGTGGGAGTAAACATTGTCACATTTGGTATTAGGGGGAGGAGCAGTGCTCCATCATTGGTATCATTGGGAGAAAAGGTGCCCTATTGTTGGTGTCAGTTGGCAGAATAGTGTCTCATCAGTGGGAAGAATAGTTCCCCCAAGGGCTGGATAAAAGCAAGCAAAGGGCCGTTTGACAAAAACTGTTCTACAGAAAAGCTGTCAAAAACATTCAATTTCCTCCTGCTCTACTGTGATCTAGTGCTACTTATAGTTTTGAGGTCCACCCACAATCCTCAAGCATCACAACCACCCAGTGGGCATACAGACTTGATAATTTGGCCCTGATGAGCGTTTTTTCTTTTTGCATGTGGATGGGAGATATTAAGGCTAACTGGCCTGATATCAGTTGTTGCCTTTGATGATCTGCTGTGTTTTGGATAGGCACAGCAACAATCTAAAACGGCTAGCAACTGTTATTTTTACCTCATGTCTATTGGTGGCTTACGGAGACACTACCACCTTGCCCATTAGGAGCAAAGTGACAGTGACTGTGCAAATCTCTGCCTTTCCTAAACTACTGTATGCTTACTTCTCTAGCACTCCCCCACCTTTCCTTCCTAATTCTAGGGCCAGCACTGCAAAATACCCAACCCACAGAAGAATAGTACCCCATCGCTGGTATCATTCAGATGAATAGAGCCCCATTGTTGGTGTCAGTGGTAGAAATGGTGCCCCATTATCATTTGGCAGAATAGTGTCTCGTATCAGTGGGAGGAATGGTGCCTCAAGGACAAGCATAAGGGCCACAGTTTGAAGACCACTGGTCTCTGCCATTACTCCTTTTACGGTCTTCATTTCTTACAACACTGGTCTTGCTTCTATGAACTTCTAAGCTGGAGCGATCAGGTCTGAATGGCTGGACCAAAAGCCTGGTTGCAGGAACATTTGTTGAACGCTGTGAACTGAAAGTGTATTTTTAAAAAATGTATTGATAGTTATCTTTATGTTACTGTGATATCTTATGTATTTCCTCAAATGTAAACTGTATATATCTTGTCTTGTTTCTTTCCTAGCTGAAAATGTGGCCAAACAATGGAAAATATCCAGAGAGGAGCAGGACCAGCTAGCAGTTCAATCACAGAACAGAACTGAGGCTGCACAAAAGGCTGGCCATTTTGACAAAGAAATTGTATTGGTTGAAGTGCCTTCCAGGAAAGGTTTATACAATTTTTGTTTTAGTTAACTATAGTATGTATTTATGTTCCTCTGTTTAAAATATTGCATGCAACTCCTGTGAAACATTACCAAAATGGACTTATTTTCAGATTCGGATCTGTCACTTCTTTTATTTATAGCGCATGTTAGGGACAGATTTACTTTACGTATGTACACAGACATACAAAATATTAGTGGTTCTAAATCCTGGACATTTTTTTTACCTTGCCTGCAATAAAAGAGAAGTATGGGATTTATTTTTTTATCCCATAATCATACTTACCTAGGTGGATGCAGTATTGGTCCGATGCTGCATCTGTCCCACACCACCTCTTCACTGAGAATCGAGCCACGAACACCGCCGATGGCTCGGTTCTCTCACCTCCCGGAGCAGAGAGCTGCTGCCTGTCAATCAGCAGCTCTCACGCTCTGCTCCTCCATGCTCATTGGAGCGCTGAGCTGTGGAGAGGTGGGGAGAGGCCATCTTAGCGGCTGGCTAAGATGCCTTTCAGTTCAGGCACCTGGCGGATCCAGACTTCCAGAGTCGATATGACGCGGTGCCTGGACTCATCTTGGGGACGTCAGCAGAGAGCGGACATAAGACCGCTCTCTGCTGAAAATGGGTTACAGGAGTGCAGAACGAATTGCACTCCTGTGACCCTTAGGGGAAACCCAGCCGAATGAGCTCAGGCAGGACTTCTTCTTTTTAGGGTAAAAAATGCCCCAGTGTTTGTATCGCCATCAGACCCCTTTATACTTACCTGAGTCCCATCTCGATACAGCTCTGTGCCCATCTGCAGAGGCTCTCTCCTCTGCTCACAGAGGCAGCAGTGGCAGCCATTGGCTCCTGCTGCTGTCAGTCAAATCCTGTAAGCAGGAAATGGGGGAGACAGGGCCAAGCTGGGCTGGGTTTGTCAATAGAGAAAGCACACAAAAGCAGGGCTACCACCTGCCATACTCAAATGAATGTGTGTGAGGAAAGGCCAGTGGTGTCAAGGCTCAAAGCCACTGCAGGCTCATTGTACATAGCAATCCAGAACATTACTGTGATGCTCAGAATGTCAATGCCAAGCAGATTTCAAATATATCCCATCATTTTAAGGAGGTATGTTGTACAAGGTTCTGTGGGATTGTTTCCTTCTGACCAGGGTTGGGACATAGAAAATTGTGAGTTGTGGTGGATACACAGGTTGAAGACACGTTGATTCCAAGGTTTGAATCTCCACTGGGATTTTGACTTCAATTTTGGGTGATCTTGCTGGACTTTGAAGGGATGTAGAGAAGAGAAAAAAGGATTTGTTTAATTTGTGTATCACTTCACTGGGTATATGTAGGGTTTACAACCACTTTAACCACTTGCCGCCAAATCAGGTACCTAGTACGTCATTTTGACTTAAAGTGGTTGTACCGGTGTGATGGCTGCAGACACCTCTGCACCGGCACCTCGGCATTACCTTGATACCATTTTTTTAGAGCCGAGCTCTTGTAATGGCAATCAGAGCGGCTCCCCTCCCGCCGCCTTCCGTGGCTCTCTCGGGTTCTTTGTTTCACCGGGGGAGACCAAAGCGTCCAGCCGGCATGTGGTGAGGTCCGGGGGACAGGCACCTGTCAAAAACAGGTACCCGCTCCCCCATTCCCCTGAAAGGTGCCAAATGTGGCACCAGATGGAGGGAGGAGACAGATAAGCAGAGCTTTCACTTTTGGGTGAAACTCCCCTAATCTAGAATACTGCCCTGCAGTGGCGGCCCATCCATTAGGGGCCCCAACCCCACAACCATTTGTCCACCCCCTAATCTACATGCAGGGAGCCAGATTCATGGATTCCAATCAGGGTTTTTTTTTTTTTTTTTTTAACCACATGATTAGAACCAGAGGCTCGAATAGGCTTTAAAAAAGGGTGTGACAATAGCAAATGAATATTCGCTATTGTCGCACTGATTCTCCTCCTGGCTAATATGGAAGCGGGTGTGGGTATGGTGCGAGGTGCGGGCTGGAGCGACGGTGGAGCACCAGCTGCCGCTGTTGCCCTGTTTATAATAACAACATTCTCTTGATGCACCTCTCTTGATTGCAGTATTGATAATATACAGTGCTTTGAAAAAGTATTTGCCCCCTTCCTGATTGTTTTGCATTTTTCTCACACTTAAATGATTCAGATCATCAAACTAATTTTAATTATTTAATTTATTAAGGGAAAAAAGCTGTTCAAACCTGCCTGGCCCTATGTGAAAAAGTAATTGCACCCCTCCCATGCGGAATCATGAATGAACTGTGATTAACCACAATTTTTTGGAAAGCTGAGTTAAATTTCACTTGCCACACCCAGGCCTGATTACTGCCAGACCTGTTGAATCAAGAAATCACATAAATAGAAGCTGTCTGACGAAGTGAAGCATAACCGATCACAAAAAGCCACACATCATGCCACAATTAAAAAAAAAAAAAAAAAAATCAAGAACATATTAGAAACAAAATAATGTACATGTATCAGTCTAGGAAGGGTTTCAAAGACATTTCTAAGGCTTTGAAACCCCCCCCCCCCCGAAAGGTGCCAAATGTGTCACCAGACGGGGGGGAGAAAACAAATGAGCGGAAGTTCCACTTTTGGTGGAACTCCGCTTTAAATCCACTTGAGATGCTGTATCATGCCCATACATAGGCTGTTCATGCTGGAAACCCTCCAATGTGGCTGAATTGAAACAATTCTGCAAAGAGTGGGCCAAAATTGCTCCACAGCAATATGAAAGACTCATTGCCAATTATCACAAATGCTTGATTGCAGCTGTGGTCGCCAAGGCACAACCAGTTATTAGGTTTAGGGGGCAATTGCTTTTTCACATAAAGCCAGGCAGATTTGGACAGCTTTTTTGCCTTAATAAATAAAACCATCATTTAAAAACAGAATTTTGTAATTACTCGGGTTATCTTTGTATAATAATAAAATTTGTTTGATGATCTGAGTCATTGAAGTGTGACAAATATGCAAAAAAAAATAAAAAATCAGAAAGGGGGCAAATACTTTTTCATAGCATTGTAGCTGTCTAATTTCTAGTTTATTGGTATATTATCTGTTTTTGTAAGATTTATTTCACTTTTTATCAGGTCCAGTTGTAGTGAAAGCCGATGAATTTCCTAGACATGGCAGCAGTTTAGCAGCAATGGCAAAATTAAAACCTTATTTCCTCAAGGATGGGACTGGAACCGTAACCCCTGCCAATGCCTCAGGTTGGTGAACTGCCCTTCTTATCAGTGGAGTCCAAATGATGTACTTTTTATGTATGTTAGAAGAGAGAGAGAGAGGCTTCTCAAGCATTACTGACTACTGTAAGCAACAATAAGATTTCTCAATAGCATGTGTAAAGTTAAAAACGTTAGATCATGCTGTTTTGATATTACAGAATGTTTCCATTATTCCATTTTGCACTTGCGTTAAAACTATGTACTTAAAGGATAAGTCCATCTTTTAGGGGAAATAAATGAAATGCACCCATATTTTCAGGAAATAAATGGGAGACCAAGACTCCCTCTGTTTCAGTAAGTTTGTGCTACATATAGTGGTATCTTATGGGCCCAGAGGAATTTTAGGAATTCACTTGTCATTGATCTCAGGTGAAAGGCTTGGAATATGGATTGGAAGGGTTTGCAACAAGTACAACAGGTTAGGGAGAATAATTATTTAAAAATTTTAATAGTACCAAACCATGTGTGGGTATCTCTGTCCTATCCCTTAGATCTTACCATACAGTCCTAAGGGGAGGACATTTTCCTTAATTATTCTTTTTAGGGAAGAGGAGATACAGGCACCTAAATGTTGTTAGGGCAGCACAGTGGCTAAGTGGTTAGCACGTCCACCCTGGCAGCACTAGGGTTAAAAACGAATCTTAGGAAGCATTATTATACTGAAAGGGTAGTTGGTGCTTGGAATAAACTTCCAGCAGAGGTAGTGAGCCAGTCAACAGTAAATGGCTTCAAATATGCTTGGGACAAACATAGATCTATACTTAGACAAAAAACGAAAAAAATAAATAAAATACTAAACATGTATATAAAAATAAATAAATAAAAAAAAAACTGATTTGGTGGACTAATCAGGCTTTTTTCTGCCGTCACTTTTCTATGTTATTTGTGAACACATATCTGTTTAAGAGATAATCAGAATGGCAGATATTTTACATGAAGTTGTTATAGTAAAACCCCTATTTGAAGTAGAAGTCTGGGATATATCGAACTACTCTTAAAACTGCCCCCTCACTCCTCCTAACACCTATACAGAAAGATCTGTGTACTTGCCTATTTTCAGGCTGCTCTAGTCCGGTCTCATGATCTCCCGTGTAAGCCAATGCCTGGCTACAGGACAGAATGTCTGAGCCGTGACGTCACCCATAGGCTTACTATGACCCATCTGTTGTCAGTGGTTCCTCCTCTCCCTTAAAGCCGGTTTTCTGCTGAAAACTCTAACTCGCCAAGATCTACCACGTCACTTCCAGTGACTCTGCAGCACCAATAATTGGAGATTTTGCAGAGTTGGCTGTTTTCACAGAACAGCGGCAGCGTATACAGTACGGTACACCATATAACGAGTGGACATTGTTAGCCGCCTGATACTAACCAACAACATGGCTGCCTCCAAGGCTGCGACAACTTTTTCCTCCTTACCTAGTGTTCTGTCATAACCGTCAACTTGTCGTATACCGTACTGTATACGATGCCGCTGTTCTGTTAAAATAGGCAACTCGTCGAAATCTCCAATTATTGCTGCTGGAGAGTCACCGGAAGTGACATGGTTGGAGATTTTGGGTAAATTGAGTTTTTTGCAGAATTCCGGCGCTGGCTGACACAGGCGAGCAGATCACATGACTTGGCCAGATTGGACTGAAAATAGGTAAGTATACAGATCTTTCATTTACATGTTAGTATACATTTGTGTTAGTTACATGTTGGTATAGGTGTTAAGTGGGGAGAGAGCAGTTTTAGGACTAGTTGGGTATATTATGGAATGCCACTTTAGCTCGATTTGTCTAAAAAAACATTTGCAACTTGATATGAATCATTCAGATGACTATGTTTGGCTCTGATGCAGCACTATTAATGTCCTCTTCTCAGGCATTAATGATGGAGCAGCAGCAGTGATTCTCATGCGGAAGTCTGAAGCACATCGCAGGCACCTCTCACCTTTGGCACAGATTGTGTGCACAGCTCAGGCTGGTTTGGATCCATCAGTTATGGGAGTTGGACCAATCCCAGCCATCAAAAAAGCTGTAAGTATTCACACAGATGAATTACAATAAGTTGATTTTAAAGATTAAAAATACTGTTCTGTCATGTGATCAGTGTTCTTTGCTGTAAGTATATTAAATGTCATTACTCAACAAAATTTTGCTAACACAAGTCAAATCAAGACCATTACTTAAAGTAGAACTATAGGCAAAACTTTTTCATTTTGGATAGAGCAAGAGGGGATTATTTTCCCTGTCAGATTAAACTTTTTTTTTTTTTTTTTTTGCCATCTGTGTCTCTTTGCGAAGATTTCCTTTCACTTCCTGTCCCATAAACAAACAGGAAGTGAGAGGAAATCCCTGCAAATTAAGGGATTTTTTGGGGGGACCCCCAGGTCATCATAACTAGTGTCCCTATTGGAAGATTTCCCCTCTATTACTTTTCTGGGGACAACTCAAAACGTGTGATTTTCCGTTACTTTCACTTTGATAATGGTCAACAGGACAAATAGAGAGTGTGAATCTCCTTAATGGGGGCACAGACAACAATAAAAACTGACATGAATTATAATCCATCTACATCTAAAACTGAAAAAAAACAAAACATTTTACCTTCAGTTATACTGTAATACATTCAGATTGTTTTTAGTTGAGGTTTTTGCTATAAATACAATAAAATAAATACATCTTTAGTTCTAATATGTGCTTCATATTCAAACTCTGATTTATTTATTTTCCAAACCATGCATAAGAGCGTTTGTAACTACAGCATGCCTTTAGGTGCGTTCAGCCTGCATTTGATATTGGGGATGAAGTTAAGGTTCACAAACTTTTGGATGAAAATGTTTGCAGGTTTGCATCCAGAAATAAAACAACCTATAAATTGCCACTGAAGAGAGAGCCGCTCCAGGTGAGCACATTAGCCATCCATCCACAGCATAGCCAGGGTTTAGGTGAGTGTTAGCACAGCTCGTCTGCAGATACACAATCGAAATAAGTGCAGAATTCACTGCAATATTTCACCTTTATTGATCCTTCATGCAAAAGACATCACAGGCAGTGTGGGGTACAGTAAAAATTGACGCGTTTCACACTGACTATCGTTTACTCATAACCTCCCTTGTATGAGGTTATGAGTAAGCGCTAGACACAAAGCGAAACGCGTCAACTTTTATTGTACCCTGCACTGTCTTTGATGTCTTTTGCTTGAAGGATCAATCCAGATGAAATGTTGCAGCAAATGCTGGATTTCTTTTGATTGTAAAACAACCTATAACTCAGCCTTTACCCATGGTCAGATGAGTTACAAATGCCAATCATTTGAAAGAATTTTTGACCCAGTCCCCCTTTCTATAAAATAGTGGGCTCACAGCAGCCATTTTGTCAGTGTTTGAAGTAGCTGGGAGCGCTGACAGTTCTGTATAGGCAATTTTTTTCTTAATTTTGGCAATGGTACATGTCCCCTTGTGCCCAGCTTCCTATGTAGAAACTTGCTTATTAGCCCATCAAATGGCCAGAAATAAATAACAAGTTTGCCCGCACACAGATTTATTTTTTGCTTAAAGTAATTTTTACCCCGCACGAATTTCAGTTGGGTTCACCACAAAGTTTGCAAACCGAACCCAAGCAGATTCTCTCATATCTATTTGGGATCCTTCAGAGGTGCTTATTGTCTTTTTCTGACCTGCTTCTAATCTGGCTTGTATGGGAAGAAAAACTATTCTAGAATGAAGCATGTACTCAAGTTCTAAAGATGACTAAAGGCATAAAATGTAAGCTTGGTACACACTATGAGAAAATCAGGAGTAAAATTCCATACAAGGCAAGACTTTCCAAACAAAAATTTCCAAAGGGAGAATCTCCAAAATTTTTCTCGTATGTGAAAAAAACGATTTTCGTTTAATGTGTACTGTTTTCGTGCGAGAAAAATCAGATATGCAAGACAGCGCACGATCAGAAACAATTAACAAAAAAAATCCTTTATCATACGCGAATGTTTGTACATTATTTCCATCCTCCGTTCTGACTTGCTGTGAAACAGAGGAAAACAGGACATTCGTTTGCCTGCTTTTTTATTTTATTTTTTATTTTTTTAATTTTATTTTTAGTGTGTACCCAACCTAACATTGCACACCTCGGGAGCTTATGATTAATATTGACGTTTATAGGTAATCATGTTCTTCATGTAAGCATTTTCAGACCTTGATAGACATTCCCTGGTTGAGCCTGTTTTAGTGAAGAAGACAAGAGGCTCAGTTTTCTCAGCCGATTGTTATTTTTCTTCCCTTAGGCCCCTTTCACACTGAAGCGTTTTTCAGGCAAAAAATAGCGCCTGTATAGCGCCTGAAAAAAGCGGGTCTTTTCACTCCAGTGTGAAAGCCGGAGGGCTTTCACACTGGAGCGGTGCGCTAGCAGGATGGCAAGGCCCCTTTCACACTGGGGCTGTGCGGGCGTCGGTGGTAAAGCACCGTCGCTTTAGCAGCGGTATTCGGCCGATAGAGGGGCGGTTTTAACTCCCGATATCGGCCGATAAATGGTTAAAACCACCCCGCAAATCGGCGCTTTGCCTGCGGTATAGCTGCGCTGCCCCATTGATTTCAATGGGTAGGAGCGGTGAATGCACCGCTCCTTCACCGCTCCAAAGATGCTGCTAGCAGGACTTTTTTTACCGTCCCTCTAGCGCACCGCTCCGCACTGGAGTGAAAGGACCCGCTTTTTTCAGGCACTATTTTTAGCGCTGTAGCGCCTGAAAAAAGCTTCAGTGTGAAAGGGGCCAAAAAAAAGTCCTGCTAGCAGCATCTTTGGAGTGGTGAAGGAGCGGTGAATACCGCTTCTACCCATTGAAATCAATGGGGCAGCGCGGCTATACTGCCGGCAAAGTGCCGCTGCAGCGGCGTTTAGCGGGCGGTTTTAACTCTTTTTCGGTCACTAGTGGGGGTTAAAACCTCCCCGCTAGTGGCCGAATACCACTGCTAAAACAACCGTAAAGCAGCGCTAAATATAGTGCTGCTTTACCGCCGACGCCCGCACCGCCCCAGTGGGGCCTAAGATAAGCTGGTGGCGGGGGTGGGGGTTGTTTTGCAGACTGTTTCCGTTTCTCATCCACAGACCTGAACATCTAGCAGTCAGCTGAACCCAATATTGATTCACAGCTAATCGCTCCCTCCCCACTCCGCTCCCAATGTCTTTCCATTAAAATAAATGGAGACCCATAAAAATGCTATGTTAAAGAACATAGTGCACGTTGTTGTGCATTTTCAAAGCGAGTTGCAATGCGCATGGTATTGAAAGTCAACATAACGAACATCATTTGTGTTCCCTCACGCATACATTTAGCTGTCTCGTGATGCATCAACGCGTGCATTGACATGCATGTTGAGATGTGTTTTCTTTGACTGCAATGAGAAGTGCATCAAGCTATCCAGCCTTAAGCTGGCCATACACAGTGCAAATTTCTTTACTGCAACCACGGGTTGCATGAAAGAAATTTGCTAGATTTTTTCCCCCATCAACACAGATAGCGTTGACGGGGGAATCCCTCCTGCCGATCCATTGTATTCTCCCCGCGGAGAATACAGTGAGAAGACAGTGATTAGTGCTGCTAGCGATAATCGCAAGAAAAATCCAGCAGGCTGGTTGTACCCAAGTTTATCGATCAACTTGGTACATTTAGCCTGCCCATATATGGTTTGAATCTCTCCCGGTTCAGCAGGAACTATCTTTTTATTTGGATAGTCTAGAAAAGCGTTACATTCCCTGTCAGATTATTTTTGATCTGTGCCCTGCTGGGGAGATTTTCCTCCTTTTTTTTTGTCCTAGAGATGCAACAGGAAGTGTGAGGAAAATCTCCATAAAGTGAGAGTGACTGCAATTATACAGTGGATATAAAAAGTCTACACACACCTGTTAAAATGTCAGGTTTCTGTGATGTAAAAAAAAAAAAGAGAACTTTTTCCTCCTTTAATGTGCCCTATAAACTGTACAGCTCAGTTGAACAGCAAACTAAAATCAGTTTGCAGAACCAGGGAAGTGCCTTGTTTACATAAGCAACTTCCCGTTCTGCCTCTCTGGGCATTCAGTCTGCGGCACCTGGGAGCACGTGGCGGGGTGCGCGTCCACTAGCCCGCGATTTAAAGGGGACGTACAGGTACGCCCATTTGCGTAGCCGTGCCATTGTGCCAACGTATAGCACCGTGCTCTGGACAGCAAGCGGTTAAACAAATACTTTGTTGAAGCACCTTTTGATTTTATTACAGCACTCAGTCTTTTTGGGTATAAGTCCATCAGCATGGCACATCTTGACTTGACAATATTTGCCCACTCTTCTTTGCAAAAACACTCCGAATCTGTCAGATTGAGAGGGCATCTCCTGTGCACAACCCTCTTTAGATCAATCTACAGATTTTCAAGCAGATTCAGGTCTGGGTTCTGGCTGGGCCATTCCAAAACTTAAATTTTCTTCTGGTGAAGCCATTCCTTTGTTGATTTGGATGTATGCTTTGGGTCGCTGTCATGCTGAAAGATGAAGTTCCTCTTCATGTTCAGCTTTCTAGCAGAAGCCTGAAGGATTTGTGCCAATATTGACTGGTATTTGAAACTGTTCATAATTCCCTCTACTTTGATTAAAGCCCCTGTTCCAGCTAAAGAAAAACCGCCCCAGAGGATGATGCTGCCACCACCATGCTTCACTGTGGGTATGGTGTTCTCTTAGAGATGTGTTTTCTTTATCGTACATCACGGGACACAGAGCAACCATAATAATGACTATATGGGTTATATGCCACCTACTGGTGGATGGACACTGGCAGTTAGTCAAACAGTAGGTCCTCCCCTATATAACCCCTTCTACACAGGAAGAACCTCAGTTTTTTTCACCAGTGTCTGTAAGGTGGAATGGTCACTGTTGTGATACATGTGCTCTTGGCGCATACTTGGAGGTCTGGACGGTTCTATTTATAATCATGGTCTTCATTCAGATCCATTTGAAAAAAACTGTCAGCCAAAATGGATGGTACCCGAGCCTCATTGAATAGAAAGGAGATTCCTCAAGGTTTTGCCTGTAATGCCTGTAATGCAGCCTTATGTGTAGTAATGTGCCATCACTAGATTTAAGTGAAATAACCACTGCAGGGCGCTCCTCACAGTGCACTAGACTAGATCTTTCACCGTGTTCAAACAGGTTCTGCTTACGAAAAAATTGTTTGCGTTTTTAGATTTTTCGTATTGCACTCCAGGCATCCTGGAGTGGAGCCTGAGTGAGTTGGCCTTATCTATTGATGGGTCAGTTAGAAATTCCTGTTCCGCACGTGTTAAATCGGCTATCGCCTTCTGAAGGTCAGCCTCTGAGGCCCGAGATGCAGTTTTAAGACATCCCAAACTATATGGGGTGGAGCTGAGTCGTCATTATCGGTCAAGTATTGTCCCTAAGCTGTTAGGATATCATCATCCTCCGGCAGTAATGTGAGCCAAAAGGGATTCAGTCTCCAAACAGCAGGTGGTCGGTTATAGGGCAATGCTATAGTAGCCCAGGGCTGTGATCTGAAAGTGATCTCGGGGGAATGCCCGCATCCTGCAGTCTAGGCAGTAGTGAATGTGAGATTAGGATCAAATCAATGTTAGATACCGAGTGATGGGAAGTGGAAAAACACGAGAAGGCCTGGGCATTGGGGTGCACGGACCTCCATGCGTCTAAAAGATTAAAACTCCCAATAAGTTTTGCAAATCTGGTGGACAGAGGCAGGGTGGGCGAGGGAGCTGCCATCTGTAGTCTGTCAAGGCTAGGATTAAGAGTTATGTTAAAATCACCTATAGATAGCTGGGACAGCAGGGAGTGAAGCCATGTAGTCTAGACCCTCCGATATGAGTGTAGAATTGAACGGTGGGGGTATATACAGTGCTAGTAGCAACATAGGTTCCCTGTATACAATTGCATGTAGGAAAACAAACCTCCCAGATGGGTCAATCTTGGAACCCTGGAGCTCAAAGTAAACGGATTTAGCAATAAGTACGGCAACTCCCCTTGAGTGGGAAGTATAGTTGGAATGATATGCCCACCCCACCCAGGGGCGTTTTAAGTGCCATCTGCAAGAGTCCCTCTATGTGGGTCTCTATTAGGACAATTATGTCAGCGCGTTGCTTCTTAAGGGAGGAGAATATGGCTGATCATTTGATTTTACCATTCGTGCCCCTAACGTTCCAGGTAAGGAGTTTCAAGGAGGCCATGTATCTTGCAAGTAACTTTGTAGAGCTCCGGGGTACTCAGACAGCACCACAGTCCCCCCTCTCCTGTATATGGCATGTAGAGGAAATACATAAAAACATCATATACTGTTTACTGTACCATACTTCTTTTTACCCTTGTAAAATGTGATAACTCCTTTTTAACCAACATAATAATCCCACCCCCCCCCCGCCCAACACTATCCCCAACTTGTGAGGTTATAGTACCCAAACTGCCAACATGAAAGGAACGTAATCCAACCTGTGCAGGGGAATGCATAAAATACAGCAAAAGCATGGCACAAGATTTATTACCTGAAGGCATTTCTCGGCTGCAAGTAAAAGGGTTATAACATATATAGGGTAAACATTAATGTACCCCAGCACAGGTTCTCAAAAGGAGGGAGTAAGGGAGCGAAATGTTGCTGCATAACGAAACATATTATAGGACTCAGCCCACTTATCGAGTGAGCCACTTGGTGAATTGTTCACATGTTTCCGCCGAACATAAGCAAGAGGTGCGACTAGTCTAACAACACAGAAAACAAAAAGGAGATGATTGCTTAGCACCTAGGACAATGAAGGGAAGAAGACCAAAAGTTTTCCATGCAGTCTGATCCTAGGTGTACAAGTGTAGATGGAGACAAAATTAAAGTAACAGCAGCCTCCAGTGGTAAAGAAGTGAAATGTCAGGGAGTGAAGCTTCTGCATGCATAAGGGTATGTTGAGAGCACAGGTACATAGTATTGGCATGCACAACAGGGAGAATAAAAAAAAAAACGGTCATATTGCACGACAAAGCTTTTCAGCCGCATAACAAGGAGAGTGCAAGGGACTGGTCATCAGCCTATGTTATCAAAGGGGAAAATGCACATTGTAAAGAGGTGGCACACAGGCTGAGTATAAGGGGCCATGGAAATACAAGTTAATCAGCCTGTGATGGAGGTGGAATGCACAGATACAAGAGGACAGTACACTTGGTTGCGGGCATCCCCACATTCAAGCCAGGCTATGGCTGCCTCCGGTTCATCAAAAAAGTGTACTCTGTCCTCCTCCACCCGAAGGTGGGCAGGGAAGAGCATGGCATACTTCATGTGTTTTATGCAGAGACGTCTTTTGGCTTCAGTGAAGGTTTTCCTTCGTTGTTGTACCTCCGCAGAAAAATCCGGAAGCACTGCAATTGTCTTGTTCCCGTACGGGATATTCCCCTTTTCTCTGCTCAGACGCAGTATGGTGTCTCGGTCCCTGTAGTTTAGAAATTTAGATATAAACGTGCGCGGGGGTGCCCTGGCCAGGGGTGGTTTTCCAGACATGCGGTGGGCCCTCTCAACCACAAAGGTGGGCATAGGAGCTGTTTGAGGAATGAGGCTGGGTCTGCTTCCTCCACTCCTTCAGGCAGACCAATGAATCTTAGATTGCTCCTTCTGAGTCTATTCTCCATTTCTTCTTGCTTTTGTAGGAGCTGATTCACTTGCATCTGCATGTTGTATGAGGAGTTTTGGAGAGGGGGGAGGGAATCCTACACAGTGCTTAGCCTGTCTTCAGTGTCTTTGACTCTATCTCTGAGCTTCTGGAAATCCTGTCTCACAAGGGATATGTCCAATTTAAACTCCTTGATCCTGGCAGTTAGAGTGGTTTGGCAGGACGTGACCGCTTCCTGGCAGGCAGTGAGAGCACCCAGAACATGCGCTGTGTCTGTCCCTGCACTGGTCTCCTCTCCCAGCGTGGTGCCGCCATCTTGCTCAGAGCGGTTCTGTCCCTGGCGATATTTTCCTAGTTTAGGCACCGAATCTGTAAGCTTTTTCTGCTTGGACATGGTCTCAGGGGGTTCCGGTCTCATATGCAGCCGCTGGTGAATATATTACAGGTGCTGGGGTCACAGGATGTGTCTAGAAGGATATCGGTTTGGCGGAGCTCTGCCCACCAGCGTCCTACTTCATGTCACTCCAGGCCATGCCCCCATATATATGGGCTTATTTACATTAAACTGTATACATATGTGCGTATTTGCCTAGGACTACATACATATCTGTGTTCGTTTTTTTTTGTTTTTGTTTTTTATTGCCTAGGACTACATACATATGTGCTTATTGCCTTAAGCTGCATACATAGATGCATGAATGGCAAGAATACTTGTATACCTGCATGTTTGCATACTTGCATACCTATGGGGTTGTATAGTGGTAGACCAACATTGTCTAGGCCTGCATTCTTGTGAACTGCGTATTACTTTGTCCAATAAAGTCACTTTATTATGTATCTGTTAGACTAGCTAAATGACTTAGAAGGGTGAGGCAGGTACACCACCCTCAGGTTCAGTGGTCTGGCAATGTTCACATCTCCTGTTGGACCAATGGCATCAAGGTGATCTGAGCCACTGTGGCGCCTGATCTGGGATCAAGCCTGGTTAGTACTTGGATGGGAGACTGCCCAGTTTTCCCTCCTAAGTGGGGGAGGCATCTGAGGTTGCTGTGTTTGAGAGTATCTCAGACCATACATTTTTACAGCAGTCTCTGAGGTGGTTCGCTCCTTCCTTAGTCGTGTCAGTCTTTGCCTTGCATTGGGTCTTGGTAGCAGCTTCAAAACTGAATAGGTCTAACTTTAGATCTCAATCCGCTGGGCATCCTTCGGTTTCACATAGGCTCGGTCTGTTCAGTGATGACCTCTCTGCAAGAGGTAGATTGCAGGACCCATAATCATCAGGAAACGCACAGCTTCATGTGCTGGGTTGTATCTAGTCTCATCAAAGATTTCTGTAAATGCAGTGGAAAGTCTGTTTTTAATGTTTGTGACCATCTTTTGGGTTGGCCACAGCTTCTGAGGTTTACAAAGCTCCTAGCTGCGGTGCTGGACTTGCTAAAGACACAGGGGGTGTCAATTTCAGTATACCTCAATAACCTTGCTCAGGAAGCAGTTGGTCCAGATTTTCCTTCGATACATTTTGCATTAGGAAGCTGTATCTAGGTCGAAGCACATTCCTTATGTACAGTCCTACTCCAGGTCTTGGAAAGGATCAGGCATTGGATTTCCAGAGGGCTCTGTTCCCGTGGTGTTGCACAGTTAAAGATTGGTGGTTGATGGCTCGGAATCTAGAAAGGCTGAATTCTTCCTTTTCAGATATTGGAAGATAACCACTGATGCCAGTTTCTCAGTTTGGTTTGAGGGTGGCTACAGTTCAGTGGACTTCACAGTAGAGAATACTGCCCATAAATATCTTGGAGCTTTTGGCCAGTACGCCTTGTTCTAGATTATGGTACAAACCAGTTGTAGGTTCTATCTGGAAAAGCCTCTGCAGGGGCATATATATCAACCACCAGGGCGGCACCAGGAGTCATGCGGCTCAAGTGCTGTCTCTATTGTCAGTGCATAGTCCAGGTATAGAATAGTGGCAGGGGAAACTCCTGCAGGTGAATCTACTAGATTCCAAGGTTGTGTCCGGGATGAGGGTCCCAGGGACCAGTTCTCCCTTATTTGATGCTTTCCCTCTGTTTTGACTTCTGTCACATCTTTTGCGAAGAATGCAGAAGGGGGTAACACTGATAATAATGTTAGCCGAATTAGCCCAGGAGGGCTTGGTACACTGACATAGCGAGTCTTGCTGGGACACTTCCAGTCCAACGGGACTTAAGGACTTAATGGTCTTGAGTCCTGTATGTCAGCACTGTTGAGCTCCTGGAAGCCAGCTTCGGGGAACTTCAATTACATGACTTGGAACTATATTTTGCCTGGGATGAAGCCAGGAAGTGGCACCCGCAGAAATATGTGAGTGGGAGATTTTCTTTTTCTTTCTCAAATCGGTAGGGGAAAGGAAATTGGCCTTGAGTACCGTTTAGGGTCAGAGTTCATCCCTATACATTTTTTTGAAGAGGCCGTTGTTTCCCACTCCTTAATTCATGCTGCATACAGCATGTAACATAGACAGTCCCGTCTGTCAGGCCATTCTTGTGTCCTTGGGGCTTGAATTTGATCTCGACTGTCCTTGCAGAGGCCACTTTTTGAACCAACCGGGGGATTCTGTTGGTCCTTTATCTCGGAAAGTGGCTTCTTTGGTAGCTATCGCTTCACTAAGTGTAGTGTCAGAGTTGGGGGCTCTTTCATGCAAGGAGCCGTTCTTGGTCTCGTATCATAAGGTGATGTTGCGTCCTCATCCATTTTTTGCCTAGAATGGTGTCTAGTTTTCACTTGAATAAAGACTGTCTTGCCTTCTTTTCTGATCCTCAGTTGGCAGGAGTTAGATCACTGCATACTCTGGAGGTAGTTCTGGTGGTCAGAATTACTTGATTTGTTGGTACAGTTCAGGAATTCTGGTTTGGGCTGCCAGTAGAGCCTAGGATAGACAGGAGGCATCCAAGTTAACCAAGTTTCATTATTCATCTTGGGCCATCTGCCATCAGGTGTCAGTGGCTCAGGTTTTAAGGCCATTACATGGTCTTTTGTTCATACATTTACAGAATTTTACCAGATATCAAAGGCACAGAGGATACTGCTTTGGCCGCAGTATGCTTTGGGCGGCAGAAGGAGTCCTTCTTAGGTGGCAGTTTCTGTGATTGTGTCTCCCTCCCCTCAAGTGCATTGCTTTAGGACATCCCATATAGTCATTATTATGTTTGCTCTGTGTCCCATGATGTACGATAAAGAAAATAGGATTTTTTCATACTTAACTGTAAAATCCTTTTCTCGGAGTACATCACGGGACACAGAGGTCCCTCCCATCTTTTTTTGGGGGATATTCATTGCTTTGCTACAAAACTGAGGTCCTTCCTGTGTAGGAGGGGTTATATAGGGGAAGACCTACTGTTTGACTATCTGCCAGTGTCCATCCACCAGTAGGTGGCATATAACCCATATAGCCATTATTATGGTTGCTCGGTGTCCCATGATGTACTCCAAGAAAAGGATTTTACAGGTAAGTATGAGGAAAAAAATCATAATTTTGCACCAAACAAGTCTTGGAGTTATGGCCAAAAAGTTCAACCTTGGTTTCATCAGACCATGACACATTTTCCCCACATGCTTTTGGGAGACTTCAGATGTGTTTTTGCAAAATGTAGCCAGGCTTGGATGTTTTTCTTTGTGAGAAAGGGCTTCCATCTTGCCACTCTACCCCATAGCCCTGACATATGAAGAATACGGGAGATTGTGGTCACATGTACCACAAAGCCAGTACTTGTCAGATATTCCTGCAGCTCCTTTAATGTTGCTGTAGGCCTCTTGGCCTCCCTGACCAGTTTTCTTCTCATCTTTTCATAAATTTTGGAGGGACGTCCAGTTCTTGGTAATGTCATTGTTATGAAAAAAAATAAAAAAAACAGTGGGTTCTAAGAGACGTTTTTCATCTGTAAAAACGCTCTAACGCTGATAAACATCGATAAACGCTCAAAAACTTTGCTTACCAGCATTTTTTAACAATTTTTTTTCCATTGAAATTTTTTTTTTTCTTCAAAATAAAAAACGCTATTGCAAAAACGTTGAAAAAAGTTGAAAAACTACTGGCATTTTTATAACGTTATTTTAACGTCCAGTGTGCATGGGGCCTAAAGGTGTAAAAAGTTCTGAAATTATTTATCTTTGTCTCATTTTTTACATCACAGAAACCTGACATTTTAACAGCTGGGTGTAGACTTTTTATATCCATTGTAGATGCACTTTGGGATTTTCCCTCCCTTTCTGTCTTAATAACTATGTCCACCATATAAAATAGAGGGATAAAATCCCCAGAAGTACAGCAGCAGTAAACGCTTCACTGAGGGTCTAAGCCCTCCGCAGTCTATCCAGAGATGAGAACAAAAAGCTCAGACTCCTGTTATAAGCTGCACAATGATGTAATTTTATGTTTATTCTGGCACTGTCAAATACTTGTGTGAATCATTTAGTAAATCATCCCCATTATATCTGATAATAAAGACTGCCATACACCCTCTCTGATGCACCAAACTCTGTTAAGTGTATAGCCAGTTTCACTTTGTCATTCACTAGAAGAAATCATTGTAGACAGATCTGCCAGATGCTCAAGGAATATATATATATATATTTTTTTTTTTTAAGGTTGAAAAAGCTGGATGGAGCCTTGATGATGTGGATGTATTTGAAATAAATGAAGCATTTGCAGCACAAGCATTGGCAATTGTCAAAGAATTAGGGTTAAACCCTGATAAGGTAAGATCTGTTGCCTTCATTTGTTTATCTTGGTAACTGTGCCTCAAGCCCAGGTTTTAGATTTTTATGGAACTGTGTCTCTCAAACTTAAAGTCAACTTAAATGCAAAATAAAGGTTATGTTTTATTGAGCATCTAGAAGTGGTAATTGTGCCTAAGCAGTACCCTGAAAATGTACCTTTTGTCTTAATTTCCCCCTGATAAATATTAAGCTTTGTGGGTTACCTGCAAAATCTTTTTCACGGGATACATTAACCACTTCAGCCCCGGACCAATTGGCAGCCAAAGGACCAGGCCCCTTTTTGCGATTCGGCACTGCGTCGCTTTAACTGACAATTGCGCGGTCGTGCGACGTGGCTCCCAAACAAAATTGGCGTCCTTTTTTTCCCACAAATAGAGCTTTCTTTTGGTGGTATTTGATCGCCCCTGCGGTTTTTATTTTTTGCGCTATAAACAAAAATAGAGCGACAATTTTGAAAAAAATGCAATATATTTTACTTTTTGCTATAACAAATATCCCCCAAAAAATATATAAAAAACATTTTTTTTTCCTCAGTTTAGGCCGATACGTATTCTTCTACATATTTTTGGTAAAAAAAAATCGCAATTAGCGATTATTGATTGGTTTGCGCAAAAGTTATAGCGTTTACAAAATAGGGGATAGTTTTATAGCATTTTTATTAATATTTTTTTTTTTACTAGTAATGGCGGCGATCAGCGATTTTTATTGTGACTGCGACATTATGGCGGACACATCGGACATTTTTGACACATTTTTGGGACCATTGTCATTTATACAGCAATCAATGCTATTTAAATGCATTGATTCCTGTATAAATGACAGTTGTAGTGAAAGAGTTAACCACTAGGGGAAGGGGAGGGGTTATGGGCTGTGACGTGTGTGTGTTTTTTTACATTAGGGGGCGGGGCTGACGTCTGATGTCATTAATCGGCTTTCCCGATGACCGGGAACTGCCAATCAATGACAGGCAGAGTAGGAAGCGCGGGGAGAGGTTTGTTTACACATACCTCTCCCCGTTCTTCAGCTCCGTGACACGATCGCGGGACACCAGCGGCGATCGGGTCCGCTGGTCCCGCGGCCGGGGGCACGGAGCTCCTGACCGGATCGCGAGCCCGCCGCTGGCGGCGCGCACGCGACCCAAGGGCAGGCATTTAAAGGATCACGTATGTATACGTGATTTTGCCTGCCCGTGCCATTCTGCTCACGTATATCTGCCTGAGGCGGTCGGGAAGTGGTTAAAGGACACAAAGGAGTTGATATTCATGATTACGTGGGATATGCCCACACCTTCAGGTGAAAGTGAAAATCGAATTTACTAATCGCACATCACAGGACACAGAGGAGTTAATGCCTACGTTTCCATAAAAAAACAAAAAAAACTAAATTAATATTATTTGCCTTCAGTGAGATGTGTCTCGTGCTGCTCTGTCCTCATTTCGTCCTCCAATGCCCTTACCGCACTACCTACAGGGGGGAACTCCTCTACAAAGCTGCCTGCTAGACCTTCTGCAAAAGCATGAACCTCTACCTGGCAGAACTTAGTAAACTGTGTGAGAGCATACTTACAAATTTTAATAACAGAATCTTCATGCTGGATAGCCCAAGAAGCACTGACACTCCTGGTAGAATAGGCCCTGTCTGGAAAAGGAGGAAACTTGCCCTTTAAAGCACATACCTAAGAAATTCGCTCACAAATCCACCTAAAAGTTGTGGATTGGGAAGCAGCCTGACCCTTATGAAGACCCACAGGTAGAACAAACAAGGAATCAGAGTGATAAAATGAAGTTGTAGACAGATGAACTCAAACTGTTCAAACCGCATCCAAATAATAAAACACCTTCACTTTAGTATGCTTAGGATTGGCACAAAAGATGGCAATATAATGTCCTGATTCAGGTTGAATGAAGAAACCACCTTGGGTAAGAATGAGGACCAGTGCCTCAACACTACCTTATCCTGGTGAAGAGGCAAAAATAAGAGCAGGGCAAAGCAAAACCCTGCAAGCCAAGGTAATGGCAATCAAAAAGACAACCTTGTGCATAAAGAGAGGCAATGGAAACTTTTTGAGAGGTTCAAAGGAAGAAGACTGTAAAACAGACAGGATCAAATTAAAGTCCTGTGGAGAAAAAGGGTGAGAGTTGCGCACAGGTGGAACAATCTGTGTCACACTCTGCATAAAGGCTTTAACAGAATGGCCAAGGCCAAGATCTGTCCTTGATGATACTTAAAGCCACAGACATCTCCACACCTGATTAAAGAGGAGCCAAAATAAGCCCCACAACTTACTGTTGGGGATGAAACTTATGAACCTTACACCAAGTGAAAAATGGCCTTCCATATACAATGGTACACCCTCCAAACTGAAACATGCAGTTCTGCACAAGATAAGATCAGGTCTAGTTCTTCCTTAGCAGTCCGACTTCTTGTTCCTCCTTGATAATTTATGTATGCCACAGCCGTGGCATTGTCCAACTGTACCCTGACGGGCAGACCCTATGGTACACAGACCACTGTAGAAATGCCACATTGCCTGAAGCTCCAGGATGTTGATTGGCAACTTCCGCTGCTCTGACCACCACATCCGCAGTTCAAGACCTCACAATTCATTGGGAAGAAAGGTTTCCCAGTTTCCATCATCATTATGGATATCCACCATTCCAGAGCTGACCTAGACTTGGGAATCAGTTGCGTTGGCAGATCCAAGGACCTCCTGACACTTATCCGATACTGACTTCATATTGACCTTAGGTGAGAAAAACTACTGTCCCTCTAGCTTGCCACTAACTAATCTTGAACACTTAAAGCTTTGCTCCAGATAGACATAAACATCACTTTAATGTCATTGTGTATAGTATTTTTACATCATACTAGGATAGTTACCAGTCTTGAATCACTCCTCTTCTGCACATACAGCCTCATGTCAGACCTTCCAAACTCCTCTTCATCAAATACTGCCTCATGTCAGCCCCCCCCCCCCCCCCCCCCCACACTCCTCTCTTACTGCCATCACACAGTCTGCGCTTCTCTTCTCTACATTTTGCGCCATGTCAGACCCTCCATACGCCTCTCCTGCACACATGGCTAATGCTAAAATTCTTCTTTTATTTAATTTTTTTGCAGTATTCTCACTCTTGCCTGTTTTGGAACCAGAACACTTTTGCTAGTAGTTATATAGCAGAGTGACCAGCAATGTCAGCGTCAGTGGAGGAAAAGAATGTATTTGCCTTATAAAAAGGTTATACTTAAAGCGGAGGTTAACACAAAAATGGAACCTCCGCTTTTTGGAAACCCCCCCCCCCCCCCCCCCCCGGTGTCACATTTGGCACCTTTCAGGGGTGCAATACAGGTATTTGCACCCACTTCCAGGCATAGACGCCGCTTCTCCAAATCCACCCCCCCCCCCCCCGCTGTCTGTTGGGAAACACATGGATCCCAGAGACAGCAGGGACCATCCGGATTACACAGCCGCGACTCACGCATGCGCAGTAGGGAACCAGGCTGTGAAGCTGCAAGGCTTCACTTCCTGATTCCCTTACCGAAGATGGCGGCGGCAGCACCTGAGAGCCGAGCGACAGATTGACTTCGGGTGCCCTGGACAGGTAAGTATCCATATTTTAAAAGTCAGCAGCTGCAGTATTGGTAGCTGCTGACTTTTTTTTAAAAAACTTCTGCTTTAAAAAGGAGCCCAGTTTCAGCACAGAGGAAGCAGGCCCAGGCATGTGTCCATAAAAATATAGATTTAGCTCAGTTTCGTTCTTAACCGGTTCTCGACCGCCTAACGCAGATATACTGCGGAAAAATGGCACGGGCAGGCAAAATCACGTACCTGTACGTGATCCTTTAAATGCCTGCCCGTGGGTCGTGCGCGCGCCGCTAGCGGCACGCTCGCGACCCGGTCGGGAGCTCCGTGATTCCGGCCGCGGGACCAGCGGACCCGATCGCCGCTGGTGTCCCGTGATCGGGTCACGGAGCTGAAGAACGGGGAGAGGTATGTGTAAACAAACCTCTCCCCACGCTTCCTACTCTGCCTGTCATTGATTGGCTGTTCCCGGTCATCGGGAAAGCCGATCAATGACGTCAGCTCCGCCCCCTAATGTAAAAAAAAAACAACACACGTCACAGCCCATAACCCCTCCCCTCCCCCAGTGGTTAACTCTTTCACTACAACTGTCATTTATACAGGAATCGGTGCATTTAAATAGCATTGATTGCTGTATAAATGACAATGGTGTCAAAAATGTCCGATGTGTCCGCCATAATGTCGCAGTCACAATAAAAATCGCTGATCGCCGCCATTACTAGTAAAAAGAAAAAATATTAATAAAAATGCTATAAAACTATCCCCTATTTTGTAAACGCTATAACTTTTGCGCAAACCAATCAATAATCGCTAATTGCAATTTTTTTTTTACCAAAAATATGTAGAAGAATACGTATCGGCCTAAACTGAGGAAAAAAAAAAACGTTTTTTTATATATTTTTTGGGGATATTTCTTATAGCAAAAAGCAAAAAAATATTGCATTGTTTTCAAAATTGTCGCTTTATTTTTGTTTATAGCGCAAAAAATAAAAACCGCAGGGGCGATCAAATACCACCAAAAGAAAGCTCTATTTGTGGGAAAAAAAGGACGCCAATTTTGTTTTGGAGCCACGTCGCACGACCGTGCAATTGTCAGTTAAAGCGATGCAGTGCCGAATCGCAAAAAGGGGCCTGGTCCTTTGGCTGCCAATTGGTCCGGGGCTGAAGTGGTTAAGTTTTATTTTTTTCAGCAGGATGAGGTGGAGGTGGTTTGAGGTGACCCATGCTAATTCAGCAACTTTACTAAATCATCAATAGACTGAGCAGCCAACGCCACGTGTAAGAAATCGCAGGCTTGCCTTGACTCTTGCAATTTACCCTACCCACACCACCTACCTCCTGCTAACCCCCCCCCAACCTACCTACCACTTACCTATTTCCCTCTACTACCTGCCTCCTCCTCCTGACAGCCACACGTGACCTGGAAGTGCAGGCGCTGAAGAAGGTGGGAAGGAGGTGACCCTGGAAGGTGAGGAGCCTAGGCACTGTCCCATCCACCTCCCTCAAACCAGTACTCAGGGAGTGCTAAAAGTCCATGGGTTAGGGGGCGCAAATTACTTGCCTTGCCCCGGGCACTGACAACCCACCCACTAGTTAGCCCATTCACTGTTGGCACCAAGCGTGAGCAATTCCTATTGCTCCATGCCCCTAACATGCAGTTCTGTGCGCCGGGCTGCTGATTTAATTTTAACATCTAAAAACAGACAAAAATAAAACTTAAGCTCTGCTGCTCACTCGCAGAAGGGCTAATTTTTTTTTTTTTCTACTTCCCACACCAGCAGCTCCATGTATTCTTCACCCCTTTCCCCCTTTAGATTCACTGCTGGTGTGCGGAAAGATTCTCCAACTCTCCCCTTTCATTTGGCATTAGTCATTGCACATCGTGGTTCACTTCTCCTTGCCAGCCCCCGCACGCAGTGCTGGAGACAAGCAGGGAGGTGAGCAGAGTTTAGCTCACACAGAAAATAAAGCTTTGCGAGTTTAAAAAAAAACTGGCTCCTTATTTTTTTAGCGGGCTCCTAGATTCAAAGTAAATTTGTCAAGCCCTGGGATAAACTCTGTCAATACTTCACTCCATTCGGAAAAACTTGGAACTAAAGTTAAAATGACTCCCCTACTCCAACTGTCCGATGCCGTGAGATCTCTCGCTAGTGCCCAGCTTCTTCTGCATGTCAGTCTTTGGCCACCTTGATAGACAGGTGCAAGATGACATCACTTCCATGCTTGTGCAGGAGTCATTCACCCCCACACACTGGCAGTGCTCGGGAAATCCAAACTGAGCTGTGTTATTGCATTAATAAATAATGCTATGCTTTAGCTGATTTATTGCGTTAATTAAAAATTTGCAATGATTGAACATACAAACAACGCACGTTACATGTTATGGAATGCTGTTTATCAAATACACACAAGACACCAAATGACCAAATGACGTTTGCTGTACCTGTTTTTATCTCTTTATGAACTGACTGATATTGCACTGTTGTTTCCTAGAAACATTTTGCATTTGTTCAGTATTAAAGTGATATTAAAGGCAAGTTTTTTTTCTCAGCCAATGAGGAGGGAGAGTTCTCTGAGAGCCTGGGGCTCAGGTAAGTATTTTGAGGGGCTGCTGCACAAAAAATCTTGAGCCTTTAGAGCCACTTTAATATTATTTTGTAGCCAAGCAGTGCTTATGTGGGCTCCTTTGAAATTAGAGATGTATTTTTAATAACTCGATATCTCTGCATAGCTTTTCACAAATTGTATTTGACAATGTTTAAATGGTTGAGGTTGCAGTAATTGCCCATACACCAATAAGACATTACCTTATGAACTTCCACCCAGTGGCGGCCCGTTCATTAAGGGCGCACGGACACCACCCCCTCTATCACGCATGCCACCCCCTATCCATGGCCACCTCGGCCACCCCCTATTCAGGCATCCGGCCCCTTTTAGGATGCTGGGCACCTGAATTACAGTGGCAGGGGTGTTTTTTTGAAGCACCTGATTAGAGCCATAGGCTATAATAGGCTTTAAATTAGGGTGGACTCAGAGCGCAGGTGTGTTAGAAAAGCGAATATTAATTTGCTTTTCTAACACTGAACCGCCTCAGGAAGCGTGGGTCTAATACCTGTCACCCGATTGTCTGAAAGGACAGGCGCTCTTATTGGATGCCTAGCGGGAAGAACGAAGAGATGCATGGAGGACACAGCTCGCCGCTGCCTGTGTGCGCTGTTGCGTTCCTCAAACCATTTTTGTAGTGTGGCAGGGTGCATTAACCTGCTGAAAGAAGCCACTGCCATCCGGGAATACTGTTTCCTTGAAGGGATGTACAAGGTCATCAACAATGTAGGTGGTGCATGTCAAAGTAAAAGCCACATGAATGGCAGGGCCAAGGTTTCCCAGGAGAACATTACCCAAAGCATCACACTGCCTCCGCTAGCTTTACTTCTGCCCAAACTGCATTCTGGTGCCATTTCTTCCCAAGGTAAGCGACACACATACACCCAGCCATTCACATGATGTAAAAGAAAACGGGATTCATTAGACCAGGCAACCTTTCTTTCATTGCTTCCCGTTCTAAAGCTCAAGTGCCCATTGTAGACGCTTTTGGCTGTGAATACGAATTGGCATGGCCACCCGGGTGGGTCTGCGGTTACGCAGCCCAGTACACAACAGCCTGCAATGCCCATTCTTTCTGCTTGCAGCGCATTAACATGTTGCTGCCTAATTTATCCCACTGACTTTCAGATGTCATTGTAACGAGATAATCAATGTTATTCACTTAACCTGTCAGTGGTCATAAACGTATGGCTGATCCATGTAAACCTTGACCTGTATCTAAAGGTCTTTCTAATCTAATCTTTCGCCACAACTGGCCTTTGTAAAGGCTATTTTGCAATGTGTCCTCATACAAGTGTAAAAGGTCACAAACGCACTCATACAACACAGATGACACAAAAAAAACATTTTTGATTGAAACTCCTCTATAATGTCCCGTAAAAGCTGTTAGTTATAGAAATACAATTTTGGACATTATTACCATCATTAGGCCTCAGGCTCTTCTTCCCAGGTTCACACCATAGCAGCAAACATACAAAAAAAGGACACATCCCTTAAAGCGGTAGTAAACCCTGGGAACCCCCCCCCCCCCCAAAAAAAATAAAACCCAGCAAGATAATGGCATAATGTGCTAGTATGCATCGCATATTAGCACATTATGAAATACTTACTTTGGAACGAAGCACCCACATCGGCGCCCAGTCACTGCTGAGAGGGCTGACGTTCCCCCTGCGTTTCTTCTGGGTTTGCGGGCTCCGACGCTGTGAGTGGCTGGAGCCTCCATTCTGGCAAGAAGCTCTGAAGTTCCGACACCATACACCTGACATCCAGAGCGTATGCGCTGCTGACCTGAGCAGCTGCATGCAGGATGAATATCTCCTAAACGGTGCACGTTTAGAAGATATTCATTTTACCTACAGGTAAGCCTTATTATAGGCTTATCTGTAGGTAAAAATCACAAAGCGGTGCATACAACCACTTTAAGGCAAACTATTCCAGGATATTGCATAAAGCTGCAGACACAGAAGGTACACCATGCACAGAACTTCCCAAGAAAAGCTGCTGTCGGCTAATGTCAGAGAGCCGGTCCAGGCTTTGCAGGGATACCAACTATAATTCCGGGGATCCATCCAGACACCTGATGGGCAGCTGGCTCAACCTTTCAGTGCATAGCTGAGAGCCCTCCCTCCCGCCCTTTCCACAGTCCAGTGCTCCAGCGAGCGCTGGAGGGGCAGAGCAGAGAGCTGGTGACTGACAGTCAACGCTCTGTGCTCAGAGTGGAGCCGAGAACTGAGCAATCGGCAGTCTTTGATCGATTGGTTGTTGGTGTAGAAGCGGCGAGGGACAACTGCAGCATCGGATCACTACTGCAGCCAGCTAGGTGAGTATAACTGTTTGTTATTTTAATTTCCCGCACTTTCCTTTTAATTATTTGGGATTGAACAGACATCTTTGCAAAGCAATCTTGATTATCTTGAGCACATTGCACATGTGTGCCAACCAGGCCATCATAATTTCCTAGACCCCAATGGTCACATACCAACAAGGAAATCTCCCAACATGTGCGTTTCAGTATGTTGGGTGTAACATTGATGAAGGGCAGAGCAGAGAGGTAGGCAGCACATGAAACTTGAGAATACACAGCTAAATGTGTACTAGAACTATTATACTATTACACGCATATTAACGAAATCATTCTTTTTCAGTCTCCTCACTTGGTCCAGATGCGAGCAGGTGTAAAAGCTGGGGATGTCCCATTACAAGACAGCATACTTTGTGACGGTCTTAATGATGCCTTTTACAAGTACCACATGGGAATAACTGGTAAGATGATTGCAGAATAAACTTTTAGGGCTGATTCACACACAGTGCGGTGAGAGGCATTTTACAACTTTGTAAAACACCTGTCACCTCAAGGACACACAGAAAACAATTGTTTTCTATGTATCCTATTCACACTGCAACACAGCCCAGAGTTGTCCTGCAGCATGCTGCGATAAAATGTATGACAACACACATTGTGTATGTGGTTTCACAGGCATATGTCATGTATATATGTTAAAGCTCAACTGTAGGCAGACAAAACAACAATGAAAGTAGTATTAAACCCTAAAGCAAACATTTATTATATTGCAGCAATTGTTGAGATGTGGTGACTGCATTCGTTTTCTTTTTTAGGCTTTCTTTCCTTTACTCTCATGTTGTGATCTGGCCAATAAGTTTTTTTTTTTTTCAAAAGAACAAGCTCTCTTCCAGATGTATTCGTTTACAGGGATGAGACAAACCATTTGCCACTGACAGGACGAACAGCTTTTATTTATTTTATGTAAAACCTGTATTCTAAAGGGAGAAACATTGTTTGCTGTACAGATTAGAAAGTGCGAGCTGGGGTCTGGCTTCAATTTGTGTATCTAAAACTGCTAGTACATCTAACTACCCTTCTCCCAGATTAACCACTTCAGGACAGCCCACCGCACTTATACTGTGGCAGGGCGGCTCTGCTGCGCTGAATCGTGTACATGATTTTGTATTTCCGGTTAGGGGGCACGTGCCCACTGCCCCTGCTGTGCTGTCATTCGCTACAGCACAAGTCGATCAGCGGGTCCTGGCCAATGATTCATGGCTGGAACCTGTTGATCGGCTGAGCAAATGACAGAGGAGAGCCCTGTGTTCATGAACAACACAGGGCTCTCTACAGACAGCGGTGATGTGCTGTTTTTTTAAGCACATTGGTTAGTAAAAACACCACACAGTAAACCTTGTTAGGCACACATTTAACCCCTTGATTGCCCCTAAATGTTAACCTCTTCTTAGCCAATGTCATTAGTACAGTGACCGTGTTTATTATTAGCACTGTGTTAGTGTCAGCCAGTCCCCCCCAGCGTCAGTTAGTGTCAGATTTCCTACCGCAGTCCCACTAGAAGTCGCTGATCAAGCCACCATTACTAGTATTAAAAAGAAAAAATTACAGTCTATACCTTCAATTGTTGATACTATACAGTGCCTTGAAAAAGTATTCATACCCCTTGCAATTTTTCACATTTTGTCATGTTACAACCAAAAAGGTAAATGTATTTTATTGGGATTTTATGTGATAGACCAACACAAAGTGGCACATTAATTGTGAAGTGAAAGGAAAATGATAAATGGTTTTTAAAATATTTTACAAATAAATATCTGAAAAGTGCAGCATGCATTTGTATTCAGCCCCCCTTTACTGTGATACCCCTAACTAAAATCTAGTGGAATCAATTGCCTTCAGAAGTCACCTAATTAATAAATAGAGTCCACCTGTGTGTCATTTAATCTCAGTATAAATGCAGTGTACCTTTCCTCCTATATCCAGCCTCTACATTCTACGTAAATGTTCCCTTCTGTCTATTCCTACTTACTTACCGTATTTATTGGCGTATAACACGCACCGGTGTATAACACGCACCCCAAGTTTAGGAGGGAATTTTAAGGAAAAAAAGTTTTAGGAGAGAAGTTTAGGGGAAAAAAAAAAACTTACATTTAAGCGTCATTTGCAGCCTTGCCCAGCGTCTTTTGCAGCCTTGCCCAGCGTCTTTTGCAGCCTTGCCCAGCGTCATTTGCAGCCTTGCCCAGCGTCATTTGCAGCCTTGCCCAGCGTAATTTGCAGCCTTGCCCAGCGTCATTTGTAGTTTGCCCAGTGTGATTTGCAGCATTGCCCAGTGTGATTTGCAGCATTGCCAGCGTCATTTAACTTGCCCACGTTTAAATTTCCCGCCGCGAGACAAACCGCGCATGCGCTGCCGAAAAAGACCGAACCGGGCTTCGGTCTTTTTCGGCGGCGGTCGCCATTTTTCGGCGCCGCTCCCTTTTTTTGTCATTTTTTTTGGGGGTATCGGCGTATAACGCGCACCCATGGCTTTCCCCCAATTTTAAGGGGGAAAAAGTGAGTGTTATACGCCGATAAATATGGCATGGTTTATGCCAGGGGTCTCCAAACTTTTTAATCAAAGGGCCAGTTTATTGTCCTTTTAGACTTTAGGGGGGGCCGGACTATGGCCAGTGGGAGTGGAAATTTTCCTGGAATCAGTGGGAGTAAACATTGTCACATTTGGTATTAGGGGGGGAGGAGTGCTCCATCATTGGTATCATTGGGAGAAATGGTGCCCTATTGTTGGTGTCAGTTGGCAGAATAGTGTCTTGTATCAGTGGGAAGAATAGTTCCCCCAAGGGCTGGATAAAAGCAAGCAAAGGCCCGCATCTGGCCCCAGGGCCAGAGTTTGACGACCACTGTTCTACATAAAAGCTGTCAAAAAAAGCATTCCATTTCCTCCTGCTCTACTGTGATCTAGTGCTACTTATCGTTTTGAAGTCCACCCACAATCCTCAAACATCACAATCATCCAGTGGGCATACAGACTTGATAGTTTGGCCCCGATGATCGTTTTTTCTTTTTGCGTGTGGATGGAAGATAGTGAGGCTAACTGGCCTGATATCAGTTGTTGCCTTTGATGATCTGCTGTGTTTTGAATATTCACAGCAACAAACTAAAACTGCTAGCAACTGTTATTTTCACCTCATGTCTATTGGTGGCTTACAGAGACACTACCACCTTGCCCATTAGGAGCACTAAGTGACTGTGCAAATCTCTGCCTTTCCTAAACTACTGTATGCTTACATCTCTAGCACTCCCCCACCGTTCCTTCCTAATTCTAGGGCTAGCACTGCAAAATACCCAACCCACAGAAGAATAGTACCCCATCGCTAGTATCATTCAGATGAATAGAGCCCCATTGTTGGTGTCAGTGGGAGAAATGGTGCCCCATTATCAGTTTGCAGAATAGTGTCTTGTATCAGTGGGAGGAATGGTGCCTCAAGGACAAGCATAGGTCCACCGTTTGAAGACCACTGGTCTCTGCCATTACTCCTTTTACGGTCTTCTTTTCTTCCAACACTGGTCTTGCTTCTATGAACTTCTAAGCTGGAGCGATCAGGTCTGAATGGCTGGACCAATAGCCTGGTTGCAGGAACATTTGTTGAACGCTGTGAACTGAAAGTGTATTTTTAAAAAATGTATTGATAGTTATCTTTATGTTACTGTGATATCTTATGTATTTCCTCAAATGTAAACTGTATATATCTTGTCTTGTTTCTTTCCTAGCTGAAAATGTGGCCAAACAATGGAAAATATCCAGAGAGGAGCAGGACCAGCTAGCAGTTCAATCACAGAACAGAACTGAGGCTGCACAAAAGGCTGGCCATTTTGACAAAGAAATTGTATTGGTTGAAGTGCCTTCCAGGAAAGGTTTATACAATTTTTGTTTTAGTTAACTATAGTATGTATTTATGTTCCTCTGTTTAAAATTCCTCCTGTGAAACATTACCAAAATGGACTTATTTTCAGATTCGGATCTGCCACTTCTTTTATTTATAGCGCATGTTAGGGACAGATTTACTTTACGTATGCACACAGACATACAAAATATTACAGTGGTTCTAAATCCTGGACATTTTTTTACCTTGCCTGCAATAAAAGAGAAGTATGGGATTTATTTTTTTATCCCATAATCATACTTACCTAGGTGGATGCAGCATTGGTCCGATGCTGCATCTGTCCCACACCACCTCTTCACTGAGAACCGAGCCACGAACACCGCCGATGGCTCGGTTCTCTCACCTCCCGGAGCCGAGAGCTCTTGCCTGTCAATCAGCAGCTCTCATGCTCTGCTCCTCCATGCTCATTGGAGCGCTGAGCTGTGGAGAGGTGGGGAGAGGCCATCTTAGCGGCTGGCTGAGATGCCTTTCAGTTCAAGCACCTGGCGGATCCAGACTTCCAGAGTCGATATGACGCGGTGCCTGGACTCATCTTGGGGACGTCAGCAGAGAGCAGACATAAGACCGCTCTCTGCTGAAAACGGGTCACAGGAGTGCAGAACGAATTGCACTCCTGTGACCCTTAGGGGAAACCCAGCCGAATGAGCTCAGGCTGGACTTCTCCTTTTTAGGGTAAAAAATGCCCCAGTGTTTGTATCACCATCAGACCCCTTTATACTTGCCTGAGTCCCATCTCGATACAGCTCTGTGCCCATATGCAGAGGCTCTCTCCTCTGCTCACAGAGGCAGCAGTGGCAGCCATTGGCTCCTGCTGCTGTCAGTCAAATCCTGTAAGCAGGACATGGGGGAGACAGGGCCAAGCTGGGCTGTGTTTGTCAATAGAGAAAGCACACATAAGCAGGGCTACCACCTGCCATACCCAAATGAATGTGTGTGAGGAAAGGCCAGTGGTATCGAGGCTCAAAGCCACTGCAGGCTCATTGTACATAGCAATCCAGAACATTACTGTAATGCTCAGAATGTCAATGCCAAGCAGATTTCAAATATATCCCATCATTTTAAGGAGGTATGTTGTACAAGGTTCTGTGGGATTTTTTTTTTTCCTTCTGACCAGGGTTGGGACATAGAAAATTGTGAGGTGTGGTGGATACACAGGTTGAAGACACGTTGATTCCAAGGTTTGAATCTCCACTGGGATTTTGACTTCAATTTTGGGTGATCTTGCTGGACTTTGAAGGGATGTAGAGAAGAGGAAAAAATGATTTGTTTAATTTGTGTATCACTTCACTGGGTATATGTGAGGGTTTACAACCACTTTAACCACTTGCCGCCAAATCAGGTACCTAGTACGTCATTTTGACTTAAAGTGGTTGTACCGGTGTGATGGCTGCAGACACCTCTCCACCGGCACCTCGGCATTACCTTGATACCATTTTTTTAGAGCCGAGCTCTTGTAATGGCAATCAGAGCGGCTCCCCTCCCGCCACCTTCCGTGGCTCTCTCAGGTTCTTTGTTTCACCGGGGGAGACCAAAGCGTCCGGCCGGCATGTGGTGAGGTCCGACGGAAGTGGGGACAGGCACCTGTCAAAAACAGGTACCTGCTCCCCCATTCCCCTGAAAGGTGACAAATGTGGCACCAGATGGAGGGAGGAGACAGATAAGCAGAGCTTTCACTTTTGGGTGAAACTCCCCTAATCTAGAATACTGCCCTGCAGTGGCGGCCCATCCATTAGGGGCCCCAACCCCACAACCATTTGTCCACCCCCTAATCTACATGCAGGGAGCCAGATTCATGGATTCCAATTAGGGTTTTTTTTTTTTTTAACCACATGATTAGAACCAGAGGCTCGAATAGGCTTTAAAAAAGGGTGTGACAATAGCAAATGAATATTCGCTATTGTCACACTGATTCTCCTCCTGGCTAATATGGAAGCGGGTGTGGGTATGGTGCGAGGTGCAGGCTGGAGCGACGGTGGAGCACCAGCTGCCGCTGTTGCCCTGTTTATAATAACATTCTCTTGATGCACATCTCTTGATTGCAGTATTGATAATATACAGTGCTTTGAAAAAGTATTTGCCCCCTTCCTGATTTTTTTGCATTTTTCTCACACTTAAATGATTCAGATCATCAAACTAATTTTAATTATTTCATTTATTAAGGGAAAAAAGCTGTTCAAACCTGCCTGGCCCTATGTGAAAAAGTCCCAATGCGGAATCATGAATGAACTGTGATTAACCACAATTTTTTGGAAAGCTGAGTTAAATTTCACTTGCCACACCCAGGCCTGATTACTGCCAGACCTGTTGAATCAAGAAATCACATAAATAGAAGCTGTCTGACGAAGTGAAGCATAACCGATCACAAAAAGCCACACATCATGCCACAATTAAAAAAAAAAAAAAACTCAAGAACATATTAGAAACAAAGTAATGTACATGTATC
The DNA here is from genome assembly GCA_028564925.1 of Lithobates sylvaticus. NCBI lineage: Eukaryota > Metazoa > Chordata > Amphibia > Anura > Ranidae > Lithobates > Lithobates sylvaticus. Next base: position 163,101,206 of record CM053028.1, read on the forward strand.
AGTCTAGGAAGGGTTTCAAAGACATTTCTAAGGCTTTGGAACTCCAGTGAATCACGGGGAGAGCCACAAATGTGGCACCAGACGGGGGGAGAAAACAAATGAGCGGAAGTTCCACTTTTGGTGGAACTCCGCTTTAAATCCACTTGAGATGCTGTATCATGCCCATACACAGGCTGTTCATGCTGGAAACCCTCCAATGTGGCTGAATTGAAACAATTCTGCAAAGAGTGGGCCAAAATTGCTCCACAGCAATATGAAAGACTCATAGCCAATTATCGCAAATGCTTGATTGCAGCTGTGGTCGCCAAGGCACAACCAGTTATTAGGTTTAGGGGGCAATTGCTTTTTCACATAAAGCCAGGCAGATTTGGACAGCTTTTTTGCCTTAATAAATAAAACCATCATTTAAAAACAGAATTTTGTAATTACTCGGGTTATCTTTGTATAATAATAACATTTGTTTGATGATCTGAGTCATTGAAGTGTGACAAATATGCAAAAAAAAATAAAAAATCTGAAAGGGGGCAAATACTTTTTCATAGCATTGTAGCTGTCTAATTTCTAGTTTATTGGTATATTATCTGTTTTTGTAAGATTTATTTCACTTTTTATCAGGTCCAGTTGTAGTGAAAGCCGATGAATTTCCTAGACATGGCAGCAGTTTAGCAGCAATGGCAAAATTAAAACCTTATTTCCTCAAGGATGGGACTGGAACCGTAACCCCTGCCAATGCCTCAGGTTGGTGAACTGCCCTTCTTATCAGTGGAGTCCAAATTATATACTTTTTATGTATGTTAGAAGAGAGAGAGAGGCTTCTCAAGCATTACTGACTACTGTAAGCAACAATAAGATTTCTCAGTGGCATGTGTAAAGTTAAAAACGTTAGATCATGCTGTTTTGATATTACAGAAGGTTTCCATTATTCCATTTTGCACTTGCGTTAAAACTATGTACTTAAAGGATAAGTCCATCTTTTAGGGGAAATAAATGAAATGCACCCATATTTTCAGGAAATAAATGGGAGACCAAGACCCCCTCTGTTTCAGTAAGTTTGTGCTACATATAGTGGTATCTTATGGGCCCAGAGGAATTTTAGGAATTCACTTGTCATTGATCTCAGGTGAAGGGCTTGGAATATGGATTGGAAGGGTTTGCTACAAGTAAAACAGGTTAGGGAGAATAATTATTTAAAAATGTTAATAGTACCAAACCATGTGTGGGTATCTCTGTCCTATCCCTTAGATCTTACCATACAGACCTAATTTTCCTTAATTATTCTTTTTAGGGAAGAGGAGATACAGGCACCTAAATGTTGTTAGGGCAGCACAGTGGCTAAGTGGTTAGCATGTCCACCCTGGCAGCACTAGGGTTAAAAACGAATCTTAGGAAGCATTATTATACTGAAAGGGTAGTTGATGCTTGGAATAAACTTCCAGCAGAGGTAGTGAGCCAGTCAACAGTAAATGGCTTCAAATATGCTTGGGACAAACATAGATCTATACTTAGACAAAAAACGAAAAAAATAAATAAAATACTAAACATGTATATAAAAAAAAAAAAACTGATTTGGTGGACTAATCAGGCTTTTTTCTGCCGTCACTTTTCTATGTTATTTGTGAACACATATCTGTTTAAGAGATAATCAGAATGGCAGATATTTTACATGAAGTTGTTATAGTAAAACCCCTATTTGAAGTAGAAGTCTGGGATATATCGAACTACTCTTAAAACTGCCCCTCACTCCTCTTAAAACTGCCCCCTCACTCCTCCTAACACCTATACAGAAAGATCTGTGTACTTGTCTATTTTCAAGCTGCTCTAGTCCGGTCTCATGATCTCCCGTGTAAGCCAATGCCTGGCTACAGGACATAGGCTTACTATGACCTATCCGTTGTCAGTGATTCCTCCTCTCCCTTAAAGCCGGTGTTCTGCTGAAAACTCTAACTCGCCAAGATCTACCACGTCACTTCCGGTGACTCTGCAGCACCAATAATTGGAGATTATGCAGAGTTGGCTGTTTTCACAGAACAGCGGCAGCGTATACAGTACGTATACCATATAATGAGTGGACATTGTTAGCCGCCCGATACTAACCAACAACATGGCTGCCTCCAAGGCTGCGACAACTTTTTCCTCCTTACCTAGTGTTCTGTCAAAACCGCCAACTCATCGTATACCGTACTGTATACAATGCCGCTGTTCTGTGAAAATAGGCAACTCGCCAAAATCTCCAATTATTGCTACTGGAGAGTCGCCGGAAGTGACATGGTTGGAGATTTTGGCTAATTGGAGTTTTTGGCAGAATTCCGGCGCTGGCTGACACAGGAGAGCAGATCACATGACTGGGCCAGAGTGGACTGAATATAGGTAAGTATACAGATCTTTCATTTACATGTTAGTATACATGTGTGTTAGTTACATGTTGGTATAGGTGTTAAGTGGGGAGAGAGCAGTTTTGGGACTAGTTGGGTATATTCTGGAATGCCACTTTAGCTCGATTTGTCTAAAAAAACATTTGCAACTTGATATGAATCATTCAGATGACATTGTTTGGCTCTGATGCAGCACTATTAATGTCTTCTTCTCAGGCATTAATGATGGAGCAGCAGCAGTGATTCTCATGCGGAAGTCTGAAGCACATCGCAGGCACCTCTCACCTTTGGCACAGATTGTGTGCACAGCTCAGGCTGGTTTGGATCCATCAGTTATGGGAGTTGGACCAATCCCAGCCATCAAAAAAGCTGTAAGTATTCACACAGATAATTTACATTAAGTTGATCTTAAAGATTCAAAATACTGTTCTGTCATGTCATCAGTGTTCTTTGCTGTAAGTATATTTAATGTCATTACTCAACAGAATTTTGCTAACACAAGTCAAATCAAGACCATTACTTAAAGTAGAACTATAGGCAAAACTTTTTTTTTTTTTTTTTTTTTTTGGATAGAGCAGATTACATTTTTTTTTTTTTGCCATCTGTGTCCCATTGCGAAGATTTCCTCTTGCTTCCTGTCCCATAACCAAACAAGAAGTGAGAGGAAATCCCTGCAAATTAAGGTAATTTATGGGGACCCTCCGGTCATCAGAACTAGTGTCCCTATTGGAAGATTTCCCCTCTATTACTTTTCTGGGGACAACTTAAAATTTGGGATTTTCCGTTACTTTCACTTTGATAATGGTCAACAGGACAAATAGAGAGTGTGAATCTGCGCAATGGGAGCACAGACAACAATAAAAACTGACATGAATTCTAATCCATCTACACTCTAAAACCGAAAAAAAAAAACATTTTACCTTCAGTTATACTTTAATACATTCAGATTGCTTTAGTTAAGGTTTTGCCATAAATACAATAAAATAAATACATCTTTAGTTCTAATATGTGCTTCATATTCAAACTCTGATTTATTTATTTCCAAACCAATCATAAGAGCTTTTGTAACTACAGCATGCCTTTAGGTGCGTTCAGCCTGCATTTGATATTGGGGATGAAGTTAAGGTTCACAAACTTTTGGATGAAAATGTTTGCAGGTTTGCATCCAGAAATAAAACAACCTATAAATTGCCACTGAAGAGAGAGCCGCTCCAGGTGAGCACATTAGCCATCCATCCGCAGCATAGCCAGGGTTTAGGTGAGAGTGTTAGCACAGCTCGTCTGCAGATACACAATCGAAAGAAGTCCAGAATTCACTGCAATATTTCACCTTTATAGATCCTTCATGCAAAAGACATCACAGACAATGTGGGGTACAGTAAAAATTGACGCGTTTCACACTGACTATCGCTTACTCAAAGCGAGTTGCAATGCGCATGATATTGAAAGTCAACATGCGTCATAATGAACATCATTTGTGTTCCCTCACGCATACGTTTAGCTGTCTCATGATGCATCAACGCGTGCATTGACATGCATGTTGAGCTGTGTTTTCTTTGACTGCAATGAGAAGTGCATCAAGCTATCCAGCCTTAAGCTGGCCATACACAGTGCAAATTTCTTTCCTGCCACCACGGGTTGCAGGAAATAAATTTGCTTGATTTCCCCCATCAACACAGACAGCGTTGACGGTGGAATCCCTCCTGCCGATCCATTGTATTCTCCCCGGCGGAGAATACAGTGAGAAGACAGTGATTATTGTTGCTAGCGATAATCGCAAGAAAAATCCAGCAGGCTGGTTGTACCCAAGTTTATCGATCAACTCATCAGCCTGCCCATACATAGTTTGAATCTCTCCCGGTTCAGCAGGAACTATCTTTTTATTTGGATAGTCTAGAGAAGCGTTAAATCCCCTGTCAGATTATTTTTGATCTGTGCCCTGCTGGGGAGATTTTCCTCTTTTTTTGTCCTAGAGATGCAACAGGAAGTGTGAGGAAAATCTCCATGAAGTGAGAGTGACTGCAATTATACAGTGGATATAAAAAGTCTACACACCCCTAAAATGTCAGGTTTCTGTGATGTAAAAAAAAAAAGGAACTTTTTCCTCCTTTAATGTGACCTATAAACTGTACAGCTCAGTTGAACAGCAAACTGAAATCAGTTTGCAGAACAGGGAAATGCCTTGTTTCGTTCTGCCTCTCCGTGTCACGATCGCAGGCCACCAGCGGACATGGAGTCTGCGGCACCTGCGAGCACGCAATTTAAAGGGGACATACAGGTACGCCCATTTGCGTAGCCGTGCCATTTTGCCAACGTATAGCGCCGTGCGCTGGACAGCAAGCTTAAACTAATACTTTGGTGAAGCACCTTTTGATTTTATTACACCACTCAGTCTTTTTGGGTATAAGTCCATCAGCATGGCACATCTTGACTTGCCAATATTTGCCCACTGCTTCTGTGCAAAAACACTCCGAATCTATCAGATTGCAAGGGCATCTCCTGTGCACAACCCTCTTCAAATCAACCCACAGATTTTCAATCAGATTCAGGTCTGGGTTCTGGCTGGGCCATTCCAAAACGTTAATCTTCTTCTGGTGAAGCCATTCCTTTGTTGATTTGGATGTATGCTTTGGGTCATTGTCATGCTGAAAGATGAAGTTCCTCTTCATGTTCAGCTTTCTAGCAGACACCTGAAGGTTTTGTGCCAATATTGACTGGTATTTGGAACTGTTCATAATTCCCTCTATCTTGATTAAAGCCCCTATTCCAGCTGAAGAATAACAGCCCCAAACCATGATGCTGCCACCACCATGCTTCACTGTGGGTATGGTGTTCTCGTAGTGATGTGTTTTCTTTATCGTACATCACGGGACACAGAGCAACAATAATAATGACTATATGGGTTATACGCCACCTACTGGTGGATGGACACTGGCAGATAGTCAAACAGTAGGTCCTCCCCTATATAACCCCTCCTACACAGGAAGGACCTCAGTTTTTTTTTCACCAGTGTCTGTAAGGTGGAATGGTCACTGTTGTGATACATATGCTCTTGGCGCATACTTGGAGGTCTGGATGGTTCTATTTATAATCATGATCTTCATTCAGATCCATTTGAAAAAGCTGTCAGACAAAATGGATGGTACCCGAGCCTCATTGGATAGAAAGAAGATTCCTCAAGGTTTTGCCTGTAATACAGCCTTATGGCTGCATTACACCAATGTGCCATCACTAGATCTAAGTGAAATAACCACTGCAGGGCGTTCCTCACAGTGCACTAGATAGGCCAGTAATTTACCGTCTCTTTCACAGTGTTCAAACAGGTTCTGCTTATGAAAAAATTGTTTGCGTTTAGATTGCATTAGTATGACCACCCTGGAGTGGAGCCTGAGTGAGTTGGCCTTATCTATCGATGGGTCAGTTAGAAATTCCTGTTCCGCACGTGTTAAATCGTCTATCACCTTCTGAAGGTCAGCCTCTGAGGCCTGTTTTAGCCTATTTATGCTTGTGACAAGGGTGGATTTGACATACAGTTTGAAGGCATCCCAAACTATATGGGGTGGAGCTGAGTCCTCATTGTCAGTCAAGTATTGTCCCCAAGCTGTTGGGATACCATCATCCTCCGGCAGTAATGGGAGCCAAAAGGGATTCAGTCTCCAAACAGCAGGTGGTCGGTTATAGGGCAATGCTATAGTAGCCCAGCAAGGACTGTGATCTGAAAGTGATCTCGGGGAGATGCCTGCATTCTGCGGTCTAGGCAGTAGTGAATATGAGATTAGGATCAAATCAATGTGAGATACCGAGTGATGGTAAGTGGAAAAACACGAGAAGGCCCGGGCATTGGGGTGGACAGACCTCCACGCGTCTAAAAGATTAAAACTCCCAATAAGTTTAGCAAATCTGGTGGACAGAGGCAGGGCGGGCGAGGGAGTTGCCATCTGTAGTCTGTCAAGGCTAGGATTAAGAGTTATGTTAAAATCATCTAGCCAGATAGCTGGGACAGCAGGGAGTGAAGCCATGTAGTCTAGACCCTCCGATATGAGTGTAGAATTGAACAGTGGGGGTATATACAGTGCTAGTATCAACATAGGTTCCTGGTATACAATTGCATGTAGAAAACAAACCTCCCAGATGGGTCAATCTTAGAACCCCGGAGCTCAAAGTGAATGGATTTAGCAATAAGTACGGCAACTCCCCTTGAGTGGGAAGTGTAGGCAGAATGATATGCCCACCCCACCCAGGGGCGCTTAAGTGCCATCTGCAAGTGTCCCTCTATGTGGGTTTCTATTAGGACAATTATGTCAGTACGTTGCTTCTTAAGGGAGGAGAATATGGCTGATCTTTTTGATTTTATCATTCATGCCCCCTAACGTTCCAGGTAAGGAGTTTCAAGGAGGCCATGTATCTTGCAAGTAACTTTGTAGAGCTCCGGGGTACTCAGAGACAGCACCACAGTCCCCCCTATCCTGTATATTGCATGTAGAGGAAATACATAAAAACATCATATACTGTTTACTGTACCATACTTCTTTTACCCTTGTAAAATGTGATAACTCCTTTTTAACCAACATAATAACCCCCCCCCCCCCCGTCCTACACTATCCCCAACTTGTGCGGGCATAGTACCCAAACTGCCAACATGAAAGGAACGTATTCCAACCTGTGCAGGGGGAATGTATAAAATCCAGCAAAAGCATGGCGCAAGATTCATTACCTGCAGGCATTTCTCGGCTGCAAGTAAAAGGGTTATAACATATATAGGGTAAACATTAATGCACCCCAGCACAGGTTCTTCAAAAGGAGGGAGTAAGGGAGTGAAATTTTGCTGCATAATGAAACATATTATAGGACTCAGCCCACTTATCGAGTGAGCTTCTTGGAGAATTGTTCACGTTTCCGCCGAACATAAGCAAGAGGTGCGACTAGTCCAGCAACACGGAAAACAAAAGGAGATGATTGCTTAGCACCTAGGACAATGAAGGGAAGAAGACCAAAAGTTTTCCATGCAGTCTGATTCTAGGTGTACAAGTGTAAATGGAGACAAAATTAAAGCAACAGCAGCCTCCAGTGGTAAAGAAGTGAAATGTCAGGAGGTGAAGCTTCTGCATGCATAAGGGTATGTTGAGAGCACAGGTACATAGTATTGGCATGCAAAACAGGGAGAAGAGAAAAAAAATAAAAACAGGTCATATTGCATGACAAAGCTGTTCAGCCACATAACAAGGAGAGTGCAAGGGACCGGTCATCAGTCAATGTTATCAAAGGGGAAAATGCACATTGTAAAGAGGTGGCACACAGGCTGAGTATAAGGGACCATGGAAATAAAAGTTAATCAGCCTGTGATGGAGGTGGAATGCACAGATACAAGAGGACAGTATACTTACACTATACTCAAGCCAGGCTATGGCTGCCTCCGGTTCATCAAAAAAGTGTACTCTGTCCCCCCCCTCCACCCGAAGACGGGCAGGGAAGAGCATGGCGTACTTCACGTGTTTTATGCAGAGACGTCTTTTGGCTTCAGTGAAGGTTTTCCTTCGGCGTTGTACCTCCGCAGAAAAATCCAGGAACACTGCAATTGTCTTGTTGCCGTACGGGATATTCCCCTTTTCTCTGCTCAGACGCAGTATGGTGTCTCGGTCCCTGTAGTTTAGAAATGTAGCTATAAACGTGCACGGAGGTGCCACGGCCAGGGGGGGTTTTCCAGAAATGCGGTGGGCCCTCTCAACCACAAAGGTGGGCAAAAAGGCCTCCTTACCATATGTGGTGCATAGGAGTTGTTTGAGGAATGAGGCTGGGTCTGCTCCCTCCACTCCTTCAGGCAGACCAATGAATCTTAGATTGCTCCTTCTGAGTCTATTCTCCATTTCTTCTTGCTTTTGTAGGAGCTGATTCACTTGCAGCTGCATGTTGTCTGAGGAGTTTTGGAGATGGGGGAGGGAATCCTACACCGTGCTTAGCCTGTCTTCAGCGTCTTTGACTCTGACCTCGGAGCTTCTGGAAATCCTGTCTCACAAGGGATATGTCCACTTTAAACTCCTTGATCCTGGCAGTTAGAGTGGTTTGGCAGGACGTGACAGCTTCCTGGCAGGCAGTGATAGCATCCAAAGCATGCCCTGTGTCTGTCCCTGCACTGGTCTCCTCTCCCAGCGTGGCGCCGCCATCTTGCTCAGAGGGGTCCTGCTCTCCCCGGCAATATTTTCTTAGTTTAGCCACCGAATCTGTAAGCTTCTGCTTGGACATGGTCTCAGGGGGTTCCGGTCTCATATGCAGCCGCGGGTGAGTATATTACAAGTGCTGGGGTCACAGGATGTGTCTAGAAGGATATCGGTTTGGCGGAGCTCGGCCCACCAGCGTCCTACTTCATGTCACTCCAGGCCATGCCCCCATATATATGGGCTTATTTACATTAAACTGTATACATATGTGCGTATTTGCCTAGGACTACATACATATCTGTGTTTTGCAGGGGCTGTTGTTTCCCACTCCTTAATTCATGCTGCATACAGCGTGTAACATAGACAGTCCCGCCTGTCAGGCCATTCTTGTGTCCTTGGAACTTGAATTTGATCTCGACTGTCCTTGCAGAGGCCACTCTTTGAACCAATCGGGGGATTCTGTTGGTCCTTTATCTTGGAAAGTGGCTTCTTTGGTAGCTATCACTTCACTAAGTGTCAGAGTTGGCGGCTCTTTCATGTAAGGAGCCGTTCTTGGTCTCGCATCATAAGGTGATGTTGCGTCTTCATCCATTTTTTGCCTAGAATGATGTCTAGTTTTCACTTGAATCAAGACAATGTCTTGCCTTCTTTTCTGATCCTCAGTTGGCTCTGGAGGTAGTTCTGGCAGTCAGAATTACTTGGTACAGTTCAGGAATTCTGGTTTGGGCTGCCAGTAGAGCCTAGGATGGACAGGAGGCATCTAAGTTAACCAAGTTTCATTAAGTTTCATTGGATTTATTTGTTAATTATTCAAGCCTATAGCTTGAAAGGGCAAGGTCCCCCACCCCCCTTTTTTATTTTTTTTGGTAAAAGCGCTCGCTACCGGGTGTGTGGGGGCATCTTGGGCCATCTGCCATCAGGTGTCAGTGGCTCAGGTTTTAAGGCCATTACATGGTATTTTGTTCATACATTTACAGAATTTTACCAGATATCAAAGGCACAGAGGATACTGCTTTGGCCGCAGTATGCTTTGGGCGGCAGAAGGAGTCCTTAGGTAGCAGTTTCTGTGATTTTGTCTCCCTCCCCTCAAGTGCATTGCTTTAGGACATCCCATATCATAGTCATTATTATGGTTGCTCTGTGTCCAGTGATGTACGATAAAGAAAATAGGATTTTTTCATCATACTTACCTGTAAAATCCTTTTCTCGGAGTACATCACGGGACACAGAGGTCCCTCCCATCTTTTTTTTTTGTTGGGGATATTCATTGCTTTGCTACAAAACTGAGGTCCTTCCTGTTTATGAGGGGTTATATAGGGGAAGACCTACTGTTTGACTATCTGCCAGTGTCCATCCACCAATAGGTGGCGTATAACCCATATAGTCATTATTATGGTTGCTCTGTGTCCCATGATGTACTCCAAGAAAAGGATTTTACAGGTAAGTATGAGGAAAAAATCATATTTTTGCACCAAACAAATCTTGGAGTTATAGCCAAAAAGTTTAACCTTGGTTTCATCAGACACATTTTCCCCACATGCTTTTGGGAGACTTCAGATATGTTTTTGCAAAATGTAGCCAGGTTTGGATGTTTTTCTTTGTGAGAAAGGGCTTCAGTCTTGCCACTCTACCCCTTTGCCCTGACATATGAAGAATATGGGAGATTGTTGTCACATATACCACAAAGCCAGTACTTGTCAGATATTCCTGCAGCTCCTTTAATGTTGCTGTAGGCCTCTTGGCCTCCCTGACCAGTTTTCTTCTCGTCTTTTCATCAATTTTGGAGGGATGTCCAGTTCTTGGTAATGTCATTGTTATGAAAAAAACAAACAAAACTAGTGGGTTCTAAGAGACGTTTTTCACCTGTAAAAACGCTCTAACGATGATAAACGTTGATAAATGCTCAAAAACTTTGCTTAGCATTGGAAAAAAAAATTTCTTCAAAATAAAAAAACGCTAACACAGAAAAACGCTAAAAAACGCTATTGCAAAAACATTGAAAAGAGTTGAAAAACTCACTGCAAAGCTACTGCCATTTTTATAATGTTATTTTAACGTCCAGTGTGCATGAGGCCTAAAGGTGTAAAAAGTTCTGAAATTATTTATCCTTGTCTCATTTTTTACATCACAGAAACCTGACATTTTAACAGCGGGGTGTAGACTTTTTATATCCATTGTAAATGCACTTTGGGATTTTCCCTCCCTTTCTGTCTTAATAACAATGTCCACCATATAAAATAGAGGGGTAAAATCCCCAGAAGTACAGCAGCAGCAAACGCTTGAATGAGGGTCTAAGCCCTCCGCAGTCTGTCCAAAAAGCTCAGGCTCCTGTTATAAGATGCACAATGATGTAATTTTTATGTTTTATTCTGGCACTGTCAAATACTTGTGTGAATCATTTAGTAAATCATCCCCATTGCCTCTGATACTAAAGACTGCCATAACCCTCTCTGCTGCACCAAACTTTGTTAATTGTATAGCCAGTTTCACGTTGTCATTCAGTAGACAAAATCAGATCTGCCAAATGCTCAAGGAATATTTTATTATTTTTTTTTTTTTTGAAGGTTGAAAAAGCTGGATGGAGCCTTGATGATGTGGATGTATTTGAAATAAATGAAGCATTTGCAGCACAAGCATTGGCAATTGTCAAAGAATTAGGGTTAAACCCTGATAAGGTAAGATCTGTTGCCTTCATTTGTTGATCTTGGTAACTGTGCCTTAAGCCCAGGTTTTAGATTTTAATGGAACTGTGTCTCTCAAACTTAGTCAACTTAAATGCAAAAATAAAAGGTTATGTTTTATTGAGCATCTAGAAGTGGTAATTGTGCCTAAGCAGTACCCTGAAAATGTACCTTTGTCTTAATTTCCCCCTGATAAATATTAAGCTTTTTGGTTTACCTGCAAAATCTTTTTCCCGGGTGACATTAAAGGACACAAAGGAGTTGATATTCATGATTACGTGGGATATGCCCACACCTTCAGGTGAAAGTGAAAATCCTAATTTCCTAATCACACATCACAGGACACAGAGGAGTTAATGCCTAAGTTTCCATAAAGCAAACAAACAAAAAAAAACCCACAATGAATATTACTTGCCTACAGTGAGATGTGTCTAGTGCTGCTGTGTCCTCATTTCCTCCTCCAATGCCCTCACCTCCCTACCTACAGGGGGGGAACTCCTACAAAGCTGCCTGCTAGACCTTCTGCAAAAAAATGGTGTCTGCAAAAGCATGAACCTCTACCTGGCAGAACTTAGTAAACTGTGTGAAGAGAATACCAGAGAGCATACTTACAAATTTTAACAACAGAATCTTCATGCTGGATAGCCCAAGAAGCACTGAAACTCCTGGTAGAATAGGCCCTGAGTGGAAAAGGAGAAAACTTGCCCTTTAAAGCACATACCTAAGAAATTTGTGGATTGGGAAGCAGCCTGACCCTTATGAAGACCCACAGGTAGAACAAACAAGGAATCGGAGTGATACAATGAAGTTGTAGACAGATGAACTCAAACCGTTCAAACAGCATCCAAATAATAAAACACCTTCACTTTAGTATGCTTAGAATTGGCACAAAAAGATGGCAATACAATGTCCTGATTCAGGTTGAATGAAGAAACCACCTTGGGTAAGAACGAGGACCAGTGCCTCAACACTACCTTATCCTGGTGAAGAAGCAAAAATGAGAGCAGGGCAAAGCAAAACCCTGCAAGCCAAGGTAATGGCAATCAAAAGGACAACCTTGTGCATAAAGAGAGGCAATGGAAACTTTTTGAGAGGTTCAAAGGAAGAAGACTGTAAAACAGACAGGATCAAATTAAAGTCCTGTGGAGAAAAGGGGTGAGAGTTGCACACAGGTGGAACAATCTGTGTGACACCCTGCATAAAGGCTTTAACAGAATGGCCAAGGCCAAGATCTGTCCTTGATGATACTTAAAGCCACAGACATCTCCACACCTGATTAAAGAGGAGCCAAAATAAGCCCCACAACTTACTGTTGGGGATGAAACTTATGAACCTTACACCAAGTCAAAAAAGGCCTTCCATATACAATGGTACACCCTCCTGGAGGTTGACTTTCTAGCCTTGAGGGTAGGAATTAGAGTCTCAAGCTCCCCTTATCCCTTAGGCTGGTTTCACACTGGGGCGGTTTGCAGGCGCTATTGCGCTAAAAATAGCGTCTGCAAACCAACCTGAAACAGCTGCTGCTCCAGTGTCTCCAGTGTGAAAGCCCTGAGGGCTTTCACGCTGGAGCGGTGCGCTAGCAGGACGGTAAAAAAAGTCCTGCTAGCAGCATCTTTGGAGCAGTGAAGGAGCGGTGTATTCACCGCTCCTATACCGATCCTACCCATTGAAATCAATGGGACACCGCGGGGGTACCGCCGGCAAAGCTTTGCGGGGGGTTTTAACCTTTTTTTGCCCGCTAGCGGGGGGTTAAAACCACCCCGATATCGGCCGCATACCGCGGCTAAAACGACGGTAAAGCAGCTAAATATAGCGCTGCTTTACCGTCGCCGCCCGCACCGGTGTGAAACCAGCCTTAGGACTTGGGCTACAACAGCCATACCTTCAAAGCAAGTGATTATAAAGCAGGAGAGACAGCACATCAGCAGAGAGATTGATGGTGTCTGCATACCACTTGTTTTTTTGGCCAAGCAGGTGCGATCAGAATCACTGTAACAGCATTCACCTTTGTCCTGTGCAACAGATGAGGAAGAAGCTGCAGTGGAGGTGAGAAATAGATCATAAAAACTGATCCCAAGTCACCAGGGTATGCACTGCAAACGCCTGAGGAGCCCTAGTTTGGAACACAAACCTGTCCAATTTGTTGTTGCATCTGGACACCAAGAGATCCTCATCTGGCATACCCCACCAAAAACAAAGACATTCTCACAGATTCAGTTACTGACGACTAAAAAAGACCTGCTAATTTTCGTTTGCAGCGCAAACTGAAACATGCAGTTCTGCCCAAGATAAGATCAGGTCTGGTTCTTCCTGAGCAGTCCGACTTCTTGTTCCTCCTTGATAATTTTATGTATGCCACAGCCGTGGCATTATCCAACTGTACCCTGACAGGCAGATCCTATGGTACACAGACCACTGTAGAAATGCCACATTACCTGAAGCTCCAGGATGTTGATTGGCAACTTCCACTGCTCTGACCACCACATCCGCAGTTCAAGACCTCACAATTCATTGGGAATAAAGGTTTCCCAGTTTTCAGCATCATTGTGGATATCCACCATTCCAGAGCTGACCTAGACTTGGGAATCCATTGCATTGGCAGAGCCAAGGATCTCCTGACACTTATCCGATACTGACTTCATATTGACCTTCAGGGCTATCGAATTAAGTTGAGGGCAGGGGACCGCATTGAATACAGCTGCCATCTTCTACAGCACCATCATGAAGGCTTTTGGACTTGAAGAGACAGGCGATTCTCCTGTGGAAACAGTACCTTTTGCCTGTGCCCTGTTGAGTATTAGTGTCCGAACCAAGGTCGATTTTCTGAAGTTTCACTACCTAGCTGAATCTCTCCAGCACTTGTATCATCTGCTGAACATTTGATGTCAGTTTTTGAGCCGATTGGTTCCTGAGAAGCCATGGAGATACCCCAGGCTTGGGAACCCTGAATAGGTTGGAATAGAAGTTTTGAAACCTCATCTCTTCTGGCACAGGTGCAATAACTCATTGTGACAACAGTCTTTCTAGGGCTGTTAAGAAAACTGCTTTTTTATTTATTTATTTATTTTTTTGTGGATGCCAAGACACCCTTGAGTGCATAAAGTGCAGAAGGGAAAATTCCAACTTGTAGCCTCTGAACACCATGCTGCAGACCAAGTCATCTGAGACTTTGAGTCCAAGCGACAGCGAAGGCCAGAAGATGTCCCCTCACCCGCTTAAACACTGGAACCACATCCATCATCGGGGTCCTGTGCGGGTAGAAAATAGCTGGATCAAAAGTACCTTGAAGTACCCAATTTCTTGTAGCATGCCTCCTCCATGGGGTATTGGTGAGCAAAATACTTTGGAAGTGAAAACACCTACTCTGGGTGAGCCCAATCAGCATACATCTCTTCTTGTAATTGAGGGTGCCCTGGAAGGACTTGGAAAGGTTTGGCAGTTGCAAGGACCAAAAACAAGTTACTTTAGGGCAGGGGTCTCAAACTGGCGGCCCTCCAGCTGTTGCGAAACTACAAGTCCCATGAGGCATTGCAAGGCTGACAGTTACAAGCATGACTCCCACAGGCAGAGGCATGATGGGACTTGTAGTTTCACAACAGCTGGAGGGCCACCAGTTTGAGACCCATGCTTTAGGGGAAGAGCATTCCAGCAGTGGTAAATGCGCATCCCATCTGTGTCTAAGACAACCTTGGCCCTGAGATTCCTCCTGGGAGGACTCCTCTACAGAGGATTCCTGATCCTCAACAGCTTCATCTTCATGAGGAACTTCCTCCTACTCCTCATGCCCCCTCAAAAGGGGAGGAGGGGGAAGGAGAGCACCCACATTTGCATTCTGGGCATTCCAAGCCATTGAGAATCACTGAGAGGTCATGCAGCCCAGATATGTCCCGAAGAAAATTTCTCCCTTGAAACAAAAAAAGTGGAGGACTGTGCCCTTAAAACAGTGGCAGTACCAGATAAGGGCCGTGTTTAAAATTTAATTTGAAAAGTGGAAAGCACACATAGGACTCCCGGCAGAGCAGAAATCAGGCAGCTCTTCCCCAGTAATCCGAAGTCTAGCCCGTAAGTCAACATGGCGGAGACACGAGGCGCTTCTCCAGCCCATCTCCAGGTATGCTAGCAGGTGCCCCCTCACACAGCTGCAGCTCAGCCTGGGGTGTGTTTAAATATATGTTGGGCTGCAGTTACATTCAAAACCAACCTGCTAGGTGACAGACCCCCCCCTATGGTTTATCCTATGCATATTGAAAGACTCCTTCTGGGGGGGTCGTTCTGGAATGGGCCTGCCAGTGGCTGATGCTATTGCAGAACCAGGGAGCTGTTTACTTCTTGTGGAACTTAGAAATATCTGGCCCCCAGTTGTATTTATTGTTACTGTAGGTTGCATGGTCGGAAGGACTCACTGGTGAAGGGGTAGGCTGAGGTGATCTTGAAAGTCAACTCTACTTCTGACTGGTCAGACTCGTACACCCATAGCTCCACTCTGCAGGAAGAGATTCCTTTCCCTGACGATGTGACTAATAGACCCCCTCTGTTTGCAGCAGGGCAGCCTCCCACAGGGAGACCTTTCTAGTTTAGTGCTCATGTTACACCTAAGTTTTGTTGACCTATCGTTTGCGTTGTTATAAATGGCCCATTTTGTGATATAGAGATGGCTCTCCCATTGTTCCTGCCACTCTCCCATGAAGGAGAGTGGTGAGAATTGGGTGAGGTTGAGGTGTTAGTAATAGCCTTGGTACCTGTTTGCCACCTTTTTTTTTTTTCCCCCACCCCTTTTAACTGCTGGGTGGGGTTTCGGGTCCCGCTGACTCCACTCATCACTTACCATTTCTGACCCCACCTTTCTTTCCTCTCTCTTACCCTCCCCTTACTTTTCTTCTACTTCCCACCGTTTGGCCAACTCATGCAGTTTGCTGAGGGATGGCACATTCTGGGAGATGATTTTAATGTTCCTCTAGATCCTGCAAAACTACACTACTTTGGGCTCCTCCCTCATCTCTCCTTGCCCCCTAAACACATCCTTCCAAACAACTTGTGAACATCTCCCGGCTGATGCACCCGAATGGGAACAATTACACGTTCTTCTCCCCACCACTTAAAGTGTGTTGATGTTTTTTTTTTGATCTCACTTGGTATCACTTGGTCAGACCATGGGCCTGTAACATTGAAACTTGAGCTCTCAGATCCCCCCTTGGCTAAACTATGCAATGGCGGCTTAACAAAAGCCTCCTTCAGGATGGCTCAGTTGTGGAGGACCTTATTGGAGAACTACATTATTATTTCCAAGAAGATAACACCCCTGACAGTGACCCAGAGGTAGTCTGGGAGGCTCATAAACCTGTTATACCGGCCTTTTTATTAAACATGGTACTCGTATAAAATGTGAACGGGAAGCTAACCTTGCAGTGCTGCTCACGAAAGTACAGATGCTTGAGATAACATACAAGTGGACCCTGGACCCCACTGTAGAAAAGGAGCTCTTGAGTCTCCGTTTGCAGTTGAAATATCTCCTCCAGCTCAAAGCCAAAGCGGCACTGTGGTTTTGCAAACAGTTATACTATGAACCTTTTGGTACATGTCCTTAGGGACCAACACACTCAGTCTTGTATAACCAGCATAGTCCGAAGTGATAGTAGGAAAGTATCCCTCTCTACGCAGATTGCGTCAACATTTTGCTATTTACGTTTTGATTTTTACATGTCTCAATATAATCTTCCCGCTTCAGCAACCTCTACAGCCAGCACAGAAGAATACTTAGCCTCCTTGCAACTGCCAAAACTTTCCTCCTCTGTACAGGAGGAGCTGAAACTATAAAGTATATCCCAATGGAGGAACTCCAAACTCCATAAGCTCTTTTAAACCGGCCAAGTCCCCCTTCCCAGAAGGCTTGACATTCCAAAACTATACGCTTTTGCTTACACATTTGGGCCCTCAAATGTTTATCACCTTGCCTTGGGGGGCATACCTCCTCTTTTTCTCTTCCGACACTTTGTTGGCCCACATCTCCATTATTCCCAAAGAGGCTGTGTGTAGTAGCTACCACTCTATTTCCTTGGGCTCCAAGTTAAATATTGACTTGAAGCTCTTCACGAAAATTCTAGCCACCTGATTTCAGAATCATTTACCTCAGCTGATCCACCTAGATAAGGTGGCATTCATCCCTACTTGTCAAGCCCACGATACCACCATTAAGGTTCTGAACCTGATTCAATGTGCCTTCCTGGGGATGGACACTGAGAAGGATTGTGTAAATTGGCAGTTTATGTTCAGCCTTACATCATGTCAGTTTAGGCGACAATATACTTTGATGAATTGGAAGTGTTTATACAACCCCAAGAGCATTGGTTAAATTGATTGTGAAGTCTCGTGATTTTTTCAATAAAAATAACAAACATGTTATACTTACCTGCTCTGTGCAGTGGATTTACACAGAGCAGCCTGGACTCTCTTCTTCTCGGGTCCCTCTTCTGTGCTCCTGGCCCCTCCCTCCTTTTTGAGTGCCCCCACAGCAAGCAGCTTGCTATGGGGGCACCTGAGCCGAGCCACAGCTCCCTGTGTCCATTCCGACACAGACCTCCGGCCCTGTCCCATTTCTCTCCTGATTGGCTGGCTGACTGACTTTGACTGCAGTGGGAGTGAATGCCGCTGCTGCTGTGTCTCAGCCAATCAAGACGGAGAGTCCCAGATATCGGAGACACTCGTGGACATCGCTTGACAGAGTTGGGGCTCAGGTAAGTATTAGGGGGGCTGCTGCACACAGAAGTCTTTTTATCTTAATGCATTAAGATAAAAAACCTTCTGACTTGACAACCCCTTTAAGCTTAATGGAGCCCTTATCTATATCTAATAGAACCAGACATGGCTACCCCCTCTCCCAGCTGCTTTGCGTGGTCAGGCGAAACATTGACATTACGGGTGTGCAGGTGGGCCGTAGTCAGCATAAAGTCCTCTTCTTACAGGGACGATATGCTCTTCTCGCTGACTAGGGAGGGAGATGGCCGGGTTAATCTCTTTTGTGAATTTGAATTTTATGGAGCGATGTTGCATTTGAAAATGAACTTCTCGAATTACCATGGCTTAGGTTACCCACCTACAACAGAATTTTAAATTCAAATGGACTACGAAAGCTTTGAAATAGCTGGGCACCCATTTTCCTCTATGGTTGGGTCAGACCTATGCATTAAACTTCCTACCCTTATTAGGCCAGATGCAGGATCTTCTTAAACAATTCACAGGTGGTTCTTCTCCTGGTCTCGGGCACTATAACATAACAAAGATGTCTATATTACCCAAATTCGACTAGAACAATGCGATGCATACTTGCACATTATAACTTTGCCTTGCAGGTTAAAAAAAAAAACAGGTGGCGGTTTACTACTGCTTTAACTGAAACAGATACTTTAGGAGGCTTAAAACTGTGTGAGGAACAGCCAAATCCTGCTACTAAGGTCAGGTCGTGGAAGACCGTTTCATGTCACAGATCATACACCTTGGCAAGAATGGGCACAGCAACAAGACACAAGTTAGTTGTAATGCATCAGCAAGGTCTTTCCCAGGCAAAGGCTTTAAAGCAGACTGAGGTTTCTCAAAGTGCTGTTCAAGCATTGTTAAGGACTGTAGACACAGTGGTCAGTCAAGTAAACTCAATGTAGCAAATGAAAGAAACATCATACATGCTTCTCTTCAACATCGGAAGATGTCTAGCAGTGCCATCAGCACAGAACTGGCGTAAATCGGTGGGACCCAGGTACACCCAGCGACTATCTGGAAAATTCTGAACAGAAGTGGTCTTCATGGAAGAAATGCGGCCAAAAAGCCACACCTCAGATGTGGAAACAAAGCTAAGCGACTCATCTCTGCACAAAAATATAGGAACTGGGGTCCAGAAAAATGGCAGCAGGTGCTCTGGACTGATGAGTCAAAATTTTAAATATCTGGTTGTTGCAGGAGGCAGTTTGTTCATCGATGGGATAGAGAGCAGCACAATGAGTGTTTGAAAGCAATGGTGACACATGGTAGAGATTTGGTCAGGATCAATCAATGACCCCAAACATACAGCCAATGTCTTTAAGAGCTATCTTCAGTGTAAAGAAGGAGTCCTGGAAGTGATGGTTTGACCCCCTGATCTCAACATCGAGTCTGTCTGGGATTACATGAAGCGACAGAAGTATTTGAGACGGCCTACATCCACAGAAGATCTGTATGGAACAGCCTACCTGCCGAATACCGTCAAAAACTGCGTGTAAGTGTATCCAGAAGAATTGATGCTGGTTTGAAGCTAAAGTGTAGTCATACCAAATATTGATTTGCTTTAGATTTTTCTTCTGTTTGCTCACTTTTTTATTTTGTAAATTGATAAAAGTATCCAAATATATATTTTTGAAAGCATTCTTACTGTACAGCATTTCTTCACACCTGCCTGAAACTTTTGCACAGTATTATGTGTATGTATGTATGTATGTCTGTCTAATATATATTATATATATATATATATATATATATATATATATATATATATATATGAGAGAGAGAGAGATGATATATATCTAATGAGCTGCCACGCATTTTAAACTAGAAGTATAACCTGGAGAAAGCTTAAAGGGGTGTTTCAGCTAAAAAAAATTTTTTTTAAAGTCAGCAGCTAAAAAAAAAGTAGCTGCTGACTTTTATTAAGTACACTTACCCTCCCAGGGCGCCCGCGATGTCGGTCGTGGAGGCCAGGGTTTGCCCTCAGCGCTCCGGTCCCAGCGCCGCCATCCTCAGTAAGGGAAACAGGCAGTGAAGGCTACGGCTTCACTGCCTGTTTCCAACTGCGCATGCGTGAGTCGCGCAGCGCTTTGTGAATGGGACGCGCTGTGTTAGGGAACACACAGTTCCCATAACACAGCGCGCCCCATTACCCAGAAGACAACGCGGCGGAGGACAGAAGAACGAAGATCACCACGGCGTAGGAAGGAGGTAGATTAGGAAGACTGCCTAGCAACAGGGATTTCGGATCAGGTAAATTTATTTTTTTTCATTTTTTTTTTTTCATTTTTTTTCCAGAATATTAATGCTTTTTTTTTTTTTTTGTTAGGGTGTCCCCCCACTTTAATTTCTCTTTTTGGATTTTTGCTTTTGTTGAAAGTGATTGTAAAGTCTCGGTTTTTTCCCTATAAAAATAACAAACATGTTATACTTACCTGCTCTGTTGCACCTGACCTGAGTCACAGCTTTCTGTGTCCAATCGGACATGGAGCCCCACCCCCTCACTTCCCTGATTTTGGCTAGCTGACTTTGACAGCAGTAAGAGCCAATGGTGCCGCTACTGTGTCTCATCCAATCAGGATGGAGGATCTCGGACGGCCGAGACATTCATGGACAGAGAGGGACCTCGGGTAAGTATTAGAGGGTGCTGGGGAGGCTTCTGCACACAGAAGGCTTTTTATCTTAATGCATAGCATGCATTAAGATTAAAAAAAAACTTGCCTTTAAAAAAAACCCTTTAAGGCTGGATTCACACCTATGCATTTTTAGTGCATTTTGCAGATTTTCACTACAGAACGTGTTCCATAGGAAACCATGTTAAATGGACTGTAGTGCAAATCTGCAAAATGCAAAAAGCACAACAAATGCATAGGTGTGAATCCAGCCTAAAACTGTCTATAGCTGTTAAATGGGATTTAGCTCGACCAGGAAACCACAGGAGATGAAGATAACAACATAGTCTGGATACACTTTTCACCCCTAGAAAGCAATGTTTGAGGGACACAGATAGTAGAGTTAGGCAAATATTATAAGAGATTTAAGGCTTTTCTTAAAAAGAGAAAAAAATAAAAATGTCTAGGCCAACTTCAATATGTTGCTAAAGTAGTTTCTTCTTTTACAGGTTAACATTCAAGGAGGCGCCATAGCTTTGGGTCATCCTCTTGGAATGTCTGGTTGTCGTATTTTGGTGACTCTTCTTTATGCTCTGGAAAGAACTGGTGGGAAGAAAGGAGTGGCTGCCCTATGTATAGGTGGAGGCATGGGAATAGCAATGTGTGTTGAACGAACCAGCTAAAATCAGTCAATCATCACCCATATATAATTTAATATATTATAATTTTTTTTATTTTTATTTTTATCACATGCTCACTGGTTAATAGTGTTAGGTGTGGCTGCCAAGGGGCCACTGATACCAGTTTACATTGCCGCGTTCCAATTGTTAAGCTTACATTATGGAGTAAGACACAGACACACAGATCTCCGTGTCGGCTCCGAGCTTAAAGACCCAGGCTCTCAAAAGCTTTTATTAGCAGTATTTATACACTTTTTAAAGGGGGTGTTTTCCAAAGCAAACAGATGACAATATGATTTCATACAAGGCTATATCCAATTGTACAGGTCACCATGCCCTGTGACATAGCTGACTAAACACTCTTGTGTAAGCCCTTGTACTGGGACATTAAAACAAATAACAGGAGAAAACAAAATACGAAACAACAATCAGATGAAAAGGGTAACTCTAACTTGTAATTACATATTCAGCTAACCGGACTTCTCATTTCCCCCTTTGACATCATGCTCCTCCCAACTCTGGATCCTCAAAAGTGGGTTCTAGCTAGTACTTCCTTAGGTACTATCCCTGACCGCGAGTTGTCAGAGGAGAACTGAGTTCTCATCCCCCAGTTCCATACCAGCATCCCAGAAGTGAAGAGAATCGGAGAGGAGGACGATGTCAACCCATTTACCATTCCGTAGAGAACCTTCTCTTCAGTCTTTTGACTCTCCTTTTTATCCTAGCATATATGCAGCAATTAATAACTGTCACTATAGCTAAACCAAGTATGAGTATCAGTATAGGACTAAATATCCAACTGAATGTTTTGGTTGCAGTAGGAGACCATCCACTGAAAACATCATACCAGTGGTGGGTGGTCTCTTCCCTGATTTGTGAAGATAGATGAATAAGCTTCCCCTTATCAATAATTGCGGCTAATAGGTTGTTCTGAAGGGTATGTTCGTGTGTTTCTATGTATTTCCTAAGTATTTCTGATTCTTTTAAAACTTGCAATAGGGGTTCTAATGATATTACAAAAGGTGTGGTGTCAGTGAGGTTATCTACTGCCCATTCCCTATTAAATGTTTTGTCAGCATCTGATTCAAAAATGAAAGTGTCATTTAACCATTTAAATACTTTAACATTCATTATACACCCTGAAAAAGGAGCTGTTCTATTTAGACTCCTCATGGTGTCGTTGTCATTAGTTACTAAACAAATGTGTTGTGGTCCTATTTCCATGAATCGATTCCCTATGTGTACGGGCATTCTTTGGAACTTACATATATTGGACTGGTGCTTTAACAGGCAAGGTTCATAGACTGATGAACTCCTTCCACAAACCATTCCTTTGTTAGTTTCGGTACACAGACTCAGATCATGAGTTCTGTTCTGTGTATCTACATAATGCCCATAAATCTCGGGATACCAAAATTCAGGCGGATCTTCCCCTATCAGAAGTGGCATTACTATCAGTTTACACATTACCTCTATGCCCTCCACGATATATATGTTAAACCTCCCAGCACACCATTGTTCCTCACATTCTATTTGTCTGCCTGTTACCTCGAACCAGGTGTTCTCTAGGTTTAGACCCTTAAAGTACTTTATCCATGTGTGGTAATTCCCTGACTGTAACTCTTCCCTTGCCCTATTTACTTGTATGTGATAGGATAGTGTAGAGAGAGCACACTGAGTGAGTTCTATAAATTTCTGATCTCTCTTCCATAGCTCCAAGCTGGCTATTATCGTGTGATTAACCATAACATTAAGGTATTTGGTTAACTGTACCTGACTAATTTGTGTTTCAAATGTTGTAGGTAACCATTGACTAGTTATTATCAGTCCATCAGCTATGTGTCCCCCTGCATGTTTCCATTTATTTTGTATCATTTCCATCTGTATTCCGCTCATTACTCCCATTCCTGTTCCGGTTGCTCCCAAAACGGTGTCATACCATTCTCGTTTGTATCTACAATCTGGTAACTTAGGGAAAGTAACATTAAATTTTACTTTGGTTTTCTGTTGTGATATGGAAATGTTTAAACAGGACTTGGGGACAGGGGTTAATACTGAGGACTTGAAAACCAGAGGTGGGGTGTCTTCTATCTTTATACTAAATCCATAATGTTCCCACTGTATATACCCACCTGCTGTGTTATTCGATTTTACGAAAAACCATGATGCACAAATGTAGGTTGCTGATTGATTTGTGACTATGGGTCCTGTTATATTAAATGGTTCAGCTCCGCTTACTGGCCTAATACCTGTTCCCTTTGTTTTCTTTTCATATTCCTCAGAATGTGGGGTACGGAGTACTGCCTGAGTTTTATCAAAAACTTCTTTCCATGTTTTTAATGGACCTAATTTATGACACTTATGTGGTGTGTAGTTATAAGGCCATGGTAAATTTTCCCTCCAGTGAAAGGATATGTTTACCAGTGCCGGTGGTCTGGCTTTTACAAATACTACGGGTGAACGTGGGTAATAGTCATTATCTTTTACATAAAAGGGGCTCTCATGTCCTGATACAACAATACTTCCTACACTATACGACCGTGTCCCATCCTTAGGCCCAAAGCCTACCCATGTTAGGTCTGTATTGTTCTCATGAGTTGTCACATCTATACCAGGAGTGAAAGCATAAATACATCCTAAAAGACATTCTAGTACTGTTATTATATCTAAAAAGTTTATCATTCTGTGGCTTGTTCCGGACTTTTTCTACAATGTGATGCGTAGATCCAAGTGGTCTTTCCTTCCAATTTTACTGAGGTTGGGTGCTCAACAGCACTTGGTATGGTCCCTCAAACCGTGGTTCCAAAGTCTTTCTAGTATGTTTCTTTACATAGACCCAATCTCCAGGATTTAATAAGTAAGTACCTGCTACAGAGTCAGGATCTGGAATGGAAGAATACACATCTCTGTGGATCTTAGTTAGATACTGTTGTAATTGTATCACATATGCAGTCAAGCTTATCACATTGTAATTGCATACTCTATGGAAAATATAAACCTAACCCAGGTGCACTCCCAAAAAGTATCTCACAAGGAGACAGTCCTGTCTTCCCTGTGGGAGTGTATCGAATGGAAAACAGAGCCAAAGGTAAAACATTCTGGCCATGGCTTCCCCAATTCTTGCATCTATATTTTTAATTTTATTGTTCCATTTACTCTTTCTACTGACCCTGAACTTTGAGGATGATAAGGGGTGTGAAAACTTTGCTGGACCCCTAACATTGCCATCACATTCTGCATGATTTCTCCCATGAAATGTGTTCCCCCTATCTGATTCTATAGTTTCGGGGAGACCAAACCTAGGTATTAACTCAGTGATCAGTTTCTTGGCTGTGGCTTTGGCTGTGGCTGATTTGACAGGGTAACTTTCGGCCTAAAACGGAAAACAGATCGATACACACGAGAACAAACTCAAAAGGGACGCTCTTAGGCACTTGTATATAGTCAATTTGCAGTCTCTGAAAGGGGTACTGTGCCTGATGTCTCCGGGGTGTTTTAACTTTCTGTCCTGGGCTATTCAGGAGACAGATTTGGCAGGCTGCACAGTAGTTTCTGGCAATGCTGCTGAATCCAGGGGCGAGCCATCTCTGGCTCACAATCCTATACATAGAATTGGAGCTGATATGCGTGGGAAGGTGAACTGCTGCCGCCATTGCCGGGTACAGAGAAGCTGGTGGACAAACCTTGTCCCCCCCTCTCCATACTTGGTCAGGGTCTGGCGCTGCTCCCATTTTTACCCACCTATCCTTTTCGCTCACCTCTGCTTCTGCCATGTTGGTTCTGGGCTACTTACCTGTACTGCTGCTACAGTCTCAGGGCTTACCTCCTTTAGAGCTGCTTGTCTTGCAGTTTAATCTGCAAATGTATTTCCTTTTGCTTCAATTGTTTTTGCATTCGTGTGTGCCGCTATCTTCATTATGGCCACCTTTTTGATTTTTTGTAGGTTATCTAAAACTCTTTTTATTCCTTCCTTTGCTTTACTGGTGTACCTGCTGCTGTCAGATATCAGCAATCATGATCAGATACACCCTCAGATTGAAGGGTATCAGTACCATTTTTCACTACTATCCCCCCCCTGCCAAACCTGTTGACTGAAGAGGCAAATAGGTACCTAAATTGAAATTGGTGCAGAAATCAATGACTGTTTTATTCCTGGATGCTTTCAGTAAGTTCACATATGTACGGTTTTTACACAATTCATACAATGTGTAGCAATCTGAGGCATCCACTCTCTGCAATATGACACAATACCTAAAACCTTTAGACCTTTGTAGTTGCAACACTCTTTCTATTACGCGCACCTTTTCTGTTTATTCAGTGACAGAGAGAGAAAAGAAAAACTTAACTTTTTCTTATTTAACCCCTAACAACCTTTTGTTGTTAAAACCTGTAAAAGATTGAGGGTACAGTCTATACATATTTTTCTCATTGGGGCAACATAACAATAAATCATTCACATATTGTAAAATGCAAACCATAATTGACATTATTCTGCTAGTGGCACAGAAAAGAAAGCCTCTGTGGCTAAACCTATCACTGTGAAACACATGCTATTTAAAGGTATCTGGGATAATAAGGTATGCGGGTTCGGCACTAGTATTTTGTTTACTGCCCTTAAGGTCCTGTACCATCCTATACTTAATTGGACCACCGTCCACTGATTTCTTTTAACTAGGGTACAGAGGAATATTTGCGGGCAATTTTACTTCCCTCAGGGCTCTACTTTTAAGTAATGACTGTACTTGGGTTTCTATAGCTGCCTCCTGAGGCGCACTAAGTGAATACTGTTTTTGGTCGGGGAGCACTGCTCCGGGTATCAATTCCAGTGTCACTGGAGGAATGGGCAGAAGCCCAACATCAACTGGATGTTCTTCCCACAGATCCTCTGGAAAAGATGCCAGTAGCTGCTCTAATGCTGGTGAAATCTGGTTAAGTGCCTCAGGTTCTTCTTCTAAACATTGGATCAAATTACACATTTCTATATTTTTGCAGTTTGTCACCTATATTTTAGTATACTCTAGACAACGGTACCATCCCATCCGGATGATATGAAACATATATACAACATATAAGACATATTAAACATATAAGACTCCAACCCCCAATTCTGTCTTTTCTAAGTCTGCTGCTCCCTTTCTATCTTGACCTTGTCGGGGTTTGGTTTGTTTCTGGCCCATTCTAATCCCGTGCCTAGGTAGCTTATTGGAATACTGACAATATGCCCCAAAACTATGGCCAGATCTTCAGACTGACCTCCTTTGGGGACCCTACACCAGTTTCTCGTTGCCTTCCTCCTAGGGTGCTAGAATACTAAATATCTCTCCTGGATACTGAATAACTTTATATGCTAGCCAACTGCCAAACAATATGACCAGACTGACGGCTACAACATACACAAGCATTCCTTTGTGCGGCCAGATACCCAACTAGATCTCCGGACTTTGTGGAGACCTTATTCCCCCCTGTATTTGGGATCCCTCTTTCTCATTCTTATCCCTGCTTTATGGAGCAGCCAGGGCTTATACTTTCAACCCGTCTTATGGTTTATGAGTTAGATGTGAGGTTAAGCATAAGCGTCAGACCCCCCCGAAAGGGCGCGTTCCGTTGCTTAGTTCGGCAATCCCCTTCTAACTCATACCATCCTTGACAAGGCTCATTCACTTGTTCCACAGACAGACGGACAACTTAACAGATAACACATAATTACAGCAATATAAACCGAATGTGTATTGGTTCTAAACCCACCGCTTACGGAAGTTGGTACACAATTCCTGGAGATCAACAGCTGACAGAACGTTTAGGCAAAAATCAGGGGAGTACAGAGCATTATAAGAAAAATAAAGCTTTTTCTTACCTGTACAGTTTTTGGTCTGTGGTTCCCTGAATGCCCGTCCTTTTTGTTCCGTCAACTTTGTTCGTCCGCTCCCTGTAGCATCATTGGTGAGTCGCTATTCGGGCGCCAAAAAATGTTAGGTGTGGCTGCCAAGGGGCCACTGATACCAGTTTACATTGCCGCGTTCCAATTGTTAAGCTTACATTATGGAGTAAGACACAGACACACAGATCTCCGTGTCGGCTCCGAGCTTAAAGACCCAGGCTCTCAAAAGCTTTTATTAGCAGTATTTATACACTTTTTAAAGGGGGTGTTTTCCAAAGCAAACAGATGACAATATGATTTCATACAAGGCTATATCCAATTGTACAGGTCACCATGCCCTGTGACATAGCTGACTAAACACTCTTGTGTAAGCCCTTGTACTGGGACATTAAAACAAATAACAGGAGAAAACAAAATACGAAACAACAATCAGATGAAAAGGGTAACTCTAACTTGTAATTACATATTCAGCTAACCGGACTTCTCAATAGGAAACGGCAACTGTTCCTGTTACAAAGTGCAATATTGAAGATGCACTGTGACATTCCACCTGAGTTGCAAATAATTTTAGACGTAACCAATCATTATTTTAGTATTTTTTAGCCTTAATTTTATACTTTTTTTTTATTTTAAATTTTTTTGGTTTAAAGATTCATACATTTGGCATCAAAACTAATAGTTTTTTTTTTTATGTTACTAGGTTGTGTGTAAAACTGTTGCATTTACTGTGTATGGGAGTTTGAAAAAATAAAGTACCCATTAACAGTAGTGGTTACCGATATATCAGTTTTTGATGATGGCTTTTACAATTGTTAATAAAATTATTTAAAGCGCAACTCCAACCAAAAGTTTTTGTTTTTTTTTTCTCCTTTGAGGCAGAGCAGATAAGGGTTAGAGCCGCTGTGTACTTATTTGGGTAGATTTTTCCTCAGTTCCTGTCATGACATGAAGTAATGGGAAAACTCCCTAAACAGACACTCAAACAGTTTTAACTTAGGACAACATATTGATTGTGCTCTAGTCTTTCAGATTTAATGGCTTAAATATATTAAAGGATTAGTTCACCTTTTCCAAAAAAAACTACCTATCTGGATAGGGGGTGTCTATTGATAAAAACAAATTGTGTAGCTCTGACTAAAGTTGAATTATACCCTTGCTATAGGTGTAAGCTATTTACATACCACACAAAGCCTGACTCCCAGGACGTTGCTAAGAGAAACCTAGTGTAACTTTTCCCCTTCACCATCACGGGAGTAAGCTCTCAAAAGCTGAGCTCAGAGCTACTGCATCTGGGAGAGAAAGGGCATGTGAGGGGGCTTAAATCAGAGAAACCAGGAGCTTTCCGCACTTGGGATAAAAGATGTGGCATACCGGAGGCCGCCACATTAATCCTTAATCTTAATCTGGGATGGAGGATCCAGATTCAGGTTATAGAGAGAGGAATAGAAGTCCCGGAAGGACTGGGCAATTTCTTTAGGAAGAGCAGCTTTCTTTCCTCCTGGACAAGAAATCTGTGGGACAGATGTGGCAGAATGGTGATCCCAGGGGGAACGAGCAAGAAGTCTTCCACATTTATTACCAAATTCATAAATGTGTTTCTGACCCCTTTGCAATGCTGCTTTTGCCTTAAACATAAGAAGGTCAGAAACCTGACTGCAAAAGCACTGGAAGTCCCATTTAGCATCAAGGGAAGGGACTTATTTATGAAGAGTTTCTAAACGATGGATCACAGTGAGTTAAGAGGACAACTTCTCCTCCCTTTCCCATTTGACCCTGGCCCCATGCTTGATCAGAACCCCCGGATCAACTATTTGTGGGCCTCCCAAACCACCCCAGGATCACATTCAGGAGTATTTTTAGTTTGAAAATACCATGTTATCTCTTTTAGAACATCTGCAAGGATGGTGGGGTCCTGTAGGAGGCTATCATTCAGCTTCCAGGTCGCTACACTAGTACGTTGGGGGTCCACAATGTTGTATTTCAGGATAATCGGTGCATGGTCTGACCAAGTGATCGAGCCAGTTGAGATGTCAACAACGGAATGTAAGTGATTATGAGGGAGAAGAAAATAATCTATATGGGAGTAAGTTTTATAAGGAGAAGAGAAGGTATAATCTCGCTCTCTAAAGTTAAGCAGTCTCCAGATGTCAATAAATCGTGCCCCCTGAAGAGATCACATAATGCGTTTACGTGAGCCAGGAGGGACCGAAGAGGCACAAGAAGAAGTATTTATGTTGGGTATTAGAGGAACATTAAGATCGCCGCCCAAGATTAATTGGCCCTCAGTGAAATCCATTAGTTAGAATGTTACAGAGAAAGAGGTCTTGTCGTACATTAAGAGCGCAAATAGTGGCCAGAGTGACTTTGACCCTGCTAATCGTACCTTTAAAGGAACAGGTATCGACCCCTAGAATCCACGAGAGAACCTGAACATTGCCACGAAAGCTTACCAGCGATCATAAAGGAAATATAAAAGAAACACCCTTAGACTTAGCAGAAGCATTGGTGGCTTCTAAGCAAGGGAAGGTGGCCATCTCCAAAATGTGTTTCCTTGATAAATGCTATATCAGCATGGATTTGTTTGAAGTCGTGTAGTAATATACGTCTTTTCTCTGGGATATTAAGGCCCATTAGTATTAAGAGACACAACGCAAAGAGTGTCCATAGTGCCTGACTGACGAGGGGGGGGAGAAGGGGTGTGGAGGAGTTGAGCGAGATGGAAGAGTAAAGCAAGAAAAGAAATAGAAAAGTAAAGGATAAAAAGAGGTCAAGGAAGCTGAATTATCAAAGGCAGCCAATTGGGGGGGGGGGGGGGGGGATACTGCAGCAACCCCCTCAAGGGCAGCTACAGGGAAAAATACACTAAGGCACTCAAATAACAGCCACAGGGTCGTGAGAGTGCAGGCCTGGGGGGGGGGGGTGCGGATAAACACAGCCAGCAGCCAGAAGTGAAGCTCCCAGCATGCTCCATTTGCCATCTGATTTGAATAGCAGTTAATCTGTAAAAATACAGGTAATATAATAAGCAGACCACAACAGATATAGGAAATAAAAACGTAGTCTACTAAAATATGAAGGAACCATGAACTTATAACAGTCCCATAAAATAGGGCATTTAAGCTGCAAAATGGTGCGAGGATCACACAGTTATACACCCCTGGTATAATAGTCCCGTCAGGAGCCCACTGCCTAAAACACAGCTTAGTATATGCTGCATTACAGCCCATGTGGGGTCCCCCACATCAAGTGTGCCCGAGGACTGTGGGGGGGGCATAATCACGAGCCGAAGCTCTCCTATTCCCGAACAAGCCAGCAAACCACTGTGGTCACCTCGAAGTGTTCAGAGCATCGAGGATGCACGTTGGCAGATCAGGCAACACCCTCACAGGTAGGAAAGGCCGACCCCCCCCCCCCCCAAAAAAAAGGGGGAGGGACTGCCCTAGCCAAAGCCCATACAAATGAAATGTGTATATATTAGAGCATAATGATCATACAGTTAATAATGAGTACAGTTACAATTACAGTAGGAGGACCTGCATCCGATCCCATGCTGTTGGTAGATGACCGCAAGCAACCAGGGGGCCGGTATAAACGGAACCCCCGAAGCCTCATCAAAAAGAGGTCCACATGGAAGCAAAAACAGAAGCATCTGTAACTGGGGTGCTCTACAGGTATGATGCTGGGTAGAGGACCATGATCAAACATGTGCATCCCAACAAAGTGCAGGAGTCAGTGTGTTCTCCCTCCAGTGATGCAGGAGAAAGATGAAAGTATTGAGGAGCCAAGTCCTCCAAACCAGCTGAATGTGTAGTGTGTCCCAAACTCCATACTCTGTGACTCTAAAAAAATTAAGGAACTAAGCCCTCCAGCATGGCGCAATAAGGAACCATGGTAGGTTTGGTCTGGTAAACGGTATAGAAAAGAATTAGTGTATCAAATCAATGATCATGCGATTGCTCCAGCTATAGTTATTGCAGTAAGAAAGTAAAAACCAACGCGGTAACCAGGAAATAGCGCAGAGCGACGCTCAGGGCTCCGGCAGGATCATAAATCTGGACTTCCAAGGTCCGTCCGGGGTCAGAGCTTTGGAACGGTGGCAAGCCCTGGGCTGGTGAGGTGGAAGGCCAGGAAAGGAGGGCAGTATGCCCGAGCCACCAGGCACCCGTGTAAACAGCTGCAGCCAGTTGGGTATGGGAAAAGGTTCGGCCCCCAGGAAGGCAAAAAGATCTGGAAGATCCGACTGTAAACGAAGGGTGAAACCCCAACGGTGTTCCACCTCAGCCACTCTGCCCTTAAATGTGTCAATGTCCCTCCTGATCAGGCCCAGTTCATTATATACACTGTCTATTTTCTCTGTGGGGGCCGTTTTACACTCATTAATAGCTTCCAGGAGTGCTGTGTGTTCAGGGGGGGCCTGAGGAGCTGCAGCCTTGTGACTCACCTCCTCTCCCTGTGCTGACATGCTGATGGGGACAGCCGCGGCCTTCTCCACAGTGTGCTGTGCGGTCCAGGATCTCTTGTGGCTCTGTCGGTTGTGCCCCCTCTTTTGTATCCGGGCATGGGCAAGCACTTCCAGGGATCACAGCCAGGCTTGTGTGTCGGCGGATGGGCTCCCAGCACCGCAGGATTGCGGGATAAACAATCCGGACGGCGGAGCGGAGTTAAAACACCTCCGCTCCCGTCGCCATCTTGGACACGCCCCCCAGGATCAGAGACTTTAGATATATTACAGGAGATGGTCATAGACTACAGATATATTACAGGAGATGGTTAGAGACTACAGACCTACTACAGGAGAGGATCAGAGACTGCAGATATATTACAGGAGAGGATCAGAGACTGCAGACCTATTACAGGAGAGGATCAGAGACTGCAGACATACTACAGGAGAGGATCAGAGACTTTAGATACAGTATCTCACAAAAGTAAGTACACCCCTCACATTTTTGTAAATATTTTATTATATCTTTTCATGTGACAACACTAAAGAATTGACACTTTGCTACAATGTAAAGAAGTGAGTGTACAGCTTGTATAACTGTAAATTTGCTGTTCCCTCAAAATAACTCAACACACAGCCATTAATGTCTAAGCCGCTGGCAACAAAAGTGAGTACACCCCTAAGTGGGCCCAAAGTGTCAATATTTTGTGTGGCCACCATTATTTTCCAGCACTGCCTAAACCCTCTTGGGCATGACGTTCACCAGAGCTTCAAAGGTTGCCACTTGAGTCCTCTTCCACTCTTCCATGATGACATCACTCAGCTGGTGGATGTTAGAGACCTTGCACTCCTTCTGTTTGAGGATGCCCCCACAGATGCTCAATATGGTTTAGGTCTGGAGACATGCTTGTCCAGTCCATCACCTTTACCCTCAGCTTCTTTAGCAAGGCAGTGGTCATTTTGGAGGGAGATCATGCTCTGCTTCAGTATGTCACAGTACATGTTGGCATTCATGGTTCCCTCAATGAACTGTAGCTCTCCAGTGCCGGCAGCACTCATGCAGCCCCAGACCATAACATTCCCACCACCATGCTTGACTGTAGGCGAGACACACTTGTCTTTGTACTCCTCACCTGGTTGCAGCCACACACATTGACACCATCTGAACCAAATAAGTTTCTCATCAGACCACAGGACATGGTTCCAGTAATCCCTGTCAGTCTGCTTGTCTTTCTTGTGCATCATCTTTAGAAGAGGCTTCCTTCTGGGACGACAGCCATGCAGACCAATTTGATGCAGTGTGCGGCGTATGGTCTGAGCACTAACAGACTGACCCCCCCCACCCCTTCAACCTCTGGCAGCACTCATAGTCTATTTCCCAAAGACAACCTCTGGATATGATGCTGAGCACGAGCACTCAACTTCTTTGGGCGACCATAGCGAGGCCTGTTCTGTGTAGAACCTGTCCTGTTAAACCGATGTATGGTCTTGGCCACGATGCTGCAGCTCAGTTTCAGGGTCTTGGCAATCTTCTTATAGCCTAGGCAAGTGATGGCGAACCTTGGCAGATGTTTTGGAACTACATTTCCCATGATGCTTATGCACTATGCAGTGTAGTGGAGCATCATGGGAAATGTAGTTCCAAAACATCTGGGGTTCCAAGGTTCTCCATCACTGGCCTAGGCCATCTTTATGTAGAGCAACAATATTTTTTTTTTCAGATCCTCAGAGAGTTCTTTGCCATGAGGTGTCATATTGAACTTACAGTGACCAGTATGAGAGAGTGAGAGCTGTAACACCAAATTTAACACACCTTCTCCCCATTTACACCTGAGACCAGGGGCATTGCTAGGTCTACAAAAGATCTGGGGCTAGAGCCCATAGCAGCGTAGTATAGAAAGTCATACACTTGGGCGGGCATACATATGTATATAATTTACGTGTGTGTGTGTGTATATATATATATATATATCCCCAGAGAGCCCCCCACTTACATCAGGGTGCCCAGAGAGCCTCCCTTACATCAGGGTCCCCAGAGAGCCCCCTCCCCTTGGGGACGCCTGCAGAAACTCGGGCTATAGCACCAAAAGCCACCCCCTAGCGACGCCACTGCCTGAGACCTTTTAACACTAACGAGTCACATGACCCTGGGGAGGAAAAATGGTTAATTGGGCCCAATTTGGAAATTTTCACTTAGGGGTGTACTAATTTTTGTTGCCAGCAGCTTAGACATTAATGGCTGAGTGTTGAGTTATTTTGAGCAGACAGCAAATTTACACTGTTATACAAGCTGTACACTCACTACTTTACATTGTAGCAAAGTGTAATTTCTTCAGCTTTGTCACATGAAAAGATATAATAAAATATTTACAAAAAATGTGAGGGGTGTAATTGTGAGATACTGTATATTACAGGATATGGTCATAGACTGCAGATGTATTACAGGAGATGGTCAGCAGGTAAGTATGACATCTTTTTTTTATTTTAAAGAAAAAAATAATAAATTGGTATCACTTTAACAAATCACAATGGTGAATCGTTTGACAGCAACTTGAAAAGAAAACAGGTCAACATCAACAACATATGGCTCACTGTCAAAACACTAAAGAAAAAAAAGGAAGGCGGTACAATTGGCAATCAACAAATAAATAAAGCCCTGCTGTTTGTGTATGTCTGATAATAAAAATAGCCAAGTCTTGCCCTCTAGCATGTGGGTATATAGTTCAGTCTCACAACTGTTTAATCAAAGAGATGTATGAGCGTTTTTTTATTTTTTTGGATTTATACTTACCTAGATGGATGCAGGATCGGTCCAATTCTGCATCTGTCCCCTGGCGCCACTAAACTTAAAAAACAAACATTACCGATCGCTCGGTTCTCACAGCTCTCTGCTCTGCCCCTCCTAAGCTGTGGAGGGGCGGGGAGCAGCCGCCTCAGGCTCTCAGCGGCTCGCTGAGAGGCTGAGCGGTGTGACGGTCCAGGGATCTGGGCGGATCCTCACTCTATGGTCGTGGTGACGCCCGAGCCTGGACCGACACTGTGACGTCAGCAGAGAGCGGACTTCAGCACGCTGTCTGCTGAAAACGAGTCACAGGAGTGCAAAACGATTTGCACTCCTGTGATCCATAGGAGATATACAGCCAAACGAGCTCAGGCTGTACTTCTCCTTCAACGCATAACTACTTAACGGTGCCTGGTGCAATTTTTTTATTTTTCACACACATATCGTTTTCAGCCAAGGAAGCTGCCATCTTTGCCTCTGTTTAATCTTCAACTGCCACGGTGCTGCACATGTGCATTCACGGCATTCCTTTTTTTTTAAACTGTTAAATCGATGGGTTTACTTCCGCTTTAAAAACAAAACATAGTAGCTGTGTTTCAGTGTACAGTATTTAAAACAATTAAATGTTACATACTGCATGTAAAGCACTGTGTAAATTGTAGGTGCCAGGGCTTGAAAAATCTCAGGCGCCAGGTTGTCATGGCAACTAGAAATTGCATCCTGACACCACAGTTTCTTTCGGTGCGAATTTGACTTCAATGCAAAAATGCCTCCCTTTGACTTCAATGCAAAAAACTCCTGTTAATAGCAATCCTATGTGAACACTTATCTCCGCATGCCACCCTTGTGAGTCTGGAAGTCGCACTGAACAATTTTCATTATGGCACTCAAAACACAATGCGTGTGGATCGCAGCTGTGTGAACTACCTCAGTAGGAACACATAATATCTAGCCTGTCATGCGAATCTGTGAGTTTGAAAATGCATCCAGAATCGCATATGTATGAACCAGGGCAGCTCCATTTACACGCTGTGATTCTACCCGCAAGTGCAAAACGCATGTTCGGGTGCCATTATTTTCAATACATTTTTTGCCTTGATTGCTCCTTTTTGGGCGACATGCTTCACGCAATGTGATTTGCTGCGCAGCAAAACTGCACTGCATTTTAGGTGCCATTAAAAAAAAAAAAATCACACCTGGCCTCATTGTAGTGAGTTTTGAGTTTGCAGGCAGAATCGCAGCGATTCTGCAGCAATCCCAAATGCCAAGGTGCGAATGAGACCTAATGGAGCGCAGTTACCCTTATAACAGCTTTTTATTGTCATTCTTTCTGGGCAGCCTATAACCCTGATGTAACAGGGTTAATGGCTGGCTGCTCTGCTATAAGTAAGTTAGGGGGCGCAAATTACTTTCCTTGCCCTGGGTGTGGACAAACCACTCTACGCTAAAAAAAAAAAAAAAAATGGCTCCTAACTTTTTTAGCTGGCTCCTAGATTCAATGCAAATTCGTCAAGGCCTGGTAGGCGCTATACATATGCCTGGAACAAATATATTAGGATGTTAACCACTTTCCCCCCTTCCTGCCCAGGCCAATTTTCAGCTTTCAGCGCTGTCACACTGTGAATGAAAATTGCGCGGTCATGCAACACTGTACCCAAAAGAAATGTTTATAATTTTTTCAAAACTGTAGCTCTCTTTTTGTTTATAGTGCAAAAAATAAAATGCAGAGAAGAAAGCTCTATTTGTGGGGAAAAAAAAAAAAGACATCAATTTTGTTTGGGTACAGCGTTGCGCGACCGCACAGTTTTCAGTTAAAGCGATGCAGTGCAGTATTGCAAAAAATGGCCTGGTCATTAAGAGTGTAAATCATTCTGGTCCTTAAGTGGTTAAATACTGTATTTCAGTATATAAGTTCAGTTTACTGTTAAAAAAATAAATGTGAAATGCATGACTCCGGTGGGTGTAACAAGATGTCCGCTTGCCCCTAGTCCGTCAGATTAGGCGACCCATCAGATTTTGTAACGGAAGTGACGTTTTGCCGCCGCCATCTTGCTACACCCCGTACCTGTCCACAGTAAGGATACAGTGAGAAGGGGCAGGCAGACATCTTGTTACACCCACCAGAGTTTTGCATTTTACAGTTATTTATAAAAGTAAACTGAGGTTATATAGTGAAAAGCAGTACTTAGAACTCCGTCTGACTGTTTAGATGTTGAATTTTAAAAGCAGCGGCAAGCCTGCTCATCTCAGTTTTGCTAATCTGACATAAATTGCCTGCTTTTAAAATTCAACATCTAAACAGTCAGATGGAGTTCGAAGTACTGTATTTCACTATATAGCCTCAGTTTCCTGTCATAAATAAGTGTAAAATGCAAAACTCCGGTGGGTGTAACAAGATGTCCGCTTGCCGCCTTCTCAATGTATCCTTACTGTGAAAGGATGCGGGGTGTAGCAAGATGGCGGCGACGAAAGTCACTTCCGTTACACATTCTGACGGGTCGCCTAATCTGACGGAACACCGCCTTCTCACTGTGGACAAGTGCAGGGGTGTAGCAAGATGGCGGCGACAGAACCTCACTTCCGTCAAAATCTGACGAAACACACAGGAAGTAGTGAAGGGGAGATCTCCAAGAAGTAAAGGCAGTGACAGAAACACCAGAGTTCTATTTAGCCATTCTATCTGTCTCCAATAAATGTATTTTTCTCCTTCTATACACATCTTTTAAGGAGAACGTGCATGAATCTATAACATTAAGTACGGTCACACTATCTTCACACACACACACATGCGCTTTCTCTTTTCCATCACCCAGCCCTCTCGCCTCTGTGGTTCCTAACAAACTTCCACCAGCGCCACCTACTGGCGCCACATTCAGCACTCGAGGAAGAGTAATAGCGACCCCTGGTGGCTTGATCAGATACTGTCATGATAGTAAGCAAACGCCAGCTAATTACCACCTATCTCCCTACCGCACTGAAAAAAAAAAAAAAAACAACATATTTGAAATATATGTGCAGACATATTAGTATCTAGTTAGTGTCAGTCAGCAGCCGTTCTCTGTCAGGCACATGGTCCTGCCCTGTCCTAGGAAGGTGCCCATGACGTCATGGATGTGGCCCTCCTGGCTCGCCGTATTGTGGGTAGGCGGGCGCTGTTGCTAGGATACAGAACGCATGCTGGTTTTGTTGACAAAAGACTGGCACGAGGTAAGAAGTGTGGCTGTAGCTGCTGATTGGTTAGGGTGTGAGGGGAGTTCTAGTATGGACATATATTTGTTCTAAATATGTTTTCATTAAAATGTTTAAGGCTTGGTTCACATATATGGGAATTGGTTGCATTTTGAACTGCATCTGATTAGCATGACATGTGAACCAAAGCGGCTTTCTCTGGAGCCGGGTCTCATGTCCTGGGGCAGCCGCAGTGCGTTTTTCCTGTGCGATTTTAGGTCCAGTGTTTCAAGTGTCATACAGTTAACAAATTCACACTTCAATCACACCTGAACCGGTGAGCGAAACCGCTCCGGACTGTCCAGACTCCTTTGAAAAGCTGCAATGAAATCATGTTCAGACATATGTGAACCGTGCCGAAAGGGCAACTCCAGTAAGTATCCATGTCTCATACCTGAGGAACCACCATGGAAGCTGACGATCACTGTAGTAGTTGGCGTTACTGCAATAATCTGGATTCTGTGCTGAGCATGCTGACCACAGGTAGGGTTGCCACTTCATCCCTTTAAAACTGAACACATATTATTTACACAGGTTCTGTGGCTGATTAACCACTTGCCCACCGATGCACACCGATATTCGTCGGCACAATGGCAGCGGTGGGCAAATGGGCGTACCTGTAAGTCTCCTTTAATATGCTGGCTAGTGGGCGCGCATACTGCGTGGCCGTGCCCGCTGGACTCGATGTCTGCTGGTGTCCCGCGATCGTGTCACGGAGTGGCAGAACGGGGAGATGTAAAGCAAAGCAATTCCCTGGTCTGTCTAGCAACATGACAGAGATCTACTGCTTCCTGTCATCGGGAGCAGTGATCGCTGTCATGTTGTAGTGAGCCCATCCCCCCTACAGTTAGAATCACTCCCTAGGAGACACTTAACCCCTTGATCGCCCCCTAGTTTTTAACCCCTTCCCTGCCAGTGTAATTTACACAGTAATCAGTGCATTTTCATAGCACTGATCGCTGTATAAATGACAATGGTCCCAAAATAGTGTCAAAAGTGTTCGATGTGTCTGCCGCAATGTCGCAGTCATGATAAAAATCTCAGATCGCCGCCATTACTAATAAAAAAAATAATAAAAATGCCAAAAATCTATCCCCTATTTTGTAGACACTATAACTTTTGCGCAAACCAATCAATATACGCTTATTGCGATTTTTTTTTACCAAAAATTTGTAGAAGAATACCTATCAGCCTAAACTGAGGAATAAGGATGAGCTCCGGCGTGTTCGCATACAGCACGTGCAGAGCCCGCCAGGATGTCGGCACTGCGCTAATCACAGGCAGTGAGACATTTCCTGATCTCTGCAGCCGTGCATCGAGACAATGTCTCACTTCCTGTGATTAGCGCTCTGCAGTGCCGACATCCTGGTGGGCTCTGCACGTGCCGTATGCGAACACGCCGGAGCTCATCCTTACTGAGGAAAAAATTATTTTTTTTAATATTTTTTTGGGGATATTTATTATAGCAAAAAGTAAAAAAGCTCTATGGATCGTGCACACTGGCCACGCGCATCATGTCCCCGCCTTGCATCGGGCATGCGCACCCTCTGGCGGCTTTTAAAGGGGACCCCGTACCCGTAAGGGGTTTTGCGCAGCGGTGCCATTGTGCCGCAGTAAAAGTACATGAGTCGGTCGGGAATCTGTTAAACTCACTTGGTGCCTTAACTGCATTAAATTAGTATCAGAACCTGTGTAATTCATATGTGTTTGGGTTTAAAGGGATGAGGTGGCAAATCTAACCACAGGGGATCACTCACTCAGCACTAGAGATGGGCTCAGGCGTGCTCGAAATCCCACATGCCTGATCCCGCCAGGAAGCCGACACTGCACACAGCTAATCACAGGCCGTTAGATATTTCCTGATGTGTGCACCTGTGAACTGGGAAATGTCTCACTGCCTGTGATTAGCCGTGTGCAGTGTCGGCTTCCTGGCGGGATCAGGCACGTGGGATTTCAAACATGCCCAAGCCCATCTCTCAGTACTGACGCCATTCACTGAACGTCTTAAACTTTTTTCAATGAATACAAGATATCCTTTCATTGGACAAGGACAAGATTGTGATGTCACCACCCTCCTCACCACCTTGTCCAATCAGAGAATGCCTTTCATTAATTAAAAACAAAACAAAAAAAAAAACACAAGGCATTCTGCGGATGATGGAGAAGCCGCACAACATAAGACCTGGAAGATCACAGTAATAGTGCAAACTACTGTCAGCTTCCCCAGGTATGGAATATGCATACTCACATTCGTCCAAGCTGGACCACTATAAGTATGCAATTAGAGCACGTTCGCACTAGTATCAAGGACTGCTGCTCCTCTGAAAAACAATCTGCACTTGGATTGCTTTTTAGAGGCACATGGTTGCGAGGGAATTGCAACGCAGCCCCATTCACATGAATGGGTCACATTCAGCAGGTGGTAGTGTATGCAGAACCTGACAGGGGGTATCGTTTCTGCTGCAGCTGCAAAGCAAAGCATCACAGTTGCGGCATGTATTTTCAGCTAAAGGGGGTTGCGGTTGAGGGGTAGTAAAAGCATGGCCCAATCACTCGGTTTTACCACCCCCAACCATTGCATTAGCCCTAAGATAATACCTGGAGTTGTTGGTTTATATATTTATTCCTATTCCTGCCCCAGGTATAGGCATCACAACCAGTGTCCTCACTGGACGATTTCTACTCTAGAGAGAGGGAAATATCGCTCAAGATGAGTCTTGACTTGTCCCACTGCCACTGCACACCAATGGGTGCTGGCCCTGTACCTCACAGGAATCCCAATGTGAAGAAATCTGTCTGGTCGCACTTCCATAAAATCACCTTTATTGATACAAAATTCACAACGACAATCCACAATGTACAGATGACGGATATAGCATACAGCTAACACTTTTCACACTTTTCTCAACAATTAATCATAGCTCTAGTATCAATAAAGGTGAATTTATGGAAGTGTGGTCAACCAGACTTTCTTCACATTAAAGCGGTTGTATACAGATGCCCTTTTTTTTTCTCCCCTGCAAGGTAAAGTCATAGTGCGCTAGTATGCATTGCATACTAGCACATTATGTGAAACTTACCTTAAAACAAAGCTGTTCCAATGCCGCTTCCTTTCCTGGTACTCGCCAAGTCAGCCTACTATGGGTCGACTCCATTCCTAGTGCAACCTCCTAAAAGGTAATACATTTGAGAGGCCTTCCCTGCACAGTGTTCCTGGACTTTACAACAGAACACCAAGGAGAAAAACCAAGAGTGACGTGATGAGCCACCAGAAAAGGAAAACTTCAACTGTATAAAAAACTATTTTTGGTATTTCTGGTACTTATTATGTCAGCCTACTATGGGAAGTAGCTAGCTTAACGTGGAACTTTACCCATAACAACTTGATAAAAACGTTCTGTTGCAAGGAACATACTTTCCACATTTACCTAAATTAGTGTAAATTGCCTCCAGCATTGCTCCTGTTTCTTAATGCTGGAGCCTGCCATTTTGCTGAAGCCTAGAGACCCTGAGCAGCAGTAAATTATAAAGCGGAACTAAACCCATTGATTTAACGGTTTAAAAAAAAAAGTTACATTCCTAGAATGCCAGGATTGCTAACGGGCACATTTCGTTGTGATCATAAAATGGCTGGTGCCATAACTGATCACATGTACAGCACCATGGCAGTTGCAGACCACACTGAAGCAGCTTCCTTGGCTTTAAAGCAGTGGTCATCAACTCCTGTCCTCAGAGCCCACTAACAGGCCAGGTTTTATGTATTACCTTAGGGAGATGCAGACTAGAATACGGCAATCACTGAGCAGCAAATGATATCACCTGTGATGTATTTCAGTTATCTTGCAAACCTGGCCTGTTAGTGGGTCCTGAGGACAGGGTTGATGAACACTGCTATAAAGGATAGGAGGGTTTCATTCCGCTTCAAGGCTGTCAGCAAATCGACCTCTACATACTCAACAGGGCCCAAAAATGGAGAGCAATGGAGCATGTGCAGAGCAGGGTAATACATTGTATTACTGGATTTTAAATAGTATAGGTACTTATTTTTAATGCTTTGCGTAGCTATACCTGCAAAAGGGGCCAGCCTGAAGTGATCTAGCAGGACTTCATTTTCTGACTAAAGTTCCACTTTAACAAAACAAGGGTGGGAAGTACAAAAAAAAAACTCCATAAGGGCTCTTTCACACGGATGTGTCCATGAACGGAGCCCGCTCTGCTCAGCGGGGGATCGCTCCGTCGATCTCCGCTGATCAGGCAGATGACAATTCTGTCTCTGCACTCTGTGCAGGGACGGACCTGTCAGAGCGCCGCTCTCCACTATGGGGGATCAGATGACGACGGACCGTAGAGTCCATCGTCACCCGATCCGATCCGCAGACGGATGGAAAAATAGGGTTTTCCTCCGTCACACTTCTTCGGATCGGAGCGGGTCGGATGTAAGCGGACATGTCACCGCTGACATCCGACGCTCCATAGAGGTCTATAGAGCGTCCGTTCAGGTCCGCCTGAAAAACGGAAAGGCGGACCTGAATGAATCGTCCGTGTGAAAGAGGCCTAAGTAGAATGCTTGAAAAATTTCTTTACAGACCACATCCACTGGAACTTTGGCATAACTTGCCCACAAAGAAGCCGATGCCCTTGTGGAGTGCACAGATATCCCCTTTAGAGGGGGAAGACCTAAAGACTTGTAGGTTTGCTTGATAGTCTGGTTCTCTCTGAGGCCAGTTGACCTCTCTTAGGCCCCTCTGGAAGAATAAAGAGATTCTCCAAAGCTGACTTCAAGTAAGTCGAACCTTGTTTAACCACTCTATTCTGGGGAGTCAGCCACAAGAATGAAGGCTGGCTGGACCATTTGCCATGTAAAGTGACAAGTCTTTGCCATCTTTTGCAGGAAAGGTGGAGAAGGATGTTGCACAATTTTGTGATGATAGATTTGATAATTCAGAGGTCTGGAGGAAAACTTGTATCTCTGACACGTCTAGTCAATGTTGCTGTTGGCAGAAATAGATACATTCAGGGTTAGAATTCTCAGGGAGGTATCGTCATCTGGATAGAAAAGCTAGCGCATCAAAGTCCAGATGACCAGGGGCAGGTACCACATAAGAATTTTAATTTCAGCGTTTTGAGAAAACTTGCCAAGGGTTCCTCTGCCCAATGATGACCTGTAAGGGCTGATAAGGCGGAAATCTGTAACTGGATGGTACCAAAACTGAGATTTGTATTCAAGGCCGACAGCAAGAACTCTGGAATATGTAATGGAGGTGACAAGAAAGCTGAAAAGTGGGAAATTTGAGTGGAGAGTGAAAAGCAGTTGTGGTAATTGCTGTGATTGCAATTGTTTTATTTTCTTCTTTGGAATCTTTGCTAGCAGCTTTTTAACTTTTTAAAGATTGTTATTAATTTTTCAGGAAATAAACAAAAATTATACAGGTACATAGTCTAGCTTCTTCTTCTCCAGAATGACTGGATTAGTTTCAAACAAAAAAAGAAAATTTCTGTAACATATAGTAAGAAACAATAATAGTTTAAATATTCATACTAATGGATAAACTCATAGAAACAGGAAAAAAAATAAATAAAAAAATAATCTACCAATAAAATAAATAAGATCAATAATAATAATTCCCTGTTTACCCCTATCTGGAAAATACTGTAAACATAGGATACTGGTTCAGTGTAGACCATACAAATGGGGGGAATCAGAATGAGGGAAGCAAGGAAGGGGGGAGAGGAGGGGATGGTTGTATGGAAGTTATCATAAACATCCGACTAATTTTTAATAATACTTAGGAAAGAGAAAGAAAAGAGAGTCAACTTTCAGGGACCTATTTAGTAGTTCTTAGGGTCTTTCAGAAAATTGGAAGCTCTAGGGTGTCTTATCCAATCGTTCCATTTTTTAAGGAAATTGCATGTGGATCCTTTTTTATGTGCTAACATTATTTCGTGGTGCGCCTCATTATTCAGCCTCAGTTTAACATCAGACAGGTTAGGTGCTAGGGTAGATTTCCATAATTTAGTTATGGTGAGCCTTGCTGCTATGTGCTAGCAGCTTTTTAAATCACCTTCAGTCTGCTAATTAAAGGGAGTCATTAAGGGCTCTTTCACACGGGGTGGATCAGTGCTGATCCGCCCCGTGGATATCCGCTTGCTCAGCGGGGATCGCCGGAGCGATCTCCGCTGAGCAGGAAGATGACAGGTCCGTCTCTGTCACAGCGCCGCTCTCCCCTATGGGGGATCGGGTGACGACGGACCGTAGAGTCCGTCGCCATCCGATCCGCTCTGCAGACGGATGGAAAAATAGGGTTTTCCTCCGTCTGCAGGAACGGACCACAGCGGGGACAGACGAGATCGGGTGTCAGCGGATGCTTATCCGCTGACACCCGCTATCCCATAGGGATACATGTATGTCCGTTTTTCATCCGAAAACGGATGGATGAAAAACGTACATACGGA
The DNA here is from genome assembly GCA_028564925.1 of Lithobates sylvaticus. Taxonomy (NCBI): domain Eukaryota; kingdom Metazoa; phylum Chordata; class Amphibia; order Anura; family Ranidae; genus Lithobates; species Lithobates sylvaticus. Next base: position 163,145,235 of record CM053028.1, read on the forward strand.
CCATCCGTGTGAAAGAGCCCTTATTGTCCACAAGTGCTAAAGGTACTATATAACTTTCTGTAGAACGCATTCTGAGCTTGCCCACGTTTTGCTTTGTGGAACTTTGACAAAGTGGGAAATTTGATTAAAGGAGTTGTAAACCTTTCATTTTTTTCACCTTAATGCATCCTATGCATTAAGGTAAAAACATCTGATAGTTACAGGCCCCCCAGCCCCCCGATTTACCTGAGCCCTTGTCAAGGTCTTCTCGGCTCTTCATTAGATAGATTGATAGCAGCACAGCCATTGGCTCGTGCTGCTGTCAATCAAATCCAAATGACGCGGCCGCCGGGGGGCGGGACCGAGACATACACTCGTGTCTATGGACACAGAGTGTATGAGATGGGAGCACGCCCACAAGGTAACCCCCTCGGGAGAGAGCTTCCCGAGGGGGTTAGCTATTGCGGGGGGGAGCCGAGAGAGCTGCCGTGGGACCCCAGAACAGGGGGATAGGGGCCACTCTGTGGAAAACGAGCTGCACAGTGGAGGTAAGTATGACATGTTTGTTATTTAACCAGTTAACAACCGGCCCATAGCCGAAAAACGGCTACAGGGCGGTTTGTTAACTCTGGGAGGGCGTACATGGACGTCCTCCCAGAATTCCGCTCTTGCGCGCCCCTGGGGCGCGCATCCGAGGACTTCCGCGACCACCGGGTCCAGAGGATCAAGGTGAAGGATCAAGGTGAACGGCCGCTGGCCGTTTACCACGTGATCGCGCCGTCAAATGACAGCGTGATCACATGTCAACAGACCGGCGTGATTTCCGGTTCCTCCCTCCCCTCTCCGTCCAGTGTGAGCGGAGAGGGGAGAGATCGGTGGCATCAGCGCTGTGGGCTGCATGTGTAGTGCCCACAGCCTGCTCAGGGAGACATCCATCCATCCCTGCTCACCGATCCCAGCCATACTCTGCATACCCAGCCATACTCTGCATACCCAGCCATACCCAGCCATACTCTGCATACCCAGCCATACCCAGCCATACTCTGCGCTCTGACAGCTCCGTCCCTGCGCTGTGTGCAGAGACGGACCTGTCATCTTCCTGCTCAGCGGAGATCGCTCCGGCGATCCCGCTGAGCAAGCGGATATCCACGGGGCGGATCAGCACTGATCCGCCCCGTGTGAAAGGACCCTAAGAGGTAGTCAAAAATGATATGTGTAATTTATGCTCCAAGAATGCCTGATGGCACTCCCTGCATGTTGGGCCTCTGTATGTGGCCAAAAAAAGAAAAGAAAATCTTGATTTTGCAAAGAATTGTGGGAAACAATTACAACTTCAAAAAACTCACCATGCATCTTACTAAATACCTTGGAATGTCTACTTTCCAAAAAGGGGTCATTTGGGGGGTATTTGTACTTTCCTGGCTTGTTAGGGTCTCAAGAAATGAGATAGGCCGTCAGTACTTCAGGTGTGATCAATTTTCAGAGATTGGCACCATAGCTTGTGGACTCTATAACTTTCACAAAGACCAAATAATATACACCGATTTGGGTTATTTTTACCAAAGATATGTAGGGGTATAAATTTTGGCCAAAATATATGAAGAAAAATTACTAATTTGCAAAATTTTATAACACAAACGAAGAAAAATGCATTTTTTTACAGAATTTTAGGTCTTTTTTCTTTTATAGTGCACAAAAAAAAAAAAAAAAAAAAACAGCGGTGATTAAATACCACCAAAAGAAAGCTCTATTTGTGTGAAAAAAAGGACAAAAATTTCAAATAGGTACAGGGTTGTATGAGTAATTGTCATTCAAAGTGTGAGAGAGCACCGAAAGCTGAAAATTGGTCTGGTTATTAAGGGGGTTTAAGTGCCCAGTGGTCAAGTGGTTAAAAAAAATAAAAAACCTTAAAGAACCTTTACAACCCCTTTAACTGGAGTTTAAAACAGGAGATTTTAACAGGAGTCTTCTAACCTGTAAGTAACATCTGAAATGTCCTGTTAGTAATCTTCCACTGTTCTTCAATACTTTTCACCAACTCGCTGTTTTCAAGGCCCTGGTAATAAAGGTCAAGGCAAATGCTGGCTTACAGGTACAGCTTGCCTATAGGTGGACTTTTCTAAACTCTTGTGTCTGCCGTTCTGTCCAACATTTCTCTAAATGCCATGGAGTTGCACAGGGGCAAGGTGGTGTGGCAGGCTAGCCTTTGAAGAGACGCATTGATTTTGAGCATTATCTTGTATCTCTGGGTCCTTCAAGCGACATGAATTTAACTTTGTCTACTTCTCTTCAATAACCTCTTTTATTATGAACATCACCGGAAAGATGTGTAAAACTTTATTTATAATCCAAACACCAACACCAACAAGTGAATGAACACAATATTAGATAATGTGTGGTGGCCCCTTTAAGAGATGCGTGTGCACCTATTGACCAGAATATATAAAACGAAAAAAAGGTGGCTCTACATAAAAAATCCCTACAACCTTTGTTAAAAAGAGTAGACAATAAAAATATGTTTTGTGAGTCTGTATAGAGGGTTCATGTGATAAAAAAACGCTCTATATGGACTTTCATAAAACTTTATTTAGATAAGTGTAGCGGGGTCGTACCCCTTTTAGTGGAAAAGACTACATTCCCCATAATTCCCCAGGCTCCCGGGCTGTTGGTTTCCGCCCGAGAGGCTTCTGGGGGAGGTGATAAAAGGGAAGAGGAGAGACCGCCTCTTCCTCTTCTGATGCCTTGGCTGACTGGGCTGCCTCTTCTGACTGAGCTGGTGACGCGGAGACTGGTTCCTGAGGAGACACCTGTGCGGACTGGGACTGCTGAAGGCCTGAAGCCTGGGCCTTGCAGCAGCTGGAGAGAGACTCTCATCCCTCAGAGTCAGCAGCAGCGGAGCGGAGACTCTTCCCTACAGTCGGTCGGTCGGAGCTGAGGACCGGAGCGCAGGGGCTGTGACGGAGGAGACCGGACGCCGCCATTAGAGGGACCGGAGCTGAGGACGGTACCCCAGGATTGGTGAGAGAGCCGAAGGGCTCATCCTGCATTGCTACACACATTTTCATGCCTATTGAACTGCCAAGGCACAATTTACCTCAGAGCAGCAAATGTTACTTTCTGTGGATTACAAATACACCATTTAAAGCTACATGTGCACCACCTCTACAGATCTATTGCCGGTGAAGAATACTGTACTTATACAAGGACTGAGCTCTATTGCTAGGGATCAGGCCTGGTCCGTTAGGTAGGCGCAGATAGATTTATTGCACCTCAGGGGTGCATAGCAGACGGTCGCTACACTTGGCGCTCCGTTCCCACTTGCTAGTTTGATACACATATGTGTACATGTTAAAGTGCATATTGCAGGGACCTGCTAAAGTATTGTAAGTTGTATGTTTAAATGCATGTTACTATTTCTTTTCCTTACTACAAAGTAAAGCCAGTTATTCTTATCTCAGCAGTCTGCTTGTGAGTTCATACCCATTACACTTAGAGTATAAGTGATATTTATATGTGCATAGATACATACCCCTTTACTAACTGTGCCAGAGCGGGTAGAGCAAATTGCCGGGGGGTTGGTGGAGCTGTACTCAGGGACCCAAAACAAACCAGCGGCCCTCTTAACTGGGGGTATCGCTACATAAGCATATTACTTCCTCACTTTTTTAAGGAGGCTGAGATTGGTCGGGCAGGGGGATAGTGTCAGTAATTTTTTATTTTATATAATTTTTTTACAATTACATTTTTTAATATTTATTGCATTTTTTTTTTTTGAGCAGCCCTATTGGTGGGCTTTGGTGAGATGTCAGGGGTCTAAACAAACCCCTGAGATCTCCCCTTTGAGTCAAAGAGAGGGGCTGAGGACACAGATTCCCCAGTCCCTTTCTAAGCAGCCTCAGCATTGAAGATAAATGGAGGGGAGACAGAGGCTCCAGTTCATTCATAATCTGAAGCAAAGTAAACACAGGTTACTCTGCTCAGTTATCACAGGACACTGGAGTAATCGGTAGCAATTGCTTTCTGTGTCCAATTTAGACAAGGAAGGGGCAGGTAAATGGCATATTTGCTGGCCCCTTCCTCCGCTCTCCATCCTGACACATCCCCCCAGCAGCTAGTGGGAGAGGAGTGGAGGGAAGCCGGCTGTGGGGGGACCAGGGGGGGCCAAAGGAGGAGCACAAAGGAGGGCCGTAAAAGGAGGACACAGGGGGGCCAGAGGACTTGGGGGCTGGAGGAGGAGGAGGACAGGGACAGCTCCAACCCCCGTTCTCCCTGTATAGCATTTAAGCTGACAGCCCCGGGAGGCAGAGGAGGTGAAGTGGCTGTCAGCTGCTTCACTGAAGGCTATACAGGGATATCGATGCTTGCATCTGTCCCTCCCGCTGCACCGATCATCCCTGACTATGAACCAGGGGATCATCCATGTGTGCAGTGCCCCCCCCCCCACACACATGGATGATACGCCACCGTATCACACCAAAAATCCCCCAAAATCCTATATATTTACTAAACCATCTCTCATGTTTTCTTTTTTCTGGTGAACATCTTCCCTGCCACAGCTCCTATGGAGGATTACCACCCTGCAAATGCCTTTTAGGAACGTACTGTTAACACCAGCCACAAAGTAGCCATATTTTAGGAGCAAAACACTGTAATAACACTTGTGAATTAACCTTTTACATACAGAGAACGGCAAAAAAAATAAAAATACTGTGTGTGTATATATATAATGCAACGTTGACAATCTTCTTATGTATTTCTAAATGATAGTATACAGTGTTTCCAAATGCAGACACTGCTGTTTATTCTCAGTCACAGTTTAATCAGTGCTGTAATGTTTGTGTTTAACAATTTTTTGCTAATAATTTATATTATTGTAGGTTTTTATTAATGAAAAGGATGACCGAAACATCTTCCAAGGATGATATGTTTGTTCAGCCTATGGTTTATGAGAAGCGATCTTCAGTATCCACCTCTCCTCTATCCCATGTACAGCTTGCATGTACCCATCAGTACTGTGCTTTCCCATTGAATAAAAATGAGCTTTGCATCTGGGAAACAGCTCGCCCACATGAACAGGTAATGGTCACCACTCTACTCTCATAGTGTTTCTAAATCCAAACACCTTGCCTCCCCCCTGTGACTGGACAGTCAAAGAAGAAGCAGCACACTCATGAGTTCATCTCCATCATTTTGCTGTTTCAACCAGTCAGCGTGGCTCCTTGTACTGCAGTACAGGTGACTGGCACCTTGTGCTGCTTTAATTAATTTGTGCCTTTAATGTCTGCCTTGAGCTCCCTTTTTGTTGTTGTTTTGTGCTAACAAAAGGTACACGTCATTCACAGCAATGTATAGCAGTGCAATGCCTTGCATTGCTGTACATCGCCATGTGGTTCACAAGGAAGCTAGTATCAGCGATAAAAATGTATCTTAGCGTGCTGCAGTGCAGGTGAATGGGACACATAGGAAACAATTGTCCATAGTACAGTATTCTGTGTAATTCTGTTTAATTATCTTCTATGATGGAAAGAGCCAAGAGTGGTCATAATGCATTTTTTTTCCTGAGTGAGGTATTGAAAAAAATACCACATCATGGCCACTAGATGGTGCTTTTTTTTATACATAGACCCTTAATTTTAGGTATCTGTTTTAAAACAGTACCAGGATGTTAATGAAAGTCTATGAGGTTACCAGCGAGGCTGCCACAAGGGAGCAAATGGTGCATGGTGTTTCTCCTTCTTAGCACAATCTACAGAACGGAGGTCATCCTTGTCATTAAGCACGTTTGTCTCTGCTTTCAAGGAAAATGTTAGATGGGATAGAAGTAGCAGATGGTCAAAATACTGTTTGGCCAGTAATTTTTTAAGTTAAAGTAATTTATGAAATTTTGTGAAATTATGCTTTCTGGTTACTAGATGAAGTTTATGCAAAGATTAATGTACATACCAAATACAAAATAATATGATGCTGAAGCTAGGCTAGAGATACCACTTGGTACAAATATTTCTCTATTGGATTCCATGACAAGCATGCAGTAGCACTTTTTAGTGGGTGTAGCAATGCTAGATTTTAACAAACTCTTCTCCCTTACTTCTGGTGACCTGCCATGGCCCACCTACAGTGGCGGACAAACTTCAGATCCTTCAATATCCCTTTTTGTAATTTTACTGGCTTGGTTGTCTAGGGAGAGAGGGTTAGGGGTACAGGATACCTAAGAACACAGCAGCAAGAATCTCTCCACACTCTCTTTACGCCCGAACAGGCTATTATCTTCCAGTAACTTTTGTCATAGGTCAGCTGTGGAACTTATTATGCCTTTGCCCCAGGCTATTGTAGGTTCTGTAGACAGTTAGCTACCTTAAATTTTTTTTTCAACCTCTGTCACAGGCCAAGTTTTCAGGGCTCTGTCAGAGACTCATTTAGAACACTCTAGGCCCAGATGGCAGCTAGGAAATGAACACGCTTTCGTAATTTTGGCTTCCTTCTCCAGGCAAAGCAATTAGAAGGCAAAGTCTGGACCCTGGACCCTACTACACTCACATTTTAACCAGGAAGAATCTGGGAGGCAAGGACTCTGCTACGTCTCTCCAAATATTTATCCTTTTTTCCCAGCCCACATCCCTGGCATAAACCCTCCAGTGATTGTCCAAGGCTGAATAAATATTGATAGGCCAATAAATTGTATCATCTCACTCTGCCTACTGAAGAACACTCAACAGCAACAGGCAGAAGTAATGTCATTGGGCTTAGGAGAAACCAAACCAGATAATAGCAATTAAGCTCAGGCTGGCTACACAAAATTTGGTTAGGGGCACTACAGCTTAAGACAGGATCCCTGGCATGGAAAACCGAAATACTAGTCTTGAGTGGAGTAGGCCTTATTGATTTTTGCAGATTTTCTTGAAGGAAAAAGCTAAAATTTATTTATTGAACTGTGTACAATTTTACTAAGATATTCTATATATTTTGTATTTGTTCAAATTTGGCAGCCCATGATTCTAAAAGGTCATCACCAGCCCATAACTGCAGTGGCAATAAAACAGGATGGGGATCAATGGTTGGCTTGCTCTGCTTCACAGGATTATGTCATTACATGGAATCTGAATGACTGCAGACGAGATGTGCTTCAAGGTAAGGGACTGTTAACTGTTGGCTGTTTTCACTGGTATTTTTACAGATAAGATAGTCAAATAAATCTTCATGTCATGGTAAAGCATACAGCTGGGTCAAGAAAAGTCTGAGAAAACAAATGGGTAATTGAAGTCATATCGTTGAATTTTAAGAGCTATTTAGTGTCTGGAGTGTATCTGCCTCTGTCTAATTCATAAATTTTTTTTCTGCTTTGGTATAAAAAGTTAAACAGAAACATGAACATTCCACAGTGTGGGCCTTTACTTGGAGAGATGGGAGCCAGATCATTGCCTGCTATGGAAATGCACCCCCCAAGTGCACATCTCCAGCATCACCACTGGTCTGCGTTAGTAAGGTGTAAATACATAAAATATCTCACTTCCTGTCATCAAGGAAGCAAATACAAATGAATGTAAACAATAACCATTGATTTCCATCGGCATAATTAGAACATGTGTGGGTAAAGCAAACCTCCAAGCACAGTAAAGTGCCTCTCTGATGCTAAGGGCCTTTACACAGCCTCAATAATTTTCCAGAGTGCTCAAGGAACCTAGAAAAATTTGATGTTCCACAACCAGGAAATAGTGTTAAGCCCCACCTCTTCCCTCCCCCCTGGCTTCCACCCGGGAGAGCTGTCTGTCCTTCTGGATCGGATAGTGCTTGGGTGATTGTGGACAGGAAGAGAAAAGCTTTAGTTGGTCCTAGCACTAGTGAGGAGATCCAGATGGCCATAAGTACCTTTCGGAGTGGAAAGGCTCCACGTCCTGATGGACTCCCTATTGAATTTTATAAAATGTATGGAGATATTTTTAGCTCCAAAACTGGCAGCAGTATATACAGGGGGGTTATAAGAAGGGTCTTTACCAGACTCAATGAGATATGCTCATATAGTTCTTAGTCACAAGGAAGCTAGAGATCCAAAATGATGTGCCTCTTATAGGCCAATAGCCTTATTAAACACTGATTTTAAAATATTGATGAAATTACTTTCCTTAAGAATACAACCTCTGCTAACATCATCATTGACTCTGACCAGACGGGATTTATGCACCAAAAATGGACAGATATTAATTTACATAGACTACACACTAATTTACATGCTCAACACACAAATGAAGGTTCCAGAACGGTGGCCTCTCTGGATATAGAAAAGACCTTCGATAATGTTGAATTGCCTTTTCTATGGGAAATACTTAGAAGGATGGCGATCCCACTAGTATTTATTTCTTGGCTACATACACTGTATCGAAATCCCATGTCAGTGGTTAAGCTGGGAGAAAGGTTGTCGGCTCCTTTCCACTTATATAAGGGAACGCGGCAGGGCTGCCCTCTCTCTCTCTTTGCTATAGCAATTGAGCCAGTGTCAGAGGTTCTTCGGGTTTCCCCAAATATTCAGGGTCTTTGAATTGGGGGACTGGAGGAGAGGGTAGCCGATGCAGACGATATGCTGCTGTTTTTGAATGATGCTGGTTCATCATTACAGGGAGCCTTAGACCTGATGAATACATATTCAGTAGTTACAGGTTTTAAGGTAAATTGGGGTAAATCCTTGCTGTTTGCTATCGAACCGGGGGCACAGGCTACAGCCTCCTTGAATCTGGCACTACAATGGGTGATGGATTTTAAATATCTAGGGATAGTAATTTCACGACAGGTCTGTGATTTTGTGCCGCTTAATCTAACCCCAGTAGTTCAGGAAAAAAATAAAAGCATGGGAGACCTTACCCTTGTCGCTATTGGGTCATATAAATTTATTAAAAAGGAAGGTTCTTCCAAAATTTCTATATTTATTTTGAAATTTACCACAATGGTTGCCAAAATCCTTTTTTACACAATTACATAGTATTTTTTCTTCATTTTTATGGAGAAATCAGTCACCTAGATATAAACTGACTACACTTATGCATCCCTTGGCGCAAGAAGGATTGACCTTTTCAGACTGCCATAAATATTATTTGGTGGCACAGTTGATAACGGCAGTAGGATAGATGAATCCAGATGAATACAACCCTTCTACAATGTTAGAGGCTGCAGTAGTCCATTCTTTAAAGCACTCCAAGCATTATTGTTGTAAGGCTTGAAAGCCCCATATAACTTGATTCCTTCAATGGTAACGACTACTAGGGCATGGAGAATCTGTCTAGCTTTTGAAAAATATCCTAGGTTGAATCTATCTGTCAGGAAAATCGTGGTTCCAGGCGGTTGATTGGCGCGCGCCGACGCGCGCCGACGCATGGTGGTGTGCGCGTTCCCGTGAGCGCGGGCTTGCGTGCGCGCGCGCGCTGGCGTCCAAGGGCGCGCGCCCTGTGATTCACATCCACCTGTATGGACTGTTGGCGCCAATGGGGCTATTTAATCAAGCAGCACCTGCTGGCTAGTGCTGCCTGATCTTCAGTATACCTGATACTCTGCACCAGCCACTACCTTGTTCCTGTGATCTCTCAGTGATCTGTTTGTTCCTGTGTTATACCCTGCTTACCTGTAAAGACCTTGGCTTAACCCTTTGGACTATCCGGATTTCCGCCTGCCTCAGACCTCTGCTTGACCGACCATTCTCCTGCCAACTCCTTTGTACTGTGCTGTTTGAACGTTGCCGACTTCTGCTTGGATTTGGACTTCTTATATCTCCTGCTCAAGGGACCTGTATCTGCTTATCCTGTATTATATCCGGCTTACAGTGAGTTTCACCACCTGTATTGGGAACCTCATCACCATCCCTTACCCGCTGAGTGACGTGAGTTTACCTGCCGTTATTTCACCACGCTGTCAGAAAACTCTACATACCGGAACTTTACCTTACTACTTGTGAACCCTGCTTACCTGCACTTCACCTCATCAACAGCGGACCGCCATCACCAACTTCCGGACCCCTACACCAGGCTCCCTTACCCTTCCTGACTTCCGTGCCTCCTGTACCCACCTCCAGGGGCCGTCAGTCGGATCCGTACGGGAGACCTCCTCCTGCCCAATTGGACTCATCTGTCAGGTACGTGCCGTTTGTGATAGTATCAGGCAGCCATGACCGAGTCCGGGCAGGGGGTCTCCCCCATGGAGGAACTAGGCAGACATCTAGCGGGTCTCACCCAAGCAGTAAAAGGCCTACAGGAAGGTTACACCCGTTTGATGGAACAGGTTCAGACTTTGTCCGCTAACTCTCAAGGAACGTCTTCCACGGGACTTCCCCAGCCACCTTCTGTAATTATGTTACCCCCAGAACCCAAAGTACCCCTACCCGAGAAGTTTTCTGGGGAACGAAGTAAGTTCCGTGCCTTCCGCAACGCATGTGAGCTGTATTTTGCCCTACAGCCACGGACTTTCTCTCTGGAAGCTACTAAGGTGGGCTTCATCATCTCCCTCCTGACAGGGGAACCCCAGACCTGGGCCCACCGCCTGCTGGAACAGAAAGCCACATCCTTGGAGTCCTTTAATAGTCTCTTCACTGCTATGTCACAGCTATATGAGGACCCTCAACCCACCGTTACGGCCGAAGTCGCATTACAGTCCTTACAGCAAGGTCGCAGAACGGCCGAGGACTATGCCGTCGAGTTCAAACGTTGGAGCTCTGATACAGAATGGAATGATGCGGCGTTACGCCATCAATTTCGCAAAGGATTATCAGACCCTCTGAAAGATGAACTGGCTCGAGTGGGGGTTCCTCCAACTTTGGATGAACTTATCAACTTATCAGTGCAAATTGACCGCCGTCTCAGGGAAAGACGGGCCGAAAGAGCCTCCGGGCCTTCTCGTCCCTTCTGGATGGTCCCCAAGGTCACCGGGCCACCCGGTGTGGCTCCTTCAGCTTCATCTACTCTAGCGACAGGAGCTCCGGAACCAATGCAGATTGGGTTGCTCAGACCTTCTTTGACTCCTGAAGAGAAGATGCGCAGACGGGCCCACAACCTGTGCCTATACTGTGGTGAACCTGGACATTATGCAAGAATGTGCCCCAACAAGACACGTAAGTGCCTGCCCTCTTCTTCCTTGTGTGCACCTGTCTTGCTTCCAACTGGCACTCACCTGGCGATCTCCATTATTTTACAGCTCTCCGGCCGGAGCATTCCAGTATCGGTCATCATTGACTCAGGAGCATGCAGCTGTTTCATTGATCAAGCCTTCGCAACCAGCCATGGCATTCCTCTTCAACCCAAGACCCGAGGTCTTTCAGTACACCTGGCCGATGGATCCACCCTTAGTTCCGGTCCGGTAACCCAAGAAACCACACCTCTATTAGCCACTATAGACTTTCAACATCAAGAATTTCTCTGTCTGGACGTCATACCATCTCCACTTTTTCCAATCATACTTGGAATGCCCTGGTTGCGGGCCCACAACCCCAATATCAACTGGGCCACAGGGGAAGTCCAGTTCTCTTCTGAATATTGTCGGCAGAATTGTCAATGTCAAACCTCTGTCAAACTGGCTCCTCTTCTCTGTATGGGGTCTGATGCTGAACTCCATCAGTCCATTCCTGAACCCTACCGGGACTTTGTGGATGTATTCAGTAAAAAGGGGGCAGAAACTCTTCCTCCCCACAGGCCTTATGATTGCCCCATAGAATTATTACCTGGAACAGAAGTCCCCTTTGGAAGGATTTTTCCATTAACGGAACAGGAATTGGGCACTCTAAAAGACTACATAGATGAAAATCTAGCAAAAGGCTTCATCCGCCCCTCCACGTCCCCGGCCGGCGCGGGCATCTTCTTTGTTGAGAAAAAGGACCACTCCCTACGCCCTTGCATTGACTACCGGGAATTAAATAAAATTACCATCAAGAATAGATACCCTCTACCACTGGTGCCAGAACTCTTCCAAAGACTGGGGACAGCCAAAATCTTTACTAAACTGGATCTTCGCGGGGCTTACAACTTAATCCGCATCCGAAAAGGGGACGAGTGGAAAACGGCTTTTCGCACTCGATTTGGACATTATGAGTATCTTGTCATGCCTTTCGGCCTGTGTAACGCTCCTGCTACGTTCCAACATTTTGTCAATAACATTTTCCACGATTATCTGGATCTGTACGTTATTGTTTATCTAGATGACATCTTAGTTTTTTCTACTTCTTTGAATGATCACCGCAAGCATGTCCGAAATGTTCTTGGCCGCCTGAGACAGCATGGATTATACGCTAAACTTGAAAAGTGCAGTTTTGAAATCCACACCGTGCAATTCCTGGGATTAATTATTTCTGCTGATGGAATAAAAATGGACCCTGAAAAGGTATCCGCTATCCTGGATTGGCCAGCACCCATGGACAAAAAAGGAGTACAACGCTTCGTTGGCTTTGCCAATTTCTACAGAAAGTTTATTAAAGATTTTTCCTCCATCATTTCCCCTATTACCGAACTCACCAAACAGGGGACTCGATTTCTCTGGACTCCCGAAGCACAACTGGCCTTTGAAGAGCTCAAGAGACTTTTTACTTCGGCCTCCATTCTCAAACACCCAAACCCAGCTTTGCCCTTCGTATTAGAGGTTGACGCCTCCGAGATTGCAGTAGGTGCCGTGTTGTCCCAACGACAGGGTGCCAAGGCCCTTCTTTATCCTGTGGGTTTCTTCTCTCGCAAACTGACCTCGTCAGAACGAAACTACGATGTGGGCGACAGGGAACTTCTTGCCATAAAGGTAGCATTGGAGGAATGGCGCTATCTACTCGAAGGTGCTGCGCACCCTGTTCTGGTTTACACCGATCATAAGAACTTGGAGTACCTGAGGACGGCCAAAAGATTAAGACCTCGGCAGGCCAGGTGGGCTCTATTCTTCTCACGGTTTCAGTTCCACATAACCTATCGACCAGGTTCCAAGAATACCAAACCAGATGCTCTTTCCCGAATGTTTTTGGATACCGAACAGGCCCCACTTCCCGACACCATTTTACCTTCTGGGAACTTCTTGCTCTTACAGGGGGATCTTATTTCTCAAATCAAACAAGCCTCTGTTGGGATGCGTCCTCTGGATGGGATGTCCGTTAAGGACGGTCTGTTCTGGCATGAAGACAAAATTGTAGTACCAGAAGAATTAAGGGTGCGTGTACTAGAGTTATGCCACGACCACAAACTGGCAGGGCACTTCGGCACTCAAAAAACAACCAATCTGCTGCAACGTACTTTCTGGTGGCCTCATCTGACCCGGGATTGTAAAAGATATGTTGAGTCATGCAATGTTTGTGCACGAAACAAAACTAGCCGGACAAGAGCCTGGGGTCTATTAAAACCTCTACCAGTCCCAGAAAGGCCATGGAATATGGTTTCAATAGACTTTATTGTCGAACTTCCCCCATCGGAGGGGTTTTCTTCTATCTTTGTCGTAGTAGACAGACTATCAAAGATGGCCCACTTCCTGCCCATGAAGGGCACCCCGTCAGCCATGGAAACAGCCAAAACATTTATCAAAGAAGTGGTAAGATTACATGGAATTCCAAAAAATATTGTTTCAGATCGTGGTGTCCAGTTCACCTCCAGATTCTGGAAGGCCCTCTGTGGATCTTTGGAAATTGAATTGGCATTCTCCTCGGCATATCATCCACAGACAAATGGGCAGACTGAGAGAACTAATCAAACCCTAGAACAATATTTACGCTGTTTTTCTACTTTCTCTCAAGATGACTGGGCTCCTCTGCTTCCCATTGCCGAATTCTCATACAACAACTCTCTACACTCATCCATCAATCAGACACCGTTTTTTTGCCAACTACGGCTACCATCCATCTTTTCTACCTCAATCAATACCTGAATGTTCAGTGCCCGCAGTATCCAAAACCTTGGACTTTTTCTCCACTAACAATAAAGTACTGCAGGAGACCATGACTAAAGCCCAGGAAACTTACAAAAGAACCTTTGATGAAAAGAGACGTGGGGAACTCATCCTGGAACCCGGTAACCAGGTCTGGTTGTCCACCATCAATTTGAAATTGGCATGCCCTTCCCGGAAACTGGGTCCAAAATTTTTAGGGCCCTTTCCTGTAAAAAGGAAAATTAACAATGTCGCTTATGAACTTGATCTACCCACTTCCCTAAGGATCCACCCAGTTTTCCATGTTACTCTCTTAAAACCCGTGATTCCAAATTCATTTGTGGGCCGTAGGACCGGTCCCCCCAAACCTGTCATTATCAACAACGAAGAGGAATTTGAGGTGGAATCAATCTTAGATTGTAGGAAAAGACGTGGTCAGATCCAGTTTCTCATCAAATGGAAGGGGTATGGGCCCGAGGACAACTCATGGGAGCCTGAGGGAAATCTACATGCCAGTGAGTTACTACGAACTTTCAAAGACTCTCATGCTTCCAAATTGGCGCAACTGGGCATCCGGAGGCTGCCCTTAAGGAGGGGGCACTGTCAGGAAAATCGTGGTTCCAGGCGGTTGATTGGCGCGCGCCGACGCGCGCCGACGCATGGTGGTGTGCGCGTTCCCGTGAGCGCGGGCTTGCGTGCGCGCGCGCGCTGGCGTCCAAGGGCGCGCGCCCTGTGATTCACATCCACCTGTATGGACTGTTGGCGCCAATGGGGCTATTTAATCAAGCAGCACCTGCTGGCTAGTGCTGCCTGATCTTCAGTATACCTGATACTCTGCACCAGCCACTACCTTGTTCCTGTGATCTCTCAGTGATCTGTTTGTTCCTGTGTTATACCCTGCTTACCTGTAAAGACCTTGGCTTAACCCTTTGGACTATCCGGATTTCCGCCTGCCTCAGACCTCTGCTTGACCGACCATTCTCCTGCCAACTCCTTTGTACTGTGCTGTTTGAACGTTGCCGACTTCTGCTTGGATTTGGACTTCTTATATCTCCTGCTCAAGGGACCTGTATCTGCTTATCCTGTATTATATCCGGCTTACAGTGAGTTTCACCACCTGTATTGGGAACCTCATCACCATCCCTTACCCGCTGAGTGACGTGAGTTTACCTGCCGTTATTTCACCACGCTGTCAGAAAACTCTACATACCGGAACTTTACCTTACTACTTGTGAACCCTGCTTACCTGCACTTCACCTCATCAACAGCGGACCGCCATCACCAACTTCCGGACCCCTACACCAGGCTCCCTTACCCTTCCTGACTTCCGTGCCTCCTGTACCCACCTCCAGGGGCCGTCAGTCGGATCCGTACGGGAGACCTCCTCCTGCCCAATTGGACTCATCTGTCAGGTACGTGCCGTTTGTGATACTATCCCCGAATACCCCCTTGTGGGGTAACCCCCAGTTGCCCCATCTGAGCTCCATTCAAGATCCAGGAGCCTGGGCTAAATTTAAGGTTAAAACTGTGGTAGTGGAGGGGAAAAATGTGGTACCCTTTGCAAGCTTGATAGAGCACTGGAATATTCTAGGGAGTTATTTTTTTCAATACATGCAACGTTCCCATGCCCTTTCTGCCCAGTTTCCTTAAGGTCTTCGGCAACTTGTAGAGTCTGGGTTAGAGCAAATAGTTAGAGCGGGGTCAGCAAGGAAACCAATTTCAGCTTTATACACCCACCTTGTGGTCATATCGTTATCAGGTATGAGAGAGCTCTGGTCATGCTGGGTGAGAGATATCCCAGAGTTAGATGAAGCGGATTGTGAGGATATATGGGGATTTCCCTTCCAGATATTGATCTCCCTTCGAGACAGGCATATACTATTTAAGATAATACACAGAGCATATTATACATCATATAGATTATATAAAATAAGTCCATGAAACTCCCAGAACTGCTGGAGATGTGGGCATACTCCAGGAGATTTCATCCATATATTTTGGACTTGTCTGGCTATTGCTATGTTTTGGACAGGGGTTATGGATGTGATTGCTAGTTACGTCTGTTGCTCTAGAACAAAACGAGACGATTTGCCTTTTAGGATTGGTGAGAAATATTATCCCTATAGTTGCAAAGAGAACACAAATAAGCTTACTACTCTTCTATTCGAGAACGGCAATTGTACTAAGCTGTAAAAAGCCAACTCCGCCTTCACTAGCTTTTTGGAAATATTTAGTAAATAGTAGTCTACCCTTCTATCTACAAAGATACATTTTGTAACAGAGGAAGTAAAAAAAAAAATATGAAAGAGACTGGTCTAGTTGGATAGCAGAACCTACAACTGCCTCCAGACAACCTATGGATTAAACACAAAGTAACAAAAACATAGTAAAGAATAAATGTATGGGAAGTCTAGGGAGCAAAATATGAAGCAATATTAGATAAGAGAGCGAAGGGGTATACAAACCACACCATGGTATGAGATTTTTAACTGGGTAGAATAAGACTCTTATTGAAATGTAAATGTACAGTATCTCACAAAAGTGAGTACACCCCTTACATTTTTGTAAATATTTTATTATATCTTTTCATGCGACAACACTGAAGAAATTACACTTTGCTACAATGTAAAGTAGTGAGTGTACAGCTTGTATAACAGTGTAAATTTTCTGTCCCCTCAAAATAACTCAACAAACAGCCATTAATATCCAAACCGCTGGCAACAAAAGTGAGTACACCCCTAGTGAATATGTCCAAATTGGGCCCAAAGTGTCAATATTTTGTGTGACCACCATTATTTTCCAGCACTGCCTTAACCCTCTTGCGCATGGAGTTCACTAGAGCATCGCAGGTTGCCACTGGAGTCCTGTTCCACTCCTCCATGACAACATCACGGAGCTCCACCTTCTGTTTGAGGATGCCCCACAGATGCTCAATAGGGTTATAGGTCTGGAGACATGCTTGGCCAGTCCACCACCTTTACCCTCAGCTTCTTTAGCAAGGCAGTGGTCGTCTTGGAGGTGTGTTTGGGGTCATTATCATATTGGAATACTGCCCTGCGGCCCAGTCTCCAAAGGGTGGGGATCATGCTCTGCTTCAGTATGTCACAGTACATGTTGGCATTCATGGTTCCCTCAATGAACTGTAGCTGCCCAGTGCCAACAGCACTCATGCAGCCCCAGACCATGACACTTCCACCACCATGCTTGACTGTAGGCAAGACACACTTGTCTTTGTACTCCTCACCTGGTTGCCGCCTTACACGCTTGACACCATCTGAACCAATTAAGTTTATCTTAGTCTCATCAGACCACAGTAATCTATGTCCTTAGTCTGCTTGTATTCAGCAAACTGTTTGCAGGCTTTCTTGTGCATCATCTTTAGAAGAGGTTTCCTTCTGGGACGACAGCCATGCAGACCAATTTGATGCAGTGTGCGGCGTATGGTCTGAACACTGACAGGCTGACCCCCCACCCCTTCAACCTCTACAGCAATGCTGGCAGCACTCATAAGTCTATTTCCCAAGGACAACCTCTGGATATGACGCTGAGCACGTGCACTCAACTTCTTTGGTTGACCATGGCGAGGCCTGTTCTGAGTGGAACCTGTGCTGTTAAACTGCTGTGTATGGTTTTCACCCTGCTGCAGCTCAGTTTCAGGGTTTTGGCAATCTTCTTATAGTCTAGGTCATATTTATGTAGAGCAACAATTCTTTTTTTCAGATCCTCAGAGAGTTCAGAGAGTTCTTTGCCACAAGGTGCCACTTTGAACTTCCAGTGGCCAGTATGAGAGAGTGAGAATACCTGCTCCCCATTCACACCTGAGACCTTGTAACACTAATGTTAATGTCACAATTACTGAAAGAAGTTGATTTAGAAGGTAAGCCGGAAGTTTTTTTAGTGACAGCGGATATTTCATCCCTCTACACAATAATTCAGCACGATGATGCTTCTGTTGGCTCTTAATTGGGCTTTAAGTAAAAGTGATGATATTTCGCAAAAAAACATTTTTTAACCACTTTTAGACCGGACCATTTTGCTGGCTTAAGACCAGACCACTTTTTGCGATTCGGCACTGCGCCGCTTTAACTAACAATTGCGCGGTCGTGCGATGTGGCTCCCAAACAAAATTTACGTCCTTTTTTCCCCACAAATAGAGCTTTCTTTTGGTGGTATTTGATCACCTCTGCGGTTTTAATTTTTGCGCTATAAACAAAAAGAGTGACAATTTTGGAAAAAACACAATATTTTTTACTTTTTGCTATAATAAATATCTCCCAAAAATATATATAAAAAAACATTTTTTTTGCTTAGTTTAGGCCGATACGTATTCTTCTACATAACTTTGGTAAAAAAAATAGCAATAAGCGGTTATTGATTGGTTTGCGCAAAAGTTATAGCGTTTACAAAATAGGGGATAGTTTTATGGCATTTTTATTAATATTTTTTTTTTTTTTACTAGTAATGGCGGCGATCATCGATTTTTATTGTGACTGTGACATTATGGCGGATACATCACACAATTTTGACACATTTTTGGGACCATTTGTCATTTTTACAGCGATCGGTGCAATTAAATTGCACTGATTACTGTAAAAATGACACTGCCAGTGAAGGGGTTAACCACTAGGGGGCTAGGGAGGGGTTAAGTGTGTGCTAGGGATGTTTTCTAACTGTAGGGGGGAGGGGCTGTGTGTTACACTACACTGATCAGCTCTCCCCTGATTACAGGGAGAGCTGATCAGTGACAGTGTCACTAGGCAGAATGGGGAGATGCTTGCTTACATCAGCATCTCCCCGTTCTGACTCTCCGTGAGACGATCGCGGGTATTCCCATGGCGATCGAGTCCGCGGGACCCGCGACCCGACTTATGGAGCTTGCGACGGGCACGCGCTTGCGCGAATGGCACGGCGGCAAATTCAAAGGGACTTACCTGTACGCCCTTAGGCCTGTCCGTGCCATTCTGCCAACGTAAATGTACATGCGGCGGTCGGCAAGTGGTTAAGGAAAGCTTAAGATTTCTGCTTATCCCATAATTATTTATGGTACCAAGGGCAATTTTTTTTCTCAGAGGAGGGGTGTGGCTATGGATGCAAAATTTGTGCCCAGCCTGGCAAACCTTTTTGTGGGGGTCATGGTAGGATAAATATGTATTTAGTAAAAAAAGAAAAAGAACGCGACTGTTCTATAGAAGGTTTATTGACGATCTGCTCTTTATTTGGGCAGGTTCTGAGACTTCTTTACAAGATTTCTTAATAGAGTTGAATAATAATATTAGGCATTGAGTATCAGTGGATTAGGGAACAGACTAATTTTCTTGATGTTAATATTTTCAGACAGAATAACTGTCCAAAGTGTATTTTAAACCAATCATTAACAACAGTTAGTTGTCTTTTCCAGTAGACACCACCCTTTATGGCTTAGAAATACACCCAAGGGCCAGATAACAAGAGTCAGGAAAAACTGCAGTTTAGACTCAGATATTTTTGTCTCATTCTCTGGTAATTAATGAGCCGTTTGTTCAGAAGGGATATGGTGGTGAATGGTTGGAGAGAAAAATACATGTTAAATATACCAAGGGAGGATTGTTTATGTGATAAGGTCAAAGATGAGACCAATAAAAATCAACAGTGGGGCTTTATTTCTGACTTTCTTTCACAATATAGAGAAGCAAAGGCAATTTTCAGGAGGCACTGGCATATCTTGCTTATGGACAAAGTTTTGGGACTGGTGCTCCCTGAAAATCCCACATTTATTTGTATAAGGGCACCAAATTTTGGGGCAAAAGTGGTATAAAGATATTAGACCCCCCGGTGATACAACAGATGTTTTGGGACAGAACTGTTTTTCAACCAATGATTTTGGCTGAAATAAGCTGATTGGCTTCTGTGTTTACAAACACATAGAACTCCGTGTGGATACGAACAGCGATTTGGCTGTTTCTTCTACCTGAAAAAAAAAAAACAACCAGGTTAGAATGTAAAAGCAAAGCAGCACACATTACACATTGTTAGGCGCACACAGTTAACCCCTTGATTGTCCCTTAATGTTAACCTCTTCTCAGCCAGTGTCATTTGTGCAATGTCAGTGTACATTATTATCACTGATCACTGTATTAATATCACTAGCAACGTCAGTGTCAGTTATTGACCCTCCCAGATAGGGTCTGTTAGCGCCAGATTGCCCACCACCCAATCACAGTCACACAATCGCTGATCACTGCCGTTACAGTATAGTGTATATAGCTGCGTATTTCCAGTATACTGTGTGTGCTTAAAAGGGTTGTAAAGGTAAAAAAATTTCACCTTAAAACCTCACACAATGCCGGTCCCCCCAGCCCCCTCGTTTTACTTGCCTGACCCCTCGAAAGTCCCGCACTCGCACCCGACATCCTCTTCGCTGATCAGCCTGGCCGCTGATTGGTTACAGTGGATGGATTGAAAGCAGCGCAGCCATTGGCTCGCACTGCTGTCAATCACATCCAATGACGCGGCACTCCGGGGATGGGGCCGAGTGATACAGTGAGCGGCTATGGCCACCGGCTGTATGACGGGAGCGCGCCCGCAAGCACTTCTCACCATGCGAAGGCGCTCGCATGAACGTGAGAAGTCCTTGCGGGGAGGGGGGGGGTGCGAAGACAGCTGCCGAGGGAACCCAGAAGACCAGGTTCGGGGCCACTCTGTGCAAGCTGCACAGTGGAGGTAAGTATAACATGTTTGTTATAAAAAATTCATAAAAAAATACCTTTTACAACCCCTTTAACTACCGTATATACTCGAATATAAGCCGAGATTTGCAGCCCATTTTTTAGGGCTGAAAGTCCCCCCCTCGGCTTATATTCGAGTCACCGCCGTCTGCCTACATGAACAGCGTGTCATGCAGACAGATGGCAGTTTTCAAAAGCCGCGCCTCCTCCTCCCGCCCGTTCGTGATAGGCGGACACTAATTTTCCCAGCAGTAAGTCAGTGTGCAGTGTTCCGCCTATCACGGATGTCCTGTCATTCTCATCTCATGGATGAGGATGAGAGGACGTCCGTGATAGGCGGAACACTGCACACTGACTGCTGGGAAAACAGCGTTCCTCCTATCACGGACGAGGAGGAGGATGAGGAGGCGCGGCTTTTGTAATTTTAGAATGGCGCCGTACACGCTGTGGGGGGACAGAGCGAGACTGCATCGGCGGAAGACCGATGACAGATGGCAGAGGACAGATGGCACAGGACAGATGGCACAGGACGGATGACAGAGGACCCGCAGATCGGCACAGGTAGGCTGCAATGGGGACACAGGTGGGGGGGGGGGGGGGGTCTGTACAGGGGACAGGCAGCTGCAGATGGGCATTGCTGACCCTCTTTTCCACTTACAGTAGCTGCTGTATTTTTTACCCTCGGCTTATACACGGGTCAATGCATTTTTCCCATTTTTTTGTGGTGAATTAGGGGCCTCGGCTTATACTCGGGACGGCCTATACTCGAGTATATACGGTATGTGTAAGGTGTGTACAGTGTGTACAGTGTGCTGCTTTTACTAATTGATTTCTAAGTTTTTCATCCCTGCAGAAACACAGATCTGTACAGAGCTCTGTATTGATTATCAACACAGAGCTCTGGGTTGTGATTGCACATAGCCGACCAGCAGGTCCCAGCTGTGAATCAATGGCTGGGACTTGCTGACAGGCTCCGGCTGTGTACAATCACAGCGGGAACGCATGCCCGCACCCTAAACTCAGAAGTAGGAAGCAACATACAGGTTTGCTTTTTTTCCTTCAGTGGTCGCTTGTCCGCAGTAAATTGCGGGCGGGTGCTAAGTGGTTAATGTGTTTCACTAATCAATATAAGTGTAAACAAGTCCTAAGTAATTATTCAAAAAATCTAATCACAATTACACAGTGGGGTTGATTTACTAAAGGCAAAAAGACTGTTCACTCTGCAAGTACAGTTGCACTCATTCTACCTACTATCTACTCATTCTGTGGTGAATCTCTGCTAATTTCCATCATCCAATGATGTGCAAGCAAAAATGCTGTTTTTTTTTTTTCTTTGCCCCTGATTGGGTATTCTTTACAAAGTGAAGCTTAACCACATTCACTAAGCTCTGGTGAAAATTAGTGCAACTGCATTTGCAAAGTCCACAGTCTATTTGCCTTTAGTAAATCATCCCGTGTCTAAATGTATTGTGATACTTAATATTTTAGCTAGATGGCAGTCTTAAACTTCTGATAAGGAGATATTTTTGTTTCATTTTTCTATTCAGTTTTGGATAAAGTATTAACAACTTTGGGTCTGATTTATGCATGTACTATTGCATTTGAATGTCGCCTGAATAAGCACCTTACTCCTATGCTCACAAACATTTTAATTCACTTGCAATGTGTGCAAATGTGCAAGCACACAGGCTACACTGAATATATGTGGAACCATATTCCAGTCTATAAATAATCCATGTATCCCTGCTCTCAATTATTTTATTTAGTAAAGCAGGCTCACTATATGTATACGTTTGTTTATGTAATGTATTTTAGATATCTTCTTTTTATGCAGTAATAAACTTCAAAATGAAAGTAATGATTTCTAGAAAACCTACAAAGAAATTCTTACCTAAAATAAATGACATAAACTGGTCTGAAGAAACTGATGTAAACTTTACCTTTTGTAAATTAACTTTACTTATTACCTAAGACAGGTATTTATCTAGTGCCATCAATCTACGTAACACTTTACATATTGTACATTCATATCAGTCTCTGCTCTCAAGAGCTTAAAATCTAAGGTCCTTAGCTCACATACCCCTGGGACAATTTAGACAAAAGCCTTGGAAGCACAGGGAGAACATGCATACTCAATGCAGATAGTGTCCCGAACAGGGGACCCCAGTGCTGCAAGGCAGAACTGCTTACCACTTTTAAGAATACAGGAGTCTTAAAGCTGAATTCCAACTTTATTTTCACTAGAACTAAATAGAATGATCATTACCAGCCTAAATCATACCTCTGTACCATGTTGCTTTGTTTACATATCGCCTGATATTCTGGGTTTAGTTGTGCCTTAGTATCATGTGACACACTGTATATCCTGCTGATAGACTCTGCCCATTCCACAGCCACTTTCTGCAGCAGCTAGAGTCTGAACAACCCTCTTTGTAGTTTTTTAGACTCTACAAATAATGTAACTTCCTTCACAGCTCTGATGGTGGGTGGGATTAAATTTATCCTAACTAGCATTTGATCCTGCACAGTCACACCTATAGAAAGAGTCCACACCTCCCAAGTCCCGCCTCACAACAGATCACAGCATTATTCAAGAAGGAAACCCCTTCATACACAGCCTGTTTTGAAAGATAGCTGTTCTGCTGCTGGGCAGTTAAAGTGTTACTAGCATGTACCCATCGAAAGGAAACAGCGGCGAATACTTTATTGTGGGCTTATAGCCATCATCCAAAGTTGCTAAAAAATGGTATAGTGGGCCAGTTCCTATGTATCAAACGAAACTGTGTGAAATATTAATACTATAAGCAAGAAGAAAAAGAATTATACTCAAGGTTTTGTGAACCTGTATACTCCCATAGACAACTTTGCAGAGCTAAACAAAAGTTGTCAGCTATGACAGAAATTATATCCTATAAAAAAAGCGGAATAAAGAAAAGAAAGAGATAGAGGGACAAGACCATGTTAGACTGATTACTCAATTTGGTGCTCAATGGAAAAAAGTGCGTGAGGTTCTACAAAAACACTGGGGGATACTCTTGAATAATTCAAATATACAGTGCCTTGAAAAAGTATTCATACCCCTTGACATCTTCCACATTTTGTCATGTTACAACCAAAATCGTAAATTTATTTTATTGGGATTTTATGTGACGGACCAACCCAAAGTGGCACATAATTTTGAAATGAAAAGAAAATGATAAATGTTTTTCAAACTTTTTTACAAATAAATATCTGAAAAGTGTGGCGTGAATTTGTATTCAGCCCCCTTTACTTTGATACCCCTAACTAAAATCTAGTGGAACCAATTGCCTTCAGAAGTCACCTTATTAATCAATAGACTCCACCTGTGTGTAATTTAATCTCAGTTGAAATACAGCTGTTCTGTGAAGCCCTCAGAGGTTTGTTAGAGAACCTTAGTGAACAAACAGCATTGTGAAGGCCAAGGAACACACCAGACAGGTCAGGGATAAAGTTGTGGAGAAGTTTAAAGCAGGGTTAGGTTATAAAAAAAATATCCCAAGCTTCTAACATCTCACATAGCACTGTTCAATCCATCATCCGAAAATGAAAAGAGTATGGAACAACTGCAAACCTACCAAGACATGGCCATCAACCTAAATTGACAGGCGGGGCAAGGAGAGCATTCATCAGAGAAGCAGCCAAGGGACCCACGGTAACTCTGGAGGAGCTGCAGAGATCCACAGCTTAGGTGAGAGAGTCTGTCCACAGGACAACTATTAGTCGTGCACTCCACAAATCTGGTCTTTATGGAAGAGTGGCAAGAAGAAAGCCATTGTTGAAAGAAAGCCATAAGAAGTCCCGTTTGCAGTTTGCAAGAAGCCATGTGGGAGACACAGTAAACATGTGGAAGAAGGTGCTCTGGTCAGATGAGACAAACATTTTACTTTTTGGCCTAAAAACAAAACTCTACGTGTGGTGAAAAAATAACACTGTGAAACATGGCGGTGGCAGCATTATGTTGTGGGAATGCTTTTCTTCAGCAGGGACAGGGAAGCTGATCAGAGCTGATGGTAAGATGGATGGAGCCAAATACAGGGCAATCTTAGAAAAAAACCTGTTGAAGTCTGCAAAAGTCTTGAGTTTGGGGTGGAGGTTCACCTTCCAGCAGGACAACGACCCTAAACATACAGCCAGAGCTACAATGGAATGGTTTAGATCAAAGCATGTTCATGTGTTAGAATGGCCCAGTCAAAGTTCAGACCTAAATCTAATTGAGAATCTGTGGAAAGACTTGAAAATTGCTGTTCACAGATGCTATTCTATATCTATTATATCTGACAGAGCTTGAGCTATTTTGCCAGGAAGATGGCAAACATTTTACTCTCTAGATGTGCAAAGCTGGTAGAGACATCCCCAAAAAGACTTGCAGCTGTAATTGCAGCGAAAGGTGATTCTACAAAGTATTGACTCGGCGGGGGCGGAATACAAATGCACGCCAAACTTTTCAGATATTTATTTGTAAAAAATTTGGAAAACCATTTAAAAATTTCCTTCCACTTAAAGTGGAGTTCCAGGCCTTTTATGTTTATTAAGTCAGCAGACACTTATCTGTTCCAGGGTCCAGCAATGCGGCCGAATGGAGCGTTGCTCCTCTCCCCCTCCTCTCTGCCGGCGCCTCCATTGCCACTCTGAGCACCCGGGGAGTGACAGCTTTCGGCTTCATGGCCGGGCACGCACGGCGCATGCGCGAGTCGCCCTGTGCTCCCGGAGTGGACAGACGATCTCCTAGGACCTGTCACGTGTCCCAGGAGATCGCCTAGAGGGAGGGGCCGCCTAAGGCGAAAGGAGAAGTCGCCTTGGTGGTCCCTGGGCGGAAGGAGGAAGTGGGACAGGAAGTCCCCCTCCTAACGAACCCCTTACTCCCCCCCTAAAAAAATTACATGCCAAATGTGGCATGTAAGGGGCGAGGAGTGCTTAAAGCGGAAGTTCCATTGTTGGGTGGAACTACACTTTAACAATTATGTGGCACTTTGTATTGGTCTATTACATAAAATCCCAATAAAATACATTTACGTTTTTGGTTGTGACACACAAAATGTGGAAAATTTCAAGGGGTATGAATACTTTTTCAAGACACTGTAGCTAAATATGCAGGAGATGCCCCAAAAATGGTGGCCTGCAGGACATGCAATCTTGGCGATATTTTGGTTCGTACAGAGTTTGTAAGGACACCTGATAGCAATTGGCTATCTGAATATCCTAGAGCCAAGGGAATGTTCCCTTGTGGCAAATGCCAAATGTGTCCCTTTTGTGGACCGCATAGCAACCTTTATGGACTCTGAGAATGAAAAAGGTTACACCATTAAGGATTTGATCAATTGCTCCACCTCTAGGGTAATCTTTATGCTCACCTATCCATGCAAAAAGTTTTATATTGGAAAAACAAAAAGGCAACTTTGTATTAGGATCGGTGAGCATATGAGGGAAATTAAAGAGAGGGATCCTTAAAAGCCCCTGGCCAAGCATTTCCAAAAGGTACATGGGGGCAGCATGGAGGGCATGAAGATCAAGAGTATCTAAGCTCTTAAAGTGGGGTGCCCCTTAAAAAAATAATTAAAAATCAGCAGCTGCAAATACTGCAGCTGCTGACTTTTAATAATCGGACACTTACCTGTCCCAGGGTCCAGCGATGCGGGGGATCGAAGCCCCGCTCGTTCCCTGCTCCGCTCGGCGGCGCCGGCATTCTTACTGTGGGCACTCGGCTGTGGCTTCACAGCCGGGCACCCACTGCGCATGACGTGATACGCCGCGCAGTCATCTGGGACCTGTCACGTGCCCCAGATGACTGACTGCGCCGAGGGGAAGTGATGTCACCAACCCGGGCACTGAAGGAGGCAGACTACGAGGGACCCCCTAGCAACAGGCATTTAGAGGTGAGTAAAAACATTATTTTTTTTTCCCAATTAGTTTTATTTAATTTTTTTTAGGAATTTTAAGCAATTTTTTATTTTTTTTGGTGGAAACACCATTTTAAGTTGTCTTCAATAGGGTCCTTCTCAAAATGGAGACGTGGTGGATTTGTAAGCTCTGGGCTTCGGTCCCCCTAGGATTAAAATAAATTGTCAGGTATTTTTAGAAGACTAAATGAAACATCAGTGATACCATTCTCCTGTTCTGTTTTCATCACTAATACCGCTTGCCGACTGTCTACCGCCGTTATACTGCGGCAGAATGGCACAGGCAGGTGAATCGCAGTCATGGTACGTCGATAGCCACCTATAGCAAGCCTGTTTTTGCCTTTCATTAACCGCTTGGTTATCTGGGAGCTTTACTCCATACGAGGATAAACCCACCCTTTCCTTTATATGCCTTATACTGGTTAGTTGGCAAAACAGCCTACTGGTGCTTGGGCACCTACATTGTGGCAATATAGATATATCTATCTATATAGATATATATACCCACTACTCCTGTTTTTAGTTTTAAAGTGTTATGAAACCCACAACAGTAAAATCAGTCTTCATATGCAGTAAAGCATGTTTGTTATACTCACTGCGGAACCTAAGTCCCCTTTCATACTGAAGCTTTTTTCAGGCGCTACATCGCTAAAAATAGCGCCTGAAAAAAGCGGGTCCTTTCACTGTGCGCTAGCAGGACGGTAAAAAAAAGTCCTGCTAACAGCATCTTTGGAGGTGTGAAGAAGCAGTGTATTCACCGCTCCTATACAACTCCTACCCATTGAAATCAATGGGGCAGCGCGGTAGTACCGCAGGGTTTTTTAACCCTTTTTCTGCCGCTGGGGGGGGGGGGGGGGGGGTTAAAACTGCCCCGCTAGCAGCCGAATACCGCTGCTAAAACGACGCCCGCACCGCCCCAGTGTGAAAGGGGCCAAAGGGATTAAACACCCACAGTAACCCCAGGACCCACCTACATCATCTCCAAGAACTGGTACAAGTGACTACCATAGCCGGCCCTGAAAGTACAGAGGCTGAAAGGATCATGGGAGATGTAGTATCAGGACTGGAAAAGGAAGGAATCAAGAAGTCAGAGAACTTTGACATTCAGTCAGGGGCAGGAGTGACATCACAGACACAGAAACCTGCTGTATCCAGCTAAAGGAGGTATGTTACACATAAACTGACAGTGGGGTTGTGATTCGTTTACATGCATAATGCATTTGTTGTTTTGGGGAGGAAAAGCTGGCGTTCTTCTTTAAGCTGGCAGTACATGTCTCAAATTTTGGCAGATTCCCACTGAATCTGCCAAAATCTGAGCTGCGGACAGACCTGTTGATACCAGTTGGTTCGATAAACTTTGATTGCAAAATCAAAAACTTCATCCATATCTATTTGTACATTTTATGCCTTTGTACATTTTATGGCTCTGACTAGCACATGAAAAGCCCCAATTTCTTTCCTCTATATAGTTGAAAAATCAAAGGATCCTGGTGGAAAATTGTTGGTCAAACATTGACTGCATCCAATCAGATGCAGTCACTGTTTAGGCATTCAGACAACCGCAGGTCCTGTGGTTGTCTCAATGTAATGTCCGGTATGGGAAATTCCTCTATCTTCTCTGTTTAACTTGGATTGGGGACTCATTTAGCCCACAGGTCTGAATGAGAGAAATCCTAATGTGTATGGCTAGAAGTATAAGCATAACACCACTTTGTCACTGGGATTGCCTATTATTTAAAGCATAAGTTCACCATTCAAAAAAATGTATTAATTAATAAATACACATATTTTTGCTGGGTAAAAAATGTGCACTTATTTTTTTTTTTACAGTGCAGCCTGTAAAGCATTGCACACGCAATCAGCAGATCGTGCATGCAATGCCAGGATCCTGACATGCGTGCAATGCCAGGATCCTGACAACTGTCTGCCCGTACTGAATTGCAGGAAGAATCAATGAACTGTGAGAGCGCTCATCAGCACTCTTGCAGTTCATTGAGAACTACAAGCTATTGGCCGTGGCGGACGACGTTACTTGTAGTTCATTCATTCACAGGAAACAGAGTGAATAACATGGCTGAGTGGGCGGAGCCCTGCACAGCCATGTTGTTTTCAAAAAGTGACAGCGGGTGCGGGGAGAAGATCCCCCACCCGCTGTCACAGAGCGGGGAACACTGGTGGCGGTGGGTGGTTAAATAGGAGCATGTTGCACCTAAATATGGGTGTAACATGTAACATGCTACTAGGTGAACACACAAGCAGAAAATACGCTTTTACACAGTGGACAAGATTACATTTAAAAGAATATTCTATTGTACATGGTGTACAGAACACCTACAGTTTGTCATATTGCATGAAAGCAACATTTGAATTTGCATATTGAAAATGAGAAGGTCATTTTTAATATTAAAATATAGGCAGATATAAAATATTTATTTTTAAGTCAATTATGTGTGCATGTATTAAAACACCCCTAAATTTAAACTCTAGGCAGAGTGACACAGGGATGAGTATATTGCTTTGCTGCTTTTACTATCTGGCCACAGACTATTGGCAGGTCAGTGTTAGCCGAGACTCAGAGAAAGTAGGTTGATGATGCTGGCAGTCATTCAACCCCAAAGACTGAGGACATCTAGTTTCAGAAAATAAGTACTGTGGGGGCAGCTCTAAATTGAGAAATACAGGCAGTAACTTATCCATCATGCCATACCATCAGGGAGGCTTGTGACTGGCCCCAAATGTATTCTGCTTCAGTGACCCAAAACATACAGCCAGTGTCATTAAGAACAATCTTCAGCTTAAGGAAGAACGAGGAGTCCTAGAAGTGGGGCTTTGGCCCCCCACAGAGCCTTGATCGCAACGTCATTGAGTCTTTCTGGGATTACATGAAGAGACAGAAGGATTTGAGGCAGCCTACATCCACAGATCTGTGGTTAGTTCTCTATAATGTTAGAAACGACCTGCGTGCCAAGTTCCTTTTAAAAACCTGTGTGCAAGTGTACCTAGAAGAAATGATGCTGGTTTGAAGCCAAAGGGTGGTCACACCAAATGTTGATTTGATTTGGATTTCTCTTCTGTTCATTTACTTTCCATTTTGTACTTCTATTTCTAAAAGCATTCTTATTCTACAGCATCTTTAATCACACCTGCCTAAAAGTTTTTCACAGTACTGTATAGTTGTAGACTGCAAACTACTTACTGTTGCTGAATGCCTAATGTGCATTTTTTTTAAATGTTTAGGATTGCTACCTCGTGGACTTGTCATTGGAACCCTCATTGGTGATGTTCAGCATATAGCGTTCCACTTTAATGAAAAGTTGGTTGTGACGTGTGCAGGAACTAGAGTGTTTATACTTAATTCTCAGGTAAGTCTGCCAATATGTTGGTACAACTGTTATGCCACGTACACACGATCGGATTTTCTTACAGCAAAACCGTGGATTTTTTTCCGAAGGTTGTTGTCTCAAGCTTGTCTTGCATACACACGATCACACAAATGTTGGCCCAAAATTCCGAACGTGAGAATGCGGTGACGTACAACACGTACGACGAGATGAGAAAAAGGAAGTTCAAAAGCCAGTGTGGCTCCTTCTGCTTGATTCAGAGCATGCTTGTATACACACAATCGTAATTTCCGACAACAAAGTGAAGTAGTCGGAAAATTTGAGAACCTGCTCTCAAACATTTGTATGCGGAAATTCTGACAGCAAATGTTTGATGGAGCATACACACGGTCAGACTTTCCTACAACAATTACACATCGAACATTTCCCGTCAGAAATTCCGATCGAGTGTGTACGCGGCATTAGAGCGAATAATAAAGCCTTACACGTTAGGTTGACTTAATATACTGTAATCAAATTCAGTGACCTCAAATTCTTATATGAAGTATTTTTTCAGCATGCTTTAAAACAGCAGAGATCAGCAACCTGGGCAGCGGGCGGTATAAGTATTAATCCTTTTTTTTTTGGGCAGAAAGTGCTTTTTTATTTAATTTTTCATTATATTGTTATTTGACAGCTAATACAAAAGACTCCTTTGTCAACATCCGTAGAAAGTTCACAAAAAGCCATAGGGTGCTGTGCAGGATAAGTGGATCTAGAGACGAAGCCCCTAGAAATGCAAAAAGGTTTAAATCGGGTCCAGCTGGTGAATTGCTGGAGAAAAAGCACCTTTTTTATTAAAAAAGTCTCGGAGGTCTACAGACAATTCCTTGGACTTCATGGCTTGGTTTGTGCTCTGACATGCACTGTTAACTGTGGGACCTTAGACAGGTGTGTGCCTTTCCAAATCATGTCCAATCAACTGAATTTACCACAGGTGGACTCCAATCAAGTTGTAGAAACACCTCAAGGATGATAAGTGGAAATAAGATGCACCTGAGCTTAATTTTGAGTGTCATGGCAAAGGCTGTAAATACTTATGTACATGTGATTTTTTTTTTAAAACAAACTTCTTTCACATTGTCATTATGAGGTATTGTTTGTAGAATTTTGAGGAAAATAATGAATTGAATCCATTTTGGAATAAGGCTGAAAAATGACAAAATGTGGAAAAAGTGAAGT
Organism: Lithobates sylvaticus; assembly: GCA_028564925.1. Taxonomy (NCBI): domain Eukaryota; kingdom Metazoa; phylum Chordata; class Amphibia; order Anura; family Ranidae; genus Lithobates; species Lithobates sylvaticus. Next base: position 163,176,258 of record CM053028.1, read on the forward strand.
GCCGTAAATACTTTCTGGATGGACTGTAGATGTTTTTTAACCGCTTGCCGACCACCTCACGCCGATATACGACGGCAGAAAGGCTCGTACAGGCAAACTAATGTACCTGTACGTTGCCCTTTAAGAGGCGGCCTGAGGGCGCGCGCACCTGCGGGAAGCTCCGTGAGTCGGGTCGTGGGTCCCGCAGACTCGATTGCGTGACATCACCCGGTGACCACGCCCCATGCCTATATAAGTCATCGTGCACCTCGCACATGGAATTTCAGCGGGAGAGAGCGTCGTGTCAACATCGGAAGAAGAGAGAAGAGGGAAGAAGGACAGAGGAGACCGGGCTCCTCCGCTAGTAAAAGAGCTGGAAGAAGATAGCGGAGGAGCCGGCAGAAGAACCGGAGAGCGGGAGAAGAGGCCAGAGATCGCGGAGAAGATGGCGGAGAGCGCGAAAGAGTCGGAAGAACACCCCCGAAGTCGGAAGACCCCCGGAGCTGCCTCATAAATTACTTTAAAAACCTGTCTAGTGTGTTTTTTTATTGACACTCTTTTCCCCAGGTGAATGGCTAGGGGTGCTCTGTACCCCATACTCATTCACATAGGGTGGGGGGCCGGGATCTGGGGGCCCCTCTTATTAAAGGGGGCTCCCGGATTCCGATAAGCCCCCGCCCGCAGACCTCGACAACCAACGGCCAGGGTTGTCGGTAAGAGGCCCTTGTCCTCATCAACATGGGGACAAGGTGCTTTGGGGTGGGGGGGGGCACAGGGCGCCCCCCTTCACCAAAGCACCCACCCCCCATGTTGAGGGCATGTGGCCTGGTACGGTTCAGGGGGGGGGGGGCTTTGGCTGTACTTCTCCTTTAAGATAAACCCTCTGCCTTTACAACCACTTTAAATGGAGGCGAATAAGAAGTTAATTAAGGCTGATTAGAGTAAATTATGGGTTAACCGCTTAAGGACCGCCTCACGCCGATATACGTCGGCAGAATGGCACGGCTGGGTACAATCACGTACCTGTACGTTGCCCTTCAAGAGCCCAGATGTGGGGCGCGCGCGCGTGCATTTAAATAGCACTGATTGCTGTATAAATGACAATGGTCCCAAAAATGTGTCAAAAATGTCCGATGTGTCCGCCATAATGTCGCAGTCACAATAAAAATCGCTGATCGCCGCCATTACTAGTAAAAAAAAAAATATATTAATAAAAAATGCTATAAAACTATCCCCAATTTTGTAAACGCTATAACTTTTGCGCAAACCAATCAATAATCGCTAATTGCGATTTTTTTTTTTTACCAAAAATATGTAGAAGTATACGTATCGGCCTAAACTGAGGAAAAAAAATGTTTTTTTATATTTTTTTGGGAGATATTTATTATAGCAAAAAGTAAAAAATATAGCATTTTTTTCAAAATTGTCGCTCTATTTTTGTTTATAGCGCAAAAAATAAAAACCGCAGAGGTGATCAAATACCACCAAAAGAAAGCTCTATTTGTGGGAAAAAAAAGGGACGCCAATTTTGTTTGGGAGCCACGTTGCACGACCGCGCAATTGTCAGTTAAAGCGACGCAGTGCCGAATCGCAAAAAGGGACCTGGTCCTTTTGGCTGCAAATTAGTCCGGGGCTTAAGTGGTTAAACAGAGGAACATTAAAAAAAAAAAAAAAAATATAAATATAATTATATATATATATATATATATATATATATATATATATATATATATATATATATATTTTTACTTGAATGGTTGTTTTAAACTGACTTCAACTGCAGATCAAAGTTTATCTCTTTGATCTGTAGATGAAGAAAAACAGTAAGATACAAAAAGACACAGTGTTTAATTTTATCTTTCGGCTGAGCAGCTGAGCAAAGTTGTTCATAAACATTGTCCGGCTGCTTTTTTTTTGAGAGCTCCAATTGCTGGGATTTCAGTTTACACTTTAGCTGTCAACAGCGGAACCCCAGTGACAGCTGAATGAGTCATCGGTTGTTAAGGACGTGTCGGCCCTGCTCCTTAACAACCGATAATAGCTGTTTTTTTTTTTTTACATCTCAGGAATCCCACTGTCAGCTGAAAGAATCGAGCCTGAAAGTATCGGTTTCAGGTATCGGAGTACTGATACTCGTGCAAATGCTCAGTATTGACACCGATACTGGTATCAATGCAACCCTACCCAAGATGAGTGACCTCTTTCTCAACTTTTCTTCTCTTTTTTTGACTACTAACCCTGTTCATTCTCACCTTCTTTTCTTCTCACGCTCCTTCCTCTTTTCTCTTTTGTCTCTTAGGCAGACCCCTATGCTAAGTAAAGGAATTAAGTCTATTTATACTCAAGTTAGGACCTTCTTTGGTAACCCCATTGCAATGTCGTAACAAACGGCCCGCTTCACTGGCATTGAGTGGTACAGATAGGATTCCTTATGGCTGACATGTGATATTTAAACAAGGTGTTAAAAGACTTGTAGATGGTGTAAACATGGATTTATAAAAGACACTGCTGCAATATTTCTGTATCTTTATTACAGTACAGTGTTGTCTATTGACATTGATACTCCTATGGTTGACAGATCTGCCTGTTTGTTATCTGACGTTTTTTGGGCTTTTGGCATTTTTTGCCTAAGCCCCTGAATGTACTTCAATAAAAGCCTATCAGTCCATACACACATATGGGCTGATTTACTAAACCTGGAAAGTGCAAAATCTGATTTTCAGAGCAACAGAGTCCTGAACGGCAGTGGCGGCTGGTGCTCAAAATTTATTTTTTGGGGGGGGGGGGGGGGGGGGGGCGCAAAAAAACTGACAAAAGACTGACCCCCCCCATAAATTGCAGCCTTACTGTGCCCATCAAACGCAGCCACGTGTGCCCATCAAATGCAGCCACGTGTGCCCATCAAATGCAGCCACGTGTGCCCATCTAACGCAGCCACGTGTGCCCATCTAACGCAGCCACGTGTGCCCATCAAACGCAGCCACGTGTGCCCATCAAACGCAGCCACGTGTGCCCATCAAACGCAGCCACGTGTGCCCATCAAACGCAGCCACGTGTGCCCATCAAACGCAGCCACTTGTGCCCATCAAACACAGCCACTTGTGCATATAATATGCAGCCACTTGTGCCCATCATATGCAGCTACCTGTGCCCACCATATGCAGCCACCTGTGCCCCCCAACACCCCCGTGTGGCTCTGGCAGCACCCCCAACCCCCCCCATGCGCGGGGGACTTACCGCAGCACTGCAGCAGCTCCTGTCCAATGCACCAGAGCAGCGGCGACCTCCGCTCCAGCGTGTGTCTCCTCCGCTCCTCTTCCTAAGCGCCAGGCATCCAATAGGGTGGCCTGGCGCTTTGGCCAATCAGGAAACAGGTCTGACGCCCTGCCTCCTGATTGGCAGGGAGGAAGGTTAGTGTGAAAATAGCGAAAATGTATTTGCTATCGTCACACAATTGGGTGGGATCAGGGCGCACTCTCAACGCCCCGAGCCCACCCTATTCTGAAGCCTATTAGAGCCACTGGCTCTAATCAGGTGCTTCAAAAAGGAGCAACCCTCCCACCCCCGCCATAGGAATCCATGCGTCCGGCGTCCTGAAAGGGGCCAGGCGCATGGACCCACAGTGCACGGCCCGCCACTGCTGAACGCAAATGCCAAACATGGCTAAAGACACCGATACATGCATTTGCACTTTAGTATTTATTCATTTCAATGGCTAGAATAAGTTAAGATACTTCCTAATGAAATAAATAAACACCCAAACACCGAACGCTGCTAAACTCTGCTAAGCTCATCTAAACTTGTTTGAAAGCAACACAACTTAGGTGAGTTTTTAAAGCTTATTTTCCCCTGTCAGGGGAAACAGCGTTTACCATAAACAGTGTGCATGAGGCCTAAACCCAATAAAAACAGATTGGAAAAAAAGAAAATATATAAAATGAACAAAAATGATGGATGCTAAAATCCAATGTATTAAATTTGTTGTAAGTGATCACGGGCATGTTATTCAATAGGTTTCTTTTTTTTTTTTGGTCTAATGCTCTGCATAAAAATATTGTTAAAATGCTTTTTGTCTGTCCTTTTTTTTTCTGTTAACAGAAAGAAGAAATACTTGCAGAGTTGGCAGTACACCAGGGACTGGTGACTGGTGCTGAATTTTGGGTTGATAGTTTCCTTGTGTGCATTTCTGAGGACAGAACTTTTTCGGTAATACTCTAGTACAATGTGTAACTATCTATTGCTTCATTTGGTAAAGTAATATCATATGAAATATCAATGGACTGTCAGAGTTAGCAGAAAACAACAGATACTGAGCAAAATAAGGAATTATAATTATTAAAAACTCTGGCATGTGTATTTTATGAAAATGAATGAAGCTGTGGGAAACATCATTTTTTTTATTTGGGTTAAAAGGTAAAGTTTCATTTCAAATGGAACCTGTACTTCATTTTACACTTTTAAAAATGACAGTCCTAAAATAAATACATAAAAATAAAAAAAAAGATACCACAAGGTACTATTACTTTTATTAGCTATAAAACTTATTCTGTGCTCTCTGATTATTTTTTACTAGGGCTTCAATATCCTTTTCTATTTGGCTAAGCCTTACCAGCTCTCATTCCATTGTCCAGTAAGACTTTTTTTAGTGATCAGTAAGGGCACAGTAAATGGAGTATAACCATAAAGCCAGAACATAAAACCTATACAGGTGGTGATAAAATGATAGTTATTTAAATAAAATATTAATACAGGGGGTCCCCGGGTTACAAACAAGATAGGGACTGTAGGTTTGTTCTTAAGTTGAATCTGTTTGTAAGTCGGAACAGGTACATTTTTTAAGTGTAGCTCCAGCCAAAAAATCTATTTTTAAGTTTTTTAGATAACATAGAGAAGGGTTATCACCCCTGTAACATTTGTTTTGCTGTCTGTGCCCCTGTTCAGAAGATTTCACCTCACCTTCTGTCCCAATGACAATTGGATTTTGAACATTTTGGGTTGTTAGGGAAGCATGGACTGGTGATAAAGCATCAGTGGAGACACCTTTTACCCATAATAACGCTTACAGGAGTGAATTTCCCTTCCTAGGGGTGGATTTCCTCTCACTTCCTGTTGTCTCCCTCCATTTTTAAGTAGGAGTCGTTTGTAAGTCGGATGTTTGTAAGTCGGGGACCCCCTGTATAGCTAACAGCTAAAAAATAGTGATTGCACACCTTAGCAATTTTTAAGTTTGTAAACTGCATTGAAAATTAAGTTTTAGATTTTTAACACTCAGATTTTTATTCTTCTACTGTCTGATGTGCCATACACCCTTTAAATATTCAACATCCACATATATTTTACTATTTCCAATTGCTATTAGAAAAACAGAAACACAAGGCAGTATTCAAACTCCTGGCTTGGAAGTGTGAAAACATAACGAAAGATAGTTTAGTAAGGACTGAAATACTGTACCCTTCTAATACTTTTATTAAGGCAGAATTGGATTTACAGGGTAAATGATCTGACTTAAAGTGGATGTAAACCCAATTTTCTTTTTTGATGTCATAATGTAGAGAATACGATTTCCTTGAGGCCTGAGCAATCCTCTTTTATTGTTCAGTTAGAGAAATCTTGACAAAGTCTTGAAAACTTTGTCAAAAAGGCCCCCTTGCTGTGAGTGACAGGTGATTTACATATCTCATGCATTAGCCTGAGACAGGTTATCATCAGATCACTGGATGTTCTACTCTTCCCAGCTCTGACTACATACATGTCCCCTAAATCACTTGTCTGTCTATAGTCTGCTGACTGTTCACTGCATCCCATGATGAGAAACATCCAGTAAAAACACAGTAAAGCTGGGAGAGCTGGAGGGGAGGGGGATGAGAATTGTGAACTTTTTACACAGGATGTGCCAGTCTCAGGCTAGTGCATGAGATATGTAAATCACCTGTCACTCACAGCAAGGGGGCGTTTTTGACAAAGTTTTCAAGACTTTGTCAAGATTTCTCTAACTGATCAATAAAAGAGGATTGCTCAGGCCTCGAGTAAATCTGTGTGGCAAGACTGGGCTCAAATGAAAGGAAAACTTATTCTCTACATTATGACATCAAAACATTTTTTGGGGGGTTTACATCCATTTTAAGCACTGTTACACTATTTACTGGATTGCAGTAAATGCTTACTTTCACTTGTTGCCTTCAAATGTTTTTTTTCACATTATATTAATTATAGGTATGGGACTACCGTGCAGGACATTTGGTATACCAGTCTGGAATAATATCAGGTATGTATGTTACTCAAATGAAGTTCATTGCATCATTTTATATGTTTATCTGCAGTGTTAACCAATAAACCATATGTGGTTTATTTGTTCGCCCGCCTCGGCTGGGAAGCTGTGATCGTTTATTTTAATTTTTTTTATTTAAGGCTACATTTTTTTTTTAAAGTGTCAAACTAAAAAAAAGAAAAGTAACATTAACAAAAAAATACATTTCATGCGCCACTGTCCCCGTGTGCTTGCATGCAGAAGCGAACGCATACGCAAGTCCCGCCCAAATATGATAACAGTGTTCAAACCACACATGTGAGGTATCGCCGCAAACGTTAGCGTGAGAGCAATAATTCTAAACCTAGACCTCTGTAATTCAAAACATGTAATCAGTAAAAAAACGTTGCCTATGGGGATTTTTAAGTACCGAGGTTTGGCGCCATTCCACGAGCGTGTGCAATTTTGAAGCGTGACATCTTAGGTATCTATTTACTCGACGGAACTTTATCTTTCACATTATGCAAAAAAATTGGGCTAACTTTAATGTTTTAAAGCATGAATTGTGTTAGAGAAATTGCTGCGCAAATACCGTGTGAGATAAAACGTTGCAATGACCACCATTGTATTCTCTAGGGTCTTTGCTAAAAAAAATATATAATGTTTGGGGGTTCTATGTAATTTTCTAGCAAAAAAATTATGAATTTTACATGTAGGAGAGAAATGTCAGAATTGGCCTAGATGGGACGTGGTTAAAGGATAAGTTCACCTTTCTGAACATGTTACACCCATATTTAGGGTGTAACATGTTCAGCATCTCCTCCCGATTCCCCCCCTCCCTTGTGACAGCCAGCCAGGGATCTTCTCCCCGTACTCGCTGTCACAATTCAAAGAGAGAGCAGCCATGTGGGGCTCCACCCACATAACCGCGTCATTGATTAAACCTTAGCAATTGTACCTATTTTGTTTTCAATAAAGCAGATATGGGAAAATACCCCAGATTATCTACATTTTTCAAGTTGGGTTTTAGGGAGCTTACTGGAGAACTTTTTATGCAAGGAGTCATGCACAGATAAAAATTACATTTTGAACTGCTGTTCTGATACTGGGTTCTCAGAGCAGGAGAGAGTTGCCCTACCACTTTGCATAGCTGCTGTGAGGGTTTGAAAAGGGAAGACACAGGAAGCGCCACGTAAGTGCAGTATTAAAAGCCAGATTTAATGGCAAGGTACATAAAATCACTCACGTGAGTGATTTTGTGTACCTTGCCATTACATCCGGCTTTTAATACTGCACTTAGGTAGCGCTTCTTGTGTCTTCCCTTTTCTATCCCATATACAGAGTTGGCTTTCTCTGAGGACAGCTGCCGCCTTTATAACCCCCACCATTCACTCCTTATGGACCTATGAACTGTTTATGAACTGCATATGATCCATCCAACGTTTATAGTTGCACTGTCTTTTGCGCTTACAGTTATTGATACCATTGCTGTGAGGTTCCAGTGTATGATGAGATCTTTCACTTACTTTTGCTTTGGAAGTAGATGAAGACGTTACTCAGGTCAGAGTAGTTCTTTTCTCTCTCCCTGTTTAGTCAGTGGCTTCTGGGTCCTTTGCTGTTGCTGGACCTGGGGCTTGCTGGCTATCAATCTGGGAAGTAAAGTGTGATCCTGTCAATTACTCTCAATGTGGCATAATTTTAAGAATCTGAGAGTACTGACCGAGAGAAGAACTCTCAGAAGAACCATTGTTGTTCAGATGCTTTCCTTCTTACAGTGCTACACAGAAGTGTTTCAAACCATAGTGTTTAGATGTGGGGTAGAGGTAGGCTGCACCTAGCCACATCCCCATTTGCTGTTCTTTTCTCGTCTGCATACCCTATTCTATAGTTTGTGAGACTTTTCTTGTTTTGTCTTTGTAGCTTTTCCTCTTTTAAAGATGTACATTGATGAAGAAAATGAGCAGCTGGTTACGGGATGCACTGATGGAATGGTAAAATTCCAGTTCAAATAATTTTATATTAGTGCTTGAATTATATAAAAAAAAATATTGATATATTTGAGTGTCTCTAGTTACTTGTTTTTCTCAAGATAAACATATCAGTGACAAAATTGCTTATTAGATCAGATACATTGAATTGAACATGAATTGTTAATCTTTCTTTCAGTTACGAGCCTTTAGTTTGGTAAAAGGACATAGTTTTCGCTGCCTGTGCAATATTGATCTTCAAAAGCAGAAACTGAAATTTTACAATCAGTTTGAAAATTTTGGACAGTCTGGAAGCTCAGGTATATTAAACTCTGACAATAATATATGTTCATTATCAATGACCTTTTATTATATGACCCTATTAGTAATACCCTAAAGAAGGGACATAGTAAAAAAACAAACATTCATCTGATCAATGCTGAAGCTGTCCCCTGCTGGCCCTAAGCCCGCATGACCACTGACTGCGCAGTTTCTAGTCTGCTCTGAGCAGAGAGTGGTGACTGTTAAGCTTCTGGTACCCAGTCACTTTCAGTGGCCAGGGATAGCGATCACATGATCACAATGTCAACAAATCTGTATGAATCAATTTGCTGTGATGCTGTGATTGGTTCACAGCTATCACATGGTATCTGGCCCAATCACAACACACTGTGCCATCTGATAGCTGTGAGCCAATCACAACACACAGTAGTAAATCACAGCTGGTATGAAAGTAACCTATTCATGACAATTTAAAATATCAAGAAAACCACCCCTTAACACCCCCTCAGAGTAGTACAGTTTTATATGGCGACACTAAACTACACTGATGAAAGTATGTAAAAAAATAAGTTACAAAAAAAAAAAATGAATAAAAATGATTAAATTGTTTTTAACATATGTCCCTGGGGAGGGGCCTGGAGGGGCACAACTAAACTTGCACCCCAGCACCCCCTAGCCCACCCTAGATCTGCCTATAGTTTCCTGGCTTTTATGTTAAAGTAATGGCTTAAAAAATGTGAATTACTGTCCATGAACAGGTATTTAATAGCGTTCTGACATCACTCAGATTTAAACTGCTGCAATCATGTTCTAAATCAGAGGTTTGGGAAGACTACCAGGCAACTATCATTTTAAGCAGGAGGTGAGCAGTGGTAGTCTCTATATTTCATGCAATAGAAACTGTGGTGTTTATATATATATATATATATATATATACACACACATACAGTGGATATAAAAAGTCTACACACCCCTGTTAAAATGTCAGTTTTTTGTGATTTGAAAAAAATTTGACAAAGATAAATAGTTTTAGAACTTTTTCTACCTTTAATGTGACCTATAAACTGTACAACTCAATTGAAATACCTGTTAAATACAAGTCAGTACACACCTGCCATCATTTAAAGTGCCTCTGATTAACCCAATAAAGTTCAGCTGTTCTAGTAGGTCTTTCCTGACATTTTCTTAGTCGCATCCTACAGCAAAAGCCATGGCCCGCAAAGAGCTTGCAAAGCATCAGAGGGATCTCATTGTTAAAAGGTATCAGTCAGGAAAAGGGTACAAATTTTTTTCCAAAGCATTAGATATACCATGGAACACAGTGAAGACGGTCATCATCAGTGGAGAAAATATGGCACAACAGTGACATAACCAAGAACTGGAAGTCCCTCCAAAATTGATGAAAAGACGAGAAGAAAACTGGTCAGGGAGGCTGCCAAGAGGCCTACAGCAACATTAAAGGAGCTACAGGAATAGCTGGCAAGTACTGGCTGTGTGGTACATGTGACAACAATCTCTCGTATTCTTCATATGTCTGGGCTATGGGGTACAGTGGCAAGACAGAAGCCTTTTCTTTACGAAGAAAAACATCCAAGCCTGGCTACAATTTCAAAAAACACATCTGAAGTCTTCCAAAAGCATGTGGGAAATGTGTTATGGTCTAATGAAACCAAGGTTGAACTTTTTGGCCATAATTCCAAAAGATCCAAAACACTGCACATCACCAAAAGAACACCACACCCACAGTGAAGCATGGTGGTGGCAGCATCATGCTTTGGGGCTGTTTTTCTTCAGCTGGAACAGGGGCCTTAGTCAAGTCAGAGGGAATTATGAACAGTTCCAAATACCAGTCAATATTGGCACAAAACCTTCAGGTGTCTGCTAGAAAGCTGAACATCATCTTTCAGAATGACAACGACCCAAAACATACATCCAAATCAACAAAGGAATGGCTTCACCAGAAGAAGATTAAAGTTTTGGAATGGCCCAGCCAGAGCCCAGACTCGAATCCAATTGATAATCTGTGGGGTGATTTGAAGAGGGCTGTGCACAGGAGATGCCTTTTCTATCTGACAGATATGGAATGTTTTTGTAAAGAGTGGGCAAATATTGGCAAGTCAAGATGTGCCATGCTCATAGATTCATACCCAAAAAGACTGAGTGCTGTAATAAACTCAAAAGGTGCTTCAGCAAAGTATTAGTTTAAGGGTGTGCATACTTATGCAACTATATCATTTTATTTTTACTTCCCTCCACCTAAAAGATTTCAGCTTGATGTTCAAATGAGTTGAACGGTTTATAGGTCACATTAAAGGTAAAAAAAGGTGAAAACAGTTCTGAAATGACTTATCTTATCCAACCACTGAAAAAGTGTGTGTGTGTGTGTTTATATGTGTGTGTATATATATATATATATATATATATATATATATATATATATATATACATATATACACATACACACACACACACACACACACACACACACTTTTTCAGTGGTTGGAGTACATGCAGGGCTATCCAATAAAAAAGTCCAGCACTAGCTCTGCATTTACTGACTTCTACAGACTGAAAATCTACACAGCTCTATCTGTACCTGGAGAGAAGAAGGGAGGCAATTGTCATTCAGCATTGAACCCTTAAATTAGAACTATAGGCAAAACTTTTTTAAAATTTTGGATAGAGTAAGGAAGGGCTATAACCCCTGTCAGATTTTTCTTCGCCATCTGTGTTTCATTGTGGAAATTTCCCTTCACTTCCTGTCCCATAGCTAAACGGGTAGTGAGAGGAAATCTCTGTAACTTAAGGGAATTCCTTTGGGGACCCCCAGGTCACCATAACTAGTGTCCCCATTGGAAGATTTCCCCTCTGCTACTTTTCTGGGGACAACCCAAGATTTGGGAACTTCTTTTACTTTCACTTTCGTTCATATTGGTAAAACAAGAAAAATAGAGGGGGTAAATCTCCTTAACAGGGCAACATTAACAATAAAAACCTGACAGGCGTTCTTATCCCTCTCCACTCTGTCGAAAGCTAAAAAAAAATTTGCCTTTAGTTATAACTTAAGTTGCTGGCTGTATTTAAAAAATAGAAAATTTAGAGGCCATAAATCATCTATCCTCCCGGTTCAGCGAGGCACTAGACAAGGATGCCCACTCTCCCCCCTACTATTTGCCCTGGCAATAGAGCCCCTGGCATTGGCCATTCGATCCCACCCTAACATCCATGGGTTCCAATGTGGCCAACAAGAACACAAATGTGCACTATTTGCAGACGATGTCCTTATGTACATAACCAAACCCCAGACTTCTCTTCCAGAACTTTTATCCCTACTACACCGTTTCTCACTGATTTCAGGTCTGACTCTGAACACACAAAAAACTCTAGCACTTAATATCTCTTTACCCCCTTCTGAAGTACAGCTCCTCCAAAGCCTATACAGCTTCAAGTGGGCACCCCATTCCCTCCCATACTTGGGAATACAGCTGAACCCTTCGATAGCTACACTGTACAAAGCCAACTATCCCCCTTTATTCAAAAAACTTAAAGAAGACCTTCGTGCTTGGACTGACTATTCCCTCTCTTGGTTCGGCAGAATCAATTCAATAAAAATGACCTTCTTACCCAGACTCCTATACTACTTTCGAACACTACCAGTGGCAATTCCAAGGGGAGACATGCAACACATACAAACTGAAGTCCTACGTTTCATATGGGGTAATAAAAAATCACGAATACGAAAGAAAACACTTTACACACCTAAACCTATGGGAGGACTTGGCCTTCCCAACCTACAAGCATACTATCACTCAGCGCAGATAGCTCAACTCATCTACACAACAGCCAGAGGCTCGGTCCCTCTATGGGTGTACATAGAGGCACTGGCGTGCCACCCAATTGCCATAGGAACACTGATGTGGCTTCCCAACCGTAAACGCCCACCTATAATGTGCCCCACACTGTCACACTCACTGGCGATATGGGACAGGACACGACATAGAGCATCCCTCGCATCATATCACACCTCTAGCACCCATATTCTGTAACCCAGAATTTCCTCCTGGCCTTATCCCACAACAGTTTCAATGGTGGCTTAATAAGGGTCTATTAAGAATTGGGGACTTTCTTCACGGCAATCAAATGCACTCGAGAGATTACTTCAAAGACAACTTCTCAATGCCCCCCGCTGAGATTTTTAGATACAATCAAATTTTCTCATTTATCACTTCCAAACTTAAAAAGGGGGGCGGACCCGTCACTCTTACCACTCTAGAACTGACCTGTCAAAATAGAAGCAATCAAAGAGGGCGAATTTCTGCTGTCTACTCTTCGCTTACTGAACCTGACTCTAAATTATCATACATGACACAATGGGAGAGCGACCTGAACCTCTCCCTTGAAATGTCGGACTGGCAAGATATTGCCCATAGACTGTCAAAAATTTCTATTAATACCACCCTTATTGAAGCAAACTATAAGACGTTGCTGCGGTGGTATTTAGTCCCTACAAGAATAGCAAAAATGCACCCATCTTCCTCACCTAATTGCTTTCGGCAGTGTGGACAGATGGGCACCATGCACCATGTTTGGTGGCAATGCCCACTGGTTGTCAGATTCTGGATCAGAATATATAACTTGATCAACTCAGTCACAGGTGTCAATATTCGACGGTCTCCAGAAAGTGCACTCTTTCACAAACTGCCAGATGAGGTCCCCAAAAAATCATTGAAACTCATAACCTATATCTTTCTGGCGGCAAGAATAACGATTGCAAGAAACTGGAAACATTCACGCATACCTCTAGACCAGGTAAAAAGCAAACTCAATTGGATCATGATCAATGACAAACTCACTCATACTCTCCATAACAAGTCAGAGATGTTTAACAAGATCTGGGATCCTTGGATTGAGCACATCTCTACCTGAAGAGGAACTCCAGGTGACCCTCCTCCCCCTTCCCCTCCCCTCCTCTCCCCCTCCACCCTATCTCTCTCTTCTTCCCTTCCCTCCTTCCGCTACCCCTCTCTTTTCTCTTCGTTACTTCTTGTTTTTATTTGATTTTTATTGTATGTCATCTGAAAGTATAATTCATACAACCTGGTTAATGATACTTGAATAAAATGTTGCAGACAGGACAGGATGGCCAACACAAGCAGGGACGGGAAACCAACCCTGGAATTTTTGTACGGGGTCACCGGTAGCCCTGAAGCCTTCCTACTCCTCTCTTTGGTACCACTATACCTGAAAATGGCCCTTATTTAATTATCAGCGAGTATCAAACCCCAATTAAGGGCATGAGCCATTCTACGAAAATGCTGTTTATAGGTTCTTTAATTCCTAATGGCCAATGAGCATTATGTTAATGCACTGTTGAAACATTTATATGTTGAATTGATGATGACTTGGTTACCTGTGAAACGTTTGTTATTGTTTTGTACTTACCTCAATAAAAATATTGAAATATAAAAAATAGAAAATAATGACTTTATATACACAATATCACCTAAATAAAAAAATATTATCTTTAGTGCTGTATATAATGTCTATAATGCACACTGTAAGCAAGGAAAACCCTGTGTACAGATAGCATTGGAAACAAAAGTATATATATTTTACAGCAACTTGTTATTTCTTGTGCTGTCTGATGTGCCACTCATCTTTTAAATATTCCACATCCACATACATATTACTGTTTCCCTTTGTTTTAGAGAATGAGAAGGCCAGTAATAAAAGTTTGGGAAATGAAGTGGATTCTGGTCTTCCCATACTGCATATAATGAAATATAACCAACAACTACAAGAGTTATACATGTAAGTTGTACAAGCATTTTAGTTGTTTAACCATTTTTTGAGAATAATGTATATGTGAATTCAAAATCTGTTTGGTATGTTTGGCACCATGTTTCACTGTATAGAGTTTTCTAAAATATTTTTTTTTTTTAGAATACATTTTCTTATGCCGCGTACACACGAGCGTATTTCGTCGGAAAAAAACATACAAGATTTTTCCGACAAATTCTGCTCAAGCTTGGCTTGCATACACACGGTCACACAAAAGTTTGCTGCACTTTCGACCATCAAGAATGCAGTGGCGTACAACACTACGACGAGCCGAGAAAATGAAGTTCAATGCTTCCGAGCATGCGTAGGAATTTTGTGCGTCGGTATTGGTACAGACGATCGGAATTTCCGATCAAAACTTTTTCTGACTGAAAAATTGAGAACCTGCTCTCAATCTTTTGCTGGCTGGATTTCCGCCAGCAAAAGTCCGATGGAGCATGCACGTGGTTGCATTTTCCGACCAAAAGCTCTCATTGGACTTTTACTGGCGGAATTTCCGATCGTGTGTACGTGGCTTTACTTGGAGATGGTGCCAATAACAGCACATCTTTTCAGGCTGAAGCCTTACAATTAGCAGTATTATTGTCAGCCTGCCGCATGTAATCTTTCATTTAGCTATTGGGCTGCCTATCAGTTCTGTGCATACCTGATAGTTGGAATAACTTTGTCCAGAAATGGTCTATAGGCGTGTGAAAGAAGAAGCAGCACTCATATCTATGTCACTCTGTCCTGTCCCCCTGTGAGCATGCATCTTGCATTGCAGCACAATGCTTGACTCCTTTTTGCTGATTCTCTCTCCTCCTTGATGAGCTCTGCTGTACAGAGACTACAAAAGGCTAGTAACAAGTCAACTTCAGGTATTTGCACTACTTGCATTTAAAAAATAAATTTAAAGTGGAACTAAAGTTCACAGCTCACTGTTGGCAGGTAGGCTATTATTGTGGAAGAGACATGCAATGTCTCTGCTGCAATTTTACACATCTATCTGCCCGTTAACAGCGATCCCCAGCATGTAAACTGAGCTGCACATGCACAACTCAGCTTACAGCAGCTGGCTGTGTGCATGGAAGTGATGTAATCCTGCGCTGGCCAATGAAGATGGCCAAAAACCGGCACACAGAAGAATCTACTAGAGCTAGCAAGGACTGCTAGAGGAAAGGTGAGTATTCTACCCTTTAGTTCTGCTTCACCCCCAGAAGGATTTACCCATTTCCTGACCAGGCCATTTTTTGCGATACGGCACTGTGCCGCTTTAACTGACAGTTGTGCGGTCGTGTGCTCCTGTACCCAAAAAAAAATTTATGTACTTTTTTTTCTCACAAATAGAGCTTTCTTTTATTGTAATTTGATCACCTATGCAGTTTTTATTTTTTGCGCTATAAACAAAAAAAGAGTGTAAATTTTGAAAAAAAAAAAAAAAACAAAATACATTTTTTACATTCTGCTATAAAACATAAAAAATAAAAAAAAAGTAAAAAAAAAATGAATTTATTCATCAGTTTAGGCCAATATGTATTCTGCTACATTTTTTTGGTAAAAAAATCTCAATAAGCGTATATTGATTGGTTTGCGCAAAAGTTATCGCGTCTACAAAATAGGGGATAGATTTATAGCATTTTTTTATTATTTTATTTTTTTCTAGCAAACAGTGATTTTTAGCGGGACTGTGACATTGCGGCGGACAGATCGGACACCTAACTGTCATTGTTGACACTTTTTTGGGAACCAGTGACATTATTACAGTAATCAGTACTAAAAATATGCACTGTTATTGTACTAATGACACTGGCAGGGAAGGAGTTAACATCAGTTCGATCATGGGGTTAAATGTGTTCCCTACAGGTGTTTTCTAATTATATAGGCGGCTGTGTGACTGGGGAAACACACAGACCCATCTTCCTGCTTAGCAGAAAGACAGGATCTGTGTGATCTCCCCTGTCAGAACGGAGATCTGCCTTGTTCATGCAGGCAGATCCCCGTTCTGTCACTGTGGGGAATGATCGTGGGTGGGCGGTGGACATTGAGTCCGTCGGACCTGCTGATTGACTCCCTTGCTGGCCAATGGGAGCCCACGAGCCGAAGTACACCTACGGCGATTTGTGGGATCGTGCCACCTTGCCTCAGTATAATGACGGCGGCTGGTCGGCAAGCGTTTAATGATCTAATAGTGATTGCAGATCTGCATTTATGTGTGCTTTTTATATCTGCTTGGAGTCTAGCTTTAAATTCCAGTTATATCTAAGGCCTCTTGCACCCTGCAGCTTGAAAAAGCTCAGTACAGCTAATTTTTTAGCTATAATACAGCCCATTAATTGTAATGTGCCTATGTACACAGGTGCAGAAACAAGCGCCGTGTATTCTTCAGTAAAAAAAAAAAAAAAAACTAGAAAAATCTGATTTGTCCATTGACATTGTCAACGTGAGACCAAGCTCGAATTTGCAGGTAAATTGCACTTACGCATATGCGTGAAAATACATTTAAAAAAAAAACGTCTGAAAAGTAGATGCTCAAACAGAAGTATTGTGTGCAAGAGGCCTAACTTTCTAAAGGACCAGACTGAAGGCATTATGCCTGGTTAAGTTTCCATGAAATGCATTCCAGCAAACATACTGCTTTTGTTATGTTTTTGGAAGTGTAGTTTAATACAAGTTATTTAAAGGGGATCTAAACCCAGCAGATTAACTGTTTCTCAGAACATCTAAGGCATGCTGTGAATAATAGCTGTCATATTTGCTTGTACTCCCAACCCAACTGTCCAGTCATCCAGCTGTCCAGCTGGCAACTGCAGATCAAACAGAAGCACATGTGCACAGATGGCAACTTCTATGACTGTAAAGAATAGGATGGTTTAGTTTCACTTTAAAGCCAGCCATAGATGTATTGAATCTTGGTCAAGGACCGGCCGAGATTCGATCCATCTTTGGACAGTCTAATTGTATCCAAGTCGATCCATTGGTTGACTTGGGTTTAACCAGCCCGTCAGATTTTTTACATGTTATTATGGGTCGGCCCATTGTGCAGGGGTGACGCCACCCTATCCATGCGTCCGGCCCCCTAATCTACATGCAGGGCGCTGGAAGCATGGATTCCAATGTTTTTTTTTCGAAACACATGATTAGAGCCAGAGGCTCTAAAAGGCTTCAAAAAAAGGGTGGGCTCTGCGCCCCCATCCAACCTAGTTGTGTGACATTAGCGAAATCATATTCGCTATTGCTTCCTGATTCTCCTCACGTCCACTCGATTGGCCGAGAGGAGAAGCGATCCTATTGTCTGCCTAGGAGGTGAAGGAAGGAGGCGCATGGGGTAGATGGGGTAAGGGCAGGGCTGGTGACCGACCAGAAGGCTCCCTGCCAGCAGAAATCAATAGCACTGCAGGATAGATTTCCCCATCCACACTGTCTGGATGGGGGAATCAAATGCTTTTCTTTCCTTCTATGGCTTGCTTAAAGTGGAGTTCCACCCAAAAATGGAACTTCCGCTTTAAGGGAGGTGCCCGCCTGACATGCCACATTTGGAATGTCACTTTTGGGGGGGGGGGGGAGCGGATACCATCTTTTTAGAGGGTCCCAGCTCCCACTTCCTCCCGGCACACCACAGCACTGGAAGGGAGATCACCTCTCCCCCTCCCTCTCTGCAATCATCTGGGACACGTCACAGGTCCCAGATGATTGCCCGGCCAGTCACAGCGCATGGCTCGCGCATGTGTAATGGGTGCCCAGCTGTGGAGCCACAGCCGGGCGCCCACAGTTACAATGCCGGCGCTGCAGAGAGGAGGGGGAGATCAGCGGGACTTCGATCCCCCGCATCGCTGGACCCTGGGACAGGTAAGTGTCCGATTATTAAAAGTCAGCAGCTGCGGTATTTGTAGCTGCTGACTTTTATTTTTTTTAAGCAGAACACCACTTTAAGTATACTTTTTTATTCCCTAGAGTAATAAAATTAAGTGAATTTTTTTTGGCAGAGATTCACATGCACGCTTTTTTTTTTTTTTTTAGATAAAACGATCAGTCCAAGTAAAAATTAACTTCTAACATCAGCTAACAAGTGTGCATGAAAATTTGATAGTTCCCTGTGCAGTGACTTCCCTTGCTTGCTGATTTATTTCCTTATACCTGCCAGCTATACCATAGAATGAAAGATTATAAGAGTTCTATCTAGACTGGCCACTGAGTAACATTCCAATTGGCTGCAGTTGACAGCTTGAACACTCCTTCACAATGGTGCCAATGCAGAACATGGCAGAATGCACAGCAACATTTCTGTCGGATTGATAGGAAACACATATTACAAGACTTATGAACGGCTTAGATTCTCTTATATTATTACATTGATGTAATTAATGTATACTAGTGGTTTTGATTCAGGGATGAATTAGGCACATTAGGTATCTGCTGCTAGGGATTCTCTCAAGTTGTTTAATATTCCTTTTTTTATGTCCTGTAACCTTTAGGCCACTTTTTGGAAACCCTCCTCTTCTGTGGATAGGAAGTTCTACTGATATACTTTTAACTAATATGGCTACCTGTGAAGTGGAAGCTGTTTTACATTATGAAGGTAGGAAGTAACAATAACTTCTTGTGAAATGGGCCTGATCAGCTTGTTCTGGTGCTGCAAACTCATTGCTGTTTGGTTTTTAGCATGGAACCTGTATACTTTCAACAAAAGGAAGCTCCCAAATCAGTGTCAGCACTTGGTTTAGTGGTTAGGGTCGTGCTAGGCTTAAAAAATCATTATAAATCTGCGCTTAGGTGAAATGACGCTTAGGCTACAATGAAAAGTAGTGAGTTTACAGCTTGTATAACAGTGTAAATTTGCTGTCCCCTCAAAATAACTCAACACACAGCCATTAATGTCTAAACTGCTGGCAACAAAAGTGAGTACACCCCTAAGTGAAAATGTTTAAATTGGGCCCAATTAGCCATTTTCCCTCCCCGGTGTCATGTGTGAATGGGGAGCAGGTGTGTTACATTTGGTATTATCGCACTGAAAACTGAGCTGCAGTTTGAGAATATTCTATGCCCAGGAAAAAAACTCCAATGGAAATATATCATCAAGAACAGACAGCCAGCCTGCTTAGCAGAGCACACATGACCCTCGACAAGTGTATGGTCATATTGTAATAGACTTGTATCCAGTAAATCAGCTCTGTCTGCCAGGGAAAAGGTTTTGCTTTTCTCATCCCAACATCATATAGTATAAAGTACTATCCAGGAACACTTTCCAGCCATGTGTGCCGTGCTCTGAGGATGGTGCTGTATCTTCCTCTCTGTGTAGTTCCTCGATTTGGCTTAGCTGTTAGGGGTTAGTGGACATAAATTTAAAAAGTAAAAATATGCAGTGTTATAGGGAATATAATGAAATGTTGATTTGTGCCTAAGCTGTTCCCAGAAAGATTTACTTTTTATTCTGAAGAATAACAGCACACTTCCTGGTATTTAAATTGGCGCATGCGCAGCTCAGACCGCATTTACAGCCTGCTTTGCTTGCCGTGGAAAAGTGACTAGTACATTCTGACTTAAACCTGCAGGGGGGCGCATTTTTTTAGATGTCTTAATGAGACTACTGCCTCTGACTGCTAGTCTCACACGATTTGGAGTGAGATTTGGTGATGTCATTACCATTCTACCTGCTGGTGAGGAATCTGACTCTGAGAACCTCTTCTGGAGGCATTTCCTGCTTCTGCATCATTTGTTCAGTGGATGTATGCTTTCTGCACCTATTTTGCTGTTTTTATGGTTGCCCCACTGGTCTTTAAAGCCCCAGTTATCAGCTCTGACATGAGAAAGCAAAGCTGTGTTCTCTATGAAGATGGCTGCCTCCACACAGAAAACAGTGCAGAACAAGCAATGGTATATCAGTTATGTAGAAAAGATCGGCTGCATGAAGCCTACAGACAATACTGGTACTTTATCCTGTGCTTGGACATAGCTTTCAGAGTTCAAGTCTTCTTTAAGTGCTGGGGAGGCATAGATGTTAGGAGTTTACTTTAGAGGTTGGGTTAGAACAATGGCCTCCAATAAAAAAATGTGTCACGCATCACTTAAAGGAGTTGTAAATGCAGAAGGTTTTTTATCTTAATGCATTCTATGCATTAAAATAAAAAGCTGTCTGTGTGTAGCAGGCCCCCCAGCAACCCCCAACACTTACCCGAGCCCCTTCTCTGCCCACGATTCTCTCGGCCGTCCGGACATTGCTGTGCTCTAATTGGCTAGGGCACTGCCACGGCACCGTTGGCTCCCGTGGCTGTCTATCAAAGTCAGTTAGCCAATCAGGGGAGAGAGGGGACGGGGCCAAATGCCAGCTGTGTGTGTGAATGCACGCACAGGGCTGCAGCTCGGCTCAGGTGCCCCAATAGCAAGCTGCTGGTCTATAGGGGCACTTGTCAGGAGGGAGGGGCCAGGAGCTGTGAAGAGAAACCCGAGAAGAGGAGGATCTGGGCTGCTCTGTACAGATCCACTGCACAGGGGAGGTAAGTAAAACATGTTTGTTATTATTCTGCATAGCAGATGCATAGCATAGCATACTAGCTAATTATGTATCACTTACCTGAGATCGAAGCCCCGGCATCGGTCCTCTTCTCCCCCTCCGACCGCCGACATCTTCTCCCGGAGTGACTTCCGGGTATCGCGGCTCCGGCGCTGTGATTTGCCGGAGCCGCGATGACGTCACGTGCATGCGCACGAGAGCGGCATAGTAACAACTGAAGCATCGGCATATAGCGTTGTTGCTTCAGTTGTCGCAAGTGCGCATTTGCCGCATGACCTCGGCACATGCAAATACAGGTATATCTCCTAAACCGTGCAGGTTTAGGAGATATCATTGTTAGCTACAGGTAAGCCTTAATATAGGCTTACCTGTAAGCTAAAGTTGTAAAACAGGGTTTACTTCCTCTTTAAGTATAAGATTTAATTTTTGTGTTCAAACACAAACTACTCACATAAAGATGATAAAAACAAAGCATGTAAAGCCGTCAATCGTGTTAGTTCCGTAGGGCAGCAGCGGGTGACGCCATGCGTAGCTCCTCCTCGTAAGCATTACGTTCAATCAGAACTTCGACGTCACTGGACTCCTCCCCCTTCCCTTCTTTAGCAGACAGAAGCCCTTGGGGAAGAGGGGAAGAGTCCAGTGACGTCGATGTTCGTGACTTCACCGGATCTCCAACGGAACTCCCTGAAGACCCGGAAGCCGGCGGAGAGGTGAGTACCGATCAAAAGAATTTCTAATTTCCACAGCCCTAAAAAAAAAAACAAATATATTCATCAGTTTGAGGCGATATATATTCTGCATATTTTTGGTAAAAAAAAAAGTGCAATAGCCGTATATTTGCACAAAGGTTATCGCATCTACAAAATATGGGATAGATTTAGGGACTTTAAATTTTTTTTATTGTTTTTACTGTTAATGTCGGCGATCTGCGATTTTTAGTGGGACTGCGACATTGCGGCGGACAAATCTGACCCCAAATTACACTTTTTGGAGACCAGTGACATTATTGCATTGATCAGTGTGGGTGTGTTCAAACTGTAGGGGGGGGGGGTGGGCTTACTGGATCATGACAGAGATCACTGTTCCTGATCACTGAGAACAGTAGATCTCTGTCATGTCATCTGGCAGAATGGGGAATCACCTTGTCACCTTGGCAGTTCATCATTCAGCCTCTCCTTACTGCGAACGAGGGTCGTCCACTGACATCGAGTCCGGGGATACGCGGGGACCCTCCCGTGGCACGCGCCCGCTATCCTCCTTGCACGGACCGACATACAGGTACGTCGGTTCGTGCAGGAGAGCAGACCTGCCACAGTATATCTGCGTGAGCTGGTCATTAACTGGTTAAAGTGTTTTTTTTTTTGGATACAGTGGCGAGGGTTTAAAACGCTTGTCTTTTTCACTATCTGTGCCCCCAATTCACCCTCTCTATTTGTCCTGTTTATCATTATCATTTTAAGTGAAAGTAACAGAAAGTCCCACATTTTGGATTGTCCTCAGAAAAGTAATAGAGGGGAAACATTCCAATGGGGACACTAGTTCTGGTGACCTGAACATCAAGTACCAAACGGCTACAAGTGGCCCATGGGGCACAGGTTGGACACCAGGACTGTAGTTTGTTAGCCAGCACATGGTCACATTTTGATCTTGCCCACTGCTTTCTAAAAAGACAGCACTGCCATTGTTGCTGAAACCCTCCCACTGTAGGCTGCAGTGTCTGGGAGGGGGAGCATGTAAAACACAAATGAAGTAGGATTTGTCTCAATCAGGGAAGGTAAATGAAGGATTTTTTTACTTTATGAATCTTGTGCAGCACATAGCAACTGGACTTAAATTATGCCCTGTACACATGGTCGGAAATTCAGACGGAAAAGGTCCGATCAGATTATGTTATCGGAAAATCCGATCATGTGTGGGCTCTATTGGACTTTTTCCGTCAGGAAATTCCGAAAGAAAAAATTTGAGAGCAGGATCTAAAATTTTCCGACAAAAAAATCCGATTGGACTTTTTCCAATCGTTTGTAGAGAATTCCGACGGACAAAGTGCCATGCATGCTCAGATCAAATTACGAGAACAAAGCTATTGGCTACTAGCCTCTACGTAGTTCCGTTGTACGCAACGAACTTCACCGCGTTCCGAGCGATCAGATTTTCCGACAACTTTGTCCGACCGTGTGTATGCAACACCTGTTTCGGACAAAATCTGTCTAAAAAAATCAGACGGATTTTGTGGTCGGAATGTCCGACCGTGTGATACGGGGCATAAGGCTCATACTTTTGCGGGAGCGCGTGTAAATTGCAGATGTTTCTGAACCTGTAGGCACCCACAGGAAAAACGCTGCTTTTTTATCAGATGCGTGGGTGGGCCATTAGTTCTTAATGCCGCCCCTGCGCATCTGAAAATGCAGCGTGTTGGTCTGTTCTAGGAAAAAACGGTCAGGGACCTTTTCTCTGCATCCCCCACAGGTACAGCAGTCCAATCAAATGAATGAGCTGCTGTGCCCACGCGAATGTTCCATGCACCATCTGCATATGTGCAAACCTAGACTAAATGCTTGTTTAGACTGCAATACGGAAGCCTTTATTTTAATTCTTAGAGTTAGAGGAGTTGATTTAATGTTAATAGACAGATTTTGAGTTTTTTGTGTTGGGAAAAACTAGGGATTAAGTTACATAGTTAGGTTGAAAAGAGACAATTCCATCTAGTTCAACCATAGTGATTATGTAAGAAAGAGGTATTAGAATTTCAAGCTAGACCTATCAAAACGTAAAACTGCATCAACCCCCCTTTTATCTCCTATTCTAACTACCCAGTAGAATAAAGATTCTTATACTTACTTATTTTCAGGGCGTTCTGGTCTGTTCATATGATCTTCCCAGTAGTCAGCTTTAGAATAGGGGAGAGAGAGCCAATAAGAGATTAAATGCCTGGTCACTAATGTGACCTATAGGCTTACTATCGGGAGCCCATCGTCAAACATTCCCTCTGCTCTTGATGGGAGACAGTCATGTGACCAGAGCGCCCTCGAAATAGGTAAGTGTGACAGACTGCCTGGCACCCGCCTGGGTGCTTCTGCCAAGATGCATCTTCCTCCACTCTGGAATCAGGAACAAGGTATTATAGCTGAGAATTTCACCCAAGAGCTAGACAACACTAGCTTAGGTGCCAACTGGAACAGCAATCCAATTAACAGCTAGCAGTGATCTAATTAAAGAGTAAATTAATTAACATAAACACCCCACAATGGTCCGATAACGTGGTAAAGCGGACACAATACTAATCACAATCCCAAGAGGATTAGCAGACAAACAAAAACAATAGGTGACTCAATTAACAATGGGAATTCACACAATGGGGAATTATACAATGAGAGAAAGACACCTTAATAAACAGATTACACATAGCAGCAGGAGACCTCAGCACCAGGTTGTTTTAAGCTGATTATAACCTTCTGCTTAGAGTCTCTGAGTCTAGGAGGGGGGTTGAAGCAGTCATTGCTGGTTTGGGCACAGAGGCCCCAAATCTGTATCCAGGTCCTAGGATCCCAGATGCAAAGCCACTACACAGGTCCCCCAGGCTCACACCTCCCAATGATTAGAGCCCCCTCAAAAGCTAGGGCCTATAGTCAATAGGCAAAAGGCTATCCTGCAGTCCCCGTCAAAAGCCCCTGTCCCGGTTGGGTCTGTCACAGTGAGTATGAGCATCTTCCTTCTACAGCATAGTTAGAATAGCAGTTAGGAGGGGGTGGGAGCTGTTTTAAGCTTAGTTAGATCTAATCTGGACCTCAGTTGATAGGGATGTTATTATAGTGTAAAGGAGACTTTATTAGTGAACGTAGGGCACCTACTACATTCACATTGGCTTGTAGTACTAAGAGCTTTATGCCAAAAACGACCAGCCTCAGACTCCTCGATCCAAGAATTAACGTACCATAACTTTGCAGAGCCTAGCAGACACCTATAATTTAGCAGTCTCTTGTAGAAAATATGACAAAATGCATTTAAATATTACATCATTTGTATGTTGCATAGTAAAGCCCCATACACACGGTCGGAAAATCCGACCACCAAATCCATCGGATTTGGTCCGACGGATTTAGTCCGACACTGGTGTTGCATACACACGGTCGGACAAAGTTGTCGGAAAATCCGATCATTCTGAACGTGGTGACGTTTGTTGCCTACGACGGGACTACGTAGAGGCTAGTAGCCAATAGCTTTGGTCTTGTAATGTGATCTGAGCATGCGTGGCACTTTGTCCGTCGGAATTCTCTACACACGATCGGAATTGGTGTGATCGGACTTTGTTGTCGGAAAATTTATAGAGCAGGAGATACAACTTTTTCCGTCGGACAATCCGATGGAAAATGTCCGATGGTGCCTACACACGGTCGGAATTTCCGACAACATTGTCCGATAGGACAGAATCCATCGGAAAATCCGACCGTGTGTATGGGGCTTAACAGGTAGAAATCATAATAGGAAAGAAGATTTTGAAATAAGACAGACATATCCTTAATAGTAAAACAAAAACGTATGATTCTGTAATGAAAAATGCATACAAAATTAATTATTTTTGGTGTAATGTAATATGAAGGATTTTCTCATTTCACTGCATTTTTGTTTTAATTCTTTTCTTTTCATATTGGTTTAAGTCCTGTTATGTTATATGCTAATTTCAAATTTTTGTTTTAAAGATTATGATGGACTCAGCATTCATATGGCTGGATTAATATCATTGTCATGTAAAACCGGAAAGAAAGTAAGTTTACTTAAGTTTAATTATTATTAAGTTTATAGCTTTACTTTAAAACTGATATTATTATAATAGGTACAACCAGTATTAGGGTTAGCTCAAGTGGGGATCACCTTCCTTAGGAAAAAAGTTAAAAGGCAGGTCTTTTCTTAAAATTCTGACTTGTAGTCAGATTTATTAAAAAGGTTGCACACAAAACGAACAAAGCAAAACAGAAAATAAATCCTTGCCATCCAGGCACTAACTAAACAGTACAGATGTCTCTATGACAGGTAAAGGGCTTCTCCCAGTCAGCAAAAAAAACAAAAAACAAGCGTTTTGCAAACCTTTTTCTTACAAAGTGATCTGCACATGTAGCTTTCTCATGAGGCTTCCTGTGTCGCAGGTCAGAGCAGCCTCTTGCTCCAGTCCTTCTTTATTTATCCCATACCACCTGCTGCTCTTCACAAATGGGAAGCGAAACCCGGTTTGGATCCCACACTGCCAAGGTGGCCCGGAAACCAGAACTAGATTCCACCTTAGTTTCCCACATAAGAAAGCATGCAAGGTGAAACATACAGTCCCTAAAATTAAATTACATTGCTTTTTATTATGTCACATCGGCCATAGATGGGTTGAATTTTTGTCCGATTGAGCAGGGACTGGCCAAGATTTGATCTATCTATGGGCAGGCTAGTTGTACTGAAGTTGTTCCATTGATCGACTTTAGTACAACCAGCCTGTTGGATTTTTGCAAGCGATCACTGCTGATGGCCAAAGCAGTCGGAAGTGATCATTGTGTTCTGCTGGCATGGAAGGCTGACTGTGTTGATGGGGGAATCAAGAGATTTTCTTTCCTTTCACCCATAGTGGAAGGAAATAAAACAGTATAATCTATGGCTTGCATAATGTTTTAATAAATGTGTTAAATGCCACCTTTGCCACAGGAGCAAACAGTCCCAGTGGAACCATTCTGCAAACCTTTTGGCTCACAATGAACTTCATCTAATCTGTTGACTTTTGGAGACTTATTGTAATCACAACTGAGCGCAATAGAATTCTCAGAGCAGTGCTAGTTTTTGAAATGCTGCACATGTTTGCACATGCACATTGATAGAGTTATAAGTCTAATATTAATTGCTTCATGTAGTGTTTTCACTACGTGACGTGTTACTGGAAGAGAAGCAGCCTGTTTTCTAGAACATTCAGTGTCCTTTGAAATTCTGTCATTTAACAATAAAAAAATGCAAGGGACTAAAACTAAGATGGGGCATCTTTGCTTGATAGATGTTGAGGGCCCATGGGCAGCTTCAGCCTTTGATCCAAGGTGTTGTCCACAAAGAAACCAATTTGAGGACAAACAAGATAGTTGCAGACAACACAGGATTTCTACACTTCTGTACTGTTGTTATCATATTTTACTTATCACAGATTCCAAGGTGGTTAATTGCAGCAGAAAGTTTACTTGGGACTATTTCGATTGTTGGGACAGCAGGTCAGATTAATGTACATGAAATGCCCAGAACCTTGGGAATATTCTGTGTCACCCATCAAACCAATAATGCAATGCTATAATTGTTTTTTTAATTTTTTTTGCAGGATTTTTGTTTGATTGCTTCAATGTTTGAAAATCGAATATCACTACTTGAGTTTGACACCTGTGCTTTGTGGCGATTCCAACAACGGAAACTGCAGTCCTGTACATTAGAGATGAATTTGTGTATTGTCTCCAGGTACTAGAAACTACTACTATAAAATTCACAGCCTATCCTTTGTGAGCGATTATATGATTGACATACTTATGATTTGTATTTTATGAACAGATGAATGTGTTGGCTAAGTAGTGAGTCTATATGCAGTATACTGAATATTGTTAATGAAAGTGGCACATAGACCACTTAACATCAATATCATGGTGACAAAGTTCTTTAGTGTCATTCTACAAAAGATGCAGGATTACTTTCTTCTGGTTAAGTGCAGGCTTACTTTAAACTATAGAGAATAAATCCCTTTAGATTTGGCAACAATCCTTGTGTTTGTGGGTGGTGGCTGACAATCCCAGCCAAACCTGGGTTGATATTTTTGTTAGCCTACTGTGGTTGATATGCCTAAAATAAGCCTGACTATCCATTCAAACTTGACTCCAAAGACTTTTATTTTATTTATTTTTTTATTTTAAAGGTAACTTTTATTGCATATTAAAGAGAGCAAATACAAATTGTAGTGAAAAACATGTACACAAACAGGTAGCATGGTAGTAAACAAAATGTTACTTACAGAACCATCACAGAAAGAAAAGGCATATTTTGACCGGAACATAAAAAAGGAAGGGGGGGGGGGTGTTGCATACGCAAAGCATACATAGTGAATCAGATATATTGCAAGATCAGGAGGTATCACTCCCTTCACGCGCTATAGTGCTTTCAGATTCTACCCAAAGTGACCACATTTTAAGAAATTGTTTAGGGCACCCTCTGGCTTTATAAGTCATCTTATACAATGGGATTGCTTGATTGATTAATGTGATCCAAAAAGGTATTTCAGGGGGGGGGGGGTGTCGATTTCCAACGTATGGCTATGGATTTTTTGGCATAAAAGAAGATCAGGCATAGGAAAATTGTTGTGTGTATACCCAAATTGACATCATAGAGGATCACAGGCATTTGGCAATTGCGTAAGATTACTAATGAAAGTTGTGACTACAGACCAGAAACATCTGATAGGAGGGCACTCCCAAACCATATGGAAGAATGTACCATCAACCATGGAGCATTTTGCACAGATAGTAAAGGACAGCTTGCCAATGCCAAATAAAAAACTGGGTGTATAGTAAGAACTATATAAAAATTTTGTTTGAACAACTTTATCCCTTGAAGAAATAGCCATGGGGACCTGTAGGGGAGAATTTCCTGCCACGCTTCCTCCGTGAGACTCGGGATATCCGCCCTCCAGTGTGATTCCGTAGTCAATAGCCTATTGGTTTTAGAATGTAATAGAGGAGAAGTAAGTGGATATCAATCATGAGAAGCGTCACAAAGCAAATTTTCCAGAGGGTTGGAGAGACACATTAGTCAAACCAAACTGTGCAGCTGCAGTATGTCACAACTGGAGATAGCTAAAATGAGCGGTGGAGGGAAGGTTATGGTTGTGCTGAAAATCCGCAAAGGAGCAAAAGACACCCTTGGAAAATAGATGAGAGACTAATTTCACCCCATGTCTAGCCCCGAATGCTCCATCAGTTGAATTCTTTAAAGCATGGATTATGCCAAAGAGGGGTGTTAGGGAAAAAATCATTAACTGACTTAGGTGTGGTTAGTTTAGAAAGCGTAAAGATAGACAACACGCTAGTACTAGTCCTGCCCAAAGTAGATTGACGATGAACAAAATTTTGCAAGAATGGCTGCTTCCAAAGTCGAGGCAGCATTATTAGCCTCGGGATAGAACCACCAATGGGCATGAGCCAATTGAGAGGCTATATAGTATATTTGTAGGTGCAGCAAGACCTTCTTCTAAGATAGGCAATTGCAAGGTATCTCTAGTTATTCTGGCAGCGCGACCTCCCCATATAAAAGATGTAAGTATGGAGTTGATCTCCTGAAAGCGATGTTTGGGGATGTTTATTGGAGAATTACTCAGTACATAAAGGAAGCCAGGCTGGAAAATCATTTTACAAATATTAACCCTGCCGAGAATAGTCAGGGGCAGTAACGCTGGTGCTCAAAATTTTTGGAGGGGGCAAACAAACTGAAAAATTCTGAAAACCCCCCCCCCATCAATTGCAGCCTCACTGTGCCCATTAAACGCAGCCACTATGCCATCAAACGCAGCCACTGTGCCATCAAACGCCGCCACTGTGCCCATCAAATGCAGCCACTGTGCCCATCAAATGCAGCCACTGTGCCCATCAAATGCAGCCACTGTGCCCATCAAATGCAGCCACTGTGCCCATCAAATACTGCCAATGTGCCCATCAAACGCTGCCACTGTGCCCATCAAACGCTGCCACTGTGCCCATCAAACGCTGCCACTGTTCCCATCAAATGCTCCCACTGTTCCCATCAAATGCTCCCACTGTTCCCATCAAATGCTCCCACTGTTCCCACCAAATGCTCCCACTGTGCCCATCAAGTGCTGCCACTGTGCCATAAAATGCTGCCACTGTGCCCATCACATGCTCCCACTGTGCCCATCGAATGATGCCACTGGGCCCCCCCACCCGTCGTCTGCCCGGCACTTACCCTGTCTCGGTGGGGCAGCGGGTGATGGCGGGCGGTGTCCTCCATGCTCATCCGTGCTTCTCCATGTCCTTGATGTCTTCTCCCGTCCTCTTCTCCCATTCTCTGCTATGATTGGATGCCTGATAGGCGTCCAATCACAGCACCTGTCATTTCAGCGGGTAACAGACCCGAGCACCTGATAGGCGGAGAGGCTGTTCAGTGTTAGGAAAGCGAATATTCATTCGCTTTTTTAATACAGCTGGGTGAACTGCGAGCGACGAGCATGGCGCTCGCTGTTGACCTTTTTTGACACCTATTAGAGCATATGGCTCTAATCAGGTGCTTCAAAAACACCCCTCACTGCTGTAATTCAGGCGCCTGGTGCCCAAAAAGGGGCTGGGTGCCTGAATAGGGGGTGGCAGCGGCGGCCATGGATAGATTCATGCAATGCATGAATCTATCTATTGGTGATAGAGGGTGTGGCTGGAGGGAGGGGGCAGCGCCCGTGCGCCCTTATGGACACACCGCCACTTGTCAGGGGCAAATTGGACCAATGTCTTAGAGTGTTTTTAAGCCTACTTATAAGAGGGTCTAGGTTATTAGTGAAGTATCGGGAGAGGGGCTTTTGTACAATAATCCCCAGGTAACAAAAATTATCAACAATCTGTAAGGGGCAGGAGGCCGGAAGAGACTGTAAGGCATCCAGGTCCAACGGAAATATAACGGACTTGTCCCAATTGACTTGGAAACCCGAGAAGTGAGCAAAGCTTTGAATGACTTAACAGATTGGATAAGGAGGAATGGGGATCAGCTAGATAAATGAGCAGATCATCTGCATAAAGGGTTATTCTAACCCATTAATAGATAACCCGACTATGGTGGAATTAGAACATATTAGTTCACCCAAAGGCTCTATAGCTAGGGCCCACTGTTGCTTGTAAAAGATTCAGGTTCGACTTTCATGCAACTTTTGAGGGTTAACATTAAGTCTGAGGCCCTCAAGTTGCATGAAAGTCAGACCAAAAGTAGTGCATGAACTGCTTTCAAGTTGCTATAACTTTAAGTCGCACATATATGAATAGCTATCATTGGAAACATGGGGTACAACTTGTCATGTAACTTTGATGTCCAAAGTGGTATGACAAGTCACACAAGTGTGAATGGGGTGTAAAGTTAATAAACGCCTCCGATTGCCCTTTTTCCTTCATAGAATGATCTCTAAAAAAAATCAGCAGTTGGATCAGGACCTAATTGTCATTTAACATCTACTGCTAGCTTTAAAAGTAATTTATTATTAGAAAAGAACCTTCATGTGCATTTGCAAGCTGGCTGTGTCAATACATTTGCCTAAGTGGTATCTAAGCTTCCAGGAAAGTGTTCAAATGCCTCCCCAGATAGATCAGCGCAACCCTTGGATGGACATGAACCTCTCAAGCTGGTTATACACTGTATGAATTTTCCTGTTCCTCATGAACCAAATCTGTTGGGTCCCAACTGCACAACTTCCGTTAGATGAAAAATTGAAAGTCTGGCGGAAAATTGTTGGCCCGAATGACAGCTACTTCAGATGCAGCCGCTGTTCAGGTGTTTTACAGCAGGCAGGACTGGCTGTCAAAATACAATAGCCGCAGTGAAGGATTCATCCTTTCGTGCTGTATGATGTGGATGGGGAAATCTCTTAATTGTTTTTTGTTCCACAGGCTGAATGAAAAAAAAAACTATATGTGTATTGACAGCCTAACTACTGTAAGTACACATATTTCATTTAATGTATGCATTATTTATCAATATTAATATATTGCTGATACATTAGCACATTACAGAGTACAAGGAACCATTCTTCAATATGCTTTGAGGTTGTGGGAGGAAGCTGAGGAAACCAGAGGAAACCACACAGACTTCAGAAGAAAATACAGACTCCATGCCCACAGTGCACAACACATATCCTCATCACACATATTGTTTTATTTAAATACTTAACTGGATTTTTTATGAAATGTCTGGGTGTCTAATCCGAAATTTTTACAAGTTGGTTTCTTCCTCAATGGAGTAACATTATTTGCTCTTTATATTTTTTCTTTTAGTAATCCTCTGCTATCAACATCTCCATTATGTTCTCATTTGCCTAAAAAATCTGCCAGTACAAAGACAAATGGTTAGTATAATCAAACAGAATGCAGTAATAACTTTGCATTGCTTTGCTATAACCTTTGAGGTTGAATTCGGGAGCTGTATGATTTATAAAAATTTTGGGCAGCTGTAGCAAACAGGGAACCTGGTGGACATAAGTGTGTGATTCCTGTGAGCTTCTGCCTGGAAATCCAATTCTCAGTTAAAGTGATTGTAAACCTCAGACATGAAATATGAACAAAGCATATCCCTCTATAGTGTGTCTCAATTAAAGTATATGTAAATATGTATATGAATGAGTAAAACAACCAATTCAATTTAAAACAGAAGTCAAAGGCAAACCATTTATGTATATATATATAATATATAAAATATATAAAATAATAATACATTTACAGTATCTTACAAAAGTGAGTACATCCCTCACATTTATGTAAAAATATATTTTTCATGTGACAACACTGGTTAAATTACACTTTGCTACATGTAAAGTAGTGAGTGTACAGCTCGTATAACAGTGTAAATTTGCTGTCCCCTCAAAATAACTCAACACAGCCATTAATGTCTAAACCGCTGGCAACAAGTAAACACCTAAGTGAAAATGTCCAAATTGGGCCCAAAGTGTCAATATTTTGTGTGGCCACCATTATTTCCCAGCACTGCCTTAACCCTCTTGGGCATGGAGTTCACCAGAGCTTCACAGGTTGCCACTGGAGTCCTCTTCCACTCCTCCATGACGACTTCACGGAGCTGGTGGATGTTGGAGACCTTGCACTCCTCCACCTTCCATTTTAGGATGCCCCACAGATGCTCAATAGGGTTTAGCTCTGGAGACATGCTTGGCCAGTCCATCACCTTTACCCTCAGCTTCCTTAGAAATGCAGTGGTCATCTTGCAGGTGGGTTTGGGATCGTTATCATGTTGGAATACTGCCCTGCGGCCCAGTCTCCGAAGGGAGGGGATCATGCTCTGCTTCAGTATGTCACAGTACATGTTTGCATTCATGGTTCCCTCAATGAACTGTAGCTAATCAGTGCCAGCAGCACTCATTCAGCCCCAGACCATGACACTCCCACCACCATGCTTGAATGTAGACAAGACACACTTGTCTTTGTACTCCTCACCTGGTTGCCGCCATACACGCTTGACACCATCTGAACCAAATAAGATTATTTTGGTCTCATCAGACCACAGGACATGGTTCAGTAATCCATGTCCTTAGTCTGCTTGTCTTCAGCAAACTGTTTGCGGGCTTTCTTGCGCTATCATCTTTAGAAGAGGCTTCCTTCTGGGACGACAGCCATGCAGACCAATTTGATGCAGTATGCAGCGTATGGTCTGAGCACTGACAGGCTGACCCCCCACCCATTCAACCTCTGCAGCAATGCTGGCAGCACTCATAAGTCTATTTCCCAAAGACAACCTTCTTTGGTTGACCATGACAAGGCCTGCTGTGAGTGGAACCTGTCCTGTTACAGCGCTGTATGGTCTTGGCCACTGTGCTGCAGCTCAGTTTCCGGGTCTTGGCAATCTTCTTTTAGCCTAGGCCATCTCCATACCCCTCTATATATGTAGAGCAACAATTTTTTCAGATCCTCAGAGAGTTCTTTGCCATGAGGTGCCATGCTGAACTTCCAGTGACCAGAGAGAGTGAGAGCGATAACACCAAATTTAACACACCTGCTCCCCATTCACACCTGAGACCTTGCAACACTAACAAGTCACATGTCATCGGGGAGGGAAAATGGCTAATTGGGTCCGATTTGGACACGCTTTGTTGCCAGCAGTTTTGACATTAATGGCTGTGTGTTGTTATTAGGGGACAGCAAATTTACACTGTTACAAGCTGTACACTCACTACTTTACAGTGTAGTAAAGTGTAATTTATTCAGTGTTGTCACATGAAAAGATAGAAGAAAATATTACAAAGATGTGAGGGGTGTACTCACTTCTGTGAGATACTGTACATAATAAGCCGTTATCTGAAATGTGGACAATATTTCATAAGTGGATAAATGTTCTTAGATTATACTTTTAAAGTTGTGTATAATGCGCATGTTGCCTACAAAATATCAATAAAAAAACTACCTTAAAGTAGCACTCCACACAAAAGGGGAGGCATCGCTTGTTTGCACCCCCGCCCCACTGCCACATTTGCTACTTTTGGGGGGGAGCGGGTACCTGGTTTAACGGGTACATGCTCCAACCTCTGGCTTAGACTGCCACTGCGATCTACGAGCATGTTTTGGGCCCTCCTCCTCCTCCCCGCAGCCTTCTGGGACACACACAGGTCCCAGAAGACTGCAGGGCCATTCACAAAGCGCATCGCAACTTGCGCATGCACAGCAGCAAACCAGAAGTGAAGCTGTCCGGGAGACTGGAGCTCTTCTTCCTCATAAATGCTTAATTGTGAAACTGAGGTCTGTTGGCGTAGACCATAGAGTTTGTTCAAGGATTAAAAACTGGTTACAGGGGCATGTCCAAAGGGTGGTGATAAATAACTTGTACTCAGACTAGTCTGGAGTGGTAAGTGGGGTACACCAAGGCTCTGTCCTGGGACCAATTCTGTCTAATTTATTCATTAACGCTATAGAGGTTGGTATAAATAAATCAATCTCAGTTTTTGCGGACGACACAAAAATAAGCAGGGCAATAACTTCACATCAGGATATTGAAACTTTACAAGAAGACCTGAATAAAATAATGGGGTGGGCAACT
Source organism: Lithobates sylvaticus (assembly GCA_028564925.1). Lineage (NCBI taxonomy): Eukaryota > Metazoa > Chordata > Amphibia > Anura > Ranidae > Lithobates > Lithobates sylvaticus. The sequence continues at coordinate 163,210,861 of CM053028.1, forward strand.
ACATGGCAAATGAGGTTAAATGCTAAAAAATGTAAAGTGATGCACTTGGGGGCTAAATATATAAATGCAAACTACTCACTAGGAGAGAACTTCTGGGAGAATCGAGGATGGAGAAAGACAGACTTAGCAATAGCATGCAATGTCAAGCTACAGCAGGCAAAGCCAATAGACTTTTAGCATGCTTAAAAAAGGGAATTTACTCCAGAGATAAAATGATAATCCTGCCACTTTATAAAACTCTGGTTAGGCCACATCTGGAGTATTCAGTCCAGTTCTGGTCACCAATCCTCAGGAAGGATGTGCTGGAGCTGGAAAGAGTCCAGAGAAGGACAACAAATGAATAAGCATACTGGAGGACCTCAATTACAGGGAACAACTGCAAGCACTAGACTTATTCTCTTTGGTGAAGAGACACTTGAGAGGGTATATGATAGTGGTATACAAATACCTTAATGGTGATCCCAGCATAGAAAGAAAACTTTTTAGTCTCTGGGAGTGTAAGAGAACAATGACACTGGAGGAGAAGCGGTTTAACCTTAAAGCGGTAGTAAAGGTAATGTCATAATGTGCTAGTACGCATCGCGTACTAGCACATTATGTGAAACTTACCTGAAAATGAAGCCTTCCAGCGATGCGCTGTCCCTGCTGGAGGCTTCTTCCATCTTCATCCAGCCTTCCTTCCGGGTTTGGTGAGGTCATTGGCTGCATATACAGTAAATAGTTCCTAAACGGTGCACGTTTAGGAGATACTTACAATACCTATAGGTAAGCCTTATTATAGGCTTACCTATAGGTACAAGTCAGAGATGGGAGTTCACGCCACTTTATGTTGCATAGAGTTTTTTTACTGTTGGGGCGATAAGGATGTATAACTCTCTTCCTCAATTGGTGGTGTTAATGGGGAGTATTGATAGTTTTAAAAGACTCTTGGATGTGCATCTTAGTAAACACAACATACAGGTATATGGGAAATTATTATCGACATTGACACACCTACACAGATTGAACTGGATGGACTAGCATCTTTATTCAACCTTACCTACTATGAAACTATGAAGATGGGCTGAGAACAGAGAACTGCCAACTTACCTTTTGTAACAGGTTATACTGAGTTGTACTCCCCTTAATATTTGTAATGGATGCATATTCTTAGCCCCCATGTGCGCAATTTTACATTTTAGAGTTATGTGACTTTTAGCTGTTGAGCCTAGTAAATCGGTTAAAAGTTCTTAAAGGATTTTTGTTCTTTATACATGTAGCAGGATATTGTGATGTTTTTTTTTTCTGTAGCGATGTTGTGTGTTCTGAAGTTTTACAGTATTTTTATTAAAATAGCATTTGCCCAATTTTGTCTTCCATGCAAGTCCTTATGTTTTATTAGAAAGTAATACATGCTGTTTTATTTGGCTTTTACAAACTGATTGATTAAATGCCATGTTGTCGTCTCATGCATCATCCAAAATAAGTATGGCATTAAATAATTTTTCCTTGGTAAGTAGATTAAGTTAGTAAGTGGGAAAACCAAGCATTGGAGCTGTTTTAGGATTGTGTGCTGAATATCTCATGTTCCTAGTGGTTTGGTGCTTTTTCGGTTGAAATCACCTACTTGCTAAAATATAAATCTTGTGAGATGGCAGCTTACGGTTCAGCAGTTTTTCTTATTTTGAGCAGTTTTATAACAGTCTTGGAGTTTATTTGCTAGTTAAAGAGATGCAAGGGTTTTTAATGTTAATTATGTGAATATTCCCTTTTCCCCCCAAACTGTTTCTGTTCAGTGTCATACATTAAAGACATACTTTTTTGTCAGGAATACTTTAATTTATATATCTAGACAAAAAATGTTTTTCTCTATCGTCACTAGAGGGACACAGCATGGTAAATATTAAAGTGTTACTAAGCCCACAACAGTAAAATCAGTGTGTATATGCAGTAAAGCATGCTTGCTATACTCACTGTGGAACCTAAGGGATTAATCCTCTGCATTGTGTAAAAAGGCTGTTTAATCCTGTCTCCTCTGATCACCCCCTTCTTCCAGAGTCCCAAACCCATCTACAGATAGTACGGAGGCTAGGGGACAAGCTGCACATGCTCAGTTTGGTGTGTATTGCTAGACAGTTTTTTTTTCTTGGTAGAGTGCATGTGATCAGCACAGGGCTAATCAGTCTGTCCAGACAGAGGGTCAGGGGTCCTGCATCCCCATAGGACAATCGTGGGAGAATGAAAACTCCTCCTACAAGCTTTAACCACACACTGATTCAAGTCACAAGACTGTTCTGGTTGCTGATGAGAAAAGGTATTTAGCAGTTTATATTTGCTAAAACTATTGCATTCCATGTTCTATGTACTGTGGGAGACCAGATTTATTGAATGCAGGGTCCTGGGTTTAGTAACACTTTAACCACTTGCTTACCGGGCCTATTTTGGCCTATTTTCCTTCATGTAAACATCATCATTTTTTTGCTAGAAAATTACTCAGAACCCCCCAACATTGAGTACGTTTTTTTTAGCAGACACCCTAGGGAATAAAATGGCGGTCATTGCAACTTTTTATCTCACACGGTATTTGCGCAATAGTTTTTCAAACGCCTTTTTTTTGGAAAAAAAACGGTTTCATGAATTAAAAAATAAGAAAACAGTAAAGTTAGCCCAATTTTTTTATATAATATGAAAGATGATGTTACGCAGAGTAAATAGATACCAAACATGTCACGCTTTAAAATTGCGCACAACCGTGGAATGGCGCCAAACTTCGGTACTTAATAATCTCCATAGGCGACGCTTTAATATTTTTTACTGGTTACCAGTTTAGAGTTACGGAGGAGGTCTAGTGCTAGAATTGTTTCACGCGCTCTAACGCACGTGGCGATACCTCACATGTGTGGTTTGAGCGGCGTTTACATATGCGGGCGGGACTTGCGTGTGCGTTAGCTTCTGATCGCGAGCTACAGGGGACAGGGGCGTTTTAA